>OZ023205.1:19291149-19671149 GCA_963995525.1 Escarpia spicata | reverse complement strand
AGCGGTAAACAAAGTCAGGCGGAAATTATGTTTATTTGTGGTGCCGGTTTTAAGACAAGCGATACAAATTGATGATGGTCAATGACATCGGGTAAGACATGATTTACAACGTTGGTATCCCGTCGGGCCAGTAAATATGAAAGAAAAATGTGAAAATTTACGCCCCGAATTGGCATGACAACTAAAAAATATCGTCGGGTTTATGTCGAGGCATGTCACATGATCGCACTATGCTCTCTTATTGGCCAACTTACCGCCGACCGTCGTGTTAAGAGAGAAAACCAGCGCACACCGGCCGACTTGTCACCGGACACTTGATTTATTTGCGCCGACTGCCCGACCGCCGATTCAACATTTTAATCGGCGGAATAAGGCCGACCGTCAGGCTTAAAGCCAGGCGTCTTTTTTGAGTTTTCAAGCCAATTAGGGCCACACATGTTCATTTTTTACTTTCATATTTTACTGACCTGGCAGGTAATCAACGTTTCAGAAAGTGGTAGATTATATTTTATCCTATTGCTATTGACCATCATCGTTTTTTATCGCTTGTTCTTAAAACAGGCGCCACAAATAAATATAATTTCCACCTGACTTTGTTTCCCATTCCGACAGGAATAGCCATTTTGTCTTGTGAAAAAACGCTACCCCTGGTGGCGCCGCTACCAGGCGCATATATATTAAGCCGTACAAATCCGCAAAGCGGCGCTAGCGGTGGAAAACGTTTTTGTGGAATTCGTTGGGTGCGACTGATTACACTTCAACATAACTGTTAACTGAAACGGCTAAATATAACGTTCTGCGTACTGATATAAAACACAGCTCGACGCTATGCGTTTCTTTGCTGGAGGATTCGCTAAGTGCTCTAGCCATATCGTCGTGAAGGCTGACGGCGTGGTTCCGGCTATGTAGCAAGTTTTGTTTTTCTGATAGCCATTCTCGGGAATAAATTCTTGAGTAAACACCAAAGGGGCAAACACGCGTATTTATAGTGGAAATATATATTAGCCAAATGCATTTTGAAGTTTTAAAAACATAAATGTTAATTTTCTTGTTAATAATAATAATAATAGTAATAATACATTTGTCGGTATTTTTCTGCGAGATAGCCCAACCACACGCGCATGGTACAAAGCTCATCAATGTTTCCTAATATAGCATTCGTTTATAATAGCGGCGGGACCGATTACACATATCATTATAGTGTCTGCAGTACCTAGTCTTTTTATCAAGCTATTCAACCAGGATCATAAAGTTTGTGCAGACAGATGTGGGTTATTACAAACTGTTTAGTTATTTACTTTGTCTCAGTAAGAGTGCTCACTTGTCTCATTTGACTGACAGTATAACGCGGTCACTGCGTGCAAGTGACGTGTCAAACGTTGTTGTCGTGTAATTATTTGTACAACAGGGATTTATTAATAATATTATTAACCAAGTTGGAGCCGCTTCAGATGAGCCTGAGGAGAATTAACAATCACGCTGGACCCGGCGGCAATGGCGAACTGCGAACTGGCGAACAAATGTTGTAGTACCGAAAATAGTAAGTAAAAAGGATAACGTTAATAACATCTCGTTACGTCAATAAACCGTGTATTAGTCCCCAATTAATGTGTGGTTTTGTAAATGTTAATGACGCCGTGTTACACACCTGGAGCGAAGGAGCCACGAATGCCCCGTTGACGAAGATAGCGACTCTCAGTCTGTCGTCCGTCCGTCGGCCCCTCGAGTCTGTTGCTGGCTGTACCTGTGGGGGCAAACATGCCAGGGTTCGTCGCCATTTTATGCAAGTCGTACAGTTATTCTGGATTTTATTCCTATGAAATTTGTTAAATAAATCATTGTGAAAATGATATAATAAATGTTTTCTTATATTTTGATAGTGCTTAAATGAATGGAACATATTATCTCTGATTGTGCACGAGAATATGTTATGATAACTACCTCAGAAGAGTTGGGGAAACGTAGATAAAAAGTTGGACTCTCGACAAGCCAAAAGCTTCTTTGTTCACTTGGTCATGTCGGCCTCAATGTCTTATGATCATTATGAATAAATGTTCTGTTATTGAGAAAAAAGGCGGTTCTCATTCTAAGGACGTGTTATGCCTAACGGTCAATGGGAGTCTCATTGACCTATATATTATTGTTATTTTTCTTCAAATATGATGGTCAACATAAATGTGTGTACGTGCGTGCGTGAGTGCGTGCGTGAGAGAAGCGGCAGGAGCAGCAGCAGTAACAGCAGAAGCGGCCAGCAACGCCGTCATCGACATTACCCAGGAGAGCAAATGCAGTTTTTTGTGAAAGTAGACATGGAATGCTGTAGAAGGTTTGCCCCCCAAAATGATATCTACATATATCTAGGATCGTAACCTAGGTGGACAAACTTGAAAAAAAAGTTACTGGAAACATGTAAACAGCACTTAAACAACATGCCCCTATATGATTTGTGTGGTCATCATCAAACGTGTTATTTACACTTCCTCTGAAAGTATGGCGACGTTCTTACAATCACTATATGTACCAGCTAAGTCAGTGTTACTAATGCAGCAAAATTGTGCCAATTAAAAATGAAATCGACTTGGCCAGATAAGAAATAGAGGTTCAAAATGCATTGATTTTCAGATTATTTTGTGGTATTTTTCGAATGTAATTCACACATGTTTATTAAAATGAGTCCCATATGTCCCATTTGTACTACATTAGTTTCTCCTATGAATCAACTTTACAGAAGAACGAAAGGTATTAGAATTCATGACTTTAAAAGTAGGCGATTTCCTTCCTCTACCCCCTAAAACAACCTTTTAAAATGTTTACGTTAATATATTAATTAAATAACATTGCTTTAGGTAGCACTAGCTTATGAATAGTCTGGAAACATTTACCTCCAACTTAACAGAACATAATACAATCTTGTCATCACTAGGTTAGGTAGGGCGTAAACAACCATTTTTCACGTCTAACCATAACAGGGATCAATTTCTCCCTTGAAGGTACTTATCGTTGCTTAGCAAACACAACATTTTACAGAACAGTAGTTATCTATGTTGACATGTTTGAAGGTAGGTTGTGCATAAGCCTACTTACTGGAAGGTTAACAGATCAGCATTAGAAGTGCTGCCAGTTTCTGTTAATTGTTACTCTCTGATTCGCTGCTTTCGCTGCTGTCAAACCTTGCAGCGTACATCGCACGGCTGCACTTTTTGACCGATCCCTGGCAGCGACAACTAATGCAGCCGCAGAATATGGTTTCTCTCATCAGCAGTGGGCAGGCAGGCAAGTTGTGTGGATGCCACTGGAACAAGCCTGCCGTTATCCAGAACCCACCCATACTCTTCATACGGAGGGAAGACGGGCTTGCTGACGTGAGCACTCTTGTCTATCATAGTCGCCAAAGCTGCACGTTTCAAATGCAGAAGAAATGCATCTTCTGTTAGTTGGAAGCAATTTCAACAGCGTAGTCTTGTTGTTCACGAACTTGTAAACTTGAAGGTTTCCAAGATCCGATCTATCGAACGCACTGTCTTTGTTGGTGTACACAGCGATCGTAAGGTCCCTTGCCTAGTTGATCACGTCTGCTCTAATATGAGCGTCATCTTGTTCGGCAAAGTTCTCAAGTGCAGATATGTCCTTTGCCTTGCTGCGGTTCATCCACGCCTTCTTACCAGTGAAATGTGGATAGCTGGTCGTGTCTCGCCCACTAAGGCTGTGCAGGAAGGGAAGTGCATGGCATTGTGCGGGTCCAAAAGCAGCACACATCGCCTGGAACGGTAGATACCTATCTGATGCAGGTCGAACCCACAGTTCTGGCAGATCTTTCAACAGCATGCAAGCATAATAGACGCACACGACAATGATGTCTGTGTCATTGGCGTGGATAATCACTCGGTCGACACCTTCATTCCGGACACTGTATATTGTGTGAAGGATTACTCTGGTGCCTGCCTCCTGTTGAGTTGACTCCAAGTCAGGCACATCTGTAACCGAACCCTGCGTTTCTTCCTTGAAACCGCCACCCAGGTATAGTCGCGTCCTTACTCCATGTCTCACATAGAAAGTTCAGCAGTCCCGCCTTGTTGGCCGACACAGAGAAGAACTCCTGTGGATCAGGAGCTCTGTACTGCTCACTGACCTCAAACAGCCTTGCTGGTCGTGACCGGGCATATATGTGTCGCTGCACGAAAGACTTTAGGCTTTGGGCATTTTACCGGTCACAGCAGAAGTGTATGTACTTGTACCAGCAGGTACATCTTGAGTAAGATTCCTCTTGTAGCGTGTTGTAATGGCTCCAAATGGTTCATCTTTGTGGAATGACCAACGGCAAAAAGCATACATGGCATCCACCACCACAGTCCACTCCGTCTCTTTGGTAGACCAGGAGCACTGACCGCCTCTTAACAAGGCTAGTCTTTGAACCTGCAGACCTCGTAGTTCCGTCTCCATTGAACAATGACTGAGGAATCTTGCTGCATTCATGTTTGCATCAAATGTTGGTGTGCTTTGCCTAGTCGAAATGTCTGTTGTTGCGGATGAAGTGCTGCATTTATTCTTTGCCGATGTTGAAGTCCCCCCTCGTTGATGCTTTTTCTGCGAGTTTAAAACTCTTTTCATTCAGGTGCACATTGCTACATTTAGCATGCCACGTTGGTGATTTGTCAGCCACCCATGTTTCCATGGCAACGTGCAACCTGCGGAAGGTTTCGTCCTGCCTAGCTATCATTACCAAAACAAATGTTGGTGTTGTTTTCACCTGCACATTAAATAGTCCTTTGGTTATTTGTTGTTGGCATATTACACACTTTGTGTAGTCAACTGTAATTTTGTCTTCGTATCTTTTCTCTGACTGTTGCAGTGACATGACTATTAGACGCAAATATTGTTAAACATTGTATGCCTGAAATTATGTGGAATTACTGAATGAATGCACTGAGGTATTAAATTTAGACAAAATATAGTTATAAGACGAAATCGAGGTGGGCCCGGATTCAAAACATTGCCGAAACATCTTAATTAGATGATACACTAGTTTCCTAGTTGTTTCCAGCGCTCGGCAACAATTAACTGACTAGTCTGTATTGTTTTAGTTACACTGTAATGGTCTTATGAAGTCTCATTCAACTAGTCAGCTTTTTTAGAACATTATCGCCAAACCGACCTAATGCTTTCACTGAGTGTGGTCACTAGCTGCCAGGGTGCGTGTCGTCCTCAGTGGTTCTTTTACGTCCCAAATTGGGACCGACATTAACGTGATCTCCGAGTCACAAGGGATACACAGTCCCCAATGTTGAGAGCCAGGTTTTTACACCAAATATCATGCCAGGTTTCGAACTCAGAACGCTGGCATGCAAGGCGGATGTGATAACCACGACAATAGCCGCGCTCATCCACGTACTGCTGACATTACTTTTTGACATGTTTGTGATACGGACCTGTTAATTTTCGAGCGTAAACAAACCGGTGTTACCGCTCAAAAAGGGCAAAATATCTAAACGGAAAATGGTACAACGCTAATTCGTTGTGGGTTTGGATGAGCGTCTTTAGTGACTTTTTTCCAGTAACTTTTTTTCAAGGTTGTCCACCTAGGTTGTGATCCTAGAGAGATATATATATATAACTGTTTTTTTTAGGCATATCTTTTACAGCATTCCATGTCTGTTCAACCCAATTGGCCCCCTGGGTACATTACCCGAACGCCAATATGTGTCCAGATGCCACGACCGATCGTAGAGAATGTGGTGATGTTTGGCGAGTGTTGGTCTGTCGGGAAGACGACTCCTGCCAAGTAACCCTCGCGTATCACCACTTGGAAGCCGTCCGTTGCAATGAGAGCCCTGCAGCAGGCAACCAACAACAGGTAACTACACAACACCGCTACGATAACGAGTCTTGAACCAGTAACAATTGTTTTACTATAATGTTTCTATATTAAAATAGCTCAGTGTCTTAATAAATAAAATGTAAGAGCGAGAGAGAGAGATATATATATATGGAGGGAGAGAGAGGGAGGGAGAGAGAGAGAGAGAGAGGAGAGAGAGAGAGAGAAGGGGGGGGGCGAGAGAGAGAGAGCGAGAGTGGGCAAGAGAGAGAGAGAGAGAGAGAGAGAGAGAGAGAGAGAGAGAGAGAGAGAGAGAGAGAGAGAGAGAGAGAGAGAGGGAGAGAAAGAGAGCGAGAAATAGCTTTTTCTCTCATATTGCATTCCACATGTTTAAAATATTCGATTAGATGACTTACTGTTCTGCCTGCGTGTCTGTCGGCTTGGTCCAGACACCGTACGTGTAGAGTTCGTTGTAGCGCGCCCTGAAGAACATGTAGCACATCACTGGCTGCAGCTTGTCGTAGCTCGTCTTCGGTACGTGACACTGCTCGCCCCCCATCTCGTACACATCCGGCGGGAAGCGTGTGTTAGGGAGCGCTTGCGTCGAGAAGTTACGCCCGGGGCGACATCCGGACAGACACCGGACCGTGCGACTGCTGGAATATGTCACCGTGTCGCCACGCCGACATGTCGCGTCTGGCGGGGACACGGTGACGCGTTGGTTGAGTGCTGCGTTGAATGTCGTCTGCTCGCTGACAGAATCGGCGAGTGACCTCAGTATTAATGACGTCAGCGCGATGACGATTGTTGCACAGCAGCGCCACCGTGCGGATTGTTGCGCTGGCATCCTCCTGGTTTAACCTGCCGCTGTCAGCGTGTCACCGGTATAGTGTGTCGTCCATGTGAACAGGTATCTAAGCTATACCTGAAATAAAGACAATCGTGTTTTATGTGTATTAGTTGTTTGATTCAGTATTAAACTACCTTCATAATTTGTATCAGCAAGATAATGCTAATTCTATTTAAGACCATTGTGTTTCCATTGTTCACCGTCCATGGCTAATATTATGTTAACCGTAGGTTTACGTTGCTCCCCACAACGCTATAGGAGCTTCTCGGTTAAACCCTGGTATCTTTGATCGGATCATGCAGTGCATATTCAGCTATTCAAGAAGACATATTTAGGTAGGCAGCCTAATATTATGACCTACTGTAACATCACCTACGTTTGGTCTGTCTAAATCCGAGTCATCAGTCGTGCATCGACTCATCTACCACGTAGACAGTAATTAAACAAGGTCCTGTTGATAGTGTGGAAACTCCATTCAACCCGTCTACGTCAAGCCACCGACCAACTACACCTTGCTGTATCGTCGCCAGACTCGTCACGGAATGATCCGCGAGTATACAGTCTACCTGTGTCCACCTATGGGCCTACCGTAATACTCGCAAATGTCAGGAGTGTGACGTCAACCGGATTTCTAAGACGAAAGGATGCTTTACCGCGCCTAGTAGCCTATATGCATATGGCCGCAATGACACTGATTTTCGTGCACATTCCATGTCAGTTAGCTCTTAATGTTGACGACAAAACCGTCAATTGGTGTTGCGTCAACCTATGTAGATCGCCCTATAACACAGCATACATGTTATTACATACGGATTTAACAATGACTTGACCCCGTTAGCGATACACTAGCATTCATAACCACATCCGGAGTTGACATGGACTGAACGCCTGACTGTTTGTGATTTTAGAAATCTATATTTATACAACTACTCGAAGAGGACTTTGTGGCGTGTGAAAACAGCAACATAAAACTCGCACTCCTGACTTTCCTGCGACATAACTTGCATCGATCGACGATTTAACAGGCATGTTGATGGACATACAACGTGATGCAGTATAGATGACGGAGGATCGAGTTGAGAATGGACCGAGTTGGTGTCGAGCGACAACTTTTCTGTAGGCCGAAGTAATCAAAATCACATCGTCATTAAAACACGTTACGCAAGAGCGCGCTGTCGTGTGCCACTTCATGGTTGAGCGACGCTGCAAAACACTCATTATTTATGTATGAAAACACGAATAGAAACCACGATGCTGAAGGCAAAGGGTTACAGTGTATACTTTTGTAATTCTCGACAGCTTGGTTGCTAAGCATTTAATAGAAGCATGCATGTGATACTTTTTACAAGACACCCACGTTTATCAGTGTGTGGTGTGTGTGTGTGTGTGTGTGTGTGTGTGTGTGTGTGTATGTGTGTGTGTGTGTGTGTGTGTGTGTGTGTGTGTGTGTGTGTGTGTGTGTGTGTGTGTGTGTGTGTGTGTGTGTGTGTGTGTGTGTGTGTGTGTGTGTGTGTGTGTGTGTGAATGACCAACAGCGTTTCAACTGCGTATACCGCACCGCACCCGTGACCATGTAGGGCTATCTTTCCATCATTGTCTCACAAAAACAATAACGATACTTTTTTCTTGGCCATCGATTGTTTGGTTCGCCGGTCGATCAATATTCCGTGAACGTTTATATTTACAGCACGGTTTGCTGGCGACTAGGGACCAATCTGTGCTTGTGAAACCTACTCACCCATATTTCCCCAGACCAATCTATTTGCAGCTGTTGCAGTTACGATATATCGGTTTCAGCCCGAAACCCAGAATAGCTGAGATGAATATGAATAGACGGCTATTACATGTCTTAGATCAAAAGGAAATATACGGCTGGCAAAAAGCTAATTTCGCTGCATAATGTTAGCATATTATTTATTCTTATTTACCATGTTGGATATCTCACTACTTTAAATAAATTAATGTACATCTGTTATAGTATTGTAGGCCCTATTCTGTCTCTGAGTGGCAAATTCGGCCAGATCGCTCCCTCGTGGGCCCGTTTGGAGTCCGGGTGAAGTTGTCATCGATAACGGTCGGTGTTGTTGTTAAATGGAATGTCTCTTCCTTATATAGAGCTTGTCTGTTCCTCGTTTAATCGTGTTTAATTAATATAATATTCATGTGACACGAATTCATATGTTGAAAATATATGCTGACCATCAAATTGTGTTTAAGAACCCCGACACGGTGTTCGCAATTTTAATTATTAGCCAGCAAAATATAAGCAAAGCATTCATATTATATACGACTCTAGTACTTTTGGGAATATGACGGACGTACAAACACTAAATTTGGCGAACTTCCTGTTAATAATGACCACTCTCGTTGATTCAGGTCAATGGGACATACAACCAACCTTTGGCATTACAGTCATGGTGTTGGTTAGTTGAGTCGCCATACTTTTCAACAATAACGAGCTACATTGTCTAGATTACTTTGACACACATTTCATTTGACAAGATCACCACCCAAAGCACGACGCTCCAGACTTATGTGGCACAACAGCGTTTCAACTGCGTATACCGCACCCTCAGAACAATACTAGACAGCCGCTGGTTTGATTGTGCGTTCTGAGTATGATGACATCTCAAACGAACACATTCTTGCACAAACAGGGCTCCGATGATATAAACTATCTGCGCCATCGTCGTATACGCTGGGCTGGACAGGTATATAAGGCTGAGAACAGACTGCCTATATATATGTCTTCTTTAGGGAGCTGCAGAACGGCAAAAGGAAGAGTACGCAGACATCCCACCTGAACCATGGACTACTGCTGACGTGGACAGACCAAACTGGCGTGATATGCTTCACTCTGGCCGTGGCATTGACCCAAAAAATCATCACCATTATACATGGACTGACCAAACAGGCATGACATTGACAAGGAAAACATCTAACAAAACAAGACTACATCACGACTATACATGGACTGACCAAACTGGCATGACACTGACAAGGAAAACATCTAACAAAACAAGACTACATCACGACTATACATGGACTGACCAAACTGGCATGACACTGACAAGGAAAATATCTAACAAAACAAGACTACATCACCACTATACATGGACATGATATGCTCCACACTGACCGTGACATTGACAAGGATAACATCTAACAAAACAAGACTACATCACTACTATTCATGGACAGACTAAACTGGCTTGACATGCTCCACACTGGCCGTGGCATTGACAAGGAAAACATCATCACCATTTTACACGAACTGACCAAACTTGCATGACATTGACAAGGAAAAGATCTAACAAAACAAAACTACATCACCACTATACGTGGACTAACCAAACTGGCGTAATATGTTCCACACTGGCCGTGACATTGACAAAGAAAACATCTAACAAAACAAGACAATATCACCACTATACATGGGGCCGACGTCAGTCACAAACAAGGGGCCCACCCTCGGCAGAACAAAATGTACCTTCTCGGGACGTCTTCCTTGCACACAGCCTGTAGGGAGATGCCGTGTGGTTACGTCGTACAGTGCACAAACCTGCCGCGTCTCTCGCCCAAAGAGGCCCCGACATGGAATACTACATATATTCACCATCGTTCGACTCTCCTGGCAGCTATACAGCTACAGGCAGATACGATGTCAGCCAGGATACTGGTTTCTCGAGTTCCCCAAGGGGGGTACGTGGCTATGTCTCATCCGCCAATGTTCTTTTAGCAATAGCTTCTGGGGTAATGGGTAATTGACCTTGTCACCCGCCGTAACCCCAACGGAGTGTCCGAGGATTTTGTGGTAGGAGAAGGTCAACGTTAGGAGTGACCTACACGTCATAGATCTAGACCCAGCAGGGCGGCGGGAAGTAGACCAAAGTAGTCATTGAGTCAGTTGATATCTTCTCACTGGCGGATCGTTTAAACTACATGGAACCCCGAAACAGTCGCATTTACACTAGACGTTGTATATAATACGTATGTATGCATGCATGTAGGCCATATGCATACAATGCATGCATATATATATATACATATATATATTTATATATAATATATATAATGTATTATATATATATATATATGTATGTATAATCTATAAATAATGCCTGTCCAGTTGCCTTGACCACTTTGTGCCAGTGGCAAAGAAAATCATAATTCACTTGCTACAATTTATCAATAAATGTTGACAACACAGGATAACATTACTAAAATTCAAGCAAGGAAGCCACCTGCTGTGTGGCGGTTGGTGGTGGTCTAATTTAAGCGATAAGGGGACAGCAGTCTAGGCAGAGAATGTTGTCATTCAATTGAAACAAGTTAGCACTACAAAGTCTACCAAATCTGTATGATTAAAATTAATTAGTAACTGCCTGAATGTAATAGTATTCTATACATTATATTACTGAATGTAATGTATAGTAAATTGCCTGTTTACTACTGAGAAGGGATGGATTGAACAAAATGCTGACCGTGGGATGGGGAGAAACGACAGGGGGAAGGTATTATTATGGATATAGTTTTTGTCAAGTAAGCAAAGCTTTGTCAAGTAAGCAACCCTGCATTTATGTCTTCCATGACTGCTTGAACTTTCGAGAACCATGAAACACGTACAGCCAAGCACTATGTGTAGTATGGTTACTTTAAAGCTTGACCCATATAGTCATTCAGATAGTTAGTAGATGTATCAGTTTGTATTTCTACAGCATAGAACAGGTGTGTTTGACTGACAAACATCAAACATTTTACATGGCTATCACGCATTAAAACTTTTATTTCCAGGAAGGATGATTAATAATATAGATAATGATTCATATGAAAATGTATTGGAAAGCAGATCTTCTCTTAGAAACCATTGAAAGCCATTCTCGGTGCCAAATGTAATTATAATAACACTTCTTAATTCAGATAAATCACTATGTTCATTTGTGTGGATACTTACCTACCGGTAGCGGTTACACAAACAACTCTTGTTAAGTAGGACTGCGAATTTTGGGAGAGCTGTATTGTGGTCAGTTTTATATGCAATTAAAGTAATTTGATTCAATTGTTAGTAGTTGTGAAATATTGGTCATGATGAGACCTAAAGTTAGGTACCATCATAGACATATATTAGTGCCCCGTCCAAATTATTGTTCTGGTGTGCTGTAGATGTAGACAGGTATTACAAATATATTAAGATATATTTTAAAATGTGTGCAAATTAATATATTTTAAAACATGTGCAAAATATACAAATACGATTAGTAATTAAAATCACCGAATTCTTGTCTTTAAAAATGAATACATACGTGTATACTAACTATTGAGAATAACAAGGACAAGTAATAATTTAGATAAGATATATACGTGTTTCATAATCACTGCACAAAAACAGCTATTCTCAATATGTATATTGCCACGAAGAATAATTGAAAATTATAATTCCGTCGTGGGTCAAATCCCGTATTCAATTAGCGACTGTTTGGATTTATTGAAAACTCTTGTCCGGCGGACGTTGCCTTGTATTTAATGAATTATGTAAATCTGACTTTGTGGGTCTACCAACGATGCATGTATCTGATAACAACTTGGACGTGTAATCAACCAGTGTAAAGCAGTGACTCGTATCAGCGATAGACGCGATAGCCCCCGACAGAGTGGCGACCCATTGGCGGACGGTCCATTTATTTCAATCTCACATCATCCATCTGCGATGGAGCCTGCGTGACGATAGGCTGCGATGACGTCTTACAACTAATATTAGTTTCTGAGCAAGGCTGATTGCTTTCCGAGAATGACAGATTGTTTCCATGTGAAAGTGGCTATCAGGAATAAAGTATGTAACGCACATGAATATGTATGAATGGATATTGTCGCGTGATATTAATTCATGTTTACTACACGATAATGACTGGTAGTAAATTATTACGGGTGGAACGTATTTATTTTTTAATTGCTTCGGCCCCTAGTGCAGGTTACAATAGAGATTTCATACTGTTTTGAAATTCTTCATTATGTTGCGAATATGCACGTTCGGTAAAATGAACAAAGATATGGGCAGTCATTACGTTACAACTAATGTTTCTTGAGAAAGGGGTTGGGAGAATAAAGCCACTGCGAGTTGTCTTGCGCCTTTTCAAAACACTGCTTCAATCTGACATATATCTTCTATTGAGTGATTCCTTTGAGACTGAGAAAACTCGGGTTCAAATCATGAGCGGCGGTATCGAACCTTGGACAAGTTCGTTTACTCTACATTGCTTCAGTTCACTCAGCTGTACGAATGGGTATATAGACAGTGGTGGATATTTGTTTACGAATAGTCTTCGTGCATTAATTGCAGCGTGGCTGGATGCTTCCCAGAGAAGTCGAGATGGTGTTCGATTGAACAGGTATGCCAGGGAGTAAAGTATAAAGCGCTCCGAGCAGACCTGAGGACTGGATATTGCGCTATATAAGAAGGTACATTTTACTCTAAAATGTAGGGCCTATTTAAACAATACTTACTGTTTAAAGTTACAACAAAATCATAGATACTCTTATTAAGAATATATGAGCTGTAACAAGTATTGTTACTTTAACAGATGGCCTTAGTTTAACATTTTTATCTAGAAATAGCAATGAAGAATTTCTACCTTCCAACAAGAGATAAAACGCGCAAGTATGGATCTGCGTAAAAACGATAATACTCAGTGAAGATTCAACACGATTCCATTGCAGTGGACATGATCACTGCCAGCCTCATGGCCAGAGGGAATGTATTACGTTGATAGGTGTGTCCATTCTAGATGTTTATACAGTCGTATATTTATACTGACAGTCGGGCGTTTATCTTCATTACGTTTGGGACGCCGTGCCAGTCAGACTCTGAGACACTTTAGAGACGGGTCTGTTCATATTATAGAGATACTAAAATTAGTAGACACGCGGCAGGTTGCTTCTTCGATCTCTGCCACAGCCCGCGTCTTCCAGCGTGCATTGTGCATCGACGTCCTGTCACACAAGACCACGTGTCCCAGTGTCGACATATATAATTTATTATATATGTATATGTGTTTTATGTCAGTTTATGTTTGGAATTGCCGCATAGCTAAACAATGAGTCCACCACGAGTTCCTTACGTACCGCCAGTGCGGGGTCTGGTATCGAAACCAGGCCTGGGGTAATAGTAATATGTAATAGTAACATGTAATAGTAATATGTAATATGTAATATGTAATAGTAATAGTAACGATTACAAATATTGAAGTCACAGTAAGAGGTTGAGGAAAAACTCAATGTACTAGTAATAGTAATAGCAATAGGAAGCAATGTAATAGTAATTGACCTATTATTTTTATATTACTGTTGAACAAACCGAATTTCACCTACACAACAATTCCATTTGATTAGGGTGTAGATTCCACTAGTTTCTCCAGGTTTTATGGTTGCTCCCCCTTGTCAACTTCAGCATGGCCCTGGTGAAGTTTTACCCTAGAGTTTTATGAGCCTTTACATAGCAAGATACACTAGTACAGTGTGACTGCTGCATTGACTAAAGGATTAAGCTGGGCTTTCAGTGCTTTGAAGCCAGTTCTGCCAAGTGCCAAGTTGCCAAGTTTAGTGATTGCCTCCATGGTGCACACAATTCCGCCTAAACTACAGCACATATAAAAACATTCTGATGTATTATTTTATTCTTGAGCCAATAATTAGCTGTCCACTAAGTACCAAGCAGCAGTAGAGCAATGTGGTTTAATTATACTGTAATATAATCCACCTAGTTATGTGGCATTGACTATTGCTTTTGTATTTCATTCCAGTACGGTATTTAAATATAAAATGGAACATATGTTTTCTATCCTTAGTCAAAGTAGTAGTTAGTAGATTGTACTAAATATGGTATATACGATATAGATATATTTTGTTGTAAATATTTATGATTTTTATACCTTATAATACTTCCCTAATGATGATGAGAAAGTACTTGTCTTTCTCAAATATTTGTTCAAATACTTTGGGCAGGATATCAATAAATAGCAAGTTATATTTTTATACACCTGTCTTGTTTAACTTCTTGAGACTGTGAGTCAAACAATTGTACTTATTGTGTTTATGCATACAGTGCATTATACCATAACATGTTCCGATGAAAAATGTAATAGTAATAGTTTCAAAGTAATCTAGACAATTACTATTACTACTTTGGAATAGTAATAATTCAGCACGTAATAGTAAAGAAACAAAGTAATAGTAATATTAATCGATTGCATTGCAATGTAATTCACCCCATGCCTGATCGATACAAAATAAAACTCACGTGGTATTGTGTGTATGGTTGTATGTGTACAGGATAATGCTAACTGTATGGTTCATTGTGTACATAATGCTATCACGTGTGTGGTTCCTTGTGTATATCACCATGCTGCTACGTGTATTGTTCCTTGAGTACAAAATCATGCTACTATGTGTACGATTCCTTATGTACAATATCGTGTTTGGTTCTCTATATATACAGCGTCATACAACTGCGTTCGTCGTTCCTTGCGTACGTCGTTCCATGCTTTTTAACGATACCATTCAGAATGTCTTTGGTCTAAATCGCTTATACAATAACCGTGAACTAATCTGAACTTCGACCCATGCATCAGGCCGCTGGTGAAGCACATCGAACTCCCCTTCACTGACCCTGTCTACTTCGAATCCTCGCCATTGACAAGGAAAATCGTATTGACAATCATGTTCTGCACTAAGGCCCCTAGTTAATCTGCAAGTGACACGCGTACGTCGAATTAATAGTTACACGTTTATCACAGGTGAAGGTGTGCATTGGCCGCCAAGGTATCACACCATCAGTAGTTCCTGCTGAGGCCGTCACGACACGCGATAGCACGAGCACCATATCCGTCGTGTTACGGCAATACGACTATCGGCAGTAACGATAAGGCCTGCGTACAGCCAAAAGGTCGAACTAATAATAGTGAACAATAAAGCACCGAGCTACATATAGAAGTAAGGTAGTTAATGAATCACACGAATGCGACCCAAATTACCTAATAGTAAATCGATTTACATGAATGTGAACAACGTTACGTAGTTGTAATTTGAACCATAGAAATGTGACCCATATTACCTCATTCAGGTATTTTAACTTTAACAAAAGGTTTTATCATTATTACAGTATCGAGCTTTGTACAATGAGACCGACCGAGAGACACACATACAGTATAGCATACCTCAGTAACAAACCGGTAGTCCGACAGACGGACCGAGACAGTTGGTCGGCCAAACGTTACAGCACTATGTGAAATAATCATGCGACTGGCGTGATTACGTCTGACTTGACGAAGTGAACTATGAGCTCCTCTATTATTTTAATGGTGAGAACAGCTGCAGTTCTAAGCAAGTCCCAATTTTAGGGGGCGCATCAAGATAATGTAAGCATGTGCGTGCTAGTAATATAAAAAAGTGAGAAAGTGATATGACCACAAATCATGCAAAAACACCCATCCACTGCGTACACATACTTACTTCCTTACATACACACACACACACACACACACACACACACACACACACACACACACACACACACACACACACACACACACACACACACACACACACACACACACACACACACACACACACACACACACACACACACACACACACACACACACACACACACACACACACACAAACATGCACGCACGCACATACATAAACACGCACATGCAAACGAACACGCACACGCACGTACGCACACAGGCGCGCGCGCACACACACACACGCACACACTCACAATCTCTGTCAAGGTGTGACCCATATGTTCTTGTGAAACGCTTTACCTGCTGGAAGTGCTATTCTGAGAGGACAAACACTTGAAGGGTTTACTCATATAACATCCATGGTGATCACATACCACGCACAGTAGGTGTCGAGGTAAACAGATGCATTCTTCTTCATATACCAGCACACCAGTTTATCTTCGTTTCCTATAACCCGACAGTCATGGTTTAACCACCAAGTAACATGCGCTAGCCGCAGCAACCGTTGTTGTCCTGGACGACGATTTTATCTTGTCTTCTCCGGGGCAGCTGAAGACAGAGGCGACTGGAAGCGCCGACGGGTGCAGCCGGTTCTCAGAACCGACTGACGCCGAAAACGCTGGAGCAAGCCCAAAACACATGGACCTACCAGCAGACGTCAAACAGTGTTTTATGATATAGTGAAGACACTTAAGTTGCTCGTATAGGACTCTTGGATCGCTTCTTTTAAGCCACTTCAGTAGACGCGGACTAGCCTGACCTCGTGCTTGAACTTTTTTTCTGGCTAAGACATTGCTGTGTCTACAATGTGGAATGATACTGCTGTATACTGCCGGATTTAGGGCATGGCAGACGGGGCAGTTGCACCGAGGCCCCAACAATATAATTTCTATTGGGGCGTCCACACTCCACAAACCGCTTTTGGGGATTTTATTTGGTCGAAACGTTTTTTGACATAATATGATGCAAATTGGTATTTTAAATGGATAAAAGTTATATTTTGCTGTGACGTCTCTGTAGTAGAACACAGGAAGGACTGAGAACTATTCTGATACCAGGCCAATCGGTGTCCAGAGCCCCCACAGTTCTAAATCCGGCGCTGTTGTTGTAGTGTACAAATCGAGTACCGTTTTAGCCAATCCAAAACACACATCATCCGCGCGTTGTCATCGCCGTAACAGTAGTACGCTAATTTCAACGCGAAATGCAAACAAAGTGACAGTCGGTGTACATATCTAGAAGCACTTCGGGGCTTGTTCTGAAGTTGACCTATATACCGTAATACAGCAGAATTTTGCGTGAAAGGTGCACGTTTTTATGACAGCGTGGGTTTATCCACCTTCTGTTGCTCCATCACGCATGGTTTGACCCGTGACGAGAGAAGGTGTCGGTTATCGGATATCGCGTTTCGTCAAAACGGGGTCGTATTTCAATACATTCAACATGCCTTATGGCTAGGCAATAACGCCTACACAACAGAACCAACTATTACCTGAACATCAATATCCTACGCCTAACTGAAAAGGCAAACTATTTAATCAATGAGATGTTCTTTAAAGGTTATGAATGCTGTAGGACCACGCCGGATTGTTGTATGTTTTGGGGGACATTAAGTGAGTGGAAGTGCTTTAATGAAGTCAATTAATAGTGTGGTGCCCAATATATCAGCGTATATGTGCGTAGGTCGACATAACCAACTGAACAATTGTACGAAATGTATGGCCTTTTACGTGTGTCGAGTGTTTGGCCCAATATCACACATAAATGATTTGTAAGAGCCGTGGTGACACGTTAATCAGTATAAGCTACTAACTAATCCGAGTCACGAGACCATCGTTGAACACGTTGGTATAATCACCGGAGACACGATAAGCGTACTCACCGTTAGTGTGGTCCAACAGCGACGGTAATCCGGTAATGCGGTGAAAAACGGCGAGCAGAGCTACCCTAGAATCCTCGGTGTCGACCGTGGAATGGACGGGATCAGCTGCGAACGCAACCTGCCCGTTCGGCCTGGTAGCTTCGTTTACGGACGCACCGTAGACGCTGTCGGGTCGCTGACGTATCGACGCATCTCTTCCAATACTCGCGTCTAACCGCCGCCCGTATAAGCTGGGGTCGGGATGGCGAACGCGCGAATTAAGGTTGATGGGAAGTGAACGACGCCAGACGTCGGCTGCGTGCCGTGACACATAACCCTATCAGGTGTCTGCCATCTCCGCCTGGTAATTCAGCGCACGTCAAAGGTTGCAGTTACGTCGAGCATACGAAAGTCCGACGTTGTTTCCAATATGTTATTATTCCGGGCAATTCATGTATGCAAGAGCCGTTGTCAGGTTGTAAGGCGATGTTGAGCATGCGTTACGACGCACGTCGTTCTATGATCTCATTTGATGCTATCGCACGCGGGATTGGAAAAGAACCGGCTACACTCACATATCTAGGGCTAGGCTACACTCTACCTTCGGAGCGACGCCGCTTGAGTGCAGCCAAGGCGTCGCATCAATATTAATGTGACCTACAAAGCGTCGACGCGAGAGCGTGTTTGGTGTTCAGCGTGATTATATGGGCCCCGTCGCCCGTTGTCACCCCCTCCCCGCTCAATGAACACCCCCTGGGGATACGTTGATATTGGTCAAAGGTCGCGTCTACGCGGCTGCGTTGTTTGGGGGTGGTTTCAAAGGCAGCGCAGAATGAGTAACCGAATTTGACATATAGGACCGATTGGTTTGTGTTCGAGGTAATTAGCAAAGCATGCCATTATAGTAACACAGGAAAGCATACCTTTGCCACACAGAACTCGTATTATAAGCTTTGGGTTCTGTAACAGACTACCCACACTTGTACCACTAGTTCAGTCATATATAACCATAGACGAGTATAAGTACATACTAGTATGCGATCTCTGCTGGTCAAAACAATTATAATGTTGCAGTCACTTGATGTTCTCAGTTCTATTTATTTGAAGCAATAGTTCTAATGTGCTCATTTTCTGCCTGTCTAGGTTACTTGTCACTTTCCCTTTATCTTGTCAATGTTTCTTTTTGTTCTGCGTTCTTAGTAGTCTGTCTTACCATCTCCGCCTTCTCTCTTCTTTTCCCTCCCTCTTCTCTCCAGTCCATCCATTCGTCCGTCCACCGTCCCCTCCCACCTCTCCCTCCCTCCCCCCTCCCTCCCTCCCTCCCTCCCTCCCTCCCTCCCTCCCTCCCTCCCTCCCTCCCTCCCTCCCTCCCTCCCTCCCTCCCTCCCTCCCTCCCTCCCTCCCTCCCTCCCTCCCTCCCTCCCTCCCTCCCTCCCTCCCTCCCTCCCTCCCTCCCTCCCTCCCTCCCTCCCTCCCTCCCTCCCTCCCTCCCTCCCTCCCTCCCTCCCTCCCTGCCCTGCCCTGCCCTGCCCTCCCCTTTCCTTTCCTCCCCTCCCCTCCCTCTGTCCCCTCCCTTCACACCTCTCCCTCCCCTCGTCCCCTACCACCTATCTCTCCCTCCCCCCCTCCCTCCCTCCCTCCCTCCCTCCCTCCCTCCCTCCCTCCCTCCCTCCCTCCCTCCCTCCCTCCCTCCCTCCCTCCCTCCCTCCCTCCCTCCCTCCCTCCCTCCCTCCCTCCCTCCCTCCCTCCCTCCCGCCCCCTTGAACTAGCTACAAACCTCAAATTGCACACAGCTTCCATAAATATTGGGGGTGGGACTAATCATATTTTCAGCAACTCACCTCAATTATTGGTAGTTGAGCCCCCTACGTTTCTTACGCTTATGCTATTACATATTACAAGCCCTAAACTGATCCGAAGCAACAAAGTCACAAATTTATGGTAAGAGAGAGCCCATTCTAAAAAAACACCTATGGTAGTTTCAATTGTGGACAGTGGCGTCACACAGCGAATGCTAAACAAATCACAACTTACAGATCTTGTCCCAATCGTGTCCCTTTGATAACATAATGTGTGTTTTTGGTAACGGAATACAATTTTGGGGTTTTACCTTTTATGAGGAAATTGTCCATTTGAAGAATAATTTTTAATAATACTTTATCTCCTAAAATTTACTCCCTGTTATGATACCTTTTGAGACTTTATTTCCCAGAAGTGTGCCCTTTTATGGAGAAAGTCGCCCAGTCCGCAACGGAAAGTGTATTCTAGCATATCTGCTTCCAGATTGTTATCCTTTTTTTAACAATTCAACGCTGACGAAGGCATCATGAGGATGCCGAAACCTCCGCCTGAGCTCAAAAGGGTTCAGTAAGGTAACATACCAACTTTCCATGTCTCCTAAACTGTTAGTCAATCGCAATCTCTATGTAACGCACTATACTCGGATTCAACTGCTGCTGCACCCGCATCCTGAAGCTGTTGGTGTTACCTTGTCAGCCGACGTGTAGCAATTGTAGCAGAAACAGTCAGGGACAACTTCTCCTCACGTCTAGTCGTCTCTTGTAGCAGGAACAGTCAGGGTCAGCTTCTCCTCACGTCTAGTCGTCTGTTGTAGCAGGAACAGTCAGGGACAGCTTCTCCTCACGTCTAGTCGTCTCTTGTAGCAGGGACAGTCAGGGACAGCTTCTCCTCACGTCTCCTCGTCTCTTGTAGCAGAAACAGTCAGGAACAGCTTCTCCTCACGTCTCTTGTAGCAGGAACACTCAGGGACAGCTTCCCCTCACGTCTCGTCGTCTCTTGTAGCAGAAACAGTCAGGAACAGCTTCTCCTCACGACTCTTGTAGCAGGAACACTCAGGGACAGCTTCCTCCCACGTCTCTTGTAGCAGGGACAGTCAGGGACAGTTTCTCCTCACGTCTCGTTGCCTCTTATAGCAGGAACAGTCTGGGACAGTTTCTCCTCACGTCTCTTGTAACAGGAACAGTCAGAAACAGTTTCTCCTCACGTCTTGCCGTCTTTTGTAGCAGGTACAGTCAGGGACAGCTTCTCCTCACATCTCGTCGTCTCTTGTAGCAAGGACAGTCAGGGACAGTTTTCCCCCACGTCTCGTCATCTCTTGTGTCAGGGACAGTTACTCCTCACGTCTCGTCGTTTCTTGCAGTAGGGGCAGTCACGGACAGCTTCTCCTCACGTCTCGTCGTCTCTTGTAGCAGGTACAGTCAGGTACAGCTTCTCCTCACGTCTCGTCGTCTCTTGTAGCAGGTACAATCAGGTACAGCTTCTCATCACGTCTCGTCGTCTCATGTAGCAGGAACAGCCAGGGACAGCTTCTCCCCACGTCTCGTCGTCTCTTGTAGCCGGAACAGTCAGGGGCAGCTTCTCCTCACGTCTCGTCGTCTCTTGTAGCAGGAACAGTCAGGGACAGCTTCTCCTCACATATCTTGTAGCAGGCACAGTCAAGGACAGCTTCTCCTCACGTCTAGTCGTCTTTTGTAGCAGGGACAGTCAGGGACAGCTTCTCCTCACGTCTCATCGTCTCTTGTAGCAGAAACAGTCAGGAACAGCTTCTCCTCACGTCTCTTGTAGCAGGAACACTCAGGGACAGCTTCCCCTCACGTATCGTCGTCTCTTGTAGCAGAAACAGTCAGGAACAGCTTCTCCTCACGACTCTTGTAGCAGGAACACTCAGGGACAGCTTCCTCCCACGTCTCTTGTAGCAGGGACAGTCAGGAACAGTTTCTCCTCACGTCTCGTTGCCTCTTATAGCAGGAACAGTCTAGGACAGCTTCTCCTCACGTCTCTTGTAACAGGGACAGTCAGGGACAGTTTCTCCTCACGTCTTGCCGTCTTTTGTAGCAGGTACAGTCAGGGACAGCTTCTCCTCACATCTCGTCGTCTCTTGTAGCAAGGACAGTCAGGGACAGCTTTCCCTGAAGTATCATTGTCTCTTGTAGCAGGAACACTCAGGGACAGTTTCTCCCCATGTCTCGTCATCTCTTGTGTCAGGGACAGTTACTCCTCACGTCTCGTCGTTTCTTGCAGTAGGGGCAGTCACGGACAGCTTCTCCTCACGTCTCGTCGTCTCTTGTAGCAGGTACAGTCAGGTACAGCTTCTCATCACGTCTCGTCGTCTCATGTAGCAGGGACAGTCAGGGACAGCTTCTCCTCACGTCTCGTCGTCTCTTGTAGCCGGAACAGTCAGGGGCAGCTTCTCCTCACGTATCGTCGTCTCTTGTAGCAGGAACAGTCAGGGACAGCTTCTCCTCACATATCTTGTAGCAGGCACAGTCAGGGACAGTTTCTCCTCACGTCTCGTCGTCTCTTGTAGCAGGTACAGTCAGGTACAGCTTCTCATCACGTCTCGTCGTCTTATGTAGCAGGAACAGTCAGGGACAGCTTCTCCTCACGTCTCGTTGTCTCTTGTAGCAGGAACAGTCAGGGACAGCTTCTCCTCACATATCTTGTAGCAGGCACAGTCAGGGACAGTTTCTCCTCACGTCTCGTCGTCTCTTGTAGCAGGTACAGTCATGGAGAGGTTCTCCTCACGTCTCTTGTAGCAGGGACAGGTTTTCCTCACGTCTCTTGTAGCATAGACAGTCATGGACAGTTTCTCCTCACGTCTCGTCGTCTCTTGTACCAGGAACAGTCAGGGGCAGCTTATCCCCACGTCTCGTGTAGCAAGAACAGTCAGGGATAGCTTCTCCTCGCGTCTCTTGTTGCAGGAACAGCCAAGGGCAGCTTCTCCTCACGTCTCGTCGACTCTTGTCTTGTCCAACTATTATGCATTGTTCTTCAACTTAATGACTGATCTGTTGTTCTTCCCACTAGACACCCCGTATAGTGGTTACGACGAGAACACGAACACTCCAATAATGTCAAATATTCCTGATATATTTAATTTGTTTCAGTATAAGTTTGCATCCATTTTATCTGTTAGTATTGAACGGATGTCTTTTATTAAACTGGCAGTCAGTAAAGCCAATGATATAATCATATTGATAATTGGTAAAGAAGAAGGAAAAACAATAAAACCAAATATTCTACGCGCTCCAATAGTAGTATTCATATTGCGATTATAAATTAATGGTTTTCAGTAAGCTTCATTGAAAAAATAATCGTATTGCTTGGATTTGTGAGGCAGAATTAGCATATAATTCCTTGACGGTTATCAACAAACCATGTAGGAAATAATCAGAAGTAATGATGGCCATATTATACGTTTTCAAGACCCTCACCATGTCCGAAAACATGAATACAATACAAACATATTTTGTTTATAAATTTTAAGATACGCGATGTGCTCACATTTCACGGGATTTGACCATTCCATATATGTGGGAGATTGCGTGACTTTATGTATACTGCCATGTGTCGCTGTTGCAGTAAGCACAGTGATTACACATTTAGTATTCACTAATGTTTAACTGGCCATAACTCATCTAGTGGAAACGCGTACAAATAATGACTACTTCTCCAGTTCAAAATCACTTTTGTATGAATCCAAAAATATCTGCTCGAGTGTCGACAGACTGAGGTAGTATTCTGTAATTTCGAGAGAGTCTTTCATTGCCTGCAGTTTGCCCAAGAGCAACTTCCAATCGATGCTCTTTGCTCGAAAGTGGTAACAAAGCTGCGTCAATCGTTCAACCTTACGTACACTGCCAGGATATGTTGTTTCTATAAAATGCTTGATATCCGAGTTGTCACGGCCTTCAATTGTCGTTATTTTCAATGTATAGCCACTGGTGAACCGGTCCTTCAGATCTTGCGGAGTACCGAGACACAGGAGCCGGCCGTTGACCATGATGCCGATTCGTGTACACAAAGTCTCGCACTCGTTCACGCTGAAAGACCGCAAAACGCATCGACAGTGTCGTCTCTACACTGCGCGGCTAGCGACGTGTGTGTGTGTGTATGTGTGTGTGTGTATGTGTGCGTGTGCGTGTGTTGTGTGTGTGTTGTGTGTGTGCGTGCGTGTGTGTGTGTGTGTGTGTGTGCACTAATATACATATATGAGGTCTCGAAATCCGTCACTGTAATGAATATCAAAGCTCCAGGAACAGGCACGAGTGTAGACACGCACCCTCGCTTGCGCGCTCACACGCACGCACGCACGCGCGCACACAGTCCATATATAAATTAACACAATTACAGATATGGGAAACTTACGAATGCGATGTGAGAACTACGGTTCGACCTCCTCTCGCATACTTATCAATGTATGTCCAGGTTCGTCTTCTGGTCACCGGATCCATCCCGTCCGTCGGGTTGTCGAGCAGAAGTACTGCTGGCTGACTAATGGCAGCAGCGGCGAAACTCACCACCCTCTTGGCGCCCTCGCTGGAAACAGAAATTCATCCCAGACAGTATCCGAGATGACATTACACATACTGTAGACAATATTAATGCAGCATATCTAACTCGTTTTCGTTTAAGAAATACCCCGTTTACTAGAGTGTATTAGGAAATTAAACATATTTGAGATGGTTTACCAAGACATACATTATTTGAAAAGATCACTGAAACACTAAACCTTTCCACTAACTATACGAAACATGCATGTTGCATCGAGTCAGCTGTGCTCTACCTGAGACGGTGAACTTGTTTGTCGACAATCCATCGCATACCAAATTCATCGAAGAAACGGTTGATTTCGAGATTGATATAATTATGTTTTAGTCCTAGAATAATGGCATACATCATTATAGTCTGGCGACAAGTCATGTGGTCAAACATGGGGTTCAACTCTGAGCAGTAGCCGATGTCTCCGTATATCTAAAATTCCACACATGAAATACTTGAACTGCACAACCTCATAGACACCACTGTTAATAAATTTATACTGGTAACAATGTCATACAGTTAAACAGATACCTATCTTGTAAAAATGGGAAACGGTGTGTGTGTACGTGCATGTGTGTGTGTGCATGTGGGAAAATGTGAGCTTAATAAACCAACAATTACATGGTTTAATACACATCGATGTCAGGGGAGGTCTAATAAATTCGCAGCCTTCCGGATAGTTAAGTTGTTTATTTTTATTCAAACAATTTCTTTGACAGATATATAAGATGTTAATTATCTTGTGCAGGCTTTCGTCTACGAACAACGCAAAGTCGCAAACTTTATCAGTATATGTGACGTCTAATGAGGTAATCGTACATGAGTGAGAGATCGTAGTAGCTCTCGTCTCGAATGATCGGTGTCTTGCTCGTTCTTATCCAGATGGCTTCTTTTATGTGTCATATTCTTCGGATCGCCTCTCTGTCTAGTATTTTTGCTCCCCCAGTCTATTATGTCGGTTTCTGTTGTTCTGTAGTCTGTGAGGTGAATTTAGCATCCATGTTGTTGTTTTCTTCATCGAAGAAAACAACAACATGCCCTTTCCGGATGAAAAGTTCACCATAAAGGGAGATGGTAGCGTGAAGCCCACTGTGTACAGGAAGAAGACACACACTGATAAATATCTAAACCCCGATGAACAGGTGTGAGACCATAATTTCCGAAAATAGAAGAAAAAGACCGACAAAATGAGAAAAGGACAAGAACTACCGAAGCCAAGTTGTCATCCCATTCGTGGAGGGGGTCTCAGAAAGAGTTGACTGAGTACTGAGAAGGTCTAGAGTAGCAACAGCCATGCGTCCAAAGGACAAAATAAAGACAGAAGAACAGGGCGAACTGTTATATCAAATACCACACAAGAGCTGTGGTACCGAGTATATTTGGGAGACATTGTTCAAAACAAGACTTAATGAACATGGAAAGGACGTAGACAATATATACAAGTAAATACACGAGGAGTGAAAAATTATCGATCACCAACAAATGACAATAATAAGATAACGTCTATTGTGTCTAAATTCTTGGAAACCAATCTCAGAGGCGCATCAAGTCAAAAGGATTGGGCAATATCAAAACCGATAAGCAGTATTCAAGTTGTCTTCAAATGGATGAGTACGCCAGGGAGATATGTTGTATAAGTACGGTTATAAAGGTAAGTTTTTAAATGACGGCAAAATTGTGTAACATTTTAAACTAATCTAACACTACGAGGGAGCATATTCCAAAGAGTTGGTGCACCAACAGATAAAGTCCTATTTCCAATGTTAGTGTCAACTGTAGCCACACAATGTAAATCTGAACTTGGTGATCGAAGCTGAATAGGTTTAAGCAACTGGCTTACAAAAATAACAAGAACAAAGAGGGTAGGCAGAAGAAGGGCGAATGACCTGAGAAAAGACGTTGGAATGCAATGCAGCGTAACAGGAAGATTATTGAGAAGCCGGATGAGATGGGCAGCCCACTTGGCAAGGATGGATGCCGGGAAATAGCAGAGAGCAGAGGCGGAACAACATAAAGGACACAGGAAAGGGGGAGGCCATAGCTGAGATGCGAGGACTGCGTGAGGACGGACATGAGAAGATCAGGGGATGATAAACGATGGAGAGAGAGAGAGAGAGAGAGAGAGAGAGAGAGAGAGAGAGAGAGAGAGAGAGAGAGAGAGAGAGAGAGAGAGAGAGAGAGAGAAGAGAGAGAGAGAGAGAGAGAGAGAGGAGAGAGAGAGAGAGAGAGAGAGAGAGAGAGAGAGAGAGAGAGAGAGAGAGAGAGAGAGAGAGAGAGAGAGAGAGAGAGAAGAGAGAGAGAGAGAGAGAGAGAGAGAGAGAGAGAGAGAGAGGAGAGAGAGAGAGAGAGAGAGAGAGAGAGGGAGAGAGGAGAGAGAGAGAGAGAGAGAGAGAGAGAGAGAGAGAGAGAGAGAGAGAGAGAGAGAGAGAGAGAGAGAGGGGAGGGAGCGATGGACAGAATGCTGGAAAGAAAAAACACGGCGAGTCGTTAGCTATACTGTACCTGACCCTCATCTATGTACAACAGGGACCAGCGAGGAGAGCAACAACAACAACATCAAAGATAATTCCTAGATTCCGTGCTAAGGTGGCTGGTGTGATATTTGGACTCGGATCATACATCAGAGAACGACCTCTTTGACTGGGGGGGAGCACAAACGGTGCACAGTGAGTCAAACCAAAGAATACGACACAAAAAGAAGTCATTTGGATACTAAATACCAAAGCACCAATCATTCGAAATGATGGCAACTACGGTCTCTCTCACATGCACGAAGACGTCATTTGATGTCAACTGTACTGGTGAAGTTTGCATTGTACGCAGACGAAAGCCTCTACAAGGTACCAATGCGTGGTGTGTGACTTGCTATAATGAGTGATCTAAAATGACATACAAAAACAACAGCAAATAGCAACCTGAATCAACTGACACGACATGGTTGCTAATGTGTACCTGGCCCACTGCACGGCCCGGTTATTTTATCCACATTAGCGTTAATGTGCATTAATATAGATTCAACTCGCTAGGTGGCGTGATTGTACCGCATTATTTCCCCGGCGATACCACCAACCTATGCGTAACTCTGTACGTATTTTGGAACTGCTGACTTATACAACCATCCCTTCGCTGGGCGTTATACACAAGAACAATTCGAATTCGACTATGCGTATGAATGAATGGATAAATGAAAGAATGAAGGAAGGAAGGAAGGAAGGAAGGAAGGAAGGAAGAAAGGAAGTAAGAAAAGACGGAATAGAATTTTAATGAATAACATTTTATTCGTTAAGTACGTACATTTAGATACATGAGTAGTATAATAGGTTAAACGCATTCTATGGAATGATCATGATCGGAGGAAAGAGAGATGACCTTACGTCCGGTGGAAAGTCAAAGGTCAAATAGCGCCACCTGGCGATTAGGTCAAGATCAAATAGCGCCCCTTGGAGAATAGGTCATACACTAAATAACTAAATCAAGTAGGCCAAATGACGTTATTAAATATGTCATTGCGCATGTGCGCTGAGGTCTTTCCTTAGGTCGGATAGGTGGTGAACCATTTATTTTCAAGTATAGCGCCCCCTAGCGCATACATTTAGAACTAAAAGAAATAGATGAAATCCTAACGAAAAGGTCATAAACTAAATAACTAGCTCAAATTATGTAATTTCCGGTTACTGTACATGTTCACGATGTCTTTTTAAGCTTATTTCCGGTTACCATACAGTTTGACGATGTGCAATGTGCATGTGCAATGGTGTCTTTTCTTATGTCGGATAGCTGGTGAACCATCGCCGGTACCAGCTGACATCATCATGGCGTCATTTACTCTTCCTCTTCATTCACCAAAAATACATAACAATTTAAAAACCCTAATTTTATAACCCAAAACCTATGTAGACCCCGAAACCCTACTTGTGTAATGGAAAAATAAGAGTCGTGTCTTACTAAGGCCGAAGAAGAATGCACTCAGTGCCATATAATTTTTCAGCAAACTTCTTACATTCACATCCTTGGTGATGCTAAATATAGAAATCTTACAACAATATATTAAAGTCTGACGTAACTCTCTGCTGACGTAGCATTTTTTTACACCACGCGCTTGGATTCGGTTTTGATTGGATCATATGTGACGTCGTGTAAGTGCCAATCGTGGAAGTAGGGTGATGGAATGGTCGTATACCTGTATGGTAACCGGAAATGACATAATGGTTCACCACTTATTCGACAAATGAAAATACATCAGTGCGCATGCGCCATGCCTTATTTAATAACATCATTCGACCTATTTGACCTAGTTATTTTGTTCATGATATATTCGCCATGGGAGCGCTATTTGACCTTCACCTGTTCGTTAGGGGTGCCATTTAACAGTTGACCTTCCTCCGGAAGTGATGTTATTCCTCTTTCCTCCGATCATGATCATTCTGTACAATGCGTTTAATCTACTATACTTCTTACATACAGGGTGTATGAATACAATATAGGTACATTTACATATAAAACAGAATCGACAGTTCCATGTGTATGGAACTGCAGTTTATTTAGGCGTGCAAGCGGGCTAGTTAGGGTGATTAGTAGATATAGTTTAACATTTCATCCAGATGGAGGGGGAACTTTGAATAGCCTGGAGGAAGTTTTTGTTAGAAACAGCCAACCATTTTAGATGTTCTCTATGTACGTTACTGATTATGGTATGAGGTGTTAGACTTTCTAATTTTTGATTTTTAGATCAGAAAACCGTTTTTTGATGTCAATTTTGACATAAAGTTGATCAAAACCGTATTATGGCTCTATAAGACATAATAACAGTGTTACATCTTTCAAAATCAGCTTAAAGTTTCTCTACATAGTTCACACATTACAAAAATTGAGGTTTTACTCGTCAGATTTGGGACTTTTGGCCAGATAAGGTAATTTTTCTCCCGAAAAATGCAAAATTTGACCAAAATGTAGTTGAGCAACTATGTTAACCATTATTTTTCAGAATGTAATCAGTGGGTTACAACTGTCCAACCATTTTAAATTTTGTCCACATATATCATTGGTTATAGCACATGGCGTTTGCAAGACACGATTTGGATTTTTATGGTTAATTATAGGTCGTTTTGCTTAACACAAAATTTGACACAATATTCGACAAAAAGCTGTTTTTCCCCCAAATGAGGCCTATTATTTATGCTACAAGAAAGGTACACAGTAGTTTTTTGTCGGTCAGGTTTTAGATTTTTTATTTATTATGGATTATTTAACCAAATAAACAAAATGTGATTAAATAACTATTTATGAATTACATCTTATGGTGTTATTGTTGTTGTCAACTTGTCAATCACTTCATAACTTTGGCCACGCGTTTCAATGTTAACGGTTTTAGAAGAAAAAAATGCCTCAGCGGGGTTGGGAGGCGTATGGACCCGTCGCACCATCACCCTGCATACGGGCCTGCCTTTAGCTGCGCCGACTGCACGAGACAGACCTGCGTTTTGACTTGTATCCGTACGTTACAAGCTGAATGAAGGCATCTGAAATTTCAGAAAGTCTTGAACAAACTTTCGCTAACCCCATAGTTGCGTTGTTACGCTAACCCGGTGGTGCGGCTGTTTGTATTGCTGCCTCTGCCATTAGCCACACCTTCGCCTGGAAATATGAATGAGCTAAATGTAACTGCAATGCCTCTTTTTTGGTGATAGCCTCTCAGCTAGTGGGGCCCCTTTCAAACAAATCATATCCGGCTTAAGTAATACCTTCAAGTACACTGGGGGTACCCGCCACACAACCTGTACATTCATGTTTCTACGTGATGTGTGCACACTATATTATTTGTTCCACTTAAAATAAAATTGGACACAAAATTGATCAAAACGCTATTTTGTCAACACGAGGCTTACTGTGTACATTACAAGACGCCAACCTGTTTAACATTTTTATACATAGGTCACTGATTACGAAATAAGGTTACACATCCGGCGAAAAAAGTGATTGTCACATTCGTGCAAGAAGTTACCGTTTATAGACGTACAATTTTACCGAAGTACACGAAATTTTACTCGAGCACTGCATCCACTACGTTTTATGTAGTTGTAGTGAAATAGAACATCTCCATTTTATAGACGACTACATTGCTTTGCCTTCCTGAGAAGTGAACTTTGCATTCGCCTCGACGTTGTCCAGCGTGTGAACCAATTATCGCCCACATACATTTTAAGAAGAGCCGTCTCAGTTGAATGAAATCGCTTATATGCAGATTGTAGATCATTTGATAAATGCTGTGAATAAATGTGTTCATGGAGTCGATTTGCAACAACCTTCTCCAATACTTTCGACAGAAAATTTTGATTTGAGATAGGACGGTAATTTTTAAGGTCATTTTTGCACAGACTTTGTTTTTTAATAAGAGGATTGACAAGAGCCTGCTTGAATTCGTGTGGAACAACACCATCCTGCATTGACATATTTATAATATTTGTAATAGGATAAACCAGTTGATCAATGCAACTCTTCAGTAGAAATGTTGGAAAAGGGTCAAGACCACACGATTTGTTAGGACATTTGTGTATGATAGTGCGAACTTCACTTGTAGTTGCAGGTGTAAAACATTGCAGTGTACTATCAAAGCATTTATATACCAAGCAGAGTCACCCAGCGATCCGCCATTTTGAATTTGAACTGGTAGCGTATACAATATTATTACGTTCACACATGAATAACAGAGGGCGCTGCGCGAGAGACCATGCTTGGTATCTAATTGCTTTGGTATTATCAACAATCGGCTGTTCAGTAAACTTGTAATCAACGTCATTAATAACAAAACGTGATCGAATGTAAGCAATCTTATCCGTGAAATATGAAAACATGCTGCATAATGTATCCAATGAAGAGGTATCAGGCAATACTTTTGGTTTCTCCCGATGAAGGACACTATTGCTGGATGTCCACATTTGGCAAGATTTTTCTGAATTTTTTGATATTAAATTCGTATAATAGTCTGATTTAGCTTTTGACATCATGTGGTTGCACGGATGTAACTGCTTAGTATAGCGGATCCGATCAAGGGATGAACGGGTACGTCGCCAAATTCTTTCTAGATATCGACGGCGACGTTTTGCTTGTACTATGTCTAATGACATCCATGGTAACGATGGACGAACTTTTCCTTTTTGGGGGGGGGCATGTTTATCAAGAAGATTACTTATTGTAACGTAGTACAGGTTTACTAGCTCACACAGTGTAGTTTTGGGATGAATTAACAGATCTGAATTTGCCAGGTCCTCACGAAGAATGTCTATATTAATGTCATGTATCGGTCGGAACGTAATAAATTGTTGTGCTGGTCGTGACTCGACTCTGAGACAGAGATCGATAATTACAGTATGATGATCTGATAATCCTTCAGTAACAGATACCGCCTTGATGTTATTGCAGTTTGACCTAGTAATAAACAAGTCGAGCCAATGCCCATGGATATGAGTAGGGAATGTGACATGTAAGTCAAATGTTTGAAGTGCATCCATGAAGAACCTAGTGTTAAGGATAGGTAAATCAACATGGATGTTGAAATCACATAGAATATATAATTCTTCATATAATTGTAATGTTGTTTCTAGAAAATCTTGAAATTCATCAACAATTTTACTTGTGTTTCCAGGAGGACGATATATGCAAATAAAATTAGCAGACACAGATGAACTTTTTATAAGAACACATCATGCCTCGAAGCTGTGGTACACAGCTGAATGAAGGATGTCTACCTTGAACAAATCAGAAACTAGAAATGCGACAACACCACTCCTACCTGACTGGTGTAGATGATGGTGTAGAGAAAAGCCAGGAGGAGTGATGTCACCAAGACAGGAGACAGGATCAATTTTTGTCAACCATGTCTCAGTCATTACTAAAATATCAATATGTTTTGATGCTATTAAATCAGAAAGGGCAGCAGATTTGTTACGAACATATCTAAGATTGGTAGTCGCACAGCGTATATTATGAAACGTTTTTGGACTAGGATTATTTGACACATCACCTGCCAGAAGGAGAATAATAGACAATTTAAAAGATGGATTACAACCTGATTTTTTTATTAAGTTTTTGTGCGTACATAGAACATTTGAACGAATATTCTAGATTGATTATACGTATGGTAAATTTCATCTTCACGAGAGTAACGTTGGTCTTGAAAAAATACAGGTAGACACAAAAAACATATCGTGACCATGAAGAGAAAACACATACTTAAATTAATGGCGACTTAAAGGCTTTCTAAGATATATAATTAATACATGACACTGAAAATAACGAATTAAAAAAAGAGGTTGTAAAGCCCAAGACTAAGTGCAGCTGCAGGGAAAGGAGTCACAGTATATTTATGTATGAACAAATAATGATTGAGTTAATTAGCTATTTTCGACCAGGGTCGAGTCTTGTCTCTATAGTGTGACTCCTAGGCCAGTTAGATGGAGGAATATCAGATTACAGATACTGCAGCTCAGCCTTCGATAAAACAACAAACAAGGAAAACAGTGTATGTATACATAAATAACGTGCAGAAATAAGCCTGAAGTGATATTGTAAGAGCTTGTTATAATAAACAAAAAGACGATACGTAGCATGTAAAACATGTGTCATGTATAACTGAACATAAAATTACGACGTAAACACTACACGAAAAAATAACGTTACAATTTTGAATAACGGTCTAAGACTGAGCTCTTCACGTATTGCGAATGAGCGATATTATAAAAGGAAAACAAAATTCAACGTAACAAACAACGCCAAGAAATAAACATTTGTATACTTATCTGAATAATGAGTGGAACATTGGTACCGCTGTATAATCAAGATATTTGACAATGAAAAAATAAAGGAAACATAGCAGCAGAATAGTTTTGAAACTAACGTTGGCGGTCGTCTAGCAATATGGATAATAGCAAATTGACTGCTCTCACTTTACTAGATATATCAGCTGCTTTTGATACAATAGATCACACCATTCTTTTACATCGCCTTCATAGACATTTTGGTATATCTGGCATGGCTCTTCAGTGGTTTAGTTCATATTTTTCAGACCGATACCAAAGCATCAACATATCTGGCTCACTGTCTTGTCCAGAACATCTTCCATTTGGTGTCCCACAAGGTTCTGTCCTTGGCCCTGTTCTGTTTAGCTTATATTAATAATAATATATTTTATTTGGTACAGCGCCACATCCAGTATTGCATTATACACTATATCCCTTAGTCGAGTCATAACTAATCATAATATAAATCATCATTTGTATACTGACGACACACAGGTGTATATATCACTTTCACCAACTGACACACAGACATCTCTGTCAACTTTAAATGACTGTCTCACTGACATCTTGCTGTGGATGGAAGCAAGTAAATTGAAACTAAATCCAGATAAAACTGATCTAATTATTATTGGCACAAAACAACAACGAAAAAGGTTGTTAACTACTTTCCAGTTAAATTGCTTGATAATTATACATCACCATCAGATACTGTTCGTAATCCAGGTGTTATCTTTGATAGTGATTTCAGCTTTAAGCAGAACATTTCTCAAGTGTGTAAATCCTGTTTCTAGCATATACGTGATTTCCGCCGAATTCGGCGTCATTTGTCTTTATTTACTGCGAAAACAATATCAGTATCTCTAATTAGCAGTCGCCTTGACTACTGCAACTCACTCCTAAACGATATTGCTAAAAAGGACTTAGCTAAACTCCAACGTGTACAGAATTGTTTAGCACGTGTAGTACTAAAGGCACCTCGTTTCTCACCATCTCTGCCCCTACTTAGACAGCTGCATTGGCTTCCAGTTACATATCGAATACAATTCAAATTAGCCACTATCACATATCGTACCCTTTCTACGCAACACCCATCCTATTTGTTTAGCCTCCTTCGTTTTTCCCATATCCTCAGGAATCTCAGATCATCTGTATCACGACTTTTTGTTCCGAAAACCAAGCTTAATATCGGCAAACGTGCTTTTTCTGTAGCGCACCCACAATCTGGATTCAACTCCCTATCGCTTTAAAATCATCTGAGACTATAAATACCTTCCGTAAAAAACTAGACTTATGTATTTGAAATTGCATTCCCACCCTAACCTTCGGCGGTCCCTTGCTCCTTGCTTGTCCCTGTTAACGATTTTGCCCAATGATTTTGTATGTTGCGCCTCTGAGCTCAGATTCCTGGTGATTTAGGCGCTATAGAAGTTTGTCATTATTATTATTATTAATCATCACCAGCAACGTTGAGCAACACGCGCACTAAAGATGGCGACGCCGTCGGACGAACACTCTGCATCCAGTGATAATGCGAACGCGAACATATTTATCTATGAATCTGACAAACTAATTATCAATGAGCTTCTTACATTTGTTGGCGACAACATGAGCACACTCACATACGACGTGATCGTGAAGCTAATCTCCGACTTTTATTCCGATGACGATGTTACAACTACTAAGAACATTTTATTTGAAACTGCGTTCTGAAATCGTGACGCTCCGCGGCTGATCAAACGAAAAGGCAAGGACAAGATTTTGAACAATATCCAAGACATCTTGAACATTTTCCTTGAAATGCCGCCACAGTCTATGCTATGTTACGTCGCCAAAGAACTATCCCGTCTTACACCACTGACAATGAATTGTTTCGACCTCGCGTCGCTCGTTAAGGACATACAGTCCTTGAAACAACATCTCTCTATGCACCAGGAATCTCACGAGACCATTCTGAAGGCACAACTCGTTGCATGCCAGGAACGTCTGGAAACTACATCATCTATGACACTATTGGTCTGGTAATCTCAGATTATGAAAACTTTGGTTAAACTTCCAATATTTACGCTTATGTGAGTGATGCACACAATTGTACCTCGTGGTTAGATCACTTTATTTGTTCGCATAGTGTTCACGTAAAGATCACTGACTTACACATTTTAGATAAATGCCCTAGTTCGGATCATCTCCCTGCAGGACGTGTTATATCTACTTTTATAACTGCAGAAAGTCAAGACAATGTTTCTGCGGCAAAATGTGCTGATAAAAATTGTTAAATGGTCTTAGCACCAGATTATAATAACCCATAATATGTAAAGAGTAGTGCTGTACATCAGGACAAAGTACTAATTCCAGAATCATTTACATGCTCTAACATTGATTGCTCAAAAATACGTGGCATTCATACACTATTTGATGATATAAGCACTGCACTTCAGGAATCCAGTCTTGAGACTATCAGTACATGCAAAAACACATTGTTTCAAGATTATATTGTACCCGACTGGAACGATTATGTAAAGGAGGCACATACTGAAGCCAGAAACTCCTACATTCTGTGGCGCACTATTGAAAAACCCAAGCATTGCTCAATATGTGAACTCATGCAAAAAACTAGGTTACATTTTAATTATTTGCTCAAACAGTGTCACTAAAAAGAAGAAATGGCTCGAGCAGATGCCATGGCTATATTCATGCATATTAAAGATACAGCTTCACTATATTATTGTAAATTTTGTACACTGGTTTGATCTCACATGGATATATTGATGCCTTTATGAAAACTATTATTATACACTTGGTAAAAAACAAGTCTGGTGACACAAGTGATATTAACAACTACATGCCTATAGCACTGATCACGGTTGCTTCTAAGATCTTTGAAATTGTATTACTTGAACTTATGGAATCTTCCTTGATACAACAAACAATCAGTTTGGATTCAAGAAGGGCCATTCTGCTGATCATTGTATATATATATATATATGCGTTAAAAAGTTATTCAGTATTATAGAATCTACCATAGTCCTGTGTACACATGCTTTTTAGATGCATCAAAAGCATTTGATAGAGTTAACCATTGGACACTCTTTAGAACATTGCTTAATCGTGGTGTGCCAATCCTACTCGTACGATTTTTTTTATACTGCTACAGAACCCAAATGTTTTGTATTAAATGGGGTTCCACGACCTCTGAGTTTTTAATGTCTCAAATGGTGTTAGTCGAGGTGGTTTTTTATATCCATATTTATTTAATGTATATGTCGACGATTTAAGCATTATGCTTAAAACACTGGCGTAGGATGTCACCTACACAACATCAGTGCAAACCATATGTTCTATGCAGAAGATGTCTGTGTTATTGTACCTAGCCCCAGTGGCCTCCAGGCATTGCTGAATATTTTTGCCTTCTTTGGCTTACACAATGACATTATTATTTATATCATCCTATCAAATCAAATCAAATCAATTTATTTTGCAACAACAACAACATAGCAGTATACATACACAAAACAACCGTTTAAAAATAAAGTTGTGTTGCATGGTGGTCACAGGGCATGTAATATGCCGTCTTCCTGTGACCCCATAAACATATATTTCGAATTATATTTACGCATACGTATACGATGATTATCACGAGTGTATGATATCTTTTGTATGACAACGGACTGGGGATGCGATGGAGAGAGAAACGAATTATTGTAGGACATTACTGTTAGAAAACAATTATAAGAAATTTGTGCGGATCCAAACATTAATATATAAAGTAAACAAATATTTAATTGCACTCCGCACATCTGGTATTTAGGCAGTGCACGTGGCTAAGATAGTTGTCTAGATATTGATTGGATAAAACAAATTTAATTTGTTGTCTGGATTTGACGTTTTGTAACTTATAATCGAGATTATTCCTAGGCTAGATTCTTTTTTGGTATATAGTGTTTGAAGGATTTAGGCAGTGTATTATGGTGATAATCATACATAAATAGTGAGACATGCAACCTGTGAATATCAGTGATTTTAAGTATTTTTTCAGATTTAAAGATAGGATCGGTGTGGCTTCTATATCTTTTTTCGTTAATTATTCGTATAGCGCGTTTTTGTAATATTTCTATTTTTCTTATGGTATTTCCATTGCCCCATGCTTGTACACCGTAAGTTAAGTGACTTTGAATCAAGGTATAATATAAAGAGTTTTTAAAGCACTGCGTGGCCAAAAAAATTTCATTCTATTAATTGCAAAAATTGCTCTAGATAATTTAGAACTGATTATGTTGATATGTTTTTTCCATGTTAAATGTTTATCAATATGTATTCCTAAGAACTTCACCGATTCTTCTTTGTCATCCTTTCCAACATGATTAATAATTTCACTGTTTATCTTAATACAGTTATTTACCTGGTATTTGCTATTCGGTGGACAAAATTTGCTAAAGTTTGTCTTTTTTATATTTAATGACAATGTATTGGCACAAAGCCAATCGTACAAATGTATTAATTCTTGGTTTACGCTGTCAATTAAAGTATCAATATGAGGACCTGATTGGTATACAGTTGTGTCATCTGCAAACGATAATAGATTCAGAGACGTAGATTTAGTTATATCATTGATATAAATAAAAAATAAGATTGGTCCAAGTATGGATCCTTGGGGCACTCCACTTATTATGTTTTTTGAAGATGATTGACATTTGTGTATCTCAGTATATTGTTTTCGATTTGATAAATAACTTGCAAACCATTTATTGCTTATTCCCCGAATTCCATAAAAGTTTAGTTTGTACAGTAAAATATCATGGTTTATTGTGTCGAATGCCTTTGAAAGGTCCAGAAACACAGCCAATGTAAGGTCTTTTGTTATTTTATCGTTTGCCTCTGCACTATCTTTCAGCAGGTGTAGTATTGGTTGAATAGAGTAGAATGCTTTGCACGAAACCCATATTGATGTTTATACAAAATGTTATATTTTTCTAAGAACATTATTAATCTATTGCATACGATTTTTTCCATTATTTTAGAAATCGTGGGTAGAATACTTATAGGTCTATAATGGTTGAACAGTTTATTGTTACCTGATTTGAAGACGGGAATGACTTTTGCAGTTTTTAAGTTTTCAGGAACAATTCCCGTGACAAAGGTTTGGTTTAGTATACGCTCAAGCGGAGTGGCTACTTCATGTATGGTCGCTTGTAGTAGTTTAGTGGATAGATCGTCGAAACCTTCAGTGCTTTTTGTTTTAAGTTTTCGTACAATTATTTCTATTTCTGTTGTCTGCGTTGGTTGCATGAAAAAATTTACGGGAAAGTTTCCTCTTAGGTGTGTTTCAAATTGCTTAACTGGAAGAGCTATAGAGTTGCTTATCGATTTACCTATTCCAACGAAAAAATTATTAAATTCTTCTGTAATTTGTTTTAAATTTGAATTCTCTTGTCCGTTTATGATGAAGGTTTCAGGTAGTTTGGCGAATTCTTTTTGTTTATGTATTGCTTGTCGTAATACATCCCATGTTTCTTTTATATTGTGCTTACGTTCTTCTAGCATTTCTGTATAATAAGCACTTTTTGCTGCTCGTTTAATCTTATTAAAGACTCTACAATATTCTCTATATTTATTGATGATTTCTGGATTATATCTGTTTAATTTCTTTCGAAGTAACTTTGCTTTATTTAGAGATGAAGTCAGTATGCCTGACGTAATCCATGGTTCTCGTTTAATGTATTCTTTTTTAACTTTCACAAATTTAATTGGACAAGATATTTCGAAAAGTGATTTGTATATTATCATAAAATTATCATAAGCTTCATTCGCATCAGCAGTGGATAGTACAGTTGAGTAATCAGCCATATCTAATAGATTTCTAAATGATGCAATGTTTTGTGGGGTCAACTGTCGTACCTGTCTATATACTGATTTTTGTGGACGAGGTGTGCCATAAATTATATGAAATATTCCAAAATGATCAGCTAAATCAGTAATAATAATCCCCGATTCATAACTAGGATGAGTATGGTTTGAGTATAAGTGGTCTATAAGTGTTGCCGAATATGATGTTATTCGTGTTGGTTTAGTTATATGCGGAATAAATCCTTGGGATATTACATTATCTATGAAGTCATTGGTTTTTTGATGGGTGACAAAGTTGAGCAAATTAATGTTATAGTCGCCCATTAAATAAGCAGTTTTATTTTCATTTGATATTTTATCCTGTATTTCTATTATTTTACTTATAAACATATCGATATCTGCACGCGGAGCAGAGTTAGGACGATAAATTACACCTACTATAAAAGGTTTATTATGATTACCTTGAACTTCAAAAAATATAGATTAAAAAACATGGGGAATAAATATAGAGAGATCTTCACGTTTAGAGTATATGAAGCTTTCGTTGATATATATATTCCAACTCCACCGTGCCCATCATCATTTCGTAATCTTGTATTAAAAAATAAACTATGGTATCCACTTATTTTGTATTGCTGGGAATCACGAATTCTAAATATTTCTGTTAAGCCGATTAAATCAAGTTTGAGACCATTTGAAGATAAGTTAAAAAGTACTTCTTGCACAGAATCCCAGCGTGCCTCCAAACTGCGACAATTCATATATAACATCGATAGAGATACATTGTCACAATGGAAAGCTTTTGAGAATTCAGTTGGGGTAAAATATTTACAATCATTGGTATTTAAAGAAAAGGGGGAATCATGATACATTTCATCTCCGTAATGATTAATTTCATTATATAATTTTCTAAAGTCAAAGTTTGCATTTGTTTGGATCCGGTCAATACTAATATTATCATCCATTTACAAATCTAGTTAAGTATATCATATTAAACCAATCTCCCCAGTCCGTCGTCTTTACGCTACTAAGTCAGTATGCATGGTTTTCAAACCATGTGGTTTTCATCTCAAATGTCAAGACATTTATTTGCACAGAAACAAACTGGTATACGTTGAAATGACAAAATATTTAGGGGTGATTATCTACAATGACTTGAAGGATGATGAAGACATTATGCTAAGACACCTGCGCAGCTTTTTGCCAGGTCCAACAGCATCATCCGAAAATTCCACAACTTTCCCATCGGTGTTAAACTTAATCTTTCCATGCATATTGTTAGTAAATTTACTGTTCCGAACTCTGGGTACATTTTAACAAGGACACCTATTTAAAACTTAAAGTTGCATACAACAATATGCATATTACAGTACAAGTAATATGTTTGTAAATAATGCTTTTGACTCATTTGACGCACTATTGCGCAAACATGTTCATGGTTTCAGAAAACGGGTTCCTAATATTGACAATTATATGATAAAATAGATGTGTATCTGTAGAGAAATTGTTAATGGGCCCATCCGGTCCTGCTGGTCAAAATCTATGTGTTGTAAATTAGTAACTATATTATATATCTTTTTTACATATTTATTATTCTTCTATTGTTATTTTTTTTTTTATATCTTATTGGTTTGCTCATTTATATACTTTACTTATTATTCTTTTAATGGTGTACATTTGATTCCTATTTGTATGTATTACTTAATTGAACATGTATACTGGGTTTTTGTACCTGAAATAAAACAACATTCATTTAGCCGCCAATTTGTTTTACTTCTGTTCCAATATGGGCCATTTTGGTCTTACAAATTGCAACATTGTACCAAAATATTATTAAATAACCATTTTAAACCTCATATTTCAGAATATATTCAGTGCGCCACAACCTGCCAACGATATCAGATTGTTTTCACTTACATTAGTAGTTATAGCATGATGCGTTCAGAAGATGCGTACACCTCCAAACGGATATGGGGCACCACACCACCTGCAGCAACCTATCAATTTCATGCGTGGAACCCAATAATGCTTTTAGTGAATGTTTGCATCACATGCATTTAATATGTGGCGCGTGAATCCCCCACCTACGACGAATTCATCGAGCATGTAATGGATGAGAAAGTGAGCCAGGTCACACTTATTTTCATGTAGGGACATGAATGAACTCCACACTTTAAGCAACGAGACATCAATTTTGTTGTAGGTGTCAAATACAACGTCAACCCGTATAACAGTAACAAAGCTAGTTACATACATGTTGACAAATATTTATTACGGGAGTCATTGTGTCATTGTTATTTGGCGATGCCTGGAGAACTGGAAGCACACCAAACGTTGTGTCAGAAGGATCAATGGTGCTGGCAGTTTCAATGAAACTGAACCAAGATGGTACATTTTAACTTGCATCATTGGAAATATGGGATAACACCCATGTATCACTCTCTGCAAACCAGTCTCCAACAGCTATCTTGTGGTCAGGGTGGAATACAGGGGATAGTCCAGTGCCAGTAGCCAGCGTGGCATGGTGCAATTTGTGAAGCTTAATAACCTATTGTTTCTTGTTGGAATGCTTTTGGTCTGCCAATCATCATCAGACCGTCCAGGAAGTGATCATCGTGCTTGCTAGAGAATCACGTGTCTTCTGTAAAATATTTAATATTAATGTGGAACGTGTTCTTTCCGTCGATGATTTCTTCAAAGATATCATAACACAATAGTTATCTTGTGAACACACTGTGTTATTCTGTGTCAAATGTGATATTCCGCAAAAAAGGCTTACAATGGGTAAAAAATCACATAGAGGAGTTCATCTGCAGGTTGTGTGTTGTTGTCCATATCCACCTGGAGGTGTCAAACAAGCCGGATATGATAATGTTGGAAAGGGGCACCAGGAGCTAGAAAAGAGACCACTAACAAAATGTGCATTGGGATTACACTTAGCGTGTACACATTTCCAGGCAAAGGTGTGGCAAATAGCGTTTGAACAATACGCTGACCTGGTGGTCACTGACCGCCTATTTTTCCGCCGTGTTAGTAACCTTTTTGAGTTGCAGATCCATGTGACTGTCTACATTTTGGGGAACTAACACATTTACAGTAGTATTCATATCAGCTAATCGTCAAAACTGGCCGTTGCAATAACCACACTCTTGACAAAAAGTAATTGCCCTGAAATGCTATCGCAAAACGAAGCGCTCACGAAGTGCGCACGTTTACTGAATTATGTCGTTAATAAATCGTCCAGGACATATCTAAAGGTGATATAATGCAATTTTGGTAAATCAAAACGAGATGTCATCAGTAGTGCAGGCATCGTATCTAAGCAAACTAAACTTATTGAATTTTTTGGGAAAGGGAGAAATCTGCGGCGTAAAACCTTTTTTTTTAAGATATGAGACGTGAGGTCCGGCTATCCAGAACGCTGGGCTGAGGCAGATACAGCAATGTAAACAGTTGAACCGTCATATAGAGTGGGCAGGCGGGTGTTTGGTAAACATGTCTTGCCATTCCATATATCTTTATTGAGCTTGTAACTTGGGGGTGCGAATTCATGCAGTAATGTATCCTGCAGCTGCAGTCCGAGTAGTCCAATGCAGGCCCGTATGATATGAGAGGGTCCAATGGGTGCGTATGCACCCCTCCCCTGAGGCAATTTTAATCCCCGTATCGTATACATTGAAACATGTGGCCAACCATATGTTGCACCACACCGATTACATCCTGAAATATAATTGATAATCAGTCATTTAACCACATTTTGGTTATTTGGTTGAATAACCGATCTTTAATAAAAAAAAACCTGCCCGCCGTACAGCCTACTGTGTAACTAGTGACCTATATGCAGAACCAATACCTAGTTCGCCATTTTTAATATGGATAGTAGGCCTCATGTAGACAAAATAGTTTTAAGACCAATTTTGTGTCAAATTGTTAAGCAAAACATATCCATAATTAACCCCAAAAAATCCAAATTATGTTTAGCAAACGCCATGTACGATAACCGTTGATATATATGGACAAAATCTAAAGTGGCTGGAAAGGTATAACTCACTGATTACATTCTGAAAAATAATCATTAACGTAGTTGCTAACTACATTTTGATCAAATTTTGCATTTTTCATGGACAAAAATGACCCATATCTGGCCAAAACTCCAAATCAGACCGGCAAAACTCCGATTGTGTAATATATGGCATTTGTACAGAAACTTCAACCTGACTTGGAAAAATGTAACACTGTTTTTATGTCTTATAGAGCCATAATACGGTTATGGTCAAAATATGTCAAATTTGGCATAAAAACCCGTTTTCCGACCTAAAAATCCCAAACCAGAAAGCCCAACAACCTCTACAAACTGGATAAGGATGAAATACCCATTAATATTTACCTAGATCTTTCCAAAGCCTTTGATACCATTGACCATTTAATTTTAATTGACAAATTGAAATATTATGGTATACACGAAACAAATCTGAACTTATTCAGCAGTTACCTAACAAATCGTAAACAATATACGGAAATTGACAATATAAAATCAAATATGTTATCAATAACAACAGGTGTACCACAAGGTTCAGTCTTAGGACCCCTGTTATTCATCATTTATATGAATGATTTTGCACAAGCCAGTAAAATGTTTAATTTCATAATTTATGCTAATGATACAACTCTATCAAGTACACTGAAGACTTTCAGCGATAACATACATGACAACAATTGAGAATCTTTAATAAATGAAGAACTTTCATCCAAAATAAATGAATGGCTCAAAATAAATAAATGATCGCTAAACATAGCAAAATCGAAATACTTGACATTTCAAAAGGCAAAGAAAAATATACAGACACTTACTCTGAAGATAGACAATGTAAATATTGAACAAGTCAAAGAATTAACTTTTGGGGGTTTAATTATAGATACAAATCTAAACTGGAAAAAGCACACTGAAAAAATATCAAATGCTTGTTCTAAAAAAATTTGCATATTAAATAAATTGAAACATGTGTTACCTCTTCATATTAAAATAATATTATATAATTCTTTAATAGTGCCACACATTAATTATTGCATCATGGTGTGGGGCTTTCAATCAAATAGAATAATAAAACTTCAAAAAAAGCCCTGAGAATTATTAAGTAATTATACTTTCCACACAGAACCACTTCACAAAAAACTCAACTTGTTAAAAGTAGATGACATTCTTAAATTACAACAATTAAAATTTTACTATAAATATTTACATAATGACTTACCAGTTTATTTACAAAACTGGAGGATAATGTTTAACTATGAGGTACATAATCATTATACAAGAGTCAAAAATAAAATATACACTTATACAATTAAACATGAATTTGCTAAGAAATGTCTTAGGCATAATTTGCCACTTTTACTAAATATCACTCCTGATATTGTCAAAGAAAAGCTTAGTACACACAGTTCACAAGGATTTGCCAAGTATGTTAAACTTTATTTTTTACAAAACTATCAAGTAACATGCACCAGGCAAAATTGCTATATATGTATGCAAAATTAAGAACCGACAACTACCTGTCAACTTGTCAACAAAACAGTGCCTAAACGACAAACTCAATAATCATGTAAGCTTGCTCACACTACACACATGCATACATATTATGTTTTTTTTCCTTCTTTTTATTCTGGAAGAATTTGATTGGGTGATGTATTGATTCAGTTAAAGTTTTATTACAAAAGGTGGCTCCTCGATAGCGACTACCATAGTCTTAGAGAAGTCTCCTGACTCTACTTTTCGTTAGTTATCATACATTATACCATGTTTACCATAAGGTTATATATTTGTATTATTTAATTTTTTTTACATGGATAAAAATGTATTATTTGAAATGTCTGGGTCAAATAATAAAAACATTCTTCTTCTACCATCACCAGTAACGTATGTATAGAACATATAACTTGGTTGGCTGTTTGTAACAAAAAATGCCCACGAAACTTTTTCTGAGCATTTTTCTTGTCCTTGGAGAAAACAGAACGTCAGCGCTGCATCTTCAAATAATCTTTATAAAGTGGCCAATACATATTGAGATGTAAACCATTTGAAAAATATATAACACTAGTGTCTCCGTGGTGGATGTTAAAACAAATTCTTCCTCTGGGTAGTGCCTAAAAATAACCCTTATTTCAATGGTTTTCAAGATACATATATGCAAAAGTATACATCCAACGAAAGCTCTCATCGAGACGGATATGATGAACATAATTCCAAACTCTTGAACGAAATGTAAAAGATGTATGGCAATAAACACAGTGTGTCGACGTTTCGCGAGCAGTGACCTTAAATTAGAAACGGTGTACGCGTGGAGCTGCACGACGTATGCAAGAGAAGCCCACTCGTCTCACTGATCTCGCGGTTCACAACTTCTACGCGAACACGGTCTGTGCTTAGAACGCGCGTATTCACGTACCTTCTGCATGTCACGTTTGACAGCATACCCGTTTATATGCGCACTACCCGACGTTATCGATATGTCTCCCGTCAACATCTTTAAGGTCGTCGTCATTCCGGAGCCGTTGAGCCCGAGCAGGCCGAAGCATTCGCCCTGCTGGATGCCAAGAGAGAGGCCCTCCACAGCAACGACTTGTTTCAACGGGAAACCGTACACCTTCCGTAGATTGTCAAGAACAACGACATGCTCAGTCTCTTCGTTAAACCTGTAGTTTAATGTTTATAATTCAATGTTTTATATACGTAATTACTTACTTCTGTTGGGAGAAGTGATTAATAAGTACAACAATTCAATTCATTCCCCCATTTTCATGTGTAAATGTTTATGTATTGTATATTGCGTGTAGTTCTCTTTCTATGCATTTTCCACTTGGAAATAAACAATAAATAATAATAATAATCAACTTATATAGCGTCTGTATCCCCTTGAATCTGAGCTCAGTAGCGCAACATACAAGATTCAAAATCGTGAACAGGGACAAGCAAAATATCATATTAATAAGTCATCAAAACGTTTTGTTTTCAGCCCTTCTTGACACCTAGTATGGAGAGTGTGACGACAGTCACTACTACCAGATAATTTGGTGTTATCAGACACATCGCTAACATCACAGTTATCACTACTATCACACCTATTTGCCACTATCACACCTATTGCTAGTATAACACCTATCGCTACTATCACACCAAACGCTACTATCACATCTATTGCTATTATCACACATATCACTACTATCACATATATTGCTACTATCACACATATTGCTACTATCACACGTATTGCTACTATCACACATAGAGCTACTATCACATCTATCGCAACAATCACACCTATCGTTACAATTACACCTATCGTTACAATTACACCTATCGCTACTCTCACACCTTTTGCTACTATCGCACATATCGCTACTATCACACCTATCGCTACTATAACACCTATCGCTACTATCACACCTATCGTTACTATAACACCTATCGCTACTATCACACCTATCGCTACTACCACACCTATTACAACTATCACATGTATCGCTACTGTCACACATATCGCTACTATCACACCTATCGCTGCTATCACTACTATTACAACTATCGCTACTATCACACCTACCACTACCTTCGCACCTATTGCTACTGTCGCACATCTTTGCTATTGTCACATTTATCACTACTATCATATATATATATATATATATAGCTACTATAACATCTATCGCTACTATCACATATATATATATATAGCTACTATATATATATATATATATAAATATGATAGTAGCGATATATGTGATAGTAGCAATATATATATATACATATATATCGCTACTATCACATATATTGCTGCTATCACAACTATCACACTTAGCTCTACTACCAGATGTCATCGCCGTTTAACCACCACTAGCAAGCAGCAGAGGCAGCGCCTATTGCAACTATAAGACCTTTACCCGAGTTGACTCATACAAGCTTTCATTCTTTCCAACAAAAGTTAGAATGTGAAACAAACGCACAGAGCAGGACTAGCTGACTTGGTGGCAAGTCGCAAGCTCTCGAGTCGAGTCGAGTCGAGTCTCGAGTCATTTCCCTATCGAGTCCGATTATAGTCTCGAGTCATCTCTGAGAATTTCGGGTCGAGTCTCGAGTCACCTCTCGGAATTTCAAATCAAATATCGTCACTATTTTCATTCACTCAGTCGTATTCCTACATATGGAATACTTATCAGTTATAACTGTTGCGACTATACAACGATGACTATGTTTAGATAGTGCAGATAAAATGTTTCGTATAAGAACCGTACACGTAGAATGATTGTCGAGGTAAATTTTCGCACAGCACTCATTTAGCATATATAATTTATGGATCCGTAATCGAAACGGTCGCGGCTAGATGCCTCCAGCGCCACGTAGTGTTAAAACGTGGTTTCACCTGCGACAGCATTACAGTACTGTGCGAACACAAATGGAATAAATACTATCCCTAAGCCTAATCGTAAGGTCTCCAGGTTGTGATACGCGATGTTCATCGGTTATCTCGTAGTCTGCTGATGTACCGTGCCTAGGTCCACTTCTGTCTTCTGATTTGTTCTATCACGTCTATGACCTTTGTCTTCTCTTTTACCCAGATTTTTGTTTCTCTCTCCCGATATGTGATGTTTAACATACTTTTTTCCATATTTGTTTGTGCTGCTGCTGGCTTGTTCTTTGCCTGGATGTTTCCGCGCCGTATGTCATCGCTGGAAGTACGCACGAAGTTTTTGTGAGTAATTTATAGATGTTTGATAACAGACATATCGGTCTGTAGTTTCTTACGTCTTTATATTTCCCTTCTTGAAGATTATCACCTTAGCTTAGCCTGTGTCTTCGAGATGGTTTCTTCTCCTGCTTTTAATGTTTCAATGTTGGCTTCTTCCCATTCTTCATAGCTCTTAGCGCTGCTTCTACCTCCCACGGTGTTATCTCTGGTACCTCTTTCGTGTCGGTGTGAATTATGGTATTCGGTTCACTGTCGATATAGCTCGGTGTAGAATTCCTCTATTCGTTCCATGATTATACCTTGGTCTTGTATTTCTCTACCCTGCTGGTTTAGAAGGGTAATCAGTCGATCTCATCCTAGTGCCTGTTCTTCTTGCTTTTTTCAGGCTCTTTGATGACATAATCGTTTCTTGTATGATCTCTTGTTTGTACTTTCTGATGTCCTCCTTCGCTTTCTTTTTGAAGGTCTTGAATATTTCTACGTACTCTATTTGTTTTTTACGGTCGCCGTTATCCACCTTTTCTTACCGTCATTTGCGGTCGCATGACTTCCATATTTATCTAGATGGTACCATATCTTGATGTTATATATATATAATAGTTATATATCCACTACATGATATGATGTCACTGGTCTGTGGCAAGTCTCTCCAATAAATATCAATCGCGATAACACACGGTGGGAGCAGCAGATAGCTGCAGATTATCGGCATTCTATTCAAACCACGCTTTGCGTGATTATTCGAGCAAGTCATATATTGACATAGGCACAAGTCATTGGCTCGAGCCGAGTCCGAGTCATTTCGCAGTCGAGTTCGAGTCGATTAGCAAGTCACTGAAATGTGAGACTCGACTTAGACTCAAGTTGAGTCCTTGCGACTCATGTCAACAATACTGAGGACAGTTCATAATAATGATCGGAAAGCGTAACATAGCATCAACAAATCAACACATCAACTGAAGAGCCAACACATCAAGGTTCGCAAAACTGTAAATCGGAACTTGGTTTCCACCTTTGCAACAACTGTCACGTTTTACACAAAATCTCACAAGTGTCTTGGCTACAATGCAACATTAGCATCTGGGTTAGCGGGATATATTATAATTAGGTATGTCCAGTAGTATGTTAGGTTGAAATCGTGGTACGATGCTAAAAGAAAGGGAAAGTAGTTCCGGTTTGCACATGTGTGCGACAAAATTCCAAAAATTTGTCGATTTCGGTGGAATTTAGGTCCGGAGGGTTTGTTCAGTAATTCCTATATTTTAACATGAACAATTTCATTGTAGCGTTTACATATTTTTTCACGTCAGGGCTACAATAACAAAATTTTGCGAACAACATTTGAACCTGTCACTCACGACACTGGTACATTTTATTAAAAGGTAGGCAGCATGGTAGATACCTCTTTTGAGAGCTACAGACGGTAGTGCCACCTATTGGCCCATAGGTGCCGATAAATTCGTGACTTTTTAAGTGGTGAACTAAAAAAATAGGTCATCGACGTTATGAAATAGGTCAATCATGTCATGGAATAGGTTAGTACATATGCTGACATACCCCTATATATTTCTAAAACCTACGAAAAGTTTGCAATGATTATAAAATCGGAAATTCTCTGCAAATCAGTCAAACCGGCGGCTGTCTGCGTAGGTACTATAGTTATTTGATATCACGTGCTTGCATACAGTTTTTAATTGGTTCATAAAAAATGGCGCGAAATTTGTGAAAAGGCGGGAAATTTGTGAACAATGGCGAGAAATTGTTGGAAAATTTGTTTTAATAGTTCAATATGTCTTTTTAAGCCTTCTACGATGCGGGTAAACCATGAATCTATAGGACCAATCTGGTTTGAACCAGTATTCGCTGTGCAAGTCTGAACTTGTATATTGTTGGACAATTATTTTTAATAGTTCAATATGTCTGTTTAAGCTTTCTATAATGCGGGTAAACCATGAATATATAGGACGAAACTGATTTGAACCGGTATTCGCTGTGCAAGTCTGAACTGATGAACTTAATGATGTATTATATTGTAAATACGACGTATAACCGTGGACTCTCGATAAGCCAAAGGGCTTCCTTGTCAACCTGCCACCTAGAGTTAATTCTCTGGGTTGCAATCTTGTTAAATATTTGTTAAATCTTGAAAGCACTTCTAAAATTAGGTGTTACCATATATAACCTGTCTTTATTAAATGAAGAATTATTAATTAAACGATGTGGTATCTATCTAGGTTATGACGGACCCTATGTATTTCTAAAACCTACGTATAGCATACAATGGTTATAAAATCGGAACTTCTCTATTAATTCGGTCAAATTGTTGCCTATTTACATAGGTACGCGTGGTAATTTGGTCAAATTGATAGTAGTGCGGATAGCAGGCATTCGGAAAGTACGCGCATGTATATGCGCTCATTCAATGACGTCATTAAATCGGTACGCATCGTCTCAAAATCCATATGTAGTTTTCCAGTTGTCAACAGATGGGTCAAGGCGCTATGGAGCTACGGTGGATAAGCAAGGGGGAGCATATTCTAAAGAGTTGGTGCAGCAACAAAAAAAGCCCTAGTTCCAATGTTAGTGTTGACTCTAGGAACAAAAAGTAGGTCAGAACTAGATGATCGAAGCTGGATAGGTTTTCTTACAGGAGTAAGCAATGAATGCAAATAAGATGGTTGCTTATTGGACAGTGCCTGGTATGTAATGGTACAGATATTAAATATTATACGATATCGTACAGGAAGCCAATGCAAAGACATCAAAAGTGGTACAGAGCGAGAAAAACGAGGAGATCTTGTAACTACTCTTGCTAGAAAATTTTGGACACTCTGAAGTTTTGTGACATCCTTGCTTGCGATATTATAAAGGAGGGAATTGCAATACTCAAGTCTGCTGCTAACAAGCGCTGTTGCAATAGTCTTAGCAACAGAAAATGTCACATGTAGCGTAATTTTCAAATATATTTGAACGTAATTCAAACGTATGGTGACTGGTATATATTTTTATCATAGCCAGACTTATAACCCAAAACCTATTCAACTGAGGGTCTAGCTAGGTCATATGCCAAGGTACATTACTATTTTTGTGTGTCCGCCGCACATACTTGTTACCTACGAGCTTGAATCCATACAACTCTCTCACACCACACTGGCACTCGTCTACATACTATGTAGATTATATTAACTCATACACACGGACAACGCCAAAAATAGACCTTCCATATCGTATTCACAGTAGACATTTACTACATGTTGCATACCTTTCATATACCATTGATTATAATTATTTTGGTAGTGTGGTATTTGAAATTCATATTTTTCATTCTATTCACCATGTCACTATAACAGAGCGTAAGAAACAGCATGCCTATGTCTGTTATTAACAGCATACGTGAACTGATTTCTGGACAATATGAAAATACTTTTTCTTGTGTGCCTGTGTGTCTGTATTTTGTGTGTTGGTATATATGTTGTCGGTTTATCTGTGGAGAGGAGACAACGCATGAAATTACAGACGGGACAACAGATGAGACAACGGACGAGATAACATATAATAGACAAGACAACGTACGAGACAACAGTTACGCTTTATATAGATACATATTAAGCTATGTGTTTTGCTAAAAGTTAGCTGGAGGGAGTAATCTATAGGGTAGTTTAAAAGTAAGCGATTTGCGAGCTATTAATGTAATAGAAACGTTGTTTACAAATTAGGTCATTGGCAAAGTTAACGTAACGTGAACAACAATAGAATAGGGTTAGTTGGGATAGTTGAAGTTGTTAGACGAGTAATTAAAACCTGAAATAATAAAACTTATAACGTCAATACTGGTACACAGGAAACAGTCTTTGTAGAGACTACCGTGAATTTAGGCTTAATTTGAATACATCGTAAGACACGGTGTGTCACTGTGTGTTAACAAATATAACTAACTATAACCTAAACAATTTGGTGTAAATTGTACAGAGAAAAGTCTTTTTAAAGACTATGTAAAAAACTAATTTGAATATAAATAAATTCTGATATGGCACCTTTAAAGCGGCTACTCAGGACAAAACGACACTTAGTTTGCAACGACTGCATGGCAGAGCTGGGTGGATTTTGCGTTGTCTGGTTGTCCAAAATCATGGGCAGAAGAAAACGGATTCTCTTTTCGGTGTATGGGATGTTTGAGGGTGGAATGTCTGATGAAGGAGGTGTGTAAGTTGACGGATATACTGAAGGAGATGGAGATGAGACTCAACATGGAAATAGATGGAACAGAGAGGGATGACACGGCGAGAGTTAAGAATACGACGACACAGAAGGAGCAGAATTGTGACACGGAGACTGAAGAAAGGAGACTGAGAGGAGGGAAGGTGACAGGTGTGAAGGAACAATTAAGTGAGAAGACGACAGAGGGATGAAGGAAAAGTGTTCGGGAGAGGAAAAGAAAACGGGTCAGTGATGATAGATGAACAGGTGATCAGACTGTAGAGAACGAGGAGAGACGCGACAGTGATACAGGTGGTGAAGAGGTTGTTACCACAGACGCAGTTGGTAAGATTGTGAAGCAGAAGACTGAAAAGAAGACACCTGGAAGAAGACAGCGTGTTCAGCAAATGACAGAAACGTGACAGGCGTGAAGGCGACATGGGAGAAAGTGACCGTAGAGAAGGAAGTAGGAGGGGAAAAGGGACGGAAGAGGAGAAAATGTGATGGGAGGAAAGATGAAGGGACGAAAGGAAGTGAGAGTAAATTTGTTAGAAGAGAAGATGACAGGAGGAAAGGGGACAAGAGAAAAAGCGACAGGAAAGAATGGAACGGTAGAGAATGTGACAGGAGGTAAGACGGCAGGGGAAAAGACAACAACCAGACAGATGCAAACCGAAGGAGCTTCCCTGAGGCAGTGATTGAGGGGGCAATGAGAAAAGAGAAGGTGTTCACGGGCGACTATATTCTGAGAAAGACTGATAAGACACTAAGCGAGGGGAAGGACTATCTTCACTTCCATCACAATTTTGGCTCCCACATACTTCCTGTCAACATAGCTGCTCCAATTCGCTTCGTATCGATATATATTGTCTCCATATACTTATCGTCTTCCTATCCACTTCTGGTCACCGTACTATGGTCACGCGAATTTTGGTCACATGACTTTTGATGACATGTTTCCCTACCATAGAGTGTGAATATTTAATAATTATTGTAGAAATTTATCAACGGGCCCTTGCCTCCTAAGTGACAGCCGATATATGTTACATTGTAACTACACAGCGTTTTTCTTTACGTGACGTACGTTCTATTAATAGCAATGCGTGATGGCTACTTAACAATTACCACAATTCAAACGTTCGCATACAATTCCATTTGCCAGTGTGAGTACCCATTAAATACTAAGTTAAATAACATTTGTAATGTCTTTGAAACATCGTGTACATAAACTTAATACTCTTGTGAAGTGATGTGTCAAATACGAACCCAATTCATTGCGAACTAATACCACTAATGGGAAGCATTCAACCACGCGCAATTAATGCGCGAACACTATTCATACATAACTATCAACTACTGTCTATAGCCAGGTATTAATTTATACAGCAGAGACTTGCCAGACGAGACATTGTATGAGACTACGGATGGAACAACAGACGAGACAACGGACGAGATAACAGACGACAACAGACGAGACAACGAATGAGACTACGGACGAGGTAACAAACGAAAACAAACGAGACAACGTACGAGACAACGGAGGGGACACCAGAGGAAAAAACGGTCGAGACAATAGACAGACGAGGTGAAGTGGACCTAGGACAGATGAGGTAAAATGGACCTAGGACAGATGAGGTGAAGTGGACCTAGGACAGATGAGGTGAGGTGGACCTAGGACCCCACGAGGTGAGGTGGACCTAGGACCCACGAGGAGAGGTGGACCTAGGACCCACGAGGTGAGCGTCGTAAATTCGTGGTGAAAGCGTGAACGTCGTAAATTCTTGCAAGCTTAGTGCATCACCGATGTAGATTTCCACAATTTCACGAAAATAGACAAATAGAATTTCACAATTTCACGAAAATAAACAGGTAGAATTCCACAATTTCACGAAAATAGACTGGTAGAATTCCACAATTTCACGAAAATAGACACGTAGAATTCCACAAGTTCAACAATTTCACAAAGACAGACAGGCACAATTCCATAATTTCCACAATTTAGTAAAATAGACTAGTGAATTTCTACAATTTCACAAAAATGGACAAGTAGAAATCGTGAAATAAGTACAGAAATTAGCGTATGAACGAATGAACGTCGTAAATTCTTGCCACTTTAGCATATTACCGAGGTAACTTTGTGTAAAAATTTAGCTTACCAAATCTGTAGACTTGTACAATTTTTTTACTTTAACGCGTACGTGTCGTAAATTGCGTCATGTTCGCGCAACGTCAATCATACGAGTGTTAACGATATATCGACCACATTCATCTACCCGGAAGTCTAACGCCATTCCGTTTAGTCATCGATGAATCCAATCGTGTTCTGGAACATGCAACCACACAGCAGACCGAGTGTGTTATTGTTGGTGACCTCAACGTGCATTACGGCGATGCCAGCGATATAACTGACCTTCTCCGTGAGACTGATTTCTAACAGCACGTGACTGAACCGACCCACGTGGGTGGTCACATCCTCGACCTCGATAGCACGAAAGACACCCGATTGTATCGTATATGCCGCATCAGTTGAAACTCTGTTAACTGACCATCATGCGATCAAATGTGACCTTGTAACGGTCAAGCCGAGTCGGCCGAGAAAAAAGATCAGCTATAGGAAATACGCGGCAATAAACAATGCTGAGTTTGTTGCAGAACTGACAACATCGCGACTGCTGACCGACCCTAGAGACAGCATCGATGATATTTAATCAACAAGCATGCACCGCTCACCAGCCTTGTTATCACCATCCCCACCAAAACACCTTGGTACAACAGTGAGCTGTCAGATGCGAAATGCAAAAAACAACTTATGACTGCAACGTCCGCGTTTTATTGTTAGAAAATCAACGAGTCTGCCTGTAACACGAAAGCTATGTACTGAGACATGAATGACATCACCGGACGCAAGCAAGCGCCAATGTTTCCCGAATACAACTGCTCGCATCAATATTTGGCGGAACGTGTTCTTGTATTTCTTCGAAAAGATTACGAAGATCCGCCGTACGCCAATCGACAACAATCGGTACCTTTGTACTCTGTCAGCATTTACACCGACAACAGCCCCATCAACCTTTCACAGGAATCTGCGATGGTACGTTCTGAAATGAAACATGCGCTGGTCACGCCACTGCTTAAGAAGACTGGTCTGGGTGCAAATGACATTACGAACTACCGCCCTATATCCGGCGCTTCATTGACGGAAACAAACTGATTGACCCGTTCCAGAGCGCGTATCGTCCGCACCGCAACACAGCAACACCACTAGTGCGTATTCACGACTATATCATGAAGGCACTCGACCGTCAAAAAGGAGTAACACTCGTCCTTATTGTTGATCTTACTGCTGCTTTCGACACTGTGGACCACGCTATATTATGTGTGTGTGGGGTGTGTGTGTGCGTGTGGTGTGTGTGTGTGTGGTGCGTTTGTGTGTGTGTGTGTGGTGCGTTTGTGTGTGTGGTGTGTGTGGTGTGGTGTGTGTGTGTGTGTGTGTGTGTGTGTGTGTGTGTGTGTGTGTGTGTGTGTGTGTGTGTGTGTGTGTGTGTGTGTGTGTGTGTGTGTGTGTGTGTGTGTGTGTGTGTGTGTGTGTGTGTGTGTGTGTGTGACATAACGCCTCTGCCGACAGTACGAGACATCTTTCTTGGACGGTGGGCTGGATATGTCGGTGCAAGTTGCTCGTACGTGCCAGGCGGCATATTTCCAGCTGCACAACATCGCCAAAATACGACATTGCCTGACCATTGTCATGTAAACCCAACGTTCAAAATTCAGCGGCGCGTGTAGAAACGCAGCAACGACGCCGAGATCATCTCCACATCACGCCTCTGTTGACCGCACTACAATGGTTGTCCGGTCGATGGCGCATAACATACAAAATACTGGTGTTGACGTTCCGAGCGATGCACGACCTCGCGCCCGAATACATCGCTGACATGATTGTTGAATACATGCCGGGCCGCCAGCTTCGCTCCGCCGGAAGTCGTCTCCTTAGAGTACCCCGCCACAATTTAGAAAGATATGGTCGGCGTGGTTTTTTAGTGATGGCAGCGCGCATGTGGAATGATCTGCCGGACTGTCTGCGCCTGATACTCTCTTGAACTGATGTCACCGTTGAAAACATATCTTTTTAAAGCCGCATATGTACTCTACTTGTATGTATTATATTGAATTGATGTTAGTGATAATTATATATATTTTTTCAATATTAATTTATTATCTTATTTTACGTATCTTATATAATATGTTTACCGTGTAAGCTCGAACAATTGTATATTTATATTATAACAATGTTGTATTATATGCGCCTCTGAGCAGAATTATATTCCGGATATACGGCGCTTGATCAATAAAATAATAATAATTATTAAATTAAGTGAAATTCTACCTGTCTATTTTCGTGATTTCCACCTCACCTTATCTATCCTAGGTCCATTCCACATAGTCTGTCCTAGATTCACCTCACCTCATTTGTCCTAGGTCCACTTCACCTCGTCTTTCTATTGTCTCGGCCGTTTTCTCGTCTGGTATCCCGCCCATTGTCTTGTACGTTGTCTCGTCTGTGATCTCCTCCGTTGTCTCGTCTGTTGTCCCGTCCGTAGTCTCGTTCGTTGTGTTGTCTGATACGCGGGGCGCCATTTTAGCGGAGGTACGTAAGGGGACGCTGTTTTAACGGAAATGAGTGGGGTAGCGTCGTTTTGACGGGAAGTATACAGGTAGACGCATATTGTTTTGTGGGAAAAAGGTAGGAACCGCAATTTAAGCGAAAGTGTATAGTTACGCAATATAAAGTTTAACTGTTGTCTCTTACGTTGTCTCATCTGTTGTCGTCTGTTATCTAGTCCGTTATCTCGTCTGTTGTCCCGTCCGTAATCTCATGCGATGTCTCGTCTGGCAAGTCTCAGCAGTATGAATGAGTACTTGGCTATAGACAGCGGTGCATTGTTATGTACAAATAATTTTCACAGATTAATTGCAGGGTGGTTGAATGCTTCCCACTATTGACACGAGTTCGCAATGAACAGGGTTTATATTTGACACATGACTTGACAAGAGTATTAAGTTTACGTATATTATGTTTCAAAAACATTAAAAAAATTACTTTGACTTAATCTTCAATAAGTAATCACACTGGCAAATGGAATTGTGGTTACTAATAATAGCACTTACGTCACATAAAGAAAATGCGACAATGTGTAGTTACAATGTAAGTATATAACATATCGAACGTCGCGGATAAGTGCAGACTTTGTTAGTAGAAATGTTTGCACACGGCAATAGGTTATATTAAAAAGGCTTTCCCGCGTTTTTCACCGAATTCCCGCCATTGTTTTCAACACACAGACATACCGACTCACAAAAAACAGACACACAGTCATGCCGACACACATACACACCGAAGCCCAGACGCATTGACACACTGACACACAGATAAACCGACACAGAGACATACGGTCACACAAAACACATACACACAAGAAAAGTTTTCTTTGTATTCTTCAGCTGTTAATAACATACATATGTATGCTGTTTCTTACGCTTTGGCATAGTGAATCGGATGAAAATAGGAATTTCAAATGCCACACTAGCAAAGACTTATGTCCAATGCTATGAAAAAGATGCTACATGTAGTAAATTCTCATTGTGAATTGGACATGGAAGGTCTATTTTTTGGCGTTGTCCATAGTCGGGTATTTCCATAAACAGTGATATTGAGGGCTTGACTGTACGAGTTACTATAATCTATATAGGTTATAGACGAGTGCCCGTGAGGTGTGAGACAGTTGCATGAATTTGAGCTCGTAGGTATCAAGTAGCGGTCCTGTATTTGTGGATGATACACAAAATAGGTATCTACCTAGGCAAATTGGCCAGCTAGACCCTCAGTTGAATAGGATTTTGTTATAACAAATACTATGGCTATGATAAAAATCACAAAAATTTTGAATTATGTTCAAATATATCTGAAAATTACCCTACATATGGTAAATATATATATTGTGAACAGGACATCGGGTATCTGGTTGTCTCACTAAATGTTCCAGAATGTATAACTAATCTAAAATGATGGAGTATGTGCCTGGTCTTAGTCTTGTCAGACTTGTTCGAGTACGCGGTACTATTAGTAGCATTTACGTCAGATAGGGTGCAAGGTAGAGAGCTCCTTTGAGAGTTCTTTGTTTTATTGATGCCATTGACCTACGTTATTACATAAATTGGGACTGTGTAGATGTGCGCAATTTGCAAATGTCTGTTAGTTTGAACGAATTACTACCAGTTGGACCTAATTACCAAGCGTATTTTTTAATGACGTCACTGAACGAGATTATACACAGGCACGCAATTTCCAAATGCCTGATAACCGAATACTACCAGTTTGACCTAATTACCCTCTGTACTTATTTAATGAAGTCAATGAACGAAACTATATACAGGCGCACAATTTCCAAATGCCTGCTAACCGAATTACTACCAGTTTGATATAATTACCACGCGTGCCTATTTACTGACGTCATTAAATGAGAGTATGTACATTCGCGGAAGTTCCGAATGCCTGCTAACCGAGTTACTACCAGTTGGACCTTATTACCACGCGTACCGATTTAATGACGTCATTGAATGAGAGTATATACATCCGCGCAAGTAGCGAATGCCTGTTAACCGAGTTACTACCAATTTGACCGAATTACCACGCATACCTATGTAAACAGGCACCAGTTTGTCCGAATTAGTAGTGAAGTTCCAATTTTATAACCATTGTAAGCTACACCTAGGTTTTATAAATATATAGGGTCCGTCATAACCTAGGTCAATAAGTATTCAAACTTCCGTATACAACCTTTTAGATAGAGACCACCTCGTTTAATTTATAATTCTTCATTACTGACAGGTTATGTATGGTAACACCTTAGATGGGCCTTCGTTTGACTACGTCACGGTTATACGTCGTGGTTACAATGTAATACATTATCGTTACCTTGTAGGTTCTATACTACTTCAAACTTGCACATACCCGTTCAAACTATTTTGGTCGTATAGATTCATAGTTTACCCGCATTATTGTAGGCTTAAAAGACTGAACCATTAAAAACAATTTCCCGCCATTTTCACAAATTTCCCGCCATTTTAAATAAATTTCCCGCCTATTCACCAATTTCACGCAATTTTCCATAAACCAGTCAAAACTGTATGCAACCACGTAATGTAAAAATAACTATCGTACCAACACAGATAGCCAGCAATTTGACTGATTTAGAAGAAAAGTTCCGATTTTATAATCATTGTAAGCTATACGTAGGTTTTAAAGATATATGAGTCTGTTAACATGTGCAAAGGCCTATTACATAACATGTTTGACCTATTTCATAACGTCTATGACGTACTTTTATAGTTCACCGCATAAAAGGCACGGATTTATGCAATGCCGAACGGAAATATTACCAAGGGTCTAATTCCAAGATGGCCGCCCTGTTCGAAAAACGAGGCTTTAGGTTCTGCTAAGACATCGTTCTATATTTTTTCTATATTTCATTTACAATACTAATACAGATAAATAGGCGTCCGCTGAATTAATAATGATTTTATTATAAATTACGCCTTACTATAACACCACATTTTATACACATCGTTATTAGCGTTCGGTCCCTTGGCTGAGCCTCGGCCTACGGGCCAAATGTACCGTTAGGTGCAATCACCCTCTGTAGCTCTCAAAAGAGGTGTTTAAATTGCTGCCTATCTTTTAATAAAATGTACCAGTGTCGTGTGTGAAAGATTCAAATGCTGTTCGGTATATTTTTATTGTAGCCCTGGAGTGAAAACGATTTGTAAACGCTACAATGAAATTGTCCATGTTAAAAGATAAGAATTACTGAAAAAACCTCCATACCTAACATTCTTTTAAAAACCCTCCGGACCATAATTCCACCGAAATCGACTTATTTTTTGCGCTCCCTGGTGCAAACCGGAATTACTTTCCCTTTCTGTTAACATGGGTTGCAACGCGCCGCGCATCCGTACCACGATTTCAACTTAGCATACTACTATGTCCAAAACATTAAAATGGCATTTACAAAAAACTCGAGCTTCGAAATGAAGTATTGCCTCGTAAGGCAAACAATGTCTCAATTTCTGGGACATATTTACTGTACAAGAATCAAAATGTACTTTGTCAAAACAGTATCTTCATTGTAAACTAACGAGGGTGAGAAGTAGGGGTGATAAGGGTCGAGATGGGGTCAAGATAGCCAGTAACGGGAGGAAAAAAATGTAAGAAATAAACTCAATAACCAGTGCCGACGCCACCTGATGCCGGACAACGGATACAAAGGACCAGTGACGAGGCAACCTCACGGCGGACTACGGGAACAAAGAGCCAGTGCCGAGGCCACTGTCACGTCGGATTACGGGGGGTAAAGGATCAGTGCCGAGGCCACTCTCACGCTGGACTACAGGAACAGGGAGAACAACCAACAGGGGTTGATGTTAGGCAAAGCCTACATCACTAAATATGCCAGCTTTAGTAGCTTTTTCGGTGTTACCACCCTGTTAAATACTGCCTACTGGCCAGGATTATCGTGCAAACGGCTTCGTTCGACTGAGACGTTGATATCATTGTTGATGACCAGTGTATCGACAGGGTGTGCGTCGCTCTTCCGTCTGTACCACATGGCTCGTAGAAAGCCCGAGTCGATGGCGATTACAATGATGAGTATCGCGACGGCCTGCCATGCGAGTATAAGCAGATACAGGCCGATTCCGCCGCTATCGAACGACAGAGGATATTGCGTGTAAACGATGCATTGTGAATCCCCGGTCACTAAATGACATGTAGCTAAAACAGAAAGGTGCGTCGTTATTGATGACTCGCTTCTAACGCGTTCAAGCAGTCATATGCTGTATTAAAAGGTCCTTTTCAAATCGATTCAGTTATTTGTCTCATTCCCGACACATTTCGGGAAAATTCGAATCTAACAAGCACAACATGCTAGCTTGTTTGTATACATTTACTTAGTTTCCCTGAAATGATCGGGCAACCTATTATAATATGTTTGGCCGGATCTGGGAACATTGTTCGAAATTGAGAACCCCATCAGTAAAATGCAATACATTTACATGGAAATGCGCTGTCATAGTTTAACTAGTTTTATTATAACAAATATCATCTACCCCAGACAGTGGCACGTTCTTTACTATTAAAGTGTAATGATAAATACATGTAAATGAATTAATATTCAAAACTACTTTACATGGACAGCACGAGTGTACATAATTCAGACTACACAAGCGTTGTACGTGTTCTTCATCACAAGCCGAGGCGACCCAGTGGTTTATTAACAATCTCAAAATTGCTCTCGAAAAGGCGTACGGTGGCATTGTGAAACGGAGTAATTGGTGAAGAATATTGCCGAGAACAGGAATATCCCAGGAGAGTAATATGTACACCAATGCAAATCCTACAACAGAGCGCATCTAGCACTATATTTCGGCGAGTCTAATTGTGAACATTTGCTGTGAACAACAGCATAGATTTGGCGAAACGTGATTAAAGTAAAACAGGTAAGTTCTTATATTATAGTATCGAGTCCTCAGGACTGCACAAAGCTCTTTACACTTTACGCCTTGTTCAATCGAACACCATTTCGATTTCTCTAGGAAGCATCCAGCAACGCTGCAATTAACGTGTGAAGTCAATTCGTACACATATATCCACCTTTTTCTATAGCCAGGTACTCATTCATACAGCTTAGTGGACTGGAGCAACGTAGAGTTAACGAACTTGCCGAAGGTTCGACACCGTAGCACAGGTTTGAAACCCGGGCTCACTCGGTCGAGAGTCCGAAGCTCTAGCCACTGCACCACTGCGCTCCTCCATTAAGTTGAATTTCTGCTTCATTTAACCCATAAAACTAGCATACACGCAAGAACAGATTGCACACCCGCATGCACCCACGCACACATATATAGTACCACGATAATGTCTTACACTCACAAACATATTATATTTTCAGAAAGTAGTTAATGTTTAAGGTCTTTCACACAAACATAATAGTTTGGCCGTGTGAAATTTTCCTGTACTCGTGTGTGATATCCGTTTCTATAGACATCATAATTTGTTTGTACTCTGATGGATGCGATGAACAAAAACGTTCGGCCCTGTATTTGGTCATATAGCAGCCGTCTGCAGACTACTGTTTCTCCATGCTCTCACTGGACTGTTCAATACGTAATCGGATTCAAAATTTAAAAAAATAAAGATATATTATAATGAAGCATATCTTTGCCTTAGCAATTTTGGCATAGTAATGTTTACATCAAGCTAATGAACAGTTATTAAGTACTGCGGTACAACAGTGCTAATAAAACAAGGTATAATCACTATCGCAGGATCCAGCCTGTTTATGATATCCACTTCTTTGATTAATTATTAAGTATTGCGCTTACATCGCATTTTAATATTATTTATGATTACATTATGTACATGCATATTAAGAATTTACGAACACGAATTGCTGGGAATGTGTCTAAATATGTATTCCCGTGTCCACGTGTGTATATTCTTCAGACACACACATACACGACAGTAGTAATAAGGTACCCTACGCACCCCAAATGTATGGACAGATCAAAGGGTTTTGCCATTTCCATTGACAGGTAACGTAACGTCAAATGTCAAGGTCAAGTTCAAAGGCAGGGTGGATGTCTTTGGTGTCACATAACCAGAAGGAGTCAACGAACGTGTTAGGCGTCACCTACAGAGCCGGGTACATCTTTGCACGTTTCGCTATTCAGGCGGACTGAATAAAATAGCTGCCGACGAATAGTCGAAACTAAAACTCGTTCGACGTGCACCGACTTCACTTTACGCACCTGAGAACTTCGGAGGCGAGACGACGCTGTCGCCCCAAATAGGTGGTGTTTATATCCTCTGTAGTTATTGAAAACGACCTCACTCGAATGCACTATAACTATACGGTATCCAGTGGTGACCTCTAGGGAGTCCTTTAACGTCACAATACGGTAAAAATAGTGACCTCTAACGAGCGCTTATTAACGTCAAGTCATCGTATCCAGTACAGACATCTAGCGAGTTCTTTAGCGTCACCTTACATTAAAAATACTACCCTATAATTAGCGCGTATTAACGTCACTTCACGGTAAAAGTAGCAACCTCTAACGAGTCCCTTAGCTTCCATGCGCTAGCTATACATACGTACTAAGCGCGAGGGCGCCTCCGTAAGTACGACTCCTGCAGTAATTATCAAGCAGACGCTGGATCGCCTATACGACTGGATACGGTTAAGCAGCACGCCACCATGAGAGGCCACCCTCCGGCTGTAAGTAGGTGCTGCCCCTTCGGCGCTCGACGAGCCTCCACAATGTTGTCGCCAAATGCTCTTTTGTGTGCGTCGTGCGGTCGCTCCTTCGATCGACGCGCTCGACTGGAGAAACACGTTAAGACATGTCGACCGTGTCTAGAGCCAAAGAAGTGGGTCCGTTACGACTGTCAGAAGTGCGGTCCTACTTTCAGCCAACGGTGTGCTATGTCGAGACACCCCAGGACGAGTTGTCAAGGAAGCGACGGACCAAAACATCGCCAGTCTCGACCTGTTGTTGCCGTCGGCGAAAGCACGGTGCTGACGAAGGGTTGGCTGCTTCCAACGGTGCTGACGAAGAGGCTTCTACGGCCAGTGCCGCCGCCAATGGTGCTGACGAAAAGGCTCTATTAGGCGTTGACGCCGTGTCGGAGGGTCTGCGACTGGTCGTTCGCGACCACTGGTCGAGTATACGCACGTCCACAGTGAGGGATCAAGTTCTATAGAGAAATTTTGTTCAAGTCTTACCACTTTGGACACGATTGCTCTGAACGATCGATTGCGGCTCGTGTTCGAGGAACAGACTCGCGTTTTCAAGATCAAGATGAGTTTCGGCTTCGTCCTCACACATAAGGTGACGGGCCGCTATATATAATACCACTCATCGTGGAACTGCTGCGCTCGTTACCTCGTGGAGCCCTACCTGATTACCTGCGTCCAACATTTCGAACATTTCCTCTAACGCATCCACCAACTCGACGTCCTACAGTACGTCATAGCCGAAAAGCCCGACTCAGGTTAGACGGCCGAATTGATCAGTAATGCAACCTTTTCCCTCAACGCTATCATCCGACAACCTATCGGCTGTCTCGGCATGAAACTTACCAAGTACCTGCGACTCAACAAACAAAACTCTGGAGAAGGACCTAAACGCGGTAGACCCTACATTGATAACCTGTGCCTTATCCACTGTCTGGCACAGTACCGAAGGTATGACTTAACAGCACTGGAGACGTCAACTTTGAAACTTTATACCGACTGGGTGGGGACCGTCTTCCAAACGAACGTAGTCGTGTACTGACTGTTGGAACTGGAGAATGGGAAGATGACTGCCGAACTGGTCAGGCGCTCGGTAGGTCGCTACCCCACTACTATCAACGTGAACTTGTAAGATTCTCACTACTCGTTTATACAGGACGCGTCCATGTTGTGTCACACAAACCGTTGCGGAAAGTGCGGGGACTCGCTGAGGAAAACGGCGTGGAAATTGCAGAGACACGAATATACGTGCGATGGCGGTAGCCGGCGCGTCTACCCCGGCGGTGTCTAGCATCCAAAACCGTTCATCTTCGAAAAGCTGGAGGATGAGGGTATCTACAAGGAAAAGGTCCTGCGCTACTACATGTACATAGGAAAGTTCGACTTCGAGTGCTACTTCGAACAGGCTCGACTACCCTCGGACAATACCAAAATTCAATGGCTAGCCAGGCACGAGCATCTCAGTTTGAGTCTCGCTTCGAACGTCCCCTGGCATGAGGAAGAGATAAGCGTGGATTCCTCCTACCAATCTATCTTCAAAAAATTCATCAGTCCAGACCGAGTAGAAAGAGAAGTGTCAAGAAGAGGAAACGAAACCGTACACTGCACTTATAGATCGTCTGCAGGCTCACGCACGTCAGTTCCTCGTCCTCAGTTTCAACTCGGGCACGTACGATCAGAATATCGTCAATAAATACCTCACTCCCTTCTCGTGTGCGACGAGCTGGACGTATCGCCGGCGTTCGTCAACAAGAGGAACAACAACTTCATGTGTCTGTCGAAGGAGATTCTCAAGTTTCCTGGATATCACCAATTACTTCGCCCTCTGGTTCAGCTATAACAAGTTCCTGAAAGCCTACGAATGCGAGGTCACGAAAGGTCACTTTCCCTACGAGTATCTGGACGATCTGTGGAAATTAGACGACCCCGAGCTTCCTCCAAAAGAGGCTTTCTACAGTCACCTGAAACGCGAGGATATCTCCGTAGAGGACTATGAGCGATGCCGGGCAGTGTGGCGCCACGAAGGCATATCGACGCTGAGGTACTTTCTGATCTGGAACAATAACTTTCATGGAGGCCGTAGATAAGCACTTCGCTTTCTACCAGCAGCTACGCGTCGACATGTTCAAATACGGTGTCAGCGTACCGGGGCTGACGTTGCCCTACCTATTCAACGACTTCCCGCCGACCACCCACATCGCCCCGTTCAAAGAGCCGAACAAGGATTTTCAACAACACGTGCAATCGTAGATCGCTGTAGGTGCTTCGATTATTTTGTCACGACATCAAGAGGCTAACGTCACCAAGCTACGTCAGGTTGAGTACTGCGGCGCCGCGCAGATGTGTCGCTCTATTGTCAGCTACGACGTGGCCTCCCTATCTCTGTTTTCGCACACAACACATGCTGACGGGTTGGTACACACGCCATCGCGAAAGGAGATCTCGTCGTGAATTTGTTCCAATGGTGCTTCATCCACGGTTGTACATCCTCGTGGAAAAAGACGAACTAGGTCAACGGTAAACCCATGACTCAACACTATGCATAGACGCGCGCCCCAACAGCGTACCTTCGTTGCTTCGTCACCGTCGTCGAGATGTAGTAGTGTAAGTGGAGAGAGTTAAAGAAGAACGAGGGACAGACTAACTTCCCCATACGATAGGTTGCGAAGCGTCAGCTCACGCAGGCACAAGTTTTGGAGTCTGTGCGCGACGGTACCTTGTTTGGTCTCGCAATGCGTCATCATCGTGCTGGAGGAGCTGCGCGACAGCTTCTATGAAATGCAGCCTATTTTCAAGAACACTTACATCACTCGCGACGATCTCAGTCCGTTCATGTGTCGCTACCCCGAAGAGCACTACCTCCTGACCCGACCTTAAAGCACTCTCGTGGGGACATTTTTATGGTGCTAAGATTCTACTTACCACACTGCTTCATTGGTATCTGGATCACAGAATCGACGTCGATCACGTGTACCAGATTGTCGAGTACGACCCGGACCCGTGCTTTCGCCGTTTCGGCGAGTCGGTGTCCTCCGCCCATCGTCAGGGCGACGCCGACCCCGACAAGGTCATTATCGCCGACACGTTTAAACTGATGGGAAACAGTAGTAACGGGAAGACGATCACGTGGCTCGATCTTCATCGAGACATCAAGTGTTGCACGACGTCCGGTGCCTCGACTCTATAAACGATCGACGCTTCCGGCAACTCGACGCTTATGTGGAAGCCTACATGCTGTGCCGACTTGCCGACGAGTGTGGGATATCACCGACAAGAAGTGCTGCACTGCCCGCAAGGCGTACGATAAGAGAACGCCGGGATTCTCCAAGGAGGATTGAACCGGTCGCGGTATGGTCGCGTTCTGCAGCAAATCGTATTACTATCTTGGGATACTGCCGATAAGAAGTGCTGCACTGCCCGCAGAGCGTACGATAAGAGAACGCCGGATCTTTTTAAGGAGGTGTGGTCCGGTCGCGGTATGTTCGAGCTCTGCAGTAAAAGTACAGTATTCTTCACATTGAACATGTTTTTATTGCAGGGCCCGTTGTAGGCGTCTTTGTTGATGAAGCACAAGACCACCCGATTCGGCGGCACACCGAGGTAGACGTTCTCGTGAGTTTCAGACATGGTCTCTTGCGGGATGGAGAACACCTTGCAGTCAAGTCGTGTTAGCAGGTACCTGGCCATCCCCTTCGTCAAAGCTTTGATGTGACCAAGCTGTACAGCCCGGTTCAGTTTCGTCTTTCGCACATGCAGGGATGTCTCAAGCACTTTTATCTTGAACCTTGGGTTGGCGCCGTCAGCCAGCAGCGCGAACGCGTCTTTTTCTTCGCACCAGACGGAGCTTAACATCAAACCCATTCAGCAGGTAGCGGTCTTGCATGAACACGTCCGTATGCACTCGCCCCAGCAGCTCCACTTCGCGATTTCCTAGGATATACCCGCGTTGCAATTGTAATCCTTCGTTATCGGCGCCAACCGACTCCACATACCCCGTAGTGTCCTTACAATACAAACGGCACTCGAGCTGCGTATCCTTGGCTTCGGCGCCGTAACTGAACAATATTTCGATTTAGGCGCGGTAGGGGTACGTGTTCGTCGACGGGGTCACCAGAGTGTCGTTCATCGACACGTTGACTTGACTAATCAGCGAGTGCAGCCAGTTGTTGACCTAAGCCGCGGTACTGGCGTCTTCGAGGTCCTTACCGCCCCCCCCTTCACTACGCGCATTCGCACGTACAGTCAAACAATTAACAGGTCCAGGTAGTCATTTCCCGATCCCGGTATGAGAAAATCGATGGGACCCCCCGCGTCGAGAGCCGTCAACGGTTGGTGCTCCACCTATTGACCGCTCTTAATGCTCGTCTGCGTCGTCAGCACTATGAACAGGTCGAGTTAGCTCTTTAGACCCTCGCACGACTGTTGGTACACGAACGCTATTCTTCTACTCGTAGAATATGTTTCCGGTTGGTAGCGCCCGTTCTTTACGACGTCAATTTGGTGTACTGAGACTCGACGTCTTACACGGTCGTTTTATAGGTGCTCCACGCCGCCGACCCGGTGGTGGAGGTTTTTTCTTCAGCAGACCGTCGAGTAGTTCATCACCCGCTTCTTTCGCATGTTGTTTTACCGCATGTTTCAGGTTGTGATCGGCTGCGTCGTCTCCTGTCATACGCATGCCCGTAATCAGAGATCGCTTTCCCAGTACCAAGGCACCTGTCTTGATGAGGGGCGTAGCCCTTCGTAGCAGGCTTATGAACAAATTATCGGACCCATGACCTCGCTGTACTATAGCGCATGCGAAAAATGGTACGTTAGCCCTACGTGCCGTATTTAGTAGTGCTCGTACACGCTGCTGTCGCCTCTCATGATTCAAAATAGTCTTCGAGCGTCTGAAATAAAGCGTCACGACGACGCTCGAATGGCACCAGTCGACCGATGTCGTTCCTTATATAAATCTCGATCGCGCCAAACACTTTGCACAGGACGGATGCATATTGGGTCTTCTGGATGATCTTCGACACGGTGTCGCCCTGTCTACCGTTCAGCGGTACGATACGCAGCAGCGGCACGAGGTTGTTCGCAACGACTCAGGTTCACTGACGTTCGTGTAGACGTAGAGCGATTCGAACCCCCGCGACATGTCCACCACGGTTTCGTGTCCTTTGACGAGCTCCTTCACCTCGGTGTCGTTAATCGGTCCAAAGAGCGTGATATTACGAAAGCCTAGAATGGTGGTGTTCATGTGTCCGAAGAATATGGCGTTCGACAGCATCGTCAACATCATCTCGTGCGTGATGGCGGTATACCTCAGGCGCACAACATTAACCGGCAAGGCACGCGCTAGGGCTTCGTTTATCGCGTTGACGAGCTTGGTGGGTCCTTGATAATACCAGCCCTCGATCCTCGTTCTCGTCGTAGTGATCGCCCCGTACACATTTCTTAATCAAATATCGAACCACTTGTCCTCCTCTGTCACGTCGTACCAACTATTCGGGTAGAGTATGGCCACCAGACCGCATTCCCACGGACCCGACAAGTTCAGACGTTGCAGTAACGTCGTGACATAGTGGGTCAGCGTGGTTTCTGCAGACCTGCCTACCCCAAAAACTTCCTGTCAGTAATCTATCTTCCCATTTACACTGATTTTCAGGAATATAGGCCTGCTGTCAGTAATAGTTCAGAACAGTGTCAGATATTGTAAGGAAAAGAACACCACTGTCAGTAATACTTTAATACTGTGACTATGACGATAGTTGCACCCGAAACATAATTGTGTCTAATAATCTATGAGGTGTTTTGAAGCGTTCAGTTAACAAGGTAAGGTAGATGTTCATAACCAGCATTGGTGGAAATCATACGTGAACAAGCGTAACTGTAATGTAAATGCGTCTATACACATTGTAATTCTGATTTTATATAAATATAAAAAAAACAGCATGCTGACTACAAAAACATGACAAATTATAACAATACGTCATGTCATTTTCTATGTGTGGAGTCATTAAGATTAATATTAGTAGCCAGTATGCCTAGGGCCAAGCTATAGACTACATTAAGGTCAAACACAAACACAAAGTCGTGCTGGGGGACGGCAAAACCATAGTCATTACATTACGCTAGTCGTCGACATCGTCTAGTCTACTCAATTATCAACTCTAGTATATATAAGCATATCCCTGTAAATGATAGACTAATCTCAATAAATGCAGTAACGTAGTCTTAGTACAGTAAGTTGGCTTGACACTACAAGTACAGCGTCCACTACTCTGTCACTAGTACTAGTCTAGAGACGTAGTCAGTACCTGCAATTATCCCGACCACCACCATCATGTCATGTGAAATAGGAAAATAAATTTCGCGTATATGGCAGTATGTAAAGTCGACCCCCTTCTTTAAACTTGACAATACGGGCCATGTCTGCGTGCATGCTGTTATAAACGTTTGCACCATACGTTTCTTCTTGGCTTGTAGTGGTGCCGTTTCGATCCACGCCACCATTTCGTGCCGCGTGAATCGTGACTTCGTCTTGTTTGAACGCCATGAGCGCGGAAATGCGAATTTGTTGTAACGCTGTTTCCTATTGGTCAGATTACGACCAGAAGCAGCCAATGAAACACAACAAGCAGCGTATATATGCTGCCACCTGTTGAATGAAGTTAAGCTAAATTTAAGGAGCACGGAAGTGATTGACGATCATAGTGACAACGACAGAATCCGTAATAGTTTCATCCCTCGCCGTAATACCGTAATTTGAGGTGTATTTCGGGAATGATTCCGGACAATCCGGAATGGTAGCCAGGTCTGTTTCTGGGTACGTGTTCATGGACGCGTTGCTAGGTAGCATCAGGTAAAAATCAGACGATTTCATCGCGTTTCAGAAATGGATTCGGGAGAACGTAACCGAGAGAGCTATTCAACAGATTCGTCAACAGATTCGAGTCTCATCGACTTCGCGTCTGATTGTAGATACTGACCACGATGACCATATACAGGACGGCGACCTGGCACACAAAGACGATTTCTGCATTAATGCATTTGTTACTGCAAACACCAGCGACGCGACCCGGTGCTCCCATACTGACTGTCACGGGTCGACGTGGCTACCCTTTATACGCCACGAGCGTTTTGGCATTGATCCAACTGTTGAAGGAGACCGGATACCCTCACCATTTCACTAGCACTTCCGTCCCCCTCTTGCCCACATTGCGACGTTGAAGAACCGCCTCCACGCAATAACTTTTATCCTTCGAGATGGGTACCTTTTGTACTTCTGGTTCGTAGAATGTGCCGTCTAATGCCGTTCTGGCATCGTCTATGAACAGCTAAGCGCGCTGGTGCGCTTTTCCGATGGTGAAGAACTCTTCGCTCCAGCTCGCCATGTATCCTTTCTTGAACCATCTTTTCGACTTGTTGATGCGTACGCGATCTCCTACTCACGTATTCAGTTTGTCTCGACCGCCGCCACTTTCTTACAACCGCTGCCGCATGGCCTCCAGGTTCGAAGCGTCGACACTCGCTGGAGCCATTCCGATGGTAGATGTTGTACGACCGCACAAACCCGGGCAATGAGTCGACGTACCGTAACGTCTGATGCTTCGTGAAGTAACGCCACAAACGGGTCTTCAACGTACATTTAAACCGTTCCACGACGCTCGCTTTTGTGACCTCGTTATGCGTGACGAAGTAGTGGATACCGTTCGTCGTTAAGAGCTTTTGAAAGGGCCGATTGAAGAATTCCGTACCTTTGTCACCGGTCTGTAGTGCGGTCGGCGTCGTGCCTTCCATCAGCAAACTCTCGAAAGCATTACGAGTGCCGCACCGGATTTATTCTTCAAAGGAACGCACCACGCCCGTTTTGAAAAAAACATCGATGACCGTCAGAAGGACCGTCGTTGTGTTTTTTTTAGTTTGGCTACGTCGGCGAGGTCAGTCTGCACTGCTGGTGTTGACCGCATACTACGACGCGCCGTCGTTTGAAACGATGTTGCACGGGTTTGTATAGGGTGTAGCGACCTGTTCCGATGTCTCGCTTACATTTATCCGGACGTTAAATTTTATCCGGGTGATGTTTATGTGCATATATATAAGGCATAATTTTTGGCACCAGTAGATCACATAGTGATAAATATTATCCAGTAGTTAAATATGATTCATTTGTTGCCGTAATACGAGCATTATAGCTAGAGTATATAATTATAAATTGCTGTCTCAGATGTGTGACCAAGTATAAGAGTAACTCACGTGACGTGTGCGTGGAAAGGAAACTGTTTTACGACATAAATTGTTGATGTCTGTGAGAAGCAAACATTTTATAATTGATGTACACGTATACATCAACATACATAACGCCCAGAAAAATGAAAGTGCGACAGTCGTAGCTGGTGCTAAATATATTCTCCTAGATGTGCGCACGCGCAGAAAGGTCACGTGGATATTATTTAACGCCCGGATAAATGTAAGCGCAACACCGACAACCACCGCTTCGCGGGGCGCTTTGGTGCTCAGCGGGTCGCTCGATGCAATGCATTAAACCCACCGTAACTCCCAACACGTTTCCGGTTGAAGTAGACGCAGTCGATTTCGTTATCGTGACGATCCATACCGTGTCGTTACGTTCCACAACACCCACCCCCGGGTCACCTGAACACTGATCGTACCGGTTAACGACGAGTGCGACGACCACTACCCCGAATGCTATTACTAGTGCTCCTACGACTACTTGGACTGACATCATAGCATCTTATGCCAACACCAGGCAGTTTACGTATCTTTAATAGGTAGACGACCGAGGTTTGCGCGTGAGGGAGCGGGGTCGGCGAGTCGGCTTTCGCGATCGACGAGAGGTGTCGGCGTCCGCTCGCGTCTGCATGTTTTCTCGCCGATCTGGGTTACTTATAAACACCATGGGCATGTTCAGGCGTCTGAGATGACGAGCGAATGGTCCCCGTGGTCGTTCCACTGGGTCGACGAGTCCGCCTTCAGTTTTCTAGCAGCAGTCGGACTCTTCTTTTCATATATTTAGGGGCTCATCCACGATTTCACCTTCTAGTCCACCCATCGCCGTCGCCTCCGGCGGGTTCACTGCTGTCAGCGAGGGTGCTGCCGCGATCTCTCCGGGTGGATTCACCACGGATACACGTACCGCTTGTTGCTTCCGTTTCTCGTCCGTGGTATTGTAAAGATTCAACAGCTGATTGTGCAGTAACACATTTTACCGTTCAGACAGATCCATACGCTCGAGAATGTTGTTCATGTCGGCATCCAGACTACTCAGGACACGCGCAGTGGTCGTATCGGGCTGCTGCTGTTGCGCTAGCAAACTCTCTACCAAACGTGGGTCTACCAAAGCCATCTTCTTTGCGTGCTCCATCACCCTATGACCTCTCTATGCAACGGTAGAAGGACCGATCCTGCTAACGGGGCCAGCAAGGCCGACAGAAAACCGCCCGTTTGCAGGATCGACGGCTTCTTTCCGATAGCCACTTTTTTCGACGATAGCTAGCGCAGGTGTTTCCTGTACTTTTTAGTGTATTTTTCTGCTTAGGAGTCAACTTCACGTTTCCTTTCAGGATGTTATGGGCGTACTCGCATTGACCGCAAATAAGGTCGGCGTCGGCTTTGGCGAGGTTGGCGTTTCTCAACTTTGTATTCTTGTTCCTATTCAGCATCTGCAGACAAAAGGTATGTCTCTTCATGCGCGATGGTATATTTACAAATGACGTCTAGGACGACGCGGTCCGACTTTTATATTATCGGCACGTAGACGTACTGAACTGCGTCGTGTGGGAAGATGTTCGTGCGCAGGTGCCCTATTTCCAGCGTCTCCTGTTTCAGATCTACTAGGAGTTAGCCGTTGGCTGATGACGTGGAGTCTTTTAACGCGTCCTGCATGTATTTCACTCGATCCGGATACATATATCTCGCCAGGTGACATACTTGACCCGCGTCTCGTGGACTTGAACAACACAATGTACTGCGCGTTTAGGCTGATGGTGTGGTTTTCCTTTCCTTTCGGAAACAGGTTATGCAGGAAATACACGACGGATGTGTTGCAGTGATGACTTTTTAGTGACAAAGGTCGTGACCCGACTGTCCGTTTCTGCCATAAGGTCGTCGGGGACAACGAGAGTTCTCGTTCTCGCATCAAAGTTTGCCAGGTCCGGTAAACCGTCTACAAACTCTACGTTAGGCATAGATGCGTACGCAGTTTGCCACTGACCGTAGCACCACACAAGCTTCTCGGGTGACAGCTCGATTATAGACGAGGCAAAACGCCAGAGACGGGTGACGAAAGTGGTCTTACCGGCTACAATACACTTAAAAGGATGCTTCAACGACGTATCCATATCGGCGACTGGTGCGCGCGAGGTAAATGGCCACTTTTATCTTTTGCATTTAAAACGCACCTCCATCAATAGGGTTCCAAGCGTGTTTCGACCTTGTTTACTACCGTAGCCGACGCCCCAAAACCGTCTTTCGGCGGGACCCACACCACCAGTTAAATGTCTTTAATAGCCAGCAAGCCCTCTTTCAACTCTTTCGAGGTGGTGAACTTTTTCAAGAATAGGTTCTGCATACAGTCGTCCCGGATAGTGCCCCAGTCAGAGCTTCTTCTCGTCTTCCTTGTGGCTGTACTTCTCCGTTTTGCCATGTACGCCGACCTCGCCTCTTTAATACTTTCCGCGCATTCATCGTCTTCATTAAACCTCGTTGTTCTATACTGATAAACGTGTTCAAGAGACTTAAACACCTGACCGTACACTTCAATTCGACACAGGTAAAAGTTCGACTGGAAAGAGGCTGACCCACCAAACCGTATAACCATATGCAGCATATCTCCGTCTCTACGCCACTGGCTCACCAACTGGTATAGACTTTTCTCCATCAGTTGTGTCACCATTCTGCTCCAAATGCATAAATAATGCATTAACTATCAAAATCAATCAAAATAATCCTTTGATCTTTGTTAATTAATTATTTAGTTAATTTTTATGTATCAGGAATGGTAGAACGTTAATTAATTTGTTAATGAATGTGTTAATTAGTAAAAACCCTTTGACCTTTGTTAATTAATTAATTACTTCATTAGTAAAAGTATTTGATTTTTGTTAATTAATTAATCAGTAAAACCCTTTGATATTTGTTAATTAATTAGTAAAAACCGTTGATGTTTGTTAATTAATTAATTAATTAAGGCCTTTGATCTTTGTTAATTAGTTAAATAATTAGGTATTTAGGGGTAATTGAAGGGTAATTATAATGGCAAAGTGCAATACATTACCTGCAATAAAAATGACAAAACCCTTTGATCTTTCGATACATTTGGGGTGTGTGGAGCCCCTTATTACCACTCACGACCACACGGTCTTGCAATCAGTTAGGCCCCTACTTGAGTTTAGGATATCTAACTTGACTCGATTATTTTGAGAACTTACTTTGCCGCGTTCTGGACAGTGAATATCGGGTTGTAATATAATTACAACAATCAGCTGTACTGCTAGTGTTCGTGTCACTTGCGTTCCACTTTAATTATCTAACACGGATGCTGTGTAAATAATGCTATGATGTCGATGCAATTGCAAACTCTGCCTAAAACCAGCATTTCTTTAAATGTAGCCACTAATTTCAACGTAACAATAATTATAACGTAAGACTAGACAACTTACCCGTCACGATCGTGTACATGAACATCCACCAAATAAACTGGCCGCGAGAAGAAAATATCAATGAAGCCAGATACATCGTTGACAGAACAGCACACAAGTACAACAAAAGCACGACTAACCAATACGCGAACGCGCCTGCTACCAACGGGTTGACCGATATATGACCAGTGGCAAACACGGCGAATATTACAACGATTGGCAACATCGTTATAACGAAGTCGTAGCAGAAGGTGTACACCCAGAACGTGACCGCGCGAAGGCCGCAAATGAACTGGGCGCTCTTCATTCCGACAAGCCGCTCATCGATCACAAATATTGCGTAACAGTTCAAAACGATCGGAAGGCAGATGGCACACGCTTGCACAAGTTTGAAATTTTGATCCACAGCAACTGGGAGCGTGTCCGAAAGCGACGTCATGGTGTGCTGCAAGATGTGATTCGTTGTACGTATCGAGTACTCGGCCCCGACATAGTATCGCAACAGAGCGTTGTCGACAAGGGTCAGACTGATGGCCGCCGTGTGGTATGCTCTGTAGTTAAACAGCGCCATGCAAGTGACGACACCGCGTGGAGATAACTCGAACTTGGCCGCCACCAGGTAGCGATACAGGTATTCATGGCTACTGGAGGGTCTATTTTGATATAACTTGTCGCTTGCTTGCCGTTGCGAGTTCGCGCTCCTGTCGAAGTTTACGCCGTGGCCGTAGACGGCGGCGAGACGAGGTATTGCTCCTAACGAGCCGACGCCGCCGACAAAGACGACCGCGCGGTTGGGGCCGTAGTTAGTCAGGTCGAGGACGAGAGGCGTCGAATGTTGCAGAGCCGACTGGCGCCACGTGTGAAACAGCAGCAAGGCTACGACAAGTGGTGTCAGCGCTTTCATGATGAATACCACCGGGCAAAGCGACATGTACAACATTCGTTTGAAGTACAGCGCTTCGACGTGTTGACTCACGGAAACGGCTAAGATGGGCTTCTCTTCCTCTGCTAACTCGGACATCACCGTTATCCCTACAACATGACAAGGCAACCACACGGGATCAGGACATTCATTCTCTTGCCACACACCATGTTAATGTCACGCTGTTACACTCACGTGTTCATTGCCACATGACAAGATTCGTGGAGTTCTTAGATAAATGTAAACACTGTAAAGCTTAAGGACCGTGGAGTATGCAGTTGTATTGTTTTGCCACGTAAATTAAACATTTGTGCAAGGTTCCCGGGTAACTGTAATATAATGGCTATTGTGGACTGTTGGCTGAATTTTAAAACATTCAAACTAGAAATAACACTATTTTACCGGGGGTGTGTATGCGTGCGACACTCGCAAACAGTCGAGACATGCTTTTGATTTGGTAATAAATGACGGTTTTTATATAAAATACGCTGCGAATTTATGAAAACAGTATTACAGAATTGTTCATACCATTATGCATACACTTATCGATACAGTATACACAGCATGCCACGAACAGGGAAGCGCAAACATCATCAACACAGCGGGGGTTCATCGAGGGATCGTATACATGCCGTCTTTTCCTTTTTCATTTGGCAATTCGAAAACAAAAAAAATCGTTTTTAAATTTGAAGTAAGAAAAACGAAAAACCAATACAAACTACTGTACGCCGTTTTTCTAATAAAGTTAGAAAAACAAAATAACGATAGAACAAACCGTTTTTCGTTTTAACAGCATCAGAACGGAAAAAAACAAAACGATTCGTTAATCGTTTTTGCATTTAGGAAACTTCGGCTGAGTTACCTCTTCGGCTAAGCCAGAAAATGTGGTCTCTTAGGCGGGATAATGCGGTAGCGTTGGCAGCGTTTTGAAGACAAATTTGCTGAAGATGTATCGTCGCCGAGGTGGTATTGTTGCCGACGCGACTTGTAAGGTCGAATACTAGTCGTTTCTGTGCCGTTTTTTTAAGACTAATAAATCATTTTTACTCCAATTTCCGTAGTAAAGTGCTTTATTATTGGAGAATGTAGTATTATTTCTTTCTTTTTTTGAAAATCTAAAAAAACAGTAACGTATATCTGAATACAAAGATGAGTATTTTGAAAACCATACTCGAATTTAACGTTGCATTCTGAGATCGGCCATATTTTAAATAAAAATGTTTAGTAAACCAACATGCCCCATACACTATATATCACGTTCTTCAACTCCATAGAATCCTTTTTCACGCAATATGCAATTTTAAGATAAAACGGCGCCAGAGATGAACAATTATATCCGTATGCCATAGTCCACCGGACGTACTTTGCGACCGGTAATTTTGGAGACAAAAATTACCAAATAATAATTAATAAGCCAGTTGCCAACCGACACATATGGTAGCGTGTGTGAACACACACGGGTTGTTCATGTTGTACATTCACTTTCTAATAAAAAAGCAGTTAAACATTGTACTTTTAACTCAGAATGCAACCTTATATTCACAAATCTAATCGCCAGTGAATTATACACAATATATAATCAGTTGCTCACTTTTAATTGGGTTATTAAAAACAACAAGTACTAACTTATCCTTTATTTATCGCATTTTCTGTAGAAATATCAGCTTTGTTTTTTGAAAAAAATAATTCCACTGGCATCTAACTATAATCGAGATGGGTGTGTGTCAGGGATGGGTTCAAGTACTCGAGTACTTGAATGCATGTACTGTATTTGTACTTGCCATTTTGCTGAGTTCAGTACTTGGACTTGGACTTGTACTTTACCATCAAAGTACTTGGACTTGGCAAGTACTTTTACAAGTATTTTTGTACGTTTTTGTTAAGTAGTTGGGTCTATCGGAAGGATTAAAAAGAAATGGCTACAGTGAAAATGTATATTTATTCTTATTTTGTACAAAGCTTCATAACACGAAACATAATTGATGGTACTTGTGATGGTGGTTGATTGGTTTGTAAGTATAAAGGGAATGATAAGCACAGGCACTTACATGCATGTCAGCTGAGAGTTGAAGCCATGAGTCAATTACATGGGATAAACTAACACTATCTGATGCCTTGATCAGTTGTAGTGGCTTCAGATGTTCAGAAACCACCAGTTCACTTGTATTGTGGACTTTTGTGGTAGACATAATTGCCTTGGCTTAAGATAATGACTGAATAGTAGTCAGTTGCAAATTGCAAGCTGTCCAGAACCTCAGAATCTGGCACTGCAGACAAACAAGCATTATGCCCGTGTTCTTTGTGTTGACTAATTGACTTAAATAAATAATGAATAAATGCTTAATACTGCTGCTTTTGTGTTTTCATCGCTTTGACTTTCACCACTATTTAACAAGATTTAACAAGATTGCCACCAAGAGAATTAACTCTAGGTGGCAGGTGGACAAGGAAGCCCTTTGGCTTATCGAGAGTCCGACCCTTTTATCTATGTGTATCCCGCCCGTCTGAGGTGTTTCGATTTTATTTAAAAACATATTCACGCTACTAGCATCCACACAATCAGCAGGTAATCTGTTCCATTCATTTACAGTCCTTTGTGAAAATGAAAACTTTCTTATAGGATAAGGATGATTTTTTTCCCAACAGCATTACAAAAATACAAATTATGTATAATTATATACACACATACATGGATACACACATACCGGCATATACAGTAATATTGAAATGTGAAATATATAATACAACTGAGAATATGCAATCAACAGAATATAGTATACATTTTGCAACAAAATGAAAAAGAAAAAAAACCAGTTGCTGTGGGATGGGAGACTCCTATAGCCAATCTACTCTGCTCCTTTGCTAATGTAAGTTCATGTCCTCTAGTCCTTCTATCTTTCTTAACTGAGAAAAAAATATTTCTATCAATATTTTCATAACCCTTCAATATTTTAAACACTTCTATCTGATCTACTCTCAATCTTCTGGTCTCTAGTGTTGTTAAACCGGCTTTTTTTAGGCGTATGTCGTAATTAAGATCCCTCAGTTTTGGTATCATTTTAGTTGCTCTCCTCTGTACTCTTTCTAGCATATCTATGTCCTTCCTGCGATATGGCCTCCACGCTTGAATACAATATTCTAAATGAGGCCTAACTATTATTTTGTACAGCGGTATTATCTTTTTCCTTAAACGTTATGTTTCGCCTAATTAATCCAAGGATTTGATTTCCCTTTGAAGCTACACTGCATTGAAACCTTCATATCAGCACTAATGGTTAACCCTAAGTCCTTTTCTTTTACAGTAGTACTTAGTACAGTACCCCCCATTGTATATTCTACCTCTTCGTTCCCATGTCCTGTGTGGAGGCATTTACATTTCCAAAAATTGAACAGCATTTGCCACTTTTCAGACCATTTGATCAACCTGTCAAGATCATCTTGTAAATGCTGTCTATCTCCATCACTTTTAATCCTTTTAAACACTTTTGTATCGTCCTGAAATGTCAACACCTTGCTTGTTATTTCATCATCCAAATCGTTGATATATATTAAGAATAATATAGGACCTAATACTGATCCCTGTGGTACCCCACTCAATATCGATTTCCAGTTTGAAGCCTCCCCATCAACTACTACACGTTGTCTTCTGTCAATCAGCCATTGTTCTATCCAGTTTATTATACCATTTCCTATGCCATGGGCCTTTAGTTTAAGCAGTAATCTTTGATGTGGTACTTTGTCGAAAGCTTTTTGAAAATCTAAGTAGACGATATCTACTGGTGATCCCTCATCTACCCACTTAGTGATGTCTTCCAAAAAACATAACATATTTGTTAAGCATGACCTAGCTTTAAAAAAACCATGTTGAGATGGGTTTATCAAGTTTTGTTTAACAAGAAAATTCACCTGTCTTTCTAATAATTTACAAATCACTGATGTTAAGCTCACTGGTCTATAGTTCTCTGACTTGTTTCTCGAACCTTTTTTGAATAACGGTATAATGTTTGCTTCTTTCCATTCTAAAGGAACCACTCTCTCTTCTAATGACAAGTTGAAAACTATTGCAAGCGGTATGCTAATTGGTTCTGCAACTTCTATGCTTATGTTTGGACTTCGATAAACTAACCCAACTGTTAACGTTGAGTTTCCTGTAACTATGTTACACCAAACAGCTAGTTCGCAATCTGCTTCTCTTTCTAATTTTATTTCATAAGCCTGAATATATTCTTTAATATATAAAATAACTCCACCTCCCTTTCTTCCTATTCTATCTTTTCTAACCATTACATATCCTGTCAGTCCCATTTCAGCATCTGATATATCGGTGGTGGTCCAGGATTCGGTTATATCTATTATATGAGGGTTAATATCTTCTATCATAATGTTTAGTTCATTTCTTTTGTTTACTATACTCCTTGCATTTAAACAAACACATTTATATCCAGCTTCAGAAGAGTTTTCCAGACTGTTATTTGCTGTTTTATTTGTGCTGTCTTTATCTATGCCTCCATTTTCAGGCTTTTCTGTGAGTCCCCCCTGCGAATCTAGTTTAAATAGATGCAACCTGTCCCACTGTCAACAGATCGCAGCAGGTTCTCTGAGAAAACTGCTGCCCTTTCCACTAAGATGGAGGCCATCTCTCATGTACATATCTTCCCTCCCAACAAAGTATCCCCATAAATCTGTGAATCCCACCCCCTCTTCTTCACACATCTGCTCAACTAGTGCGTTGATCGCCATCCTCTTGCAGTTTCTATATGTTGCCACCCCCCCTTCCTCCCATTACTGGCAAAATTCCTGACAGAATAACCTGTTCAACTCTCGTCTTCTTTAGCTTCCTCACTAACTGTCTATACTTCTGTATTATCGCAGTTGTTCCCCCCCCCCTGTCTGCATTATTTGTTCCTACATGCACCAGTATAGACCCCCCCTGCCATGTCCCAATACCTTCTCTACCCTGTCAGTCACATGTTCAATCCTATCCCCCGGTAAACACACAACGACGTCCTTCCCCTCGCTCAGTGTCTTGTCCGTCTTTCTCATAATGGAGTCGCCCATAAACACCCTCTCTTTCCTCATTGCCCCCTCAATCACTGCCTTAGAATAGCTCCTTCTTCGGTTTGCATCTGTCTGGTTGTTGTCTTTCCCCCTGTCGTCTTCTCTCCTGTCACATTCTCTTCCGATCCATTCTTTCCTGTCGCTTTTTCTCTTGTCACCTTTCCTCCTGTCAGCGTCCCTTTTATCGATTTCTCTTCTATCACATTTGCTCTCACTTCCTTTCGTCGCTTCTTCTTTCGTCCCATCTCATTTTCCTCTCTCCTCCCCCGTCCCATCTTCCCTCCCTCCTTCTCTACGGTCACTTTCTTCCCTGTCACCTTCACGCTTGTCACGTTTTCTGTTGTCGATTTTCCAATTTCTTCCCTTCCAATCACCTTCCCTCCTCTCAATCTCCTTTCCTCAGTTTTCTTGCCACTGCTATTCTCCTTCAGTCTTGCAGTATTCTCACCTCTCTCCCTGTCATCTCTCTTCATTCGACCTGCCTCCTTGCTAATTCCCATATCCATTCCCTTCACAATATCTGTCAACCTAACTATCTCCTTCTGCAGACACTCCACCTTCCAACACCCAATGCACTGAAAAGTGAATCCTTCCTCCATGGTTTCTGCCCATGACTTCCCACAGTCGGACAATGCAAAATCTACCCAGCTGTGGCAGTGATCGCACACCAAGTGTCGCTTTGCCTTGACTTGCCGCTCGCAAGGCGCCATATCCCGATCAGAATTTACTTAATAACTTAACTAACTTAGTCTTTATAAAGGCTGTTTCCTGTGTACTACAGCACACTTTAGGTTACAAATTTCAATTACACAGCCGACTATTTATCCTGACATGAACGCTAACATTACCGGTAGTGACCTCATTTAAATACAATCAATTACGTTACTTTAGGCTGCTTTATTTATTTAGGTTACGCCGCAAGAACTATCGCCCTTGCTTAATGTTAACAACAATGCTACCTAATCAAAAATCTAGCAAGTACTGGCTTACACAGATATTATCTTATGCAAGTAGTTTGATGGTTGTTACTTTATCTCCTATATATTCTACCACATAAGCAGGTTTGTTAAATCTTGTTTACAACTTATCGAAGGCTAAGTGAGTTACCCTATTATCACTCACTATACTAAGGTGTTCTAAAATACTTTAACTAACTAACTTTAAGCACAACTGCTACTCAATATATATTTATTGCAATTTTATGAATGATATTAAGGCAAGAAACTATGAAACATAAACGTAGCGTTCAATGTAATTGACTCTACTTGACTAAAATGTTCAAAGTACTTGGTACTTGTACTTTAGTTTTTCACAAAGTACTTGTACTTGCCTATATTTTTTTAGATGAATACTGGTACTTGGACTTGGCAAAATTGAAAGTACTCATACTTGTATACTCAAGTACATTGTGCATGACCCATCCCTCGTGTGTGTGTGTGTGTGTGTGTGTGTGTGTGTGTGTGTGTGTGTGTGTGTGTCTGTGTGTGTGTGTGTGTGTGTGTGTGTGTGTGTGTGTGTGTGTGTGTGTGTGTGTGTGTGTGTGTGTGTGTATGTGTGCGTGTACAGTATGTAGCAAAGGGATTAATCTTCAAATTAATCAGTGCACTAAACACACATTATCAATCGGTACAATTCTTTCTTTGACGCTGTTTTTTATTTGTAATGTGGGTTTATTGCACTGATTAATTTGAAGATTATTTCCTTTGCTATACACTGTACAATACTACATCATAATTATATATGTGAAGACAAACTGTGGTTTGTCTGGATAAATGAAAATTAAAAACATACAAGATCAGCGGAAATTATATTATAATATTATTTTCATTTTTGTCACGAATATATAATTACTACAAAACATTCGATATATTTAATTATAAACAGTGCACCATGTCATAAAAGTGGCATGGTTTATATTACTTTGCGAAAAGATAAACAAAAATACACTTTTTAAAAGATTGTTAATAGGCTTGAACCAAGACCTCCCACACACGTGTCTGTAGTAAAACCAACATATAGAAAATGGAATTTAGCTGGTGCTTTTTTAGTTCCTTTAATTTTAGAAACATCAAGCAGTTGTGAGATAGATGCTATGCGCTGCCTGGGCAAACCTATTTATGACAACTCAAACCCCATTTCAATGTGCTATTCTGCCACTATGTAGTAAGTTGAAAACACTACCCTCGAAATCACTATGGTAGTGTTTCGAGCGTACGTCCCAAACACTACCGTAGTGTTTTGAGAGTAGGCCCTACTCTCAAAACACTACTGTTAAGTTCAAAACACTACCCATGCATTTTTCCCGATTTTTCCATTTCTATGTGTTTGGGGCCATCCATAAAGTACGTTTCACTTGGTGGGAGGTTGGGGGGTCTCCGGCCAAGCGATACGAAGCTTTACACGAGGTATATTGGTAATAAGGGTTACGTAAAGATTAAAAACAAAGCTATTGACACCAGACTGATGTTAGTAATACACTTCGTTGTGTCAGCGATAAGTTCGTGGAGTGCGCGAATGCGAGTAGCGTCATTTTATTTGTTTTAAATTGCTTATCGTCGGCGGGGGAGACGTCTGGGGGAAACGTCCAGGGATGTTCATATTCAAAATAGTGTGCGTAGTGGACGAAGTTAATAGCTGTGGAGATGGTCTGTTCCCCCAGATATTCTAAATATACCGCCGTAACTTAGTAGGCTTAATCATAAATAATCATGTTATATATATATAATCTTAACCCATCATAGTGATAGTCATAGTGGAACCAAACAATTTGTAGATGTTATATATGGTATTGGTCTATACCCTTTAATTAATAGACCTAGCAGAATTACCATTACTTCTGCAACCCTTATAGACAACATTTTTACTTCCGAACTTGAGTACAACAGTGATAGTGGCCTATTGGTAAATGATATCAGCGATCATCTTCCTGTATTTGCTCTGTGCCATTGTACTGTAAAACGTAATGTGAACGAACATTCTAACAATTGTATTCGTTATCTTAGCGAAGAAAACGCCAATGCATTGAAATGTGACTTAATGCAACTGATATCGATAGTGAAAATGCAAATACAGCATATGACAACTTTCTTCATGATTTTATTCAAATTTACAACAAACATTGTCCTGTATCAACAGTACGACCCAAAGTATTAACAATTAGCTTTAAAAACCGTGGTTTACTAAAGGACTCAGAAACGTATGTATCAAGAAAAATTATTTTTATAAAGCATTTCTATCAAGCAGATCAATTATATCGGAAACCAGATATAAATCATATAAAAATATATTATCAAGTATTCTCAGATCTACTAAATAAACAGCATTATAGCACTTTACTCACACAGAAAAAAATGATGGCACCTGGAAAGTACATAAAACTGTAATGGGAACACCTCGCTTAGGGAATCACTACCCAAATAATGTTGTTAATAATGACCATTAGTAATAAGGAAGAACAAATGTTTATATTTATGACTATGGAAAAGTAAAACATCCATACGTTGCGAAGACATAAGTATGCATTTGATAAAAAAAAGTTACTAATTCCAAAACCTATCACTCATATTTATAATATATCTTTCACTACTGGAATATTCCCGGATAAAATGAAAACAGCAAAGGTTATCCCACACTTTAAGTCTGGGGATAAGTATATGTGCACTAATTATAGCCCTATTTTACTATTACCACAATTCTAAAAAAATATTAGAAAAATTGGTCAGTTCTCGTTTAGATAGCTTTATTTATTATGGCATTTGACACTGTCAATCACCAACTGTTTATAAAAAATTGAATTACTTGGTATCCGTGGTGTGGCATTTAAGATGTTAAATAGTTATCCAGAAAACGATTTGTGTCCATTGACAAACGCAAATCTGCTGTGCCCAATATTTCATGTGGTGTCCTACAGGGTTCGATCTTGGGCCCCAAAATATTAATTCTATACGTTAATGTTATGTGTAACATACCTAATCTAGTAAAAGATATCCTCTTTGCAGACGATACAAATATTTTGTATGCAAATATTAACATCAATAGACTAAACGAAACAGTATGTAACGTACTGGACTAAATGTATACATGGTTTGCAGTGAATAAATTAACTCTGAACATACACCACTTTTATGTTATTTGGAAATCGTATGCTCAACAAAGAAGTTAATATACAAATACGAAATGTTAATATCGAAAGAGTATGGGTCGCCAAATTTTTGGGTGTGTTTATTGGTGATCTCTTAAATTGGAAAGCTCATATAAAATACGTAAAATCAAAGCTTTCAAAAAGTTTAGCTATAATACATAGATGCAGTCATCTACTTGATAGAAATAGTAGATGTATTCTATACAATTCTCTCTTTTTACTGTTACTTTGCAGAAATATGGGGAAACACGTACCCAACAAATATTAACTGTATTTTTTTATTACAAAAAACACTAATCCGCATTATATTTGGTGCAAGACGGTTGGATCATACAAACTCATTCTTCCAACAATTATATGTTCAAAAATTTCCAGATATCATAGAACTGAAAACATTATTATTTATGTAAAAAGCTTACTATAGCTGTTTGCCATCAAATATTCAGTGTTTGTTTACTAGACGGGAAATAGCATACTTAATGCGAGCTAATCATGACTTAGAACGACAGAGAATCTGTTCTACCATGCAATGTCTCTGTGTAAAGGACGTGCAATTATGGAATTATCTATGTGATCATTTAAAAACTAATAAAACGTAAAGCGTAATTGCAAGAACCTGTTATTTAAGATAAACATGGTTGTGGAAATCTAAACAAAATCATCCACACATGTAATTATGCCATTGAGGAAACTACAATATGTGTAAAGATGTGTACTTATCACATACTTTAAATTTTGAACATGCACATATTCCATTACATTATATCAATTATTGTAGCTAGATGGTTAGATGAATAGCAAGTTCAATTAATATAATATCGATGTCTCAATATACATGCACATATATATGTATATGTGTGTGTATATGTATGTATATATATATATATATGTCAGGGGTAAATTTACATAAAAGTCAATGACTTGGTATTTACCCCTTCAAACATTGTATATTCTCACTTGTATTATAGTTAAACCTATTTGGTTGTCTTGTATGTATTGTTGGCAATGTTCTGAATAAACATGTAGTAAAACAGCTTACTATAGCCATAACTAATTACAATAATAGACTTAACCCATATGAATAATGGTATTTCACATTAACTATTTATTCCCATCATCTGATTGGTTCCAACGATTACTATAGCCTCAATCATAACTGGCTCCAACAATAACTAATAATACTGATAATTTTAACCATAACGAATAATGACATTTCACATAACATTTATTCCCGACATCTGATTGGTTCCAACGAATATTCTAGCTCCAACCATAGCTAATGATACTAAATTTAATATAATTAATTAGGATAATTGACATTAACTATTTATTCTCATCGTCTAATTGGTTATAGTGAGTGACTATGCTATATTGTTTAATCCTAACCCACAAAGATTGACACCAACCATAACTAATAATAATAATCTTAACAATAATGAATAATTATTTATTCCAGTCGTCTGATTATCACACTAAGTATTTATTCCCGTCGTCTGACTAGTTCCAACGATTAAGCAATAATTAACATTAACCTTAACCATAACTAATTATAATAATAACATTAAGCATAAATATATATATATATATGTTTGTTATTTCACACTAACTATTTATTTCCGTTGTCTAATTGGCTCCAACGATTACGAACTCGAACGTAGCCTAGTGTAGGTATATAGGATGATTTCAAAAAATGTGTATAATGTAATTGGTTTGTAAAATATACTAACGTAGTGTTTTGAAACTGGGTAGTGTTTTGAGCGTACGTTGGGCACTGTTCTGAACTTAACAGTAGTGTTTTGAGGGTGCGCTCAAAACATTACCGTAGTGTTTTACGCGGGGTAGTGTTTTGAGCATCCTACACCGGTATCTCATCAACGTAGATATCAGGGGCCGGTTTCATGAAGCGGCTAAGAACGTTCTTAACGCTAAGATGATTGTTCATCTTAGTTGTTAGTAAATGACATGATTTTTGTTTTTAATATAAGCGAGCATAGGAGTTTACGCAAACACGCGACACTAAGTAATTGCGTAACTTTAAGTACGCTTCATGAAACCGGCCCATGGTGTGCAAACACTCTGAAAACTGTAGTAGTGCGCATTAGCAATGAAGAATGGGACAATTGTATAAACAAGCAAAATGCCCATCTGCTCGGCGCTCGTGGGAACAATGATAGAAAATACATACATGTGTACGTGCGTCCGCACGTACGTATATACATTCTTACACACACACACACACACACACCACACACACACACACACACCACACACACACACACGCACGCACACACATATATACACACACATACTATAGTACATACAATACGTACGTGCGTACATATGTACGGGCGGACGCACGTACGCAATGTATGTATATGTGCATGTGTAATGGAAATGTTAACGTTTTCTTTCTAGACGGATAGCATCTCGGGTGCAAAGTTTTCAGGGAATTATCTACAACCATTCAGAAGAAAAGTAAAGCCATTATGTGTTGTTGCCAACCGGAGGAGGGGCATTTTACGTACATTTTACTTACGTACATACACACAAACGCTTGCTCGATTATAGTTAGATTAACTTCATTCGATGCCGCGTTATGCAACTTAATCCGGCTGGTCCTGTGTTTATTACTGGAAATGGTCGATGTGGTAAAAACAGAGCTGCTGGCCGAGCCAGTCTTGCTTAACCAGTGACAGTCTGCACAGAAGGAAACTGCTATTACCTTGTTGACCCAACTATAAGCTCAATGATCCTATTGACTGGAACGAAAGGAATGGTACGGTTTATCTAGTGTGTTGCCAAGCTCTATTCTAAGATGCATCTTGTTTTCATTAAAAAAAACATGGAATCAGTTTTGAGATGTTAGACACCATTGACAAGACCTTCAGCAATGCAGTCGACTCAGTGTGGAGGTGCCGTGGCATACTAAACGCGCTAAGGGTTTTCTCAGTAATGCCCTGCTACGGATCGGAATACTTCATTTTCAGTTGCTACGGATTGGAGGCTCTCACTTTCAGTTGCAAGCACTAATTATCAGTTGCTACGGATTGGAACCATTCATATTCAGTTGCTAAGGATTGGAAGCACTAATTTTCTGCCTCCAGAGTATCCAGACGTGGACTGACTTTCCACATTATGTGTGAAATATCAGTCACAGCAACTACGGCCAAGGCGAATGAAGTTTCCACCTGGGGTCTCTGCTCTGGATCGCAATCTTGTTAAATATTGTGTGGTGCTCGTTGAGCAATGACTTGTTCTCAACTGTACTCACGTGACCGTTTAAATAAGTCTACCGTGCCGCTAACAGCTACACCTGGCTTTCTATTCTTGCACGCTTCTTTTGTAGCACTGGAACGGCAAAAAAACGTACATTAAAAAGGTAACAAGCACTAGACCGCACCGGAAATAAATTAAAGAGCGTATGACACGATTGTTGATATTTTTGCCATTATTCTAGATAAAAAACCTAAACCCAATTCATTAGTTAGTTTGTTGTGAATAAAATGTGTGCATAGTTATATTTTAGAGAAGTTTGACTTTACCGCTAAGAAACGAGTTTCATTTCGAGTAGGACGATACCCGGAAATGACGCAAACGGGGGAATCATTCTTGTCTGCTGTGACCACTGAGCCATTGCTTGCATTGTTGCGATGCAATCGTACAGCAGAGTTGGAAATGAACTCACTGTAACACGAGATGGATTAGTGTTTAGAGGAACCCGTATCGCGGTTCCAGCGAATCTGCAGCACAGAGTAATCCATCTGGCCCACGAAGGGCATCAAGGAATAAACAAGACCAAGGCTCTCCTCAGAGAGAAAGTCTGGTTTCCCAGAATTGACGCTGTAGTAGCCAAGCTACTTGATGAATGTGTAGCGTGCAAAGCGGCTTATGACCCAAAGCCAAGGGAATCATTGATCATGTCCGATCTTCCGTCAAGGAAATGGTCTCATCTTTCCGCAGATTTTTATGGACCATTACCTACAGGTGACTATCTACTTGTTGTCATGGACGAGTACTCCAGATTCCCTGAAGTCGAAGTAATAAAATCCCTGTCGGCCCAGTTATTCCAGTCTTCGAGAAGATATTCTCGTCAAGAGGTACTCCCGACAACCTGAAACCAGACAATGGAACACCTTTCCAAAGTGAAGAGTTTAAGAGGTTTGCTGTCAACGTAGGTTTTCACCACCAGCTAGTAACACCATATTGGCCAGATTCAAATGGTGTAGCCGAGAGGTTCGTGAGAACCATAGGCAAAGTCTGCAAATGTGCACTGGTAGAAGGTAAACCCTGGAAACGAGAGTTGTACCGGTTTCTTAGAAACTACATGGCAACCCCGCATATCGCAACAGGATTACCAGCAGCAACGATTTTTAATGGTGTACCATTGAAGATGAAGCTACCCCAGGCGCATGCTGAGGAAATGCATGAAACACTCCGTCAAAAGGATTGGGCGGCAAAGAACAAGATGAAGGAATATGCGGAAGCACGACGGAAGATAACCAAGTCTGATATTGGTATCGGAGACACTGTTGTTGAAGAATGTGGCAAGGGAAACTAGTGCTAAAATCCCAACATGAGCCTTTCGAGGTGATAGACAGGAAAGGTACAATAGCAACAGCACAAAGAGGCCGGAAGGTAAAAGCGCGAAACACATGTCATTTTCGCAGAGTCAGTACTGACATTGAGCCGTTGCAATACAGGCTAGTCGAACCTGACCCAGCTCCTACTGTAGTACCCCCAATAGTCCCAGTAAGTCATCCAGTGGGATCTCCGTACTCAACTGAGGCTAGTACGAGTCTTGCCCCTTCCGTGCATGCTCCACCCAGTCGTCCACCTAGGGTTAAGAGTGTACCCAAACGGTTTGAAGGTTTTTGTGTATACCTGCCTAGTTTATGCAAACAGTGATGTAGTTTTAACACTGTGTATAGTTTCAACATATGCGATATTTTTTTTTATTTGCAAAATATAATTGTATAAAGTTTGGGGAGATGTAATGAATATAACATCGTCTGACGCTGCCACCTGTCGTATAGTTTATAGTGATTTAAGCATGTTGGAATCTTCCTGTAATTACGAGAATAAAAAAGTTAGTTCTGTCACCGAAGCTATGATGTACGCGTCACAATTTCATAAGCACTCGGCCATGTTTATTGATAGCTCTCCTCGAAAACTTACCCCTGCTGACGTCACAACATGGCGCGACCGGTTTAGAAGAACCAGGCAAAGTATCTGCGTATCATCACATTTAAAGACGATTATTAGGGATTTGTGTGTAAAGTCGTGGATTGTACTATTGTGAAAGGATCTTATTTGGCTAATAATTGCTTATTATAAAACAAATAACACTTGTAACAATCGTGTCATAGGCACTTTAATGTAGGCCTATATTTCATAATTGACAACCACAAATTCATAAATAATCGCAATGAAGGCAACTGAAAAAGATGCATTCGGCAATATTCATTTCGATTTCGAAAGACAATACTGATGGATATCTGCAAATTAGTAATATTGCTGGATGCAATGGTTAGTGTGTCACACACACGCGCACGCATACACACGCACAGAGGCGCGAGCGCACACACATGCACAGGCGAACACAAACACGCACGAATGCGTGCACACATTAACGGATACACATGCAAAACACACATGCACACAAACGGACTCGCTCACCCACTCGTACATACGCATGCACGCACATAGAGAAATCCGCACGCACGTACACACACACTTGTCAGATGATATTATATTCTACTGTTGTTATCATAGTCTAGGTCACTATGTATGCTATGCAAGATTTTTTCAAATGTCATGTAAAACATAAACGCCGGTAACATAAATCCATCTACAACATTTGTTATTATGCTATCTTGGCAGCCATCTTTACTTTACAGATTGGCGTAGAAATCATATGCTGGAGTCTTTACAGAGTTGTACGGTCAAATGCCCCCCCCCCCCGGTCTTAACAGTTCGATTACAACGGGAGCATTTCCCCCTAAAAGTGGTCAAAACCTAATTTGGTGCATAAATGAAATATTGATAATAATCACACAGCAATTTGTGCAATGGCATCTTCACACAAAAACGCCACTGTACAAAATTGTTAAAGTCATCCTAATAAAATAATGACAGATACGCCAACTTGCAACTATAGGTCGGAGTAATGATCTCTTTGCCATTACGACGAACGCTGAAGACGTTCACGGTAAACACTGTAGTCATTATAGGGTATGGGAAAGGTGTTTTCTATTGCTTATTGGAGTGGTTTGGGGTGAACGCTTTGAGCTTGAACATCAATTTGGGTTGCCCAATAGATGTTTATCAAAAATGAAGATTTCATGGTGAATGATCAATCGAGATTTTAATATTCATGACAATGGCAAACATATGCATAACAATCAATATCAAGAATGCTTAGTAAAGAATTACTAATATACACCATGAACATGTATACACAGAACGTACTCCGCATAATTCCTTACACATAGATAAATATTGGGAATCAAAAAGTGTTGATTTGAATGTCAACATGAAGCTCCAGTTTCCTACCTTTTTAGAATGATGACATTGTCGTTTGTTTGATCATACAAATATCCGATTGATTAAGAAAATGTACCACTATAGTTATTAGATATCAACAATTATTTATGCTATCCAGTTTATTTGCTACAAATTTGTAGCAAATGTGTAATCGTACCCGTTGATAAAAATGATCAGCCACAATTACTGTGCCGATTTAGTTGCTGTTTCTTGATTGGCCCTCTTGAGAGTGTCCTTAGATATTGTGGCGCTGTGGCAGCACTGACCACTAGAATTGAGATAAATCTTGTGTGTGATGATACTATTTAAAACGGATGTTGTGAAGTTGAGTCTGAATTTAGGTTTGTTCTTTGTCACAAAGCTGAAGACTCTTTCGTTGTCGACATTGGAATAACATGTTGTTAGGATTCCAAGCATAACTTCTGCCAACATGTTGTACATGAGCTGGCCATTCTCATCTTTCTGCAGATATGTGGTACCAGAACTGGTCAACCCGTTCAAACTGTGCAGTCATCAATCTGTTAATTAAGGAACTGGCCCTATTAGCGCATCCAGGCAGTCCGCGTTGTCCAGTGGCAGCATACACGGAAAGCGGTCTGTAAAATAGCGTACAGAAGTGAAGTCTAACTGCTCATCATCAGTCACGAAGTTCATCATTGAAGGGAAACTTCTTCAGCATATAGCTGGTTGCAGCAATGTAGTAATTGATCACATATGTGTAGAAATGTGTCAGGTTGCGCTCATGCAGGTGTTGTGACGAAGTAGTCTTTGGTTGCCTTTCCAGTGAACACAGCCTGGTGAGGCTTGTGTGATAACTCGTTGGTATAATCCACTTCAGTGAGATCATTCACAAGGTGCTCATGTTTGATAAATCTGATGAGTACCTCCTTCAGTTGCTTGTTCAGGGTTCTGTGGAGGATGTAAATACTCGGCTCTTCCTTCTGGACCACCGAGTTAGCTCGTTCTAACAGCGGTATGGCAGCTTGGTGAAATAAACAGTAGAAGAAACCGATCACCTTTCCCACTTTGGTGGGTGTGCATAACCTGTCGGTTTCTTGCGTTCATCTTTGCTAACCTTGCTCTTTTTTTATCTCCTCCCCGTAAGATGCTGAGGTGTTCATACAGTGCCAAGATTAAATCAGCGGGAAGTGTGTTGATTAGGATTAAATCTCATTCGCTGTTTACAACTTGTACATGTACACTATGTACTATGGTTTATATTACTTACTTACACATTGTTAGTAGATGATGCCTAGTTAGATATGATTAATAATAACCTGATGTTAATTGGCATTGTAAAATTATATTAGTATGCATATACTTGTGGCGAGGCTGTACGGTTTGGTTCTCATGATGTTGGATATTGCCTGATCATCTTCGTCGCCGAGCACCTGTATTATTGCTGTGGTTTTGGTTCTAGCGCAGCCATACCTTTCTGCAATTTCTGAATCCGAAAACTTTCTTTTGAATATTGGGCCCACGTGATCTGACACGGCTATGGGTAGATTGTGTTTAATAATGACGTTTGTGAACATCACGTTGATGCTGTTATATTCAGAAGAAGTGCATATAAACGAAGTTGTTTTGCTGGAACTGGCAGTGACACCTGCTTGCCGCTTGTTTCATACTGTCGTACATTCCGCCATGTGACAATTTGATGTCCAAATGAAAAACCGTGCAAAATGCATGGTTACAACTCACACGTGATGAGATCAACACGGGGTATTAATAATAATATATTTTATTTAATATAGCGCCAGATCCAATTATAAATTGTTTGTGGCGCTTTACAACATGTAAAACCTAGACAGCGGTAATAATGATGGCTAAATAAACATGCATTTTCTAAAAGAAATTCATATAAAATTAATATTAATACAAATAAATACATTAATTAGTTAAATATACTAAAATAATGATCTTAGCTACAGTTCTATGTAGAAATAAGACATTGCCAATTCATTTAACTGAACTAATGTACATGTAGGTATAAAATAAATATATATATATAGGTTAATTAATACATACGATATATAAAACTAATCAATGCAGAGACTAAACTATGCCACATTGGACAAGAACGAGAGTCGAAAAAAATGACTCTTTAAGCGTGCCTTGAAAGTAGAGAGACAATCAGACGTTTAAATGTCATCAGGCAAAGTGTTCCACAAAGTCGCCTCGGCTACCGCAAACGAACTGTTCCCAACTCCATGGGCGGCGTAGGATCAACCTAGCAGCAGAGTTGTGCATTCTCTGCTGTCGAGCGATGTTGTTGACAGAAGTGCCGTATAGAAGTGAATTGCAGTAATCAAGCCGTGATGTAATAATGGCGTTGACGACACGTTCCTTTGTCGTCGTTGGGAGATAACGACTCATCTGATTAATATGGCGCAGGTGAAATGAGCACACACTGACGATGCTTGAAACTTGCTTCTATAAATCGAGGTGGCGATCTATAACGACACCAAGGTATTGAGGCAGTAATTGTAAAATCTCCTACGCGTATCACACTGCCGTCAATAAGTGCAGCGGCAGTCTTTGGCACTACGGGAAGATATTCCGTTTTATTGTTGTTCATTCACATGCAGTTTGATGTCATCCACTGATTGACAATATCTAGACACTCCTCCATAATCGCAGAGTAGCAGCCAACGCAGTCGCAGTGAGGTGAAAATGGCAGTACAATTGCAGATCATCCGCATAATGATGAAAACAAAGTCCATGCGCCCCGATTATGTCGCCAATGGGTTGTACGTACAACGAGAATAACAAAGGACCCAGCACCGAACTCTGCGGGACACCCGATGTCACGCATGTTGTAATCGATGACGCATCAGGAATGACAACACGCTGGGTCCGGCCCTGCAGATAGGATTGCAGCCAGCCAAGCGCCTTGCCAACAATGCCGTAACGCAACCGAAGGCGCTGAATCATTATCTTGTGATTTATTGTGTCAAAGGCCGCACTAAAGTCAAATAAGAACTAGTGCCGTGCCTTGTCTATTGCCTATAGCGGCTTTCATGGCATTTGTTACACACAATTGTGCGGTTTCAACTGAATGATTCTTCCGGTAGGCTGATTGGAAACAGTCCTCCATTCGCTGATCGGAAATATGAGGGATGATCCTTCGCGCAATAACTTTCTCTATGACATTTGACAGATGGCTTAGGTTGCTAACTGGACGGTAGTTGTTGAGTATGTCCTTGTGGAGTGATTGTTTCTTGAGCAATGGCCGGACAACTGCGTGCTTAAGCAGCACAGGCATGACTGCATCCTCGAGTGGGGCGTTTACGATATGTGTGATCATAGGCACGACACTTTTCATATTGTCATTTAGTTGCTTAGTTGGTAGTGGATCAAGTGAGCATGTCTTATCCGTAGTGCCAAGAATATTAGTGATTCCGGCTGTAGTAGTTCGCTCGAACACTTGAATTGGGTCAGTAAAACAACGTGTCTCGTCCTCTGTCGGGTCAACGGCATTGCGGTAGTGCAAGTTAATCAGTAATTTATCGATAATTTCTTGGAAGAAACGTGAGAATTTATCATATCATTCCTTCACTGAGCAGAATTTGTCCACTGTTTTAGTCCGTTTAGACTTGCCTGTGGATGGCCTTTTTTTTCGAAGACGCCATGCCGTTTTCGCATCAGATTTACAGCCGAAACATGACACCAGACAACACTTGCGCGCGGGAACGACACGCGGGGATTAGTATTCTCAAACATATTCATGCATACGTGATAATTTATGCAACAATGGCCGAATGGCATCATTAGTATCTATATTTGTTCAATTGCTATTCTCGAAGAATTAATATATTATTTTCTCAGCTAAGATATCATCAATAATTCGATTTCGTTTCGTTGTAACGAATAAAACCAACGCGAAATACCGCGGTATGCTGTTTTTCCGTTTTTTACAGAGTGACCTCTTGCGGGATCAGCTAAATCCATCGTATGGCGCCACTGTTATGGGCTCCCACTGTGGGCAATATCGTAGTTACTGGCTAAATTTGACTTACACATTTTTTGTACCGAAAAAAAATGGGAGCGTAATGATTGATTTACGCATCGTAGTAGCGTAATGGGGGGGGGGGGGGGGGGGGGGGACACTATCGTAACCATTATGCCGAAATCGTTATGGTTCGCATCTCTGTTAAATAAACATCACAGTGCCGATGTTATCTGCCCTGTGGTGATCTTTTTTGTATAAAAGCTTAATTATTAATGTCATAAATTGTACACACGGCACTGTATGCAGGCACGCCAGTGTATATCGCGTCACTGCTACATCGTTACGCACCACGCAGGACCCTACGCTCTGGCGGTGGTCTGCTTTTGAATGTTCCACGCGCAACCCTAGAACGTTATGGTCGCCGGGCATTTGCATATGCTGGGCCGACATTGTGGAACTCCTCTGCCTCTGGAATTACGCGCGATTGAGAACACTAGACATTTTGGAAAATTATTGAAGACATTTCTTTTCTCAAACTAATATGGCCAGACATAATTTAACCTTTGCTTTATTCATGCATATAGTTTTAATACATTTTTAGTCTTATTTATCTCAGGGTCACATTTTAGTATCTAATCAAATTATTTAATGTAAATTAGGCTTTTATTTTATTTATTTTGTATTTATTTATATATATATTTTTATTATATATATTTTTTTTCCAGTAGGTTAAGCTGTTCAGCACTTTTGCTAATCGTTTATTTTATCATTGCATTTACCCGTAATTTTACTATACTTAGGCTTATATATATATGCATACACTATATACTAGGATATTGTTTGCTAATTTAATTTATTTTCTTATTTGTTCTCTTAAAAGTGTTTTTATGCTTCTTATATGATTGGCAATTTGTAAACACCCGTGAACGCGTGAACGGGGGTCATTAGTCCCGGATTTGTTGGTGTATAAATAAAGTTTATTATTATTATTATTATAAAAACTATAATACCAGGAAGAAAGCTAGAATAAACAATCTACTTCAGTTCTTTATCGGGGCTCAGCTTCAGGCAGGTTGGTTGTTTATACATCCACATTTTAAGCAGTTGGTTATAAAATGTGTGATCTAATTTTGTTGACCGCCTATTCTTTCCCTGTATGTCCGGGGGAGGCTGGCCTCGATACTGGTTTTCGATTTATTTTCTTTTTCCTCAATGTTCTGGCAATCTTGTCTTCTACATATTAATAATTAAGATAACACAAAGAAAGGTTGTTCGTACAGGCATCTCAACATATCAATAATACACACACGGATACAGAAGAAGACCAATATAACTTCACCACACAGACAGCAGAGGAGTCAGGCATGAGTCTGAGAATAAATGTACAGATGACAAAACTACTGAAGGTACACACAGTATGGTAAAGAATAGTGTCGATAATGGTGACAATTGCTACCATTGGTTTGTAGCTCCACACGTGGGTGCAAGCTGGTTGTACATTACGACCACTGGTACTTCGTTAGTTACATAATATTAACTGTCTGGTCAATGATTTGCATGTTTACAGCAAAAATCTGGTGAAGCTAGCATATATGTGGCACAAATATTGATTTACCTTGAATAAAGCTAGAGACAAAATGGACAGTTGGTGATGATTACCATATAATAAGTTAAACTTGGCTTTTATTATGTTGTTTAAAATCACACCACTGAAATAATTGACAAAGAAAATGCATGTTTCGCCACCAAAATCAGCTCTATGTGGCCTATGAAAGAGATAAGAAAAAGCTGAATGTTGCGTGTTGGTCATTTAACAAAGTAAGATGATAACAAAAAAGGAATTTTTATATTGTCATAATCAAGTTCCATACCCCGAAACAATTAAGTAGGTTTGAATACCAAAATGAGATATATGCGCGGTTTAAGACGGTGTGAGAGAAAGCTGGACGTAGGGTCAAGGTCATGTTGAAGTCTAATATGGCGGCCATCAAATGATTTCATTTTAGAATAATCAATTTCGCTGTCTCCGAATGTGTATCAAGTACAACAACTAACATTAATATGCCCGGATTAAAGCTATAGAATCTAGCATTTTGTAATTTCGGCAGCCATTTTGTATTTCAAGATAACTGCCTAGACAGAGTGAAAAAATTGCATCAGTTGGGTATATTGTCCATAAATCTGAGTAATTACTAAACACAACATCGGGTGGTTTACCTTAAAAATACATCCTCCATGGTTGGTCCCGACAAAGCGAAGCTATATATTTTAAGGTTATCTCTGTTCTTTTCCAGGTGGAAGATTATATTCGATAACGCCTCGACATCTTCGGTAACCAAACTGAAGACCAGTTCGTGGCTGATTTGACCTTGGACGAACGACAGTGGCGCATGCTTTCTGACAAAGTCGGTCACAGCTTCGCTCTTGCTGCCCAGTTTCCTTGACAGCATTAGACGATGCCCGATTCCTTTAGCAGTACAGCAACATGCGCGTATGAGCGATATATATATATATATATACACATATACATACACATATACATATATAAATATATACATACGTAGAGAGAGGGAGGGAGGGAGGGAGGGAGGGAGGGAGGGAGGGAGGGAGAGATGTATGGAGTGGACAGCGAGAGAGTGGGAGAGAGAGAGAGAGAGATGTATGGAGTGGACAGCGAGAGAGTGGGAGAGAGAGAGAGAGAGAGGGGGGGGGGGGGGGAGGGAGAGAGAGATAGAGAGAGAGTGGGAGAGAGAGAGAGAGAGAGAGAGAGAGAGAGAGAGAGAGAGAGAGAGAGAGAGAGAGAGAGAGAGAGAGAGAGAGAGAGAGAGAGAGAGAGAGAGAGAGAAGGGGGGGGGGGAGAGGTATATACATATGTATATATATACATATATATATATATGTATATATATATATGTATATATATATATATATAATATATATAACGGAGAAAGAGGGAGACAGTGTTATTACAACAAGGAATATCTACAGTGCCTCGTGTTTGCCTTTAGATTGCGTTTGTTCGCTAACAGCTGTACATTTATTAGTAAGCTGGACGTGTATCTTGGTTGGATGTATCATGTACTAAAGGTCCAGACGATCGTGGAACTCAGTATTCATCCAGCTAACGTAGTAGTTTTATGGAGTGATATGACATGATTGTTCGATTAAAAATAACATGCAAAATGCTGATTTTCACCATATACATCCTTGAGTTGTGACGGAGTGCCGCAGCACGCCAATTTCCCATGCGCCAGCAGAGCAACCTGATCTCCCAGATAATCCGCCTCTTCCATATACTGTGTCGACATAAGCACAGTCCGACCTTTTCGGTTAGTCCTTATTAGATCCCATGTACTACGTCTGTCTGGAAAATCTAAACCAGCCGTCGGCTCGTCCAGTAGCAACACCTAAACCAGCAAACCAAGGTTGTGTCTTAAGGTATTCTAGGCTAAACAAATTAGTTGGATCAGGTGATCCATACTTAGAACATTTGAGATACAATACTTTTTTTTTTAAACATCCTATTGGAATTAACTTGCTTGATAACTAGTAAATGGTATACGCACACACGCTTGCACGCACGCACCAACGCAAGATATAATTAGTAAACTGAATTGTAACGACATCTCCGATAATGCCGTTTCCATGAGATTTACCTTTGTATTTCCTATCAGAGCAAGTATCAACGAGAGTTTTTGCTTCGTATTGCGAGAGAGCTTTCTCACTAGAACGTCCTTGTGATTGGTTAGCTCACTATCCTCCAGAAACTGCATGGTTTCTGCCACCGCAGAAGGACTGCCTCGCAGCTGAAACAAATTACAATCACTTAAGGGGGGGATGAAACGCTTGAATAACCATAGCCCAAACATAAGAACATACCATGTACAGTATATATCACCATCATTTAATGAGCACAGCGCCGCGGTGTATTTAAATATTTTGTCTAACCATTATCGGCACTGGGCGACACCATTGAGCTCCAGCGAGCAGTGGTTTGAGTTATGGAATTCCAGGCAGTGCTGCACAATGTAATTAAATAGGCGATGCGACATAACTCCCAGAAAAACCGACGAATTGCGTACAAAAACATGAAAATAGAAAAACCGAATGCACTGAATGGCTACTGGATATACTATAAATGTTAGTAAACAACTTTTCACATACATCCATGGAAGGGTTCCTACAGAAAGAGCAGGTTGAGGCCATCCTCGCGCGCCAGGGGTCGTTGCTGCTGATTACGTCAGTGCCAGCCAGCAGTACCCTCTGGCTGATCGCTTAACGAAACTCTGAATTTAAGCTCAGCCTATGAAATCGCTCACTAGATCAGTGGTTGGCGGCAGGCCAGGTGGCCATAATAAAATTAATTTAAATCAATCGTGGCTCGCGTTATCTGCAATGTTTAAGAAATAGAAGCAATTATTCGAATACACAATACCGCTCAGCTGCTCGTGCTAATGGGCGAACGGGTCATTATATATTGGGATTCATAGAAGTCGTTTATTCGTCTTCAAATTGGGGCGTGTATTTGCGCTGTTCTCACAGGTGATGCAGTCGCGACTGGCGAAGTCAATAATGATTACTAGTTTGACTCAGCTAACTTCCGAACTTCGCATAGGAGATCTGCCAGGGCTAGTTTTGCATGGCAAACAGCCCTCGCTTGCGAGGATGGTTTAGGCTAGATTAGCGGCTTGTCGGTTTCTATTAATATTCATGAAGTAATGACGCGTACATTCGCTCGTGCTCCGTCTGCAACGAAACGGTCATTATTTCGCAGGGAGATGCGTAGGTGGGCATTTCCCTACCAAACTCAAATAAGTTACGCGTATACAGTCACTTTATTATAAAATCGATCACTTACGTGCTTGTTCACTTAATATTAAAATACATTTTGTTTAAATGTGTTATTACAGCAAGGGACCGGGGCGGATCCTGAGGTGGGTCCGGCGGTATTGGACACCACTTTCGGTACAAACATGGGCACACAACTGAAATTATACTGAATGGTTGAAAACCAGATTATAGGTAGTTTGCACCTATTCAAATGTTTTGCCTACAAAATTGCACCTTTCCTAGCCAATGGTTGGTGCTTCCTTTTGGCCAACAATTGAATTATATACATTATTTACAAATGAAATATTTTAGGTTAAAATCTAAACCTCGTTATGTTGCATGTTATCAACTGTTCAGTTCGAAATATTTCCAGTGAGTAGGGTAAATGCCTTATTTCGTGCCTTCAATGCTGCATATTAGAACACAACAATGAAGAAAGCTGGATTTGTCCATATGTTAGTATTATGTAGAACTTGTGCTAATCGTTTATTTTATCATTGCATTTACCCATAAGTTTACTATACATACGTTTATCTATTTACCTCGTTATATATATATATATACTAGTATTTTACTTCCTAACGTTATTTATGTTCTTATTTATATCTCTTAAATGCGTTTTTTATGCTTCTTAGATGATTGCCGATTTGTAAACACCCGTGACCGTGAACGGGTCATTAGTCCCGGATTTGATGGTGTGTAAATAAAGTTTATTATTATTATTATAAATATATTGTAAGCTCTGGTTATTATTCACTATTAACTGACATATCGCTGACATTCTAGTCAAAATTAACTTACCTACCGGCTGTCAGGTCAATGGTTACAGTAACAGGTCATGTGTGTTTTGTCGCCCAAACGGTTAGTACCACATCATTGTATTTATTTATTATTAACCGAAAATGTAAATATATTTTTCTGATAATTTGAAATACAATTGTCTGAAAGATAAGGTTTACAGTTTTGTAAAATACTAAGTGTGGCACAACATTTATACAAAAGAAACACCAACATTTAAGTAACAACTTACCTGTCACCATGACATAGAATAACTAAATTACAGAACTTAACTTATTATATTGATTACATGATTTGGCTGGCCGGCACACTAGCATAATAGCAGATAACAACATTTTCAAATACGTCTACACAGGCGTGGGTGATGTTGTTTTGAAAAGGATGTCCATGAGCGTGTTAATACCTGGTAGGAATCATTGAAAGCATGAAATAAAGTACCACATTTTCACAGGAAAAAACACTTAAAAATAACGTGACCATGCATGCGAGTAAATAATTTATTGTACTCGTACGCGTAACTTTATATTATAATAATAAACTAAAGTGTCTACATAATATTTTATTTTGGTACGAAAATGCCCACCCACATATCTCCCTGCAAAATAATGACCACGTTGGCCACCGCGGAGCGCGTGCGAATTTACGCTTCATTACTTCATGGATATTATCAAAAATAGATAAGCGAGCGAAAAATGAACAACTGAAAACACGCCCCAAAAATGCTTTTTGAACGAATGCTTATACCATTACGGTTAAATTGTTTCCTGATAGTAATTCCTAAAATAAACTATAAACGGACATACATCGGTGCCGGTTCCGGTGTCTTATACTCTGCGAACGATGTTGTTTCGTCGACACAGTTCACCAATCTACCGACTGAGGCACCACTATCGGATTTCATGGTATAAGATCTACCCACTTTCAAACGGCTGCTAAAATGACATACGCGAAATAGGCGTGACGTCACAATCACGTATATCAACCAACCAACGCAACGAATTTTCACCCGTTGGTTGGCGTACGTTATTGTGACGTCACGCCGACGTAGATATATATCGGCTTCGCTGCGATCAAAGCATATCAGTTTCGTTGCAGTTTATAACATGAAATCAAGAAATGGTGAAGTGCGCATGTCTGAACCTATGCAAATGAGGAAAACAGCGCCGCAATCGGAAGTTTATTGTGCTAAGTACCCGCAGACAACATCGTTCGGAACCGTACAGAATACAGACAACGGCACGATTACAGGTCCGTTTATAGGTGTTCTATGATCGGTTACCGGGAAATATAAATGACGCTGTACGAGTCATGAGGGTGCTAGTGACCGTAGAATTTCATGGTTTGGACGTGTTCCGAGTTGTTCATTTTTCGATCGCTTATCTGTTTTTGATATTATTGAGGAACGGGAAGTGTTGTGTTTAAAATGCTTTCATTGGTTATAAATCGTTGTAATTTAATTTCACCTTTTCTTTTCGAACACGCATACAAATGATATGCTGATCTATATAATGCCTACCATGTATAATAAGGCTCCATATTTTTTGTTTTCGCGCTAAAATGTCTATTAATGAAGTCAATCGAAAAGAATAGAACATTTACAATGATTAGATAGGAGCGACTCAAACCAACTTGCATAGAACAAAGATGGAGATATGCAGGGCTCTATCTTGCCGATTTTGGTATCGAACAAAATCGGTTTTTCAGTTTGTCTTATAAATTAGTAGGTTTCTGTCACCATTAATGTAGACTTAGGTAATATGTATTGAACTATATAGCATACAACAGTTGTGTTTCAGTTCCCCTTTAATGTCACGTGCCACTAACAACTGTATCAACGAGACCCACAATATGGGACAACTAGATTAACTTTGTTGAGTATCAGAGATTAGCAAACACAATGCGTTGACATACACCTTTCGTTGATAAATTGGAAAATAACATTTAAGTGTTGGTCTAAACAATGGCCACCAAGTACCATATTTTTTACAGACACGCAAGGGGAATGAGAGAAAGGAATGACCATATGTATTGTGAGAGTGGTTCTAATTCGTATGTCAAACCATATTTCAATTTGCCGTTCTTCAGTGAAGCCTCGCAACCCAATTCATCAACGAATACCAACATAGAAAAGTTCCTATATTGACAGTTCATATTTACATATTTCTACATGTTCACTATTGGTTTGTTAATCGAGTACGACATGTTATAGTACCTACAACGTATTGTACGCTTTATAGCCCAGGTATGTTGCTGAAATTGCTAGCAACTGAATTTTGCTAGATCCCGGTTTAAGAAATACCCCTGTTCACGAAATCATTAGCGAAAACAATTTAGGTGTAATCCAATCTTGCCAAACGGTAAATTCAATGACATACGTCGACTAAAATCTACACACTTTATGGAAGATGTGTCAACGGATGCATCAGTGGCCCATTGTTTTAACTGATGCCATCTCTCCATACCTTACACACATTACCTTTGTACGTTCGCTAGTCTGACTGTCATTAGTAAAACACCGATTGCTTGCGATAGTCACCTTTGCATAGAAGACGAGGTGTTCTTTCACAGACAGATCTTCGTACAGAGGGTTACGCTGACGACAGACACCGAAGGTTTGGTATCTGCTCCTCGTAGGTAAGCTGATGTTGTGCCCGTTTATAATTACTGTCCCGGACGTCAATGGTACGATACCTGAACACGCATACAACCTTACGTTTTAATATTCAAATAGAAACGGTTGTGTTCTTTGTTGCATTTGTTAACTTGGGCAACCACAGTCCAAGCATAACAACATACGATTATCAGTATATATATCATCATGATTTGTTGAGCACAGCTCCACAGTACATATTTTTACAAACTTGGCCATTATCTGCACTGTGAGGCGCCATTACTATCCAGCGGCCAGCGGTTTGATTCGCGAAAGGTCAGCCACTGCTGCACACAGTAATTCAATGGGTAACACAGCATAACTCCAAGATAAATCGACGAAACGCATAAAAAATATATAAATAGACAAATGTAATGCAATGACTGGCTACAGGATATACCATAAGTGGAACGGTGTGGCGCAGTGTCTATAGCATCGGACTCTCAATCGAGAGAACCCGTCTTCGAATTATGTGCTGCCGTGTCGAACCTTGAGCAAGTTCGTTCACTGTACGTTGCTATATACATCGGTGGATATTTGTGTACGAATAGTCTTCGCGCATTAATTGTAGCGTGACTGAATGCTTCCCAGAGAAGTCTAGATGGTGTTCGATTGAACAGGTCTGCCAGTGTAAATAGCTTTGAGCAGTCCTACTGACTGAATACTGCGCTATATAAGAACTTACCTTTACTTTTATAAGAGCTAGGAAACACCTCTTCCCATACTTCCAAGGAAGAGAAAGAGAGGAGACGGGTTATAGATGAAAGTGATTTGGCATGTCCGCCGGGGGCAAGCTCTGCAAGCGTCGGCAATAATCTCACATTTGGGCGCTATTGCAAGACAAAATACGAATGTGACGTAATTCTTGGTCAAAGATACAGGTTCCTCTTTGGTCGATTTTTCTGCTTATAACTATGCATCTATGAAGCAATGTTCGACGAAACGGTTATCTTTCATCGCCCATTCTGGGTGCGCCTGCACTCAGACGCTCTTAGGCTAAGTTTTCAATTACTAAATCATTGTCAATTGTTTTTAACTTTTAAAATTTCGAACACATAAACAATTTACTTGTTGTCCTATACAGGGTCTGCCATGTATAATAAGGCGCCATGTTTCTTTCTCCAGAAATGTCTATTTATGAAATAAATCGAAAACAAATAAATAAAACATCTCCACTGATTAGGTGATAGACGCGAATCAAACTACTCTCTGTGAACTTGCATCAAGAAAAAGATGACGATACGCAATGCTCCAGGTTGCTGATTTAGGCATCGAACAAAATCAATGTTCAGTTTTTCTCATAAATGGGTAAGTTTCTGTCACAACTAATGCACACATATTTATTACACATTGGACTACACGGCATAAAAAGACGGTGCTTCAGTTCCCCTTTAAGCAGTGTCGTCGTTCAACGAATTGTACTACGAGAAGAGTATTTAGTATTTCAATGGCAAACTTGAAGCCAAGTCAATAAACAGTAGTAATGTTAAATGTGTTGATATCGTACCTTGTATTTACATAAGTTTTGTTAACGTTTCATGTTGCTCTGGTGCTCGTTACCATATTTGTATTATATGTACTAGCAAAATGCCGGTCACCTGACGGGATGCCTTGGCAGACAACAGTCTTGAAAGCAATAATTACAAAATGTCAGAAAACACAAACACCATAACGCCTACTCGTTGTTTATTCAAAATGACGACGGTCGGGGAGAATGTGAAGTTCAATCGGTAGGCTCTAGTTGTGATAGTGTAGAATTGCAGATTTGTCAAATAATATTCGTATTGCTATTGGCATTAGGGTAGACCTAAGCATTATGTTGTCTGCGTCTCCACCATGATGCCAAGTCTATGATGCTGACGCAGGAGCCGTTTGCACAAAGTTTTTTGACGCGAGCGCGTAGTTCCTGCAATTGTTAGGTTATGTTTTACGTACTACGCGCACATTACGTTTTACGTATTACGTGCACACTGTACGTTTTAAGTTCAGAACCGTTAAGGAACGAACTGATTTACCTCATAGAGGTGTCTTGACATAAATGGGATATTTTGAAAAACAAAAATAGGGGCACGCCTTATTCTAGGAGTCGTAGATTAATCCCTGAAAGTTTGGCGCTCGAGGTTCAAGCCGTCTAAGACCTTAACCTACACACGCAGCTCGATTAGGAGATAAACGAAGGCGTAAGAAGAAAATGTGCCTACCTTCTAACACGGCCATTGTTGTTGTTTTTCCGACACCATGTTGCCCCAACAGAATCGTGATTTCACCTTCGCGCAAATTCAACGTCAACCCGTTAATGGCAAAAGTAGAAATTTTGTTCTTCGTAAAAGCCTAAAATGAGTGTTTTGAATGAGTGAGTGGACGCGCGTGCATGCGCGCAAACGCACACACAGTCGAACTTTCATTTTAATCATTTGGATGCAGTTGAACGCCAGAAGACTGTGTAAAGAAAGTATTAAAACACTCATAGAGGCTAACTGCTACATAAGCAAGCATCCCACAAAGACACCGTCTGGAGAAGGACCAGCGGTTGGGGGAATAGAGAAACTAGGTGCCGGTGACAGACAGAACACAAAGGTTACCGACTTCATAACATTCGAATTGCAACTCTAAATAGAGGAGGCGGTTGACGCGGCTCAAGACCGGCCGTCGTGGAAACGCACATCGAAAATGGCTACGACTGCTGTATTAGATAAAACGATTCGTATTACAATATTATAAAGATAGATAATAAGCCAAATTTTAATCATTACCGTGAGATCAAATAATACTTATGAAATAACTAGTTATCATCGTGACGTATGGTAAGGTAACAGTCACTTGTAGTAAAATGAAGCACCACAGGTGTATGACTTAAGCACCGCTGACCTCATTTACTTACCATCCTCAAATTCGTTATTTCAATGCCTCGACCGTTTATGAGGGGCCTTTTTATGATTTCGTCTGAATCGGCCGATGAATTGGTACCTGCGTCAACAGCCCTTGAACTGCTTTTTTCAGTTATCTGTTAAACATTAAAATTATATAAATACGTAGGTCTAAGCACATCTCGGAGTGCGACTCGTTAAAGGAATTCTTTGTAAGCTAATATACATCGAGGTGTACCGTATAAAAACGTATTAATTTCCCATAAGTACTTTTTCAGCTACTTATGTATTGCATGTTTATGCATAATGTGGGTGTTATCTGCGCAAAAAGCCGATAAACAGTTGTGTTTACGCGAATCATGTTGAGCTTGTTGCCACGTGGATGATTGATTCTGCAGCCCGAGTATAATGAATATTCATGCACACGCAGTGACCCACACAAAGACCGTTGACGTCACACACACAGCCAACATGTCTGATTCCGAGGTGAGTTGATTCAAGCAATGGCATTGTAAATAAGCAATTTGTAGACATATGTATATTGACAGTTATTTTTATAAGTATAGGAAGCGTATTCATTGTTTATTTATCCTGCTTCCCAATGCCTTCAGCCAAGTAACGTTTCGATTAAGTAGAATTATAACGTCCGCCAACGCGGACGGCTGCAGTCGGTGTCAGCTGCCGTCACTGAGTCTATCTCCTAGTTTCCTAGTTGTTTCCAGCACTCGGCAACGTTCTATTAACCGACTAGTCTGTATATATTGTGGTTACAATGTTATGATCTTATGAGGTCTCATTCAACTAGCCAGCCTTTTTCAGAACGTTATCGCCAAGCCGACCTTTCTATGCTGGCACTGAGGGTGGTCACTGCCAGGGTGCTTGTCGTCCTCGGTGCTTCTTTTACGTCCCAAATTGAGACGGGACCGACATTAACGTGATCTCCGAGTCACAAGGGATACACAGTCCCCAATGTTGGGAGTCAGGTTTTTACACCAAATATACCATACTTGCCCGGGCCGGGTATTGAACTTGGGGCGCCGGCATGTCAGGCGGATGTGCTAACCACTACACTATCGCGCGCCCCCTACTACATTATCGCGCGCCCCCTGTCGAGCCTCTACTACAGTAACTAACATAGCCTTAGGCAAGGGTCTCGCCTTTTTAGTTAGTAAAACTGTATTGTCCGGTATATGGCATGCAGTGAACGAAAATACATAGTAAAATATCAGTGTAAGCAACCATACCAAGAGGATTAACCTGGTCGTGGATGTAAATTGTTTTGCCTAAATCTGGGATTTGGGTATGTGTGTCTACGGGTCTTGCCTTTCCAAATTCCAGTCAGCCGTTTTTGAAAAGTCCCCGTTTCCCCACTTATTTGAACCGAAACATAAAAATGTGAGATTCGTACGTTCAGACTGTTTTTAAAGCTACGATTGTTAGTAACCTGGTTGGCATGTCATCATACAATGTAAACGTTTTATGTTTATTAAAAAGTACGCAATACCATGTTGCCACGGAATTTTGCGATGCACGAATTTTGGACACCAGGAGATCTGCACTCTAGTATACATAAGTTTTTATCCATGAATATATTAAAAATATATAATAATAGATCAGATCAAGTTGCGCTGCTTCATGTGAATAGCACATTTGATAATATGAGTACTCGCTAAAAACAAATTAAACATTTATGTTTGACATGTTACTTTACCGTTAATGTACACCTTTCACGAGAATGGCCCATATGTATAATTATATATACAACATTAGTTATTAGAGCAAGAATACAGGAAAATATACAGTGCGCTCTGGATAAGGTCGAACTTCCAGGGACACATGGCAATACTGATAAGTGGAATTTCTGATAACTAGAAAGTTATCAGACGATCCCCTTATTGGGACCTTTGCCCTGGACCGAGGTAGAAATTGGCTTAACTTAGCGAAAATTAGGCCAAAGTAATGGATTGGGATTTTTGTCTGACCGAATCAACCTAACAATGTTCTCTTGTATTTCTGTTCCATTTAGCCAGCTGTACACTTGGTGATAAGTCCCATAATCCAATATCTAAACTGAATTAATCTGCACAGTGTTAAGTTAGTTAACTCATATTTAGGCTCAGTTTCCTAAATTCAACTTCGTTTATTTGCTGGAATAAATATAAATAAATAAAAGTACTTATATAGCGTCCAATCAATTAAAATTGCCCTCGGGCGCTTTACATACATGCACACGTATATAATAGTATTTTACATAAAAAGAAATGCTAACTAAGAAATAAATATGTAAAAAATGTAACATTACCTTAAATGTAGTTACTAAAAAGAGAGATCATTAAAAAAACGTTTACATAAATTAAGACATTCTTAAAAACTACTATAAATACATTCATTTATACAAGAAGAATAACCATAACTATGTTAAGAAACTAATAAAACAAAAAATATATTTATCAATAGAAAGCACATAAAATGTCCTCGTCGGTGAATTATAAAAACGCTTGTTTAAAAAGGTGAGTCTTCTAAGGTGTTTTAAACACTTGTAATGATGTTGCTGTCCTGAGTGTAGGAGGCAAATTGTTCCATAGAACCGCCGAGCAAACCGCGAAACGGTGATCACCATGAGTAACAGTTTGTGAGGCCGGTACGAACAAAAGGCGAGGCTGCGAGGTAGATCGTAGAATTCTGTTGATGGTACGGTAGCCAATTGACTCACTAATATAGTCCGGCGCTAGACCATTCAAGGCACAATACGTAAACACCAGCATTTTGTAGGTCGGTCTCAAATGTACGGGTAGCCAGTGTAAACGCTGCAACAAGGGGGTGATGTGATTGTATTTCCTCGTGCGAGTAATTAGGCGAGCGGCACAGTTCTGCACCCTTTGTAGACGTTGCATCACCCACCGTGTGTGGGAGACCATAAAGAAGTGCATTCCCATAATCTAAACGGGATGTCAGTAGTGCGTGAACAAGTGTCTTGCATGATTCTTCCGTCAGATGTGGCCGAATTCGCCCAATGTTTCTAATATGATAGAAGCAGCTTTTCACAGTGTTGGCAATCTGCTGTTCCATTTTCAGGTTGCTATCAAATACCACACCCAAACTGCGCACGCACGATGATGGTTGAATTCGATGGCCGGCTACTGTGATGTATACATTGGTAGGCAGACTGCCGCGTTTCTTCGCTGGAGAAAAAACGATCGCCTCGGATTTCTCTGTGTTCAGTTTTAACTGGTTTCTAGTCAACCATGCAGCCACTTCCGCAACACACAATTCCACCTTAGCCAGTGTCGCCACAATTGATTCATCTCGTTCAACCGTGAGGTAGATTTGAATGTCATCAGCATAACAGTGATGCTCCATGCCGTGTTTAGCAACGATATCTCCGATAGGTTTGGTGTACATGCAATACAAAGTAGGGCCCAACACCGACCCTTGGGGGACGCCACACGCCAAGATTTACTCAACCGACTGGAACATTGGACATAGCTGAGCTGATGGAAAGAGGAAATTTAAGAGCTCTACTTAACATTGCCATTAATTGGACAATGGGTCACCTGACATAGATGATGTCTGACTTTGTTCTGCCCCAGTCTGTTCTGGGAAGTTGTATCTCACTTCGAGTTTCAAATGGATGTGTGCATCTGATAGCTTTGTGTATAAAAATGCATAGCAATGCTATTAATAGGACAATATGTTAACTGACTGATACAGTAGTGAAGAAGATGTCTGATTTTTTTCTGCCACATTAGTTCCGTGTGGCTTCTGCTGGGAATATGCACATCACTACGTTTCAAATGGATTTGTGCAATCGATCGCATCTAATTTCAAATGCACATCTTGTCGTCATTATGTTGCAAAGTAGGAGTACATAATAAATGTATTCTTATGCTGATCATTTGGATTGTGTTCTACAGTATATTCTTCAAATTAGTTTGAAACAAGTTTGTGTTAAGTGAACTATACTGGGAGTAGTGTATAAAAATGGGTCGACAAAGTTGCTTTTATAATAATTTATAAAATAGAAATGTTCCACAAGATTCAAAATGTTTTAAGGATCTTCTTGAGCTAAATACACCAATGATGACTGAAAACAGTGTTTTAAAATATGCGTTACTTTAAAAGTTTTGTAATTTTATAACTGTATTTCCATCATACAATGGCCATTTTATTTGTTATCGAAACAGCAGTTCGACAGAAACAAATTCAATATCTTTTACTCTAAACGATGGGCAGAACAAATAATTATTGCACTCCCAGAACAAAATAAAACATGTTTTTATAATGATGCAATATATTTTAATATTTTGTCGACAATAATGTTATGCTCTTTATATATATACATTTTTCAAACTAAAAATAAACTTTATATAGATAGGAACATACATAACCCCCATCCTATTTTAATGCCGTAAGTTACTGTAGTGATGTATAATGTATTTATACTGCTTATGGAAATAGCAGCTAGATTTATGGTGCAAATAAAATGGTTTCATTATTCAAAGTTTCTCGGCTTCAGTAAGTTTCTGTTATCTAAACGTTTCATTAAAACTTCACTTCAAAATGTATAGCCAGATGTACCTGGTGAAAAAGGAACATGATAGTACCATAGGTTTTATATTCCAACAAAAACAATGCCGAACATTCAATATGACATCGGCGTCGTGCATGGAGAGATGGTATTTTTTATTTTAAATCAATCCGTCTGTCATGAACTGTCGCTATGTTCGTTCTCCGTTTATTCCACATATTTTTCTTCTTTTCTTTGCTGAATAAACAGCAGCTTGTCCACGTTTCATTTTGATAAATTTATCGGCCACGACTCTTTCGCATGGCGGTGGCTAATCCATATACATGTTGATGACGTATTTCTTGCATCTATTAACTCGGCGTAGCTAATCGAAGTCTGACGGACAGTCCCGAATATTCATGAGCATGCCTTATACGGATCGTGAAGGTAGGCCCAAAGTAGAAACTCCGCGTATGCGGTGTTATTTTTCGATATATTATCAGGGTAGTTAGTGAAATAAAGGCATAGAATTACATGAAATAATCAATTTAACAGGATTACTTAATAATTGCGTACATTACAAAGATATTAAAATTATCAAAGAATCCCTTTAAGGTTACGTAGGCGCCGGAACCGGGGGGAGGTTAGGGGATGAACTCCGTCAATATTCTTATGGGGGGCTGGAGATAGGATTAGCCCCCCAATATTTACGGAAGAGGTGTATTTGTGGGTGCAATTTTTGGTGGTGACTGAACATAGAATTAGCCTCACAATATTTAGAGAAGGCGGTGCATTTCGGGGTGCAATTTGACGTTTTCTGTGTGCGTTAAGGTGTTTTTGGCGAGCCTCAAAGGGGGTGCAATTGGAGGTGATTTGGAGAACCTTAAGGCGGTTGAAGTTGGAGAGTTTTAATTAGTCTCAAGGGGTTCAGTTGAAAGTTTTTGGAGCGCTTCAAAAATCTTATGAACGTCGCCGCGAAAACATATTCCACAGCAACCCCACGTCTTCCGAAGTCATGATCCGACATCGGAGTGGTGCTGAACCTCCGGCTAAGCCCACCCAACATTAATTTTGTACCGGTCATTTGACGAAGATGACGTAACTTTGAACTTTGTTCGCAATGTATGTTATGGATGAAGAGGGAAGCAACACAAAAAGGGAGCACACTTCTAATAATAGGCGCTACATCAGTAAAAACACTATAGCTATAAAACATAGATATGTAGCTCAATTATAGCCTCTGTTTGCAAAATAGAATAGAATTGTCAGAGCAGCCTGACGATAGCTTAATTTTGGAATACTGGTTGCATCTTTAACAAAACTAACAGCCTATATGCGAAAAGTGTACATTAAACGCCGTACCTGCTCAATGATTGAATCGCTAGGCTTACGCGTAACTACCCAAACGGCAGCGACAAGATGGAGGCCCGTGTCAAACAGAAGCATCCCAAGGATGTGTAGAAGTGTCTGTTGTTGCCCAATACTCACTTGATCGTTGATATTGTCCCACGTTATATGAAAGCCTGCAAATACAATGCTTATGGAAAAGAACGAACACCCTTGTAGCAAAAAGCTGAAAGATCAAGGCCCTTTGACCCATAAACTGTCCATGTTATTTGTAAACGACCTTTCCATTTGTAATTGTGGTTACGAGCCTGTGTGTGCGTGCGTGCGTGCGGTGTGTGCGTACGTGCGTGCAATTGTGTTAAATATAAACCGAAAACATTATAACCGTCGATGTAGATTGTAGACCCTCACGAGAACGTCTTTGTTTTAAACGAGGACGTCCTCATTCACAAGCAATCACAACTAACACAGTAGGCGTGAAACCAGCGACGAACAGGAAACAGCAGCACACACCAATTACATAAACCGAGCTTGACACCGCCCCCAACTACATAATATTATGTCGATGTGGGTCAACGTGCGTGCGTGTGTTATCTTGGCTGTGTGCATGCTTGCTTACGCCTGAATTAATGATGTATGTTCTCCGTTGCTCTGCTCGGCGGGCAGGACCATGACTGTACCTGCGAGGTTCGCTTCGTCCATGACATAAGTGCCCATAATGAGGGCCCCGTGGAAAGAGAAGCAACAGCATACTTTAGTGATGAGACCGCCCGACCGTCCATCCCGAAATATAAACGCCGGTGCAGCCAACACCAAACTAAAGACGGCAGCAGCGGTGGATGCTCTATAGGCTTCAAACAGCAACCATAATAATTCAGTATCAAATTAAATTATACGTTCGGGGTTCCGTGTTTGGTTAGCATAGCATATCCAAACTGTAGGCCTCCCTTCTAAGGTGTCTATAACGAGTTATTGGAATACTAAACAATAAATTTATTTATTTATTGCATTTTTTGTTTATTTGACAATGTCACCTATTATGCGTTGTCCCTAAATATGTAGGCATTTGAGTAAGTGATTCAGTATCTTCTATTTGTTTTCTTCTAATTACCCAAAAGTGGTTAAATGTATACTTAGGTAGCTAGTCCGCTAGTCCGTACACTAGTAAAAATTACGGCGGACTAGTAAACCCGCCTACCAACTAGTCCGGCTGTCTAGTAAAAATCAGCATATTGCGTACCGATGACAAACTAATTCTTTACCTAATGAGGCGACAGTGAAACGGTGCTTTTGTGTGACATCAAATTCTGAAATCACAGCAACCCTAAAAATTGCGACTGAATTGGTCGCATATGCAACTGTTCTTTCTGTTTGGCGACTGACACATTATGATTATGTATGGTCGCCCGCTGGCGACCACGACGAGTCTGTAATAGCAGATCATGCGTTGTCATTTGCCGTTTCATAAACCACGTGTTGTCGTTTCTCGGAAACACCGTAAACTATACTGACTTTATTGGCGGTATTTTGAAACAAACATGACTATTTGCAACGGTATTTTAAAACGCGCAAGGCAAATTGCCACGAAGTGTCATGGCACCCGTGGTACCTCGTGCCCCGACGTAAACGGGGACGCGAGTGGAAGGCGCTAACGTAAACCGTTTCGCGATCGTTGTCTGGCTGTCCAATAAGCGCATGGAAGACATGTTGCTAATTAAATGTAGTTGTCACATCGCTAGAACACACATAAATGTACATATTCCGGTTTCGAATGCAAAACTAAGGAATAACAACAGCCTAGGTTACGCTGGCTCAAAGTGATATAGTCCGCGTTTCGTAGTTCTCAAAAATTCCGTTGGATGGTGTCATAACAGTTATTTACACATTCATAACTGTTAATATGACTGTTTGTGTAATTTACATTTGTTAACTTATATATTAAGCACTGCTGCATTAGAAACAACCAGTCATTGATGTTATTGTGTGACAGGAATAACTTTATTATCTAAATTGATTATGTTACTGTGTTGCACAAATAAATGTTGTTAGAAAAGTTAACCAAACATAAATCAGTATTATACAGATGCATAGGTCATAAATTTGTAATATTTAAAATATTTGACAGAATCTATTATTTCTCAAAGTTAACATTGAAATAAAATGTAACTTTTCTGAACAGAAAATGGCTTCTTTTTCACCTTAAACAGGAAATGCGTCATTTGACATGGAAAATGCGTCATTTGACACAGCATTTTGTCTTTTCTGAAACATAATTTTGAAACGGAAAATCAGTGTCCCTATACACACATGTATATTTGTTATTAATTATTGGTAATTTCAGGGATTCCACATATGACTGTTATTGATTTGCCAATGTACCGTGTTATAATATATAAAGTTAGTATCCGGCCACATATTCATACATGTTTTAAATGTATTTATATTTAAAACTGACGTCTGTGGTTAATTAGGATTAAAAACACAATTGCATACACAATTACTTGGCTCCTACTTTTTAATTTGGCTCCTAAAAATGTAGGTAGGAGCCAGTTGGCTGCTAGACAAAAAAGTTAACTTTGAGGGGTGAATGGCAGTTTTGTTTGGTTTAGCGTATCTGGTAGAGGAGTACGGCTAAAGAGTGCAATTGGTAGCCATTTTCAATTGCACGGTTTCCAAATACGGTTTACATCTACATTGCTTTATTAGTCTACGTTTACACACAATGTATCATTACTTGACCGGGGTTGCGAAACCAGCAGTAAAGCGCTAGCTGGAAAAGCGTGAATGGGACACGCAGTACGACCTGCAAAAATGACAGCATGGGTACTTGAAGGTTTGGTAGGGCGACCACACGTTGTTGTCTTACGACGAAGGCAGTCACAAATGACACAAAGGGGAAGGGTTTGATGTTCTGCACAGTGTGCGAGCGAGTCATTCAAGCGCTGAACACGGTCACCATGGACGGTCTGACACATTTGTTGCGATTTAAATATTTGTGTTGTGTTTTGATATTTTCAGGACTAGTAAACCTTTTGGCGGACTAGTAAACTTTTGTCTTTACTAGTCCTGCTGTCCAGTAAAATAAATGCTGAAGTTCTACCCCTGCCAGTGTATTCCTTTCGAACATACTTATGTAATTATGCCACTACAAAATCTGATCTGGCTATTGCAACCAGTATTGTTTGTTTGTTTCTTTCTTTGTTTGAATACATTTGCTTGAATTTGAATTGAATGTAAGTATATTGTTAAGAGTTATCAATACAAATTCGCCACTTTATGGTAACATACAATAAACAATTATTAAGCACTACAAAGTGCTGATGAATCAAAAATATTGGTTAGTCCGTTAGAAATTGTATTAAAAAAAATCTGAATAGTTAGTGTCTACCGCTTAAGGATCTTTGGCTTGTCTTCAAAATTTTATGATTGAACTATAAACCAATAAAATGGCAACCCTTGTTTTGTATATATTACTGATATTGTTAGTCCATCTCACTACGATTTCAGCGATAAACCAAAACAAAAACACAATTTCTAACATTAACATTGCTCTATCATGTAAGTGTGTATGACCTCTAAGAAAGTCGTGAACTATTTTAGGCTGGGATATGTCAATTTCCAAATATACGCAAATTAGTGGAAACAAGTGAACTGGCTCAAGCGTTTGGGGTCCTTTGAGCCACAACACTTTTACATTTAAAACAGATCAATGAGTTTAAATTGTGATTTGTCTTACAATAAACATCTAGCATATATGCTACGAGTTATTCATCATAACTAAAAGTATGATATTCAGGCTTTACAATACCTGCATGTTATGCAGTACTACTATTCCAGAGTGATATATATATATATTTATGTATATATATATATGTGTGTGTGCGTACATGTATATTCCTACATGATGTTGGCGCGTTCCATGTTTACATCATCATCATCATCATCATCATCATTGTGCAGCCGTAGTATCCCGTGGTTGGGCGAAGGCCTCTGCATGTCGTTTCCAAATCTGCCTGTCTTGCGCTATCCCCTGCCAGATGGTGCCCTACCAGTACTCGTCTAGTTCGTCTCTCCACCGTCTTGCCGGTCTTCCTCTAGATCGTTTCCCTTCGTAATGTCTCTAGGTTTTGAAACGCGATGTCCATCGGTTATCTCGTAGTTTGCTGATGTGCCCTGCCCAGGTCCACCTCTGTCTTCTGATTTGTTCTTTCACGACTGTGACCTTTGTCTTCTCTGTTACCCGGATGTTTGTTTTTCTCTCCCGATATGTGATGTTTAACATTCTTCTTTCCATCTTTGTTTGTGCGGCTGCTGGCTTGTTCTTTGCCTGGATGGTGAGTGCCCATGTTTCCGCTGTCGCGGTGTTTGGAGAATGTTGTCCAGCTGGCGGTGATTCTTCTTTGAATCTGTGTCCCAGGTAAACGTAGTTTTCAACGTTGTCTATCTGCGTGGTGTTGATATATATTGTTGTGTCGTTTTCTAGCATCACGTTTGTCTTCGAAATGTTGGTTTTCACTTTCATCAGCTAGCTCCTGCAGCATTGTTTTTAGTTCTTTCGGTGTAGTAGCGCATATGAGTATGTCGTCAGCGAAGCGAAGATGACTGAGATATTATCCGTCTATCCTCAAGCCTCTGGTTTCACAGGTCAGTTTTCATGTTTACAGGAACCTTTTAAATAATCCTGTTCTCTGTTGTCGCTCACTAACTGTTCTAACTAACTTAACTAACGATTCTGACACTTAATATATGCCTTAAGCAATTGGCTTTTCACACGTTATTCCTCTTCATGGGGATAACATCATTCAATTACTGTTTGTAATTAGTAATGATTATGTAATGTAAAAATAAGTGATATGTTAATTACCAATCGATCAACGACTTATTCATTGTGTAATTCAAATGTCTCCACAGTTGATAGTGTAGCGATCCGAGTTTACAGAAAAACCGTTTAATTTATGATATACTAACCGTAACGAATGGATCATAATGGGTGCCTGATGACAAATATTATGTGTTATTGCTTTTGGCAGTTGTATAAAGAAAACAATAAAACACAAAATATTTACTCAAAACTATGTTATCGGTAAAAAACGCATGCAGTTGTGATTTTGCTCGCCGTTAGTAGTCCGTAATTATTGAAATAGGTATGAAGTTGTAAGTATAGCATGACCTGTTTCTACAGAACTCAAAAATTAAACGTCTGATAACTATTAATAGTTACAGGGGATGGCTCAATGCTCCCCTATGATCATGGGTCCCAACCTTCCCCTATACGCCAGAATCAGAACGTCTAACTGATTTTGCACACTGTGGTAATGCTCTTTATTTTCTAGATATTGAGGTGATACCGATAGCGTAATAAGCTTAATTTAGTAACTTAATGTTATAAAATAAATGTCATACAATATGTATGCAAACACCCTACACAATTACTCTACTGCATAGTATATCCGTTCACCTTTGGGCATATAATTAATTCAAACCATATATCAAGTGTTTGCAAAAAGAATCTTCGATCTTACATTTGTTGGAACATGCGCTGACAACGAAGCTGAAAGTGATTGCTGCCAAGGCGTAGGCGACGAGGAAGGCTAACAGCAGAGTCGGCGCAACGCAGCTAAGGATGGCCGCGTTGTGCGATACCGACGAGTTTGTCTTATCGACTGTCACGTCGTTGACGGGAAGTGGGGTGTACAGCAGTGTAGTGAATATAGCGATCGTTACCAACATAAGCAGCATATACTCAATGAATCGGGCGGTACACTGTAGCCAGACATTCACCCCCATCCCTCGAAGGACACACTGAAACGTTGCCGCACGAATGAATGCATTTTTTTAGAGCTGGCTGCGCACATCTCGTCAAACTAAGCAACATTTTAAGATTTCTGTCATTATGTCGATATGCTCTCGATTTGTGCAATTCCAAAACAAAAGCCATCAAATATCAAACCAGCGTTTTGAATTAACCTCGCATCAATGCATCTGATTGGCATGTCCCCGTTTCAGACAAACCTATGTAGGCCTGCATTACCCTTCTCTTAAACAATACCAGTATTTAACAAGTTAAAGAAGTTTGCCGTCGATAACAAAACCTCCAGAAAGTAAGTGGGCAAGGAAGCATTTGGCTTATGGAAGGTGCACCATTTTATATACGTGGTCATTTCTTGCTGACGTCACCACAGGTAGAGCCGTTAAGCGCGCCCTATCCTTTAGAACGGCGAGCGGCGGTGCGGCCTGTTGTTTAAGACTGTACGGGAAATTGCAATCGCGAATTCAATATTTTATAACACCGCAAAGGTAATAATAATATTATTATCTAAGTTTGCCGATGGATCTACACTGGAATAGTTTTTCTGTGTTGTGTTATTGCGGTCTGAATATCGCGAATGATTAACCTTGTATTATATCCGTTGCTGTGTATGCATTAAGCAGTCGCGATGTTCAAACGGCAATAATTCAAAAACTAACAATAAATCCTGGGTAAATCCACCGACGAAACTTGTAGATAAAATTATTATCTTTACTGTGATATCAACAAATATTAAATCCAACTGCAATTTTAGGTACTGCCTGAAACACCAACCGGCATAGATGCGCGCCATGCTAAATCCTAGCGGTGCTACCTGCGGTGACGTCACAACGACCGCTAGGTGTCGCAGTAAACTGTTCAGAAAATGTACAGAAAATCGCGTCCAAAAGGGGTCTTGAAAAGAGCTTTAAATTAGTTGAATATCAAGACACTATTTTTACATTACATTTCATTAAGATTGGGAATAAAAAGTTAATTTCGCCGTCTTGAAAAAAAAACACGGAGGAGAAATATGGCAATAACGCAACATGCTTCTCAGGTGCATTTTTATGCACACCGACAGAAACAAGGTCTTGTAAGAGAACCAAGTAAGTACTGAAGTGTAACTAATATTACCTATATACGAACTCTGGAATAAAGCGCGCGAGTGTGGTGTGCGTTTGGTACACAAGAGCCCCGTATAATGATTGCGGCATGTGTATGCATTTGTAAATTATGCAGGAGTTATGGTCGATATGTTTGGTTCATAATCGCAAGATAACTGTTGTTAGACGTACTTGCATTTCAGTTTCTTTATCCTGCGTAACATCGTGAGCAAGACTTGTGATATAGACGAGGAACGTGAGCAACATTACATATCCGAGTTTGATGGCTGGCGATAGTTTCTCAAAGGAGTCTCCTACGTACGGTCCATTTGGAAACCTTCTAAGTTTCACTTCGAATTTACTCGTGTTTAAATTTGGTTTCAATGACTTGATGATGCCCATGTCGATCCGATGTTGGATGTACAGGAATGCAGTGTCCATATAATCTGCAAACAACTAACCGCGTTTGTGTATTCCTGGCGCTAAACAGCATTAGAGTAGACTATGGTGACATTTCCAGATGGTTTATGAGTAGACCTATTGTAAACGTTTAAAACAGTCGGACATCAAACCTGGGTGAGATATGATATATTATTCACACGATATAAATGTAGTACTATTTAAACATTCCAATTGAAGGCATTTGTATGTAAGTTGTTTCGGTTTTCTAGTGGCGGTCACAAAAATATCGTACAATTTCATATTGCCATTATTTGTTTGCGCATTGACGAATACAACAACAATCCACTCACCATCGTTTTGGAATTCCATCGGCTTTTTCGATTTTTGGCTTGGAAACAACGCAGCAGTTTTCGATACTTCTCCGTCTGAAAATACTCTTATTGTGTACCTGATACCCACAGGCATTGTGTTGCCATTCTCCGGCACATTTGTAAAAACCACGCATCCGAGTACTTTGCATGACCCATTCCCACGAGTACGGTTCTGGCACTCGTTCTCTACGCTCGCAAGCATTGCAGTTTCAGTTGGAAAACCTACCTGCACTGGAAGAAATAAGGCATAGAGTTAGATAGCGCATTCTAACCGCAGTTCAACCGAGCGTGTTTAAATAATTATTGCAAACACCCACGCACGCACGCACGCACGCACATATATGCACGCAGTGTGTCATTTCCTCCAGTCCAAAAATAAGTCGCTCGACTGTATTAAATTTACAGTATGTCTGACCATTATAATTTGCCCATTGTAATATTTTCAGAGACGATATGTAATGGCATAGGATGAAGTATCATAAAAACAAATACAAACTGGATTATTCAGTTTTGGAGTATCTGAGATAAATACTCATATATTATAATAAACTGACATTTTTATTTACACGGTGTCATTTTACAATATATTATGTACGCCCATATATTGGCTTTCTAATGATATCAAGCAAATTGATGGCTGTGGACCTTTGGTGGAATGTTTACGGTGGATGCGCATTTAGACGCAGAGGTGAGACGTCGGATACAATCTGGAGCGAATGTTTGGAGAAAGTTAGAGGGAGCAATGGTGGATATACACATTTCGAAAAAGCTTAAATGAAACGTGCCGAGAGCGTGTGTTGCGTGTGTTCGGTCTGGAGACAGTGGCATTGGCATAACAACAATAACATAAGCGGTAAGTCTGTGAGAACATCGGGGTTCGACTAATCACAAGAACAAAGATGGTGGACAGAAGGATGAACGACCTGAAGAAAGAGGTTGGGATGCAATGCAGCGTAACGGAATTATTTGTGAGAAACCAGGAGAGGTGGACAGGCCACTTGGTAAATGTTTGACTTTCGTAGCACCATGTTTATACAATTATATTCTATGGTGATGCACAATAGAACAATGGTACAGTAGAAAGTAAAAACTTTCTTTTATATATATATATATATATATATATATATATATATAAGAAAGGCAATATATAGTTATTAAAAGTGAGACTAAGAGAGTAAAGTTGTAAACCAACTTAAAACTCAATTAAAAAAGATTGTGCAATGAATAGGAAGGTAGATACCCTTAAAACAACATATTACACATTAAAAGCGAGTTTAAAATAGTGCGTTTTGAGGCGTGCTTTGAAAACGTCCATTGATGTGATCAGCCGCAGTTCTTCCGGCAACGCGTTCCACGGAAATGGTCCGGCTCAAGAGAAAGATCGCCGGCCATATCGCACCAGATTATATTGCGGCACTTTCAGAAGTGCGCAGTCCTCAGATCGAAGTGACCGGCATGGCACGTGGCGGGTGATTAAATAAATAAATAAATAGACAACAATATTAATGAATAAATTATTTAAATAATAGGTTAGTTAAGCTAATTTAACGTATAAAAAGGCTACAACTGCATTAAAATATAAAATGTACTAAACAAACCTAAGCTAAAAATACCAAGACGTACATAACAGATAAAAATAACTAATAAATAAGTAGACAATAAAATATTAATTAAAATAATAAGCTAGTATAATAGTACAAAATAATAGTAATAATAAATACTACGGTGTGGAGAGTGCAGGGTAGAGAGAACTAGAAATTAAAAGCAAGCTTGAAATAATGACGCGCTTTAAATGTGGTCATGCACTCGGTCAGACGCAGAGCTTCAGGTAGCGTGTTCCACAGAGTTGGCCTCGCGCGAAAGAATGAACGACGGCGGCCATATAGGTCGAGGTTGTGGCAGCAACATCCAACATAGTTGAAAAACTTATACAAAATGTTAGAACTATTTAAATTACAAAAAATGATAAGTTACTTGTATGCTATGCTATAACAGTGAGTCTTCAGTTTGCTCTTAAAACACTGACATTGTTGCAGCTGCGCACATCTTTGGGTAGGGAGTTCCATAACTTCGGTGCAGCGACTTTGAAAGCTCGATCTCGAAACATGGATGCAGGCAAACTAGCAAAGAGAGCAGAGGTGGACACACATTAAGGAAGCAGGAGAGGGGAAGGCCACAGCTGATATGGGAGGGCTGCGTGAGGAGGGATATGAGTAGATCGGGGGAGGATGACAGATGGAGAGGACAGTGCGGATAGGAAACTATGGAAAGAAGAACCAAAAGCGTGGTTCGACAATACTGCACCTGGCACTCAACCTTCTACAACAGTGGATAAGTAGGAAGAAGTATTGATTATTTTTTTAAACTTCATCGATTTAAAAAAAATTGTCAAAATCACACGTAAATCATTCATTGCACGCATCTACTGGTATCAGTTCAGTTCATCCCGAGACCTGTCAGGTTGTAGGGGAGACACGAGGGACGCTAAACCAGACTCCCAACAATTCCGATGTTTTGGTAGTTAAATCCATTGTTTAATCAAAGTAGTGTTTAATCTATGCATCTTACCAATTATGACACATGCGTGCCAACTTGGTCAATGACCCTACAACAATGGGGTTTGACACCTCATTTGAAACGTTGTCGTAATGAAATGCTAATGTCGTATACCTTCAAAACAGGCATAAATTATTAAGCATATTAGGCATAGACTATTAAGCATACTTACTGATATATGGACCAATTTCAATATCTAGCTGTAGTCGAACTAATGTATAATTATGTTTACGTATGAAATTAGATTGACGTTTTCCTCCCAGACGGGACATTGCACATTGGGGACCTAACTTTCAGGGATTAATCTACGTACCCTGAAAGAAAAGCCTTTTTTTATCGAAATTTCCCGTATGTTAAGGATTGTCATCTTTTATAGGGTAAATCAATTATTCGCAACGTGTACGTAACATGCAACAATCAACGCGAGCTCCGCTAACGTTTATGTCATAACAAATTTCCTACGATTACAACTGTCTTCTGCTGCTATGCGTAGACCGGAACGGTTTCTTCTACCAGTTTCTGCTGCATTTTGATATTTCGCTGGCTCTCAAATTAGATACGTCATTAATCAGATATATGCTGGCCAGTGGTAGCAAAGGACGTATGTTGCGTCTTGCCATACACTGATATGACGCTTTTTGATCCGGATTCAGCAGAAATAGATGGAAGTCTTGTGCCACGAAATGTTTTTTTTCTAATTTCGTTAGTATTTCACAAAAAACTAATTTTCTATAACAAGTTGTATGGACGCCATTAATGAAATAAATACTACTGATTTAGAATATCGATTCCATACGCAAACGATTCTTTGGATACTTTTTGAAAACGTATATTCGTTTTACGCTCGGCAGAAACTAGGTGGACCAGTATATACCTTTTCTGTGTCGGCTGTAGCGCCATGCGAAGGTCGGAGTGATGGGTATTTTTGTACTGTTGTTAATTGCAGCTCCTAATTTGTATATTTTAGGCGGTGAAGTGTGCGGTTATTTCGGAAACACGGAGCTGTGCCGTAGATCCTCCAAACATAGGACTATAGTCCCCTACATCTATAATATCATGTGTTGTGCTGTTGTCAACAATTAAGGAGCAAAAGTATAATGTTTGGCAAAGGGCGACCCTCCCTAATTTGCATACATTATCATGACCAATGCTCAAGCATGCCGGAGTTGCGTCACTCGGATTTTTCATCAGTACACTCCAAAGATATCTAGAAACGGCAAACAACACCTCAACACTGCATTTCAAAGCCTCATTAACCGTGGAAATGCATAATCATGCGTTGGACGGACAAGGCCTATGCAACGAGGGAATTGTATTATGTGGCACGTTTGCTAGATTGCATTAAATATAGACACAGCTATATAGCCTAGGCTACAAGGAATTCCTGCATTGTGGTCTAACATGTTGGCTTACCTGTTTCGTTACCTAAGGCCCAAGTCACAACCCTAGTTATGTATACATCGGGTGTGTAGTGAACCTTCCACTGGACGCCACTCTTACAGTATCGGCTCGTTCTCGTAGTTGCCAATTTCATACACACACTTGGCCTTTCCGGTAAATAGTGAACCGGCAAAGACCGTATGTCCAAGCTGCTTTGATAACGCGCCATTATGACTCCGATTGAGAGTAGAAATGGCCAGTAAATGAGCGTGGCCACGATGATCCATCTCCTCCGCTGTATGTGGTAACTTCTCCACAGCAACGCACACAACTGAGACGCCATCAGAAACATGGCTTCGGCTGAACGATCTGAGTAGCACAAGTAAGTTACACGTTTAGATACATATTTAAAACTAATATATACATATTGTACAAGTCTATAAGTTCTCACACACAAACACGCAAGCACGGACGAACTAACGCACGCACAACAAAATATTTTAATTTTGAATATTTTTTAGAATATCAGATTCGTATTGTTGCCTTAAAGTTTACACGTGCATCTTTAGAAAATCTACAAAAACCAGAAGTAAAAAGTTTCATTGTAACCAGCGTGGCCGGTTGCACAGCAACGTTACGACATCACATGTTCACGATTTTGGGCAATGCGTCTTCTAGGGCTACAAATCACGAGATTTGGACTTCCATCAGTCTAGATTCGCAAGAAGAATTGTGTTTACGCAGGGCCGCATAAGAGACCTAAATTTAAGTCGCTGAATGTTACACCGATTACACTCTGTGTGAACGCACATAATTCAGATAGGTAAGTTGCTCACCTCATAGACCTCAGCCGTTCTTTTCAAAAGTCCCTATTTCCCCACTTACTTGAATCATAACATAAAAATGTGACATCCGCACGTTCAATTTATAATGTGTTTTCAAAACTATCCACTGGATGGCGCCACCACAGAGTAGAGCTTTTCGTGGTTATTGTGTGCTGGGTTTGGCTGAATTGAAGTGTCAGTCTTCGGGCGGGTTTGGCCGACTTGAGGTCTAATGGGAAGTCTAAACTAGATGAGCCACAGTTTAGACTTTAGTTATGTAGCTTTACTCTCTGACTCTGTGTGAACGCATAGAGTTTCTTTAAATCGATAACAGGAGCCGTTGTTGTAGTTCTCGGGAACAGTCTGGCAAGGTGAGCGTTTGGAAAAGGAAGGGATATACAGAAAATTTTACACAAAAACATTGTCATTATACCATCGCGCAAAGGGCGTCCAACCATAGCGCCACCCGGTGCATTAAACCGTCAAACCTCTAACCGGTTTAAAAACAGCCTACCGTTTTCTGTTTGAACAGTGACGTAATCAATTGGTTCGGTAAATCGAGCAACTTGTTTAGAGATTTAGCAAATTAATACCTTACAGAACAATGTGTTCTGTTTTTGTTAAAACGGCCAAATACATTACGTAACACAACTTTTTTTCCTACCAGTATATTACTATATACACTGGTGGGGCTATAAATCATGCGTCCTATAATTTTTGGCCGTTTTTACAAAAACCTCATTAAATTCTTCCGTAAGTTAGCTGTGCTAAATCTCTACCACCTATTCAGTCAACTTTCTGCAAACAAACTGTTAGAAAGTTTGTTTGAAGTGAAGAAGTTACGAAAATAAAAATCCAAATCTCGTAAGTAATGCCTGCGTCAAAAACCGTGCGTCCTATCTGGGCTGCGTAAATCGCTCTATCATTTATGTCTAGAGTGTGTCACGTGAATCACTGCGAGATCGGACAGTATATTAAAATAGGCCAAGAGCGTTTGAACACGAGATTTCGGTGACACGATGTTTGACCTGGCACGAATTTTCTGCCTTCTTCTGTCCTGGTCGTGAGTTCGATCCACTTCAGAAAGCGTGCTATCTGATCTCGCGAGATGTAGCCGCTGATCTCTGTGTATGACTAGCGCAAATTGAGCGTAACTTCCCTAGGCAATTACGTCACGTGCATCAACATATCTTTTTCATTGGCTATAACCGCTAGCTCGGTAAACGCTGTTAACAAACGGCGCTGTTTTCGTACGGAAACTGTAAGTATTTCACTAAAACCCGTTTTCTGACAATTTATTTGCAGAACATAGAACAAATAAATGGCAGAGAGTTGCGATATGGATGTATTTCGCAAATGTTTATTCAGAATTTTATGAAAACGGCATGTTTAGGCATTATAAAATAGGACCATATAAATCTTCCATAATTGTCTATATACATAATTTACTTGCTATGATCATGTTACCATAGATACGAACGAGACGTGCACACTAATTCAGTAATACTGGTGTTACATACCAAAACGTAAAATTGTTTTGTTTTACAAGGCGAAACCACCGATTAAACAGAAACAAACTTGATTTTATTAAGAAGCATACCCGACCTTCCGCCTTCTTACACGCGCAATGCAATATGGGAGGGGATCGATCTGTAATTAAATGTTATACTTGGTTTAATTTAAGCTCTTTAGACTTTACCTCTGTCTCTTTACCATTGATCCCACATTACTCGCTTAGCCTCTTGTCAATCCGAAATATTATGACGTTTATGCAATATTGCCCAGTACATATTGTGCCTACCACGGCACAGTATTCAAAATGATATCAGAAATTAATATTAAATTAGTTTGAACGCGCGCGTTGCCGTTGCAAGTATTGGTGTGGGTGTAGACGGAAAAGAGGATATTGTTCTTGTTGTCCCTATCAATGAGCCACCTTTTCTTGCATTAGCTGATTAGGATTAGCCAGGCTGTAGCAACTTCAAAGCACACTGGAAAACATTACGGTAGTGTTTTCAACGTAATTTGAAACACGCTGTGATAGTATCGCCATCTGGCGTATTAAGTTCCACCAGTTACGGTTAAATAGTTCATCACTATACATATAGATGGCACGGCATTGTTCTAGAAAGCAGAGCCATTGATATATATATATATGAAAAACCCTGTTCCCTCTCCAGTCGAATTCAAATACGCATTGAAAATATTGACTGTTGCCCAGTTCCTGAAAACATCTACTACTGGAAATTATGAGAATGAGGAAGGAGAGTTTGTGGCAGACTTTCTTGATCAGCAGCAGGTCTCACCTAAAGCTAGCAGTCAGACTTACAGTTACAGCCAATGATCTTTTCTGAACCGAAATCTGTGAAGGAACTTGGTAGTGCAGAAGAGAACAGCTTGTACTACCTAGCTGGATACTGTGTATCACAAATCCAGAAGCATGACAAAGTTTGTGACAATTGCATCTCAAGTGTTGTTAGTTCCACTGTTACATCTCTTGATGCTGCCAAACTAACTCAGTTTAAAGAGTATAAGGATGGCAGCCTTACCCATCCAACAAAACAAGCATTTCAGGTCTTGTTGGCATGTGAAATGATGTTTCGTCAACAGGATGAAAAACGTCTTATGTCGCAAAGAAAGGTAAAGGCCTTCTTGGTGAATGTTTTTGAATTAGCAACTACGGAAGTCCAACTCCCACTTTGTCATACTATCAAACATAAGCTGATTGGGCGATATACTGTTGTTCGGCTGCATATATTTTCCAAGATGTTACGACTTGCAAGGAAGAATACAAATTCAGTGCATAAATCCGGTAGTGAACTTGGCAGTAAGAGTATGGCAATGAGACAGATGGTTAAACACATTAAATAGAAATGTGACACATTGCATTTATTTGCACAGTAAAGTTAATTTGTAGTTGTAGTTGTTGTAGTGGTAGTTGTTGGCACCATGCTAAATGCCAACATTTCACCTTGTTAAATTTGTAAGTCAGTTAGATGTGAAGTTATGCAAGGTTGAATTGACTGATAGGTCATGTGTAATGCAGTCAAGTTTCTGTAACCTTCAGGATACTAAATTACCCGTGGTACGCATTGTATTTTCCAAGACGTTATAACAACAAGAAAGAAAGCATGGCAATGGGACATATGGCGAAGCATTAAATAGAAATGTGACATGTTGCACCTGTTAGCACTGTAAGATTCATTTTGTCATTATGGCATTGTGGGCATCATGCTACATGCCAACATGTTATTTCTCAAAAGTGTTACTTTGTAAGTCAATTACATATGAAGTTGTGAGTGGTTGAATTGACCGAGAAAACCTCTCGGTCAATTCAACCACTCACAACTTCATATGTAATTGAACATTGCAATCAAGTCTCTGAAATATTCAGGGTACTATATTACCTGTTGTACGCATTGTATTCTCCAAGATGTTAAGAATTGCAAAAATGCCAATACACTGCATAAATCTGGTAATGAACGTGGCAGTAAGATTCGTGTTGGCATTATGGAGTTCAGACACATTGCTAAATGCCAACAGTTCACCTTGTTAAAAGGGTTACTTTGTAAGTCAATTACATGTGAAGATGTGTATGTGCAGCTTTGAGAATAAAGGTATTCGATTTTGCCAATATGTGTTACATATGTACATACTACAGTGCATTTTGGATATGTTGAACTTCCAGGAACCCGTGGCAATACTTCTAGTTATCAGAAACTCCACTAATCAAGATCTGTTTTATGGCCTTATATGACTGGGATTGAAGAGAAAGATCGACATAAGCAAAAGTCAACTAAAATGACAGTTCGAGTTATCTGAAGCGCACTGTATATATTTAAACAGGGTCCCATAGAGACACAGTCATACTGAGTGCTACTACTGTATATTAATATGTGGCCTACTGGTCTGTATAATAATAACCAATACCATAACAATGTCCTAGGTTCATATTCGTTTAACAGAGGAGCAAACTTTCTCAATCTTTATGCAATGTTCACAAAGACACATCATCCCATTAACAAGCTGTAAGGCTTATACACCAACTCACCACCCCTTCAAAGTGATGCACAAAATATCTTTAAAATATTTAAACATATATTATATTGTTATATTAAGAAATATCTTTATTTCTAATTTTAATGTATGACATGTAGACCCTTTTAATATGTGTGTATATAATACACACTTTTATTTTCATGCATTGTGCGTATACAAATTATTAATTATACTCATGACTGTACATATACTGTATCCCTGAAATCTCACCATTCCTGACCCTCTTACGTTTGTTATGATCAGATTTATTGTTAAAACGATCTAAAATATTAGGATGCACGGTTTATGCTCCCACCACACCAGTATATAAATAAATACTCATTAAACTGCTATAATAGAGAATACGTATGACAACATTTAATAAAAGTAGCATAACTAATATAAATCAGTCGTCCATACATGCATAGACATGTGTGTAGTAATAATTATACATAACAGGTGATGTATATGTAACGTTATCAGCTGTGCACTGAATCACTGTTGCTGCTGCTGCGCTGCAACTGGACCGAAAATAGCGTCCATGTTTTCAATAGGCCAAACTCTATATATCAATGGCTCTGCTAGAAAGATCTGTTAGCCGGGATACGGAACGCACTTCCGCCTAGATGCACCAGATGAGTTAATTAAACAGTTGTTACAATACACGTTGTTAGATTATTATAGAGTACCGTAGAGTACCATTCCATGGTGGAAGCCGGCAACGAACCCTATAGATACATACAAACAGACGCCAAGCGGCACTCTTTCGTCGGAGATCGACCGAGAAATGAGACTTTGAACGACAACGACGCACGTCTGAACCAATGACAATGCTGTCAGCGAACTGCTAAGTGAATTTTCTTACATTTCGATTATAGGAGACCTTTCAGGCATTGAACCTCCGCGCATGAACTGGTCGGCAGCAGATTTGCCAAATGCTTACTATGAGTTTCGTCAGTATTGCGAGTTGATATTCAGTGGCCCTCTAGCAAAGAAAGATGAGGCCACACGGGTGACGTACGTGTTATTATGGGTCGGCCAGGAAGGCCTACGCATGTATAATACGTGGAATATATCGGAAGATAACAAATGGAAGCTAGATGTGTTGTGGAATGGCTTCAAAAACACTATTGAGCCTAAAACAAACTTCCGACTAAATCGCTTCCACCTCCAGAAATATAGGCAAGTGACAGGCGAGAGCATAGACGAATTTATGACGCGGTGCAAGATGCAGGCAAAAAAGTGTCAATTCAGGGACACCAGAGAGACTGACGAGCGGCTGATAGAGCAGTTGATCGTGGGCGTCAGACACCCGAAGGTACAGGAGAAGCTGTTGGGGCGCGATGCGGCCTTGACCCTCGATAGTGCGATGGACACCGCGACGGTGGCAAACATGCAGATGATCAATGACGGAGCGACCGTCCACCACGTCCGCCAGCAGCGCCACTTACGAAAACAGCAACACTCAGACAGCCGTCAGCCTGCAAGTATTGCAGGAGGAGACACCCCACCGGTCGTGACAGCTGCCCAGCTTAAGGCAGCAAGTGTTTGGCGTGCGGCCGAGCCAATCACTGGAAGGCGGTCTGCACGGCCAACGACGCGAGACGCGGCAGAGCGGATGCTCGCTCCAGACCGACACGTCGTCACGACACCCCGGCTAGAAGGTAAACGTCGAGAAGGAGACCAGCAGGTCGAGGTGACAACCCGACCACAATCGACAACGTAGACAGTGCGCAGCAGATCAACGAACCTTTCGAGACTTTAGTTTTTTTGACTCTATCCACGCACAGAAGGACACGCGCAACGAAGTCTTCGCGTCCCTTGACATCGTGATGAAGAAGAGGCCGCGATCCTCAAAGTCAAAGTCGACACAGGGGCGCAGGGAAACGTTCTCCCTCTCCGGGAATACAGACGAATGTACCCCGGAAACCTGGACGCTGAAGGCTACCCCATGCCCACCTGTCTTCGAGCGAATTCCACGGTACTGACCGCGTACAACGGCGAGCGCATCCTGCAACACGGGACGACACTGCGATGTGCGCACAACCAGAAGAGCTGCGAGGTGGAGTTTTATGTCGCCGACACGCCTGGCCCAGTCATCATGGGGCTGCCATCGTGTCGATCGCTGGAACTCGTGACGATGCACTGCGAGGTCACTCGTAAATCACCCGATGACGTCTTCAGATCGAATGAAGACCTGCTGAGAAGTTACCAGGACCGATTCCAGGGAATTGGAAAGTTCAGCGGTGATTTCCACATCACTCTTGACCCCAACGTAACCCCTGTCATCCATGCGCCAAGACGAGGTGCAACGAGAGATAAACGACATGCTGGAACTCGGAGTCACTGAGAAGGTGACACAGCCTACGGATTGGGTCTCAAGTATAGTATACAGCAGGAAGTCAAACGGACGATTACGCATCTGCCTAGACCCGAAGGACTTGAACAAGGCCGTTAAACGTCCTCACTACCACACACCGACGCTAGACGAAATTACGCACAAGTTGGCCGGCTCAGTGACATTTTCGAAGCTAGATGTACGACACGGATACTGGTCGGTACAGTTGGATGAAGAGTCGAGGCGTCTCACGACCTTCAACAGCCCCTTCGGGAGGTGCTGCTTCAAGAGGTTGCCGTTCGCACTCAACTTGAGCCAGGACGTATTCCAAGAACGGATGGACTACATCCTCGAGCAATGCCCTGGGGCGATCGGCATCGCCGATGACGTCGGCGTCTTCGGGAAGACAGCAGAGGAACACGATGAGAACCTGCACCACCTGATGAGAACGGCTAGACAGCACGGGTTAGTCTTCAACCTGGCGAAGTGCGAGATAAAGCGGCCGAGTATGAGGTTCTTCGGACTGGTGTTCGACGCACGAGGCGTCCATCCAGACCCAGAGAGAATCTCCGACATCCAAGGGATGAAGACACCAGAGAAGGTCACACAGCTACAAGAGTTCCTCGGCATCGCGACCCATATGTCACCGTTCACACCCAACTTGTCCAAGCACACAGCACCACTACGCGACCTGGTGAAGAAAGACGCAGACTTTGTGTGGACGCAGTCACACAACGCGACCTTCGAGAAGACGAAAACGCTAATCTGTCGTCAGATCACCCTCAGCTATTTCGACCCGGACACAGAGAGCGTGATTCAAGTCGACGCTTCGAACCGAGGGTTGGGTACAGTCCTCTTACTAGGAGGAAAGCCGATTGCGTTCGCGAGTAAGTCGCTCAGCGGCTGTGAACAGAGGTACGCGAACATTGAGCGAGATATGCTAGCAGTCGTCTTCGGATGTGAAAGGTTCCACACTTATGTGTTCGGGAAGGCTTTCATCATCGAGTCCGACCACAAACCACTCGAGATGATACATTTCAAGAACTTGGCGGCAGCTCCGCAGCGCCTCCAACGGATGCTCTTGAGAGTACAGCCGTACGCGATCAAGATCAAGTACAGGCCGGGCAAGGAGATGTTATTAGCCGATGCACTGTCCCGCCAGCCGTGTGACAACGATGAGCAGATACAGCTAGATGTGCAACACCATCCGGTCCAGTACTCCACATCGCGACTGGAGACGATGCGCCTAGAGGCACAGCAAGACCCCGTGTTGACAGACCTACAGTCGGTGATTGTCAAAGGATGGCCCGACAGGAGGAACCAAGTACCTTCGAATCTCCGGAAGTACTGGGCGTTCCGAGATGAGCTGTCAGTTGCAGATGGAATCATCTCTAAAGGTGAATGTGTGGTGGTGCCCAAGAGGTTACAACCTGGTATACTCAAGAAACTGCACGCGGCACACCAGGGGGTCGAGAAGACTCGCCTACGAGCTCGCACATGCGTGTACTGGGGCACGATGAACACTGACATCGAGATCATGGTGAACAAGTGCGGCGCGTGCCAGGAGATGCAACGAGTACAGATGGCTGAACCACTGTTGCAACACGTCACTGGCTCCTGGCAGCCAGCCATCGTCAAAGTGGTGCGTAACGAACCGAGATCATACGACGTACTACGCCCCAACGGGGGCACTGTGAGACGAAACCGACGCCACATTCGCACGACAGGTGAGCGTTACTACTTCCTGAGCGATCACGAGGACGGACCAGCGGTCGATCAACCCATCCGTCAAGACCCCGTACCGGAACAGAGTGCGGACGCCACACCCGAGGTCGTCCCATCAGCACCACCCCCGATACCGGAGAGGCGCGTCTCGTTCGCGCCAGAACCCGTCTACCGGACTAGGTCGGGGAGAAGTGTGCGACCACCCCGCAGGCTTGAACTCTAGATATTCTTGAACGTTTCATAGAGACAGATACGCATTTATAATATTTAGATACTCGCACACACCATACTTAGAAACGCGCGCACATGTAGATTGACACGTTACCACGAGACATCACGTCTTCTTTGGATATTTTATTTCCTACTTTGCAGTTAGCTGTGTAGACAATTTGTATAGTACTATCGTTAGACGTCACTTCGTTGAAAGAAGGGATGTGATAGTATCGCCATCTGGCGTATTAAGTTCCACCAGTTTCGGTTAAATAGTTCATCACTATACATATAGATGGCATGGCATTGTTCTAGAAAGATCCGTTATCCGGGATACGGAACGCACTTCCGCCCAGATGCACCACGATGTTGACATGAGTTTATTAAACAGTTATGTTACAATATACGTTGTCAGTATTATTATAGAGTACCGTAGAGTACCATTCCACACGATAGCGTTTTCAAATTATTTCAAAACACTCACCTGCCTCAAATCAAAACATTATTGTTAAGCTGAAAAAATCACCCAGCAATTTAGAAACACTGGGTTCTAAAACAGCATATAACTAACACTTACGTTATAATTATAACACTAGTCTAAACTATGATGATTTCTATGAATAATTGTAAGACTAGTTACTTTTCAGTTTTGTGGGTTTTTTATTAGTGTTTTCAACTAGTTCCAAACATTCTAGATTGAGTGTTTTGAAATTGTTACAAGATTTAACAAGATTGCCACCCAGAGACTTAACTCTAGATGGCAAGTGGACCTTTTATCTACGTGTATCCCGCCCTTCTGAAGTATGTGTCGATTTTATTTCTAAACATATTCGCGCTACTGGAGCGGGAGCCCAGTCACCTACTGAGCTTATATTTATGTAAACGTTGATTAAAGGAACATACCTGACATTACACAATGCGTTGTGGCCGGATCAGAGGTGGTAGATTGCACCCCCCCCCGAAATCACCCTTTGAAATGAGCAAAATGTGCATTTATTTACGAGAACGACGCCAAGGCTAAAACGTTAACAGTAACAAACGTTTCCTTTGTGTTCCATAAGTACAAAAGGTTGGTTACATTTATTTATGGCAAAGACGCCAAGGAAAAAACAGTATCAGATGCCACATCAGAGCACGGAATGACCATTGACTGCACCAACTTTAGGTGGCGTGTTCTGGTGAAAAAAAATATATTTTCGCAACTGATCGACAACAATTAAAATGTTACTATAAATATTTACACAGTAACGTGCCATTTGACATAAAAAATTGGAATAATAGTCTGCACAAAATATAAAAATGGCTCAAGAAAACATTTTAGGGGTACTTAAATGTTACAAGCTGTCATCCATGCCAGGATTTAACTGTGATCTTTACCGGTTATAACCAGATCGGATGACACTTTCTATTGTTTCTTTACTGCGTAGTGAGCTATTTAGTGAAAATGGAGGCAGGGCTTTTTGAAGATTTTTCAACACTCCGCTATACACCTACTAATTATAGGGCTACATGATAAAATAGAGTCAGGTGTGGAAAAATGGGGCACGGAATTACAGCAAAAAGTTTTAAATCAATAGATAGAATTGAAAGTACAAAATATACCAAATTATATTGAAATTTTAGTTAGGTTTCGTGACCGAAGGTGTAAAATAGTTCAAAACAATTACTTACATACGTGGCACATCATGCCATTCTGCGATAGATTCCAAAAGTATATTTAGTTCTTTACACAACAAACATGTGTGAACTTACCACCGACAACTAGCCGCCAGTTGAACGAAGTGGGCAACAGAGATCTGACGTTGCATGCGGCTAGAGTTTTGATGTTCACAATATACACAACGAAGTTACATCAATGTTACTACAAGTATTTCTCTGCCACAACGATTCGAGCAAATAAATATTCAGAATCATGATTTATTGACTCATGAAGTTCATAAGTCATATTGTTAAATTGCCTATTTCATAGTTTCTTTTGTGCGATGACAACCAGTATACAAAGACGTGACGTAGTTACAGCTCAAATATGTATCAATAATTCTTCACTATATCAAGGCATACAAACAAGCAAAATAATAAATGAGTCACACCCACTCAAGAATATTATCAAACACAAGATAGGTACCATCAACGTGAATCAGAAATTTGACAGTTGGACATGCAAGTTTCAGATTGGAGTTACCAAGCAAGCAAGCAAGCAATCAGCTTTCAACCGTAGCAAACGGGCATTATTTGTTTAAAAAACAAAACAAACAGCAATCACATCATCGCATTTAATATTAGTGAAACGTCTTAGAAGCATTCGAGTATTCTGGCGTTGAAAAAAAGTCACGTCATTAAAAGCACATAAATTAACAAGATATTTGTATGGAGCGTTAGTCGACGGCGTCCATGTCGGTGAAGGAGGCGGGAGAGAGCTCCGTGTAGGAGAGGTTACTGTCGGGCAGCTGACTCCCGTAGAGCCCGCCACACGGAAGCGACACGCCATCGAGGGTATCGTTGTCATCATCGTCAGACAGCTGCTGGGGCGACGCCGTGAGTGCGGGCGACGGGCCAGACACGACGACGGGAGCCGCAGCCCGGCGGCGGTAGAACAGCACGTAGGCGGCCGGTGTGACGATCTGCTTTGCGCTGATGCGGGACACGACGCTGTCGTCAAACATCCGCCAATCTGCACACGTTACACGATCGTTACATTACATAATACCTGTGTTTCATAGTAACACTACCACACACTGTGGAAATAAAAAAAACTAACTACCTGGTGGACATAAGACTCCACAAATACGCCATTTTGCCTGTTACACTAACTGTTGCTACTCGCCAATAGTACTACTACTAGTTCTTTACAATATCAAAAAATACAATTGTGAGTGTGTGCGACGTGCCTGTGATTGCCTGTAGTACGCGCGTCTGTGTGCGCACGTGTTGATATTCATACGCATATAATAAAAGTGTAGTAAGTATAATATTTCAACATAAATATTTATGTATGTTGCGTTCTCAATGTCATTATAAAACGACTGCGCAGCTACAAACCCAGCTACACCTTAAAATTTGCCAAACAAAACTATAAGTGTTCCTTGTTAGACAACTGGAAGAGAAGACAAAGCAATATGGACACCCAGGGGGTGGACTTGGATGTGAAGTGGTACTGACCAATGCCGTTGAGCTTGGAGTCGGGACAGTGTGCATAGGCCGTGTAGTGACCCCCCAGCAGGCCCCCGTGGTGGTTGATGACTCCGTACAGCTCGTAAACCGGCGACCGCTCACTGCACGTAGGCTCACTGATCGAGTACTTGCTCATGTCCAAGTCCCTGCCGCAACAACATTACACGAAATCAGCGACGTCAACCTAGCATTCTCTAAACACGTTATAAATGATGCCTTTCGCTTAGATATGTTAGTCCGTTGTCATATGTTACAACGTAAACGTAAAGTCTGTAACAATGAAACGGGCGAGTACTTAAGTTTGACTAATGTCAGCTGTTACAAAACGTATCATGTTGTCGAAACGTATCAAAGGTAGTACGTGAATTTTGCACAAACGTAAGCTGCAGCGTGTTTGATGTACACTACACTATGAGCAGATTGCCGATGCTGCAGCAACAGTCAACTACTGTAAGGTGTCTATGTTGCACTAACCAACAGTGTCTGGTCCTTGTGGAGGTTGAAACCTCCTAAATACTGTCATGTACATAGGTGCAACAATATACTTTCTAAAGACAGAGACATACGTGACAGGGAACTGGACGAGTTTGTCGATCTTGCAGCGCCAGATGTAGTTGGCGAAGGAGAAGCGTTTGAGCTGCACAATGAGCAGGTCGGGTAGACGCCAGATGGAGAGCTGCTTGGATGCCTCGCGGTGCTCTTTGCACTGCGGGCAGTACCTGACAAAGACAGCAACATACACACAGTACCTGACACAGACAGCAATGGGCACATAGTACCTGACACAGACAGCAACGTATACACAGTACCTGACACAGACAGCAATGTGCACAAAGTACCTGACACAGACAGCAATGTGCACACAGTACCTGACACAGACAGCAACGTACACACAGTATCTGACACAGACAGCAACGTAGACACAGTACCTGACACAGACAGCAACGTACATACAGTACCTGACACAGACAGCAACGTACACACAGTATCTGACACAGTCAGCAACGTACACACAGTACCTGACACAGACAGCAATGTGCACACAGTACCTGACACAGACAGCAACGTAGACACAGTACCTGACACAGACAGCAACGTAGACACAGTACCTGACACAGACAGCAAAGTACACACAGTACCTGACACAGTACCTGACACAGACAGCAACGCAGACACAGTACCTGACACAGACAGCAACGTAGACACAGTACCTGACACAGACAGCAACGTAGACACAGTACCTGACACAGACAGCAACGTAGACACAGTACCTGACACAGACAGCAACGTAGACACAGTACCTGACACAGACAGCAACGTAGACACAGTACCTGACACAGACAGCAACGTAGACACAGTACCTGACACAGACAGCAACGTAGACACAGTACCTGACACAGACAGCAACGTAGACACAGTACCTGACACAGACAGCAACGTACACACAGCAGCTGACACAGACAGCAACGTAGACACAGTACCTGACACAGACAGCAACGTAGACACAGTACCTGACACAGACAGCAACGTAGACACAGTACCTGACACAGACAGCAACGTAGACACAGTACCTGACACAGACAGCAACGTACACACAGCAGCTGACACAGACAGCAACGTAGACACAGTACCTGACAGACAGCAACATACACACAGCAGCTGACACAGACAGCAACGTACACACAGTACCTGACACAGAAAGCAACGTACACAGTACCTGACACAGACAGCAACGTACACACAGCAGCTGACACAGACAGCAACGTAAACACAGTACCTGACACTGACAGCAACGTATACACAGTACCTGACACAGACAGCAACATAGACACAGTATCTGACACAGACAGCAACGTAGACACAGTACCTGACACAGACAGCAACGTACACACAGCAGCTGACACAGACAGCAACGTAGACACAGTACCTGACACAGACAGCAACGTACACACAGCAGCTGACACAGACAGCAACGTACACACAGTACCTGACACAGACAGCAACGTACACACAGCAGCTGACACAGACAGCAACGTACACACAGTATCTGACACAGACAGCTACGTACACACAGTACCTGACACAGACAGCAACGTACACACAGCAGCTGACACAGACAGCAACGTACACACAGTACCTGACACAGACAGCAACGTACACACAACACAGTACCTGACACAGACAGCAACGTGCACACAGTACCTGACACAGACAGCAACGTGCACACAGTACCTGACGCAGACAGCAATGTACACACAGTACCTGACACAGACAGCAAAGTGCACACAGTACCTGACACAAACAGCAATGTGCACACAGAACCTGACGCAGACAGCAATTTGCACACAATACCTGACACAGACAGCAATGTGCACACAGTACCTGACACAGACAGCAACGTAGACACAGTACCTGACACAGACAGCAACGTTCACACAGTACCTGACACAGACAGCAACGTACACACAGCAGCTGACACAGACAGCAACGTAAACACAGTAACTGACACAGACAGCAACGTAGACATAGTACCTGACACAGACAGCAACGTAGACACAGTACCTGACACAAACAGCAATGTACACACAGTACCTGACAGACAGCAATGTGCACACAGTACCTGACACAGACAGCAACGTACACACAGTACCTGACACAAACAGCAATGTACACACAGTACCTGACACAGTCAGCAATGTAGACACAGTACCTGACACAGACAGCAACATACACACAGTACCTGACACAGACAGCAACATACACACAACACAGTACCTGACACAGACAGCAACGTGCACACAGTACCTGACACAGACAGCAACGTGCACACAATACCTGACGCAGACAGCAATGTACACACAACAAATCTCACTGTGTCCTTACACTGAGGGCAGTACCAATGCGGAATTGTATATATCATTTTATCGATTGTTCTACTTATTGTATATGTTTGTATGTATGATTTACATAATTCAAAAAATAAAGTCTATCAAAATCAGCAGGACAACCTGTACAATAGCAATGTTCGTAAAGATGCTTTTTCAGTTTAATTTTGAAATTTTACTCATTTACCAACTTGCTGTCAACCATCATCGACCACAGCTGTGTCATTCACTGATTCACCATTTTGAATAAACTGCCTCAGGCCACCTGATGGCGCCACCCATAAATCATACTGGGTATTTGCTATTCCGTCACACTCGCAATAGTAGCAGTATTGCAACATCTATCATTATAAAGTTCTTATATAGCGCAGTATCCTGTCCTCAAGACTGCTCAAAGCGCTTTACACTTTACTCCCTGGCAGACCTGTCCAATCGAATACCATCTCGACTTCTCTGGTAAGCATCCAGCCAGGCTGCAATTAATGTGCGAAGACTATTTGTTTACAAATACCCACCACTGTTTACAGCCAGGTACTAGTCCATACAGCGGAGTTAACTGGAGCAACCTAGAGTGAACGAACTCGCCCAAGGTTCGATAACGCAGCACAGGATTCAAACCCGTATTGCTCGATTGAGAGTCCAGCTGCACTCCACAACGACAACAGTCACCCTCCCCACTAGTCACTATACTTACCAAGCATGCTCAGGACTGAGGATCTCCGGCTCCGTGAACAGTGAGAGACACTTATCCAACGTCACCGTCATGCTCTCTACAAACAAAACCACAGACATGTATTCCTTGTGGCTGGCCACGTGCATGTTATCGTGAAGAAAGGAACTTGAGATACACATTTCAAAGTGTCAGTTTTCTAAGTGATATGCCATGGCAATGATATAGTGAAGCTGTAATGTTACAGAAAGGATGTAGGATTATCTCGTGAGCTGCAGTCAGTTGCACCAGCGTGCAGGTTTAACTATGATAAAGTTGTGACATTATTCGATATAAAAGAGAATAGTAATGCACTCAAGAATGTAAATACTCAGTAGTTGACCAACTACTCAAGTAACTCATTTGCGTAATCACCAAACAAAGGTGGTAATGAATAAACAACGAATCTTGAGAAAAGTGGACATGATCGGGAAACAGGAAAAGTTTCTTTTTCCCAACCAATTAATTACCGACACTGACAACGAGAGCAGTAATACAGAAGTACAAGATTGTACAAATACTTAAAACTAAAAAATATGGGCCAAGAGGCCCTGAAGTCCTTTGGTGTTTGGGGGCGTCTGGGGAGGGGATAGAATTCAATCAAATACAAATTTCTTGTGTATAGTGGCACTACCACATGAAATGTCTACGTAAAATCAGAAAAAAAGTTACTGAAATATTCGCACTACAACCAAAGTTACAAGAATTTATAAACAGGGCACCCGTCAAGAATTAATTATGGAGAAACGTCCATTTTAAAGTGGAGAGTCATTATTCACATGAAAGCAAAATTCAACATGGTATAGCAAAATATTCATTGCTATTGGTGTTACACAGTCACTTGCTACGCAGTAATGCTGTATCATACAATAACAATGAAGGCAATACTCAACACAGTGGTACTAGTTCACAGGGCTACTTTATTTCAGCAACTGCCTGTTTACTACAGTACATCAGCCCTTGAGAATGATTCAGGGGAAAAATCAAAGACCCTTTAACAAGATTGCCACCCAGAGAATTATCTCAAGATTGCAGGTGAACAAGGAAGCCTTTTGGCTTATCAAGAGGCCATCCCGGCAGAATCCAGTGCCCCTCAATGACACATCGTTAATCTGGCCATGCAGCCTGTGTAGAATCTACTAAGGTTGCAGTCTCTTAAAACCAGTCCAAAGTTTGACAAACGCACTACACTACATAACATCTCATTTTGGGGGGCCCTGAAGTGCCCTTAGAATGATACAATCAAATACAGATTTATTGTGTATAGTGGTACTACCACATGAAATGTCTATGCAAAATCAGAGAAAAAGATAGTTTTTTGTAAAAAAATTGGCAAAATGTGAAAATTTACCAGTTTAGGGGGCCCTGGGGGGTAGAATTATTACATCAAATACAGATTGCTTGTGCGTGGTGGCAGTACCCTAAGATACGTCTCTGTAAAATTTGAGAAAATGTTGCTGAACCGTTTCTGAGATATGGCAGCTAACGGCGGACAGTGCACAGCGTACGCAGAGTGATGGCATAAGTCAATTTTAAATGGAAATATTCCTACTGAAGTTTTTCCTACATTTCATAGACACATAAAAAAAAAAATAATAAACAGATAAATAAAAATAAAATAGATAACAAAGATATTTAACCACCTACCATCCTCCAGTGCCTTGTTGGCACTTGGGTCGTTCTCATATTCCTGGTGACAACACAAAGGAGTAGGTCAGGTAATAGTAAACAACTATTTCAGGGATCGATTTCTCCCCAGAAAGTACTGATCATTGCTCAGCAAACACAAATTTAACAGAACAGTAGTTATCTATGTCCACATGTTTAAAGGTAGGTTGTGCATAGGCCTACTTGCTGGAATGTTAACAGTTCAGCATTAGAAGTGCTGCAAGTTTCTGTTAATTGTCACTGTCTGATTCGCTGCTTTTGCTGCTGTCAAACCTTACAGCATACATCGCACGGCTGCACTTTTTGACCGATCCCTGGCAGCGACAACTAATGTATCAGGCAATGTTTTTCAGCAGTTTCTGTTCAAGATTAATTCGATCGGGTCAATTCGGGACATCAAGCATTGACACATATTGAAAAGTTGTATGCTGATCAAACATTTGAGACAGGAAGTATCAGCGATGATGTTACAGAAAATGACAGCAGTATAACGATGTTGATGATTAAGTTATTTTGTTTATGGGACGGACGCTAGCTGTCGGCACCGCAGCTACTGCCGCACACCCATGCCCCGAGCAGACGCCAACGCTAATTTACGTGACAAGAACAGACTTACTTTTAAACAAATGAGTATGTTTTGCCACCAGAGGGCACCACATGCAACAGATCTGGTGATGGAGGAGATAATGGCAATTAGCACGAGTGATAAATTGCTCCCTAGATGAGCGACTAGCACGAGCAGTACTGCTCACTGACCTCAAACAGCCTTGCTGGTCGTGACTTTAGGCTTTGGGCATTGTACCGGTTACAGCAGATGTGTATGATACTTGTACCAGCAGGTACATCTTGAGTAAGATTCCTCTTGCAGCATGTTGCAATAGCTCCAAATGGTTAATCTTTATGGAATGACCAACGACAAACAGCATACATGGCATCCACCACCACTGCCGTCTTCCGCATCTCCTTTGGTAGACAAACAGCACTGACCACCTGACCACCTTGCTTTCTTCTTTTAGAGTCAAGGCTAGCCTTTGAACCAGCAGACCTCATAGTTCCGTCTCCATTGAACAGTGACTGGGGAATCTTTCTGCATTCATGTTTGAATGCAATTGACAATGTCAACTTCACCACCACTAGCAATGATCTGGGTCATCTGCAGGAGGGCAACAACTTAGTCGCTTTTCCCTAGAGCGGCAGGCTGGTCTTTTGAGTTCTTGGGCTTCACGTTCTGTGAACCCAGATCCACTTCTTTGGTTAACAATTTAAATGCGCTCGCCAAACCTTTGTTGCAATATCCATTTCAATGTTACTGACCGGTATGTGTCTGCAGTTTTGACTCCTAGTTCCCGAAGAATGGCTCGGTACTGATCCTGTATTGACTTTACCAGGATGCCACACTTTTCTTGGAAGAAGGACACTTCTAGCTGGTCCACCAGACTATTAAATGCAATGTTGTACATATTCTGTGAAACTGGCCTACCAGCAGAGATTCGAGTGGCTTTAAAAGTGTTCATGCATCGTGCGTGATAAGATATATCATTTGCTACCATGTCATGTCCTTGGCCAATCAGTCTCAGCAAAATGTTTTCCTTGTTCAACTTCTTGGCCTTATCGATGATCGCATGCTGACTGCTTTCTGTGGAAACCTTGCAAGTTGGTTCCTTGCCTTTCATCCACCTTTTGTTGCATATAACACAGGCAACATGTGCATCAAATGTTGGTGTGCTTTGCCTAGTAGAAATGTGTGCTGTTGCGGATGAAGTGCTGCACTCATTCTCTGTCGAGTTTGAGGTACCCCCTCGTTGATGCTTTTTTCTGCGAGTTTAAAACTCTTTTCATTCAGGTACACATTGCTACATTTTGCATGTCACTTTGGTGATTTGTCAGCCACCCATATTTCCATGACGTCATCGCGCAGCCTGCGGAAGGTTTCATCCTGCCTAGCCCTACCTAGCCCTGCTTGTCATTGCCAGAAAAAATGTTGGTGTTGTTTTGACCTGCACATTAAATAGTCCTTTGGTTATTTGTTCTTGGCATATTACACACTTTGTGTAGTCAACTGTAATTTTGTCTTTACGTCTTTTCTTTGACTTACAGTGACACGACTACATCAATCACCCGTTTTCCTGACTGGCTACTCATCTCGGCTCAGTTGTCTGCATTACAAACCCTGTGTTAAAAGTACAGCATCATAAAATAACTATCTCAATTAATGTTAAATAATTACAATTCATAATGTAATTGATCACCAAAAAATTGAAAACTAGCTCATGAAGTTTACACGTTTAGTGCGTTGTGTTTATTGTAATACAGTAACGTATTTGGCACAAACCGGGGTGCTATTAGATGCAGACATTGTTAAACATTATGTCTGTAATGATGTGGAATTACCAAATGAATGCACTGAGGTATTAAATTTAGGCAAAATGTAGTTATAACGGTGAAATTGAGGTGGGCCCGGGTTCAAAACATTGTCGAAACATCTTAATTGGATGATGCACAAACGCATCAACACATCTGCTTGCTAGAATCTCAGTCTCATGTACTAAGTCTTCCTATTTAAGAAGATTGTAAACATCCACGTACTGCTGACATTACTTTTTGACATGTTTGTGATACAAACTTGTTAATTTTCAAGCGTAAACAAACCGGTGTTATCGTTAAAAAAATGGGCTAAGAGGCCCTGAAGTCCTTTGGACTATATTGTGAATTTGTAATTATTAATCAAATGGGTTTTGGTGAATCATAGTTACAGATCATTAATGAGGGTTTTGATGGAAGTAAAATGTTGACATGTCTAGTGGAAACTCTATGCATGCCAGTGAAGATACATCTGGAAATAAAGTATTCGGGTAGACCGTTTCGTGAAGATTGTATATATTAGTTAGTGTTATTAAAAATACTATAGCATTTTATCCCAATACTCTGCTATTTAGGTCGATTTCCAGTGGTTGTAGAAACCTTGCAGGAGAGTTGATGAGCTGCAATCTTGCATGTAGCACAGTTAAAGGTTGTTTAAGAAAATGTGCACACATTTTCTGTTCTCATTTTGCCCCTACCACCCTCCCCCAGAATGGAAAGAAGAAAGAGTTGAACTATGATAAAACTTTATTTGTTCACAAGGTACATATACATAGCATGCATTTTGACTTAAAACAGTAGCAATTAATGACATAATACTGATTGAATTGGAGTGAAGTAATAGCTGCAACATGTACAGTAAAACATCTGAATAATATTCCTTATTATTTTGGCTAAATATGCTTTAATGTTTTTGATTATACCTAAGTTATTTTATATATTATTTTATACCTAAGTTATTATATTTTAATCCTGGATCATATTTTTATATTGCATTGATAGTTATGTCTAGTCCTGTTTTAAAGTTTCTCAGGTTCTGCCAGTGCAGTAGGGATTCCCATTACACATTAGTTACAGACAGCCCATATGAAATTCTGTTTGACACTGGGACAATGGCAGGCAGTGAGCCGCGGCTAGTCCAATGCACAGACTTACAACATAATCTCTGACACCAGGCTGCTCCACTCACCCACCCCAGTGATCTGAGATAGAGAAAAGTCCACTATCCAGTTATAAATAGAGATCAGTGGCCCAGGCTACTGCAAGAGGCCAGCAGTAGGGAAATAGTATGACAAATTAGCATTTTTGAGGCCCTGAGGTGCCCTCAGAATTATTCAATCAAATACACACTTCTTGTATATAGTGGCACTACCACATGAAATGTCTATGCAAAATCAGAGAAAAAGTTACTGAAGAATTTTTGAAAAACTAGGCAAAATGTGAAAATTTACCAGTTTGGGGGCCCTGGGTCCTTAGAATGATTCATTCAAATACAGATTTCTCGTGCATAGTGGCAGTACCCTAAGATAAGGCTATGCACAATTAGAGAAACAGTTGCTGAACGGTTTCTGAGATATGACGCACGGCGGACACAGAGTGATGGCATAAGTCCATTGGACCTTCGGCTCAAAGGACTAAAAAGGGAAAAATATATAAACGGAAAGTGTTACAACGCTAGTTCGTTGTGGGTTTGGACGGGCGTCTTTAGGGGCTAATAACTTTTACCAGTAACTATTTTTCAAGGTTGTTCATCTAGGTTGTGATCCTGGACATATGTATAAATGTTTTTTTTTTTAGGCAAACCTTTTGCAGCATTCCATGTCTATTCAACCCACTTGCCCCCTTGGTATAGCTCATAAGTCCATCATTAAACAGGATACATGGTTACATTTAAGGAACGTTTTTTAACTGCAAAAAGTGGCTGCCACATCACTGAGGTCACTAGTTCTGAGAAACTCTCGCAAAACTGTCTCGCCAGCGAGCCCTGGTGTTGGCAGTTATCAGTACACAAGATCACTGTTTAGGAGCACAACCGATTTTAAAGGATAAAATCGGGCTTATGAGCTGATGAGAATATTAGTGAAACGGTCCCCTGATTAAGTGAAGAAATACCAATCAACAGAAATGTCTGTTCAACTCCACGGTGCAGTATTACATTGATCATGGCTGATGTTACAAATAGCTAAACAAGAACACATATTTATGACTAACAAACATAACGGAATTAAATTTTACGTAACAGATAAGTACAAGATCAAGTACTAATGCACTGCTTTCTAATATTAAAATTACATTGTGTTTTCTTCACTCTAGTAAGTGCTACTACATGAATACTTGTAAACGTTACTATTACAATTACATATTATTACCCCAGACCTGGTTTACAGTGCAAGTAGCTGGTAAAAACTGGCCACTCACCAGATCCTTTGACTGCACAATCACATACGGCTGACACTTGTCCATATTTTTCCAGTCCATGGCCAGAAAGTTGACATTTGACAGGTTGAGTGGCGTTTCACCTGTCAGAAACATTTCAACACATACCACTGTACTTTGGTCCACATACTGACTCAAAGGATTCAGGACTGTGTTATCTAACTTTAGCAAAACACACTTCAATCTGTAGGAAGGAACTTAGTATACAATATAACTACATTATAACACTATACCTAATGTGGTATTCATTATACAAGTTGTACATTTCTCTGGTAATAGCCACAGCTTGTAGCCATCTTTCTGTAATGATAATAATAAGGAAGGTAACTTCTTTTGCGCCCACATCCTCGGAAACCAAGCTTGAGAACTGCTTATTTAAAATTCATTACGGCCAAAATTGAACGTGTCCTAACCAAGCGTAACTGTATGAGTACAATCTGTCTGTTATCTGTGTAAGAATTTTCATTACAAACTTTAAAGCAACTTTGTTCTGTCCGCCAGAATCATTCTCTCAAGCCAGGAGTGATGAATATTAACAGGATTTTTGCTGAATCAGTCATACTTCATCCCACTTGCCGTGTTGGTTGGTCTTATTTATGGGAACCTGGTGAATGCCAAACATCAACAAGCAACTCCTAGAACGTTTGCTTAGTCCTGTGTACCTCAGTTACAGCTACAAACTTTTTGTACACAATTTGGATGTTTCAAGGGCGGAACATCCAAATGGCGAACAAAGCTTCAGGATGCAATTTAGCATTAACTTCTAGTATTAAGAACATTATATTAATAACAGAGGATCACATAAAGTCAGTTTAAGACAACAGTCACTTGATGCTTGAGTTCAACAAAGTTCTCTTACCTAGATCCTCAATCCTTTGGCCCATGGGTCTGCTCAGGTTTCGTCCTTCCCTGTCACACGGTTTCAGATAGAACTGGGGCGGACACTTGTCTGCATCCTGCTGCCGTCCCATCACGTAACTTGTAGGCACCTTTCCTCTCTCCTCTTCCGTCTCTTTCCCAGAATATGTCCCTGCCCCGCTAGCCTGCCGTTCATAACTACGTCCTTCCCCGAGCGCCGTGATGGTCGACGCAGAACCATACCCAGTGCCAACATTCGATGATGTCATCGACAAAACCGACTGTCGGCCATCATCATTCACACGTAATATGTCACAAGGACCCAGATTTGTCGCAAAACTATCGCCGTTGGTAACAGTTTCCACGGAGACATCTGACAAGCTCGTGTTCGCGCAGGACACTGCCACACTGCCAGTAGGTGTCGCGAATGACGACGTGCCACTGATGGTTGTGGCGTAGGAGTCATCCTGGGAGAGAATGGAGGGAGACTGGGATGACAGTGACTCCCCCACGGCGGGCTGACTGTCCTCCCCCAGCTGATTGTTCTCTCCCTCACTCCCACTTGGCTGACTCGCAGCGACGGCCGTGGAGGAGACAGTCAGAACAGACGCATCTCTCTCAGAGCACGTCTGTACTGGAGGCTGGAACACATCCACCGAGTACCTGCAACAACCGACACATCCACTGAGTGCCTGCAACAACAAACACATCCACCAAATACCTGCAACAACAAACACATCCACCGAGTACCTGCAACAACAAACACATCTACCGAGTACCTGCAACAACAAACACATCCACTGAGTACCTGGCACAACAAACACATCCACTGAGTACCTGCAACAACAAACACATCCACTGAGTAAATGGAACAACAAACACATCCACTGAGTACCTGGCATAATAAACACATCCACCTGCAACAACAATCAGCCGTGTGTTATCCAGGAGGATGCGCAGTGATGAAACTACATGATTGGTCTAGAGCATTTGATTGTGCACATGTACGTTGCCACAGCAAAGTGGGTGTGAAGTTTCAGAACTGTGAGATGGAGTTTTATATCGTTTTGCATTCCACAGATCATGAGCTTTACCCTGATACCTCATTTGTTGAAACATTTTCAGTAGATTTTGATTTATTGCTAAAATTGAAACAAACTTTAAAAAGCAACATTAAAAAAAAAACTAGGCTATTTTGACTGATACTGTGTATTGTTTTTAATGTGTGGGTTCATAAATGCCTGTACTTTATTAGTTTTGGATTGTTAGTTAACAAAAATACACTGAACATTGAAAGATGCTACTATAAGGTGTGCATTTCTGCCTAAATCACAACATTGATGGGACAGACCGAGACAGCTATTTTCGGCTCGTATGCACAATAGGCCTGTGTCACTTAATACCTGGTTCACTGTGGCGGGTCATTTGTTATCCTCCTGGATAACATGTATGCATATGTGCAAACGATGGAAAGAAACCATCCATTCATGACTATTAACTGTAATGACATCCACAAACACATGTATTACACCTTAAATGTGAAGACTCATCAGGTATCTCTAGGAGGACACTGGATCTGTGGGACTGACCTGGAGAAGCGTTCGGCGAGCTGGCAAAGTCGGAGGAAGGTGGCGTGAGAACGAGGCAAACTGATGACAAACGGCTGACCGATGAGTTCAGGGATGAGTCGACACATCGGCTTGTGACGCGGCCAGTCCTGCTTCTGACACTGTCTGCAACGGTGCGACAGAAACTGGCATATCATGGAACAGGTCTCCTAGAAATGTTCTCGTTATGCAGTTGTTATGTTATAACAAACTACAAGGAAATAACCTATGCTGTAACAATATAATACCACCGCTTCGAATGTAAAGTATGTTTCAGCAGTATGTATCTGTCTACTATTTGATGCCTGTTTGATTAACTAAGAATATACATAGAACAACTCATTTTTGTATTACTTCAACAACCCAAATCGCTTCTCATTGACTGTATCTGTACACGCAAGCACACATGCAATGCATGATGACACATAGCAGACATACTGGTTGCAGTAGGCTGTCCTGTAGCACCGAGTGCATCTCTTGAGAGAGTTGCCCGCCTCACAGAGTTTCTTGCAGCAGGAGCAGGAGATGGGCGGCTTGCGAGGGATCAACAGCCGCTGGACACACAAGTACAACACTGAGCACGTGTTAGTAAGGCAAAGCTTCACGACGTCAGATATTTGTATTGATTTGTTCATTAATCACCATCATCTGGCATCACATTACGTAGAGACACTAGTATGTAACTAGGCAAAACATTTCCAGTATATTCTCAGAACACATAAATAAAATAAAGGTTACACAATTCCACTTGAGAAATGTAGCAATCATTTTAATAAGACACACCAGCAATTGAATATGGTTAGTTTCCAAAATGAGAATGACATGAGTAAGAAAAATTCATCTTATATTTGTAAAAACTAGATTTTTACATCATCATTTTCTTACTCCTCTAAGATGATTTAATGCCTCCCTGCAGTATGCTTTTGATTTACTAGCAATGATGATGTGATACACGCCTGTTATGACATTTACAGCAATATTCTACTTGTTTCTACCACCAAGAAACTGATTCTAGTCCAACATTCTCCTATAAACCACCAAGATCTTTTTGCAACATTAAAAGCGATCACTGTCGATGCACAATGCATCGTTGTTGCATTTGAAACATCATTAAATGATTTCTGCCGTGCATGTTTCAATTTACTGAACACACTGATACAGTTTGATTTATAATTCTCTGCTTCATTATTCCACAGAGCTACCAGCAACCTATTGGATGTCAAGCAACTCAAGCCCTTAGATCCGAGATGCGTACAGTTTTAACACCTCCCCAAAAGATCTGCCATTATGACATGTGCTGCCCCCTACCTGCAGTACAGCGATCTCCACCACTGGCTCCCCGGTCGCATTCTCCGACAGCACTTCAGAGCTGCAATCACAGGGAATCAAGTCTCTCTCGTCACCCAGATTTTGTGTATCAATTGAAACATACTACTAGTGTCTAGACTATAGGTCTGATCCCAATATACTTAGCACAGTTCAACCCTCACATCATCACAGTGAGCTTGTGTTATTACAACATTTCCGTCAGTGACAACAATTTAGTAAAATGTTATACATATGTATCTTTGCTTGGAACTAAAATAACTTAGTAATCGACATCATAAATATATTAACTCTCGTCAACATCCACACAACAAAAGGGTAAGACGGACATTGTGGCAGCAAAAATCTAAGAAATAACTAGGTCGCATTTCATTTATAATTAGTAGATGCACCTTCCAGACTTACTTAGGATAATTTCTAAAAATATTACTGTACGCCGCAGTTGGCAACAAACAGTCATAATAAACTCTTAGTACAACATTACAACACCGCAATAGAACTACCGGGGTACTCAGTTTTTAAATCTGAGCAACATTAAAAAACTAGCAAAAATACCAATTCTCCAGATTGCACTACCAACACAAACGTAGTGGGTGGTTTCCCAAAGTATTCGAAACAGCGTTTGTCAATGATGACATAATATACATTTTCGCAACTCTGTACATATTTTCCTACAATTGTTACAAGTTACGAGAAATGTTCCCAACTGATCAGTAAACCGAGTAATGTTGCAAACAGTCATTTGAACTGGAAGAACCCTTAGCTCACTGGGAAGTTTGGAAAAATAAGTGTTACTTTTCTTCCGAGGGGACACTAGGAGGAAAACCTTTATACATATATACACATACATACAACAGATCAATAATAGTTAAGACGTTCATTGATAACTAATCTATAAAGTGACCAAGCCATTACTTACACAAATATTCTGTCTGCAGGACTGACGTTTGCGAGTGATGTTCCCCGCCCAAAGAACATGAGGGTGCGGTTCTTGGACACCTCGTACACCCGCAGCTGGAACAGGACAACAACCAGTATCTACACCACCAACCACCCACACAGATACACATCCTACACAACTACTGACTCACAAGTACATACTGACAAAAAAATCAGTGGGATACAGAAAAAATGGATGAGAAATTAACAGTTGCACCACCGTTCTACAGCTACAGAAAGCAATTTACCCGTTAAGCAATTTATTATACTGTTTTTGAGAGATTAAGAAGTGAAGTTAGGGAGAATTTAATGAAGAGGATATGTTTACTCGTCACCATTATAATATGATTGATTTATATGAATTTATACAACTATGTTGTGTGGAAGGCTGATGAAGTAGAGGTTACAGTATTGCTGTGACTGCGACTCACGTTTGTGGGGTGGACGGAGGTCTTGCGAGACACACAGTCCTTGAGCTGTCCCACTGTTGCATCCTTCGCTAGCTGCAGCTGGTACTGTCAACACACACACCAAACTGACCACTGAGTAATTAATTTGTCCAGTATGTTGTGGTTTGCGTATATCACAACCCACAACCAATTTTTTGCATGTGACTTCCGTCAAGCTTTGCCATTTCCAACAATGTTGATAACAGTTATATACATACGTGAATTACATTGCTATTGATGCATGACATCTCATAAATCAAACATTCCCGCATACAGTTGTCACTTTATAAACTTTGCCTTATGTTTTTGTCATAAAGAAACCCTTTGTGACAAGAATTTCAATAAAATATATGACAAAATGTCCGATCCCACCACGTTTTCTGATGGCTTGACAGAGGTTTTTAAGCAGCTGGTAAATTAGATTACGACTAACTGTAAACGTATAATTATACGAATGAAACCAAGTCGCGTTTTCACCTACATGATGTAAGAGATTCTGAACATTTCTTGCTATAATTGCTACTATGACATTATCATCTTATGAAGCATACACTCAAGCATTTCATAACTACATATACAACGTGTGATATATTATTTCTGTAGTATTGACAGCCATACCTTGACGGGCTTCCTAGTTGGGTCCTTGGAGAGAAAAGTCACTGACAACCACCTCTGCTTCTTGGGCAGGGGCACGGGCAGCGTCATGAATGGGTCAAATGTGATTGACACCTGTCAATCAGACGATTTATTCATACAAGCAAGAAAATAAACCTACCCCCACTCCTTAAACCATCTATTGTTGCCTAACATGTTCACTGAATGAATACATGCCTTATTATAATCTGTCTCTGCGATCTACTTTTGTCTGGATATATGTGATATTCTTTAACATTTGTTGGCAGTCGGCTTTTGTTTTTAACTTACACACATTTTATGATGTTTCTGATCTGTATATTTTACGCATGTGCATGTGTGTTGGGGGTGATGGGAGACAAGTGTGAAAAAGAGTATTGGATGTTTTAAAGAGTGCTCGAGTTGTTACACCACAACGCCAATAATTCCTTGTACATTTAAAACATGCTACTTGGTAATAAACCGTTTACTACTATTGAAGAGTCAAGAACACAGCTACATAACATTTTACATAGCTATCTAACACTCTACACAGCTACATAACATTTTACATAGCTATATAACACTCTACACAGCTATATAACATTTTACATAGCTATCTAACACTCTACACAGCTACATAACATTTTACATAGCTATATAACACTCTACACAGCTACATAACATTTAACACAGCTACATAACGTTCTACACAGCCACATAACGTTCTACACAGCTACATAATGCTCTACACAGCTACATAAGGTTCTACACAGCTACATAATGCTCTACATAGCTACATAAAGTTTTACTCAGCTACATAACGTTTTACACAGCTACATAATGCTCTACACAGCTACATAACGTTCTACACAGCTACATAATGCTCTACACGGCTACATAACGTTCTACACAGCTACACAACGTTCTAAACAGCTACATAACGCTCTACAACTACACTGATGATCATTTTAATACGAAACCCAAACATCCAGATTTATTGGGTTTCTCAAACAGACATTTAAAAATGGGAAGTATGAACAGTTCCCATATCATGGCATGGTAACGCTAGCTAGTAGACAGAGAAAGTTTCCAGAGGGTATACCTTGCCACAGACTGGACACACAAGTTTCGACTTGAATTGACCTTGAAAGAGGTCAACGATGAACGAGTCGTTGCGCTGCTTGTGGACCTGCCATGCTTCGTCGGCCACAACCTGAAAGTGACACGCTTCAATGACTGCACTGCAACCCTGCACAAGTCATACTTTATGAATGTGTGCACAATTGTAGTTATGTCAAGGTTCTCATTATTATTCTGTATTTTTATAAACAGATTTTTACTTTATTTAACTTTTCTTATAATTATTCAGGGCTCGACATCAATGCTTGTCTGCAACCAAGTACTAGAAGTACTGAGTTGAGTTGGACAAGTACATTGTCCAGGGCACTTGTCAGATGGGACAAGTTGATTGAGTCACAATATTTACTATTTATTATAGTAAAAAGATTGAAATATATGACTCTTTGACACATCAATTTTTTTATGAAAGCTACTCTGCAGTTTGATCGTGCATGAAATCATCACCACTGGCTGCTTCTGCTTTGCCATGAGACTAATGCCAACAGAGTCACTAGGTAGAGCAGCGATGTCAAGTTAAAATCTTACAAGTTAGATGTATTTTATCATTGTTGATTAAGAAAAACCTTTCACCAGTACATCTGAATTTGTCAAATAAGGGATGGGTCTTTAAAAGTTGGTTAAAGTAGTCACATATGCAACTGTCTTAATCTGTAGAGGAAGGTGGTTCCGCACTGATAGACATCCTACTCTCTTGACCTTCAGCAGGTTACAATGTGTACCTCGTCAGGCCTCCCATCTGAGTCGACTGTCTGGGTGTAAGGCTTGTCCTCAACACGGTTCAAATCCTGGAATCAACATTAATTTCATTCACTGATCATTTGTAATTTGTAATAACAATAACACAATGCTAGCAAATGTCACTGCAAGTGTTGCTTTGCATAATAAAATACTTGTAACAACAGATAAAGTCTTCTATTTCATATAATTGACAGTTGCTTTTATATATTGTAGCACAGCATTACATTACCAATACAAATATTCATAGGGGTGTAATAACATATTGAACTATCGATGCATTGTAATAGTCGATGTCACAATACAATAGTACCAATAGTAAAGTTAACAATTAATAGGTATTATCGATAGAACAGTAAATAGCCAAGCTATGACCCCCACAACACTTTTCATTCATGAGCAAACTTTGAAACTGCGAAGTATCTTCATTTCAATGATACCATGAATAATTCTAGCTGCACCCGATTCCACTTTAAAATTTAATTTCATAACTCATTTCTATATTTAGTTCAAATAATAAACTGTACATGATTAAAACAAAGATTGTCTGTACAAATATGCCCATGAGGACTTGTTTGGCGAGAGGTGTGCCTACCTCGTGTAGACCATCCAGGAGGAATGCCATGAACTCCTGCGCGTCATGCTGTGCAAACCCTGTGAACTGACTCGCCTTCATTGCTATCAGGTTCTACAAGACACAACCAACCCAGCTAACAACAGAAGCAATAGGTTCAAGTGTAGCCAATAAATACATATGACACATCTGTTTAACAACTTTTAGTAAGTCTCTCATAGATGTTTATTGGATCAAGCCATCAATGACTGGTATGTGTTTTGTTCTATCATAGCACATAACACATTATGCATTATGCGAGCACCGACGTAACCACATGCTGGTAGTTGTGTGTGTGTGTGTGATGTGTGTGTGGTGTGTGTGTGTGTGTGTGTGTGTGTGTGTGTGTGTGTGTGTGTGTGTGTGTGTGTGTGTGTGTGTGTGTGTGTGGTGTGTGCGGTGTGTGTGTGTGTGTGTGTCTGTGGTGTGTGTGTGGTGTGTGTGTGTGGTGGGTGTGTGTGAGGTGTGTGTGTGTGTGTGTGGTGTGGTGTGTGTGGTGCGTGTGGTGTGTGTGTGGTGTGTGCATGCATGCATCCGTGCGTGCATGCGTGAAGGTGCACCAAGTGTTACTAATCATGAAGTATTTCTACCGTATTCACACATCATTAACTGATGACAACGGCTACAACTATGTCTTTGTTCAACTTTTAAATGACAACCCCATTAGTGGCCTAATAAGATCTACTATATGCCAGCTAGATACATGTGTACATGGCAGAAGGAACTGTGCCCACCTTGAGCTTGGCTGGAGCATACGAGTAGTGCTTGCCGGACCACAGAACATTCATGAGCTGTGCGAATGCCACAGCCAACTTTCCACCCATCCCCAGAGGATTGTCAGCATTCAACTCGTTCTGGAAGGTACCATCTAAAACAACACAAAGTTAGAGGATTGTCAGCATTCAACTCGTTCCGGAAGGTGCCATCTAAAACAACACAACGTTAGAGGATTGTCAGCATTCAACTCGGTCCGGAAGGTGCCATCTAAAACAACACAACGTTAGAGGATTGTCAGCATTCAACTCGTTCCGGAAGGTGCCATCTAAAACAACACAACGTTAGAGGATTGTCAGCATTCAACTCGTTCCAGAAGGTGCCATCTAAAACAACACAACGTCAGAGGATTGTCAGCATTCAACTCGTTCCGGAAGGTGCCATCTAAAACAACACAACGTTAGAGGATTGTCAACATTCAACTCATTCTGGAAGATGCCATCTAAAACAACACAAAGTAGTACGACTGTCAGTATTAATTCAATTGATACAGCTACCTCCAGACATACACCCACATTGGTGTATACAACCATTCATTCTTCTCATGCATCATGACACCATAGAACAACTCCACATAACAGTTTGTTAGCAAACCCATCAAGTTGACACAACTAGCAAGTCCCTACCAAGAGACTTGCACAATTGCAAATTGCTATATATGTAGGCAAAACAATAATCTGTAATTTTAGAAAGTGAATACTTTTTATTATATAATAAACTGCCTACATGCTTGTATTTGCATAAATTGATGCGAAACCACAAAGATTTCTTAATTGTATCCTCTTTTTACTAATAGGCCGATTTCTAGGTGTATTCCCGAACCAGAGCAGCCCTGGTTATGAAGATCTAACCTGTCTCCGCCTATACTAACCTTTTAGTATTTGTGTCGTGTCTTGTCTTTCATAATGTATGAAGCAATTGCGACTAAAAGTAAACTATAATTTAGTCTAAACCATGCATGGTATTCTGTTCTCCAATGAAGTGCTTTTCTATGAAATGAAACAGCCATTCATAAATCACATGTAGGCTCATAATTATTGTGCTGGATTATGGCGACCTTGTGTATATTCTACCAAATCACTTCATATTTTTACTGTGTGCACCACGGTGGGAGAATACGGATATGAATGACATAAAAGTAGTCTACTGAATAATCATTTACTATGTTAAATTGACTACTTGCAGTAAATATTCTCTTCCCGTGGGTGGCTCTCACGCTAGCGGCTTTTGAGCCTTAGTGAGAGTCTCCTGACATAGACTAACTATTGTAAAAATGTGTGTTGCAATGTGTGCTTTTGTTTGTTTATTGTCGAATAAATTGGTCCAATTCCAATTCCCTTCTCTCCATGCCGGTATGCAATAATTCATATATGCTTATATAGCCATAGAAGCACATATTATGGAGCTTACTAACTGGCGAAACTTCACACAAATGCAATATATTACAACAATTTAACCAAACCAGGGCTGCAATGCAGGTAAGACAAATTTGTATTACTAAACAGTGCCAACTTGCTGGGATTCCAGCCTCGTTTTTGACTTGAACGTATGTTTTAAGTGCTAGCACCATCAGTAATTGTCCAAAACAGTTTGTAATTGGAAGAAAAAGAAAACACAATTTGTAGCTTCCCCCCACACCACCCCACCAGACACACAACCCACTGTGATACGTACAGTGGAAGTAGTTGCATAGTTCACTGGTGTTGGCGAGAACTTGAAGTACACTGTTCATGAAGCACGTGTTTCCGAGATTGTCGAGGCCGGTCATTCCTGGAATGACCACCGGGGCCTTCTCTGCCTGCAGTGGCGACACCTTGCAGGTCGGCTTCTGAAACACAACACACCCCTGTAGACTCTCGCACTCCACACAGGAAATCATAAATAACCTTTCATATCAATGCTATCTGTAACATTTCTCAGCATCTTTCCAATATTACAAATACTGCCTTGTGATACAATGTTCTATGAAAATGCTATCTGTTTCATGTAGAAATCATTTCACAAAAATCAAAGATTATGTAAGTAATCTTCATTGTATGCCATTTTAACATAGATTTGTTTTTTGAAGTGAAAAAAATGTGACAAATTATTTAGACATATGTTCTGTTTAAATTTTTTTCCACACAAATATAAAAGTTAATACAAAAAATTTACCGGGCTACATTTGTCAGCCTAGGTATCTATTGTAGCCTGACTGATGGTGACATTTGATCAGAATAGGAATGCAGTAGTAGTAGGCTGGTTTTCTAGTAAACGCACTGATACAGATTTATTGGGATTTATGCGGAATTCCAAGTAAAAAATATGGATTTCTACAAAAAAAGTGGCATCTCTGGTATTACAAAACCTTTATAATTGTCAACAACAAAAGCAGCTGACAATATCAGACAAGGTAAATCTTGTCTGAAGACAATATTATCTAAGCCCAGAGAAGGTACATCTTTTCTGAGAACAATATTATCTAAGCATAGACAAGGTTTGTCTTGTCTGAAGACAATATCATCTAAGCCTAGACAAGGTACGTCTTGTCTGAAGATAATTTTATCTAAGCCCAGGCAAGGTACATCTTGTCTGAAGATAATATTATCTAAGCCCAGACAAGGTATATTTTGTCTGAAGAGGTGTCTTGTCTGAAAACAATTCTTTTTAAGCCCGGATAAGGTACATCTTGTCTGAAGACAATATTATCAAAGCCCAAACAAGGTGTCTTGCCTGAAGACAATTTGATCTAAGCCCAGATAAGGTACGTCTTTTCTGAAAACAATTCTTTTTAAGCCCAGACAAACTACATCTTGTCTGAAGACAATTCTATCTAAGCCCAGACAAGGTTTGTTTGAAGACAATATTATCTAAGCCAAGACAAGGTCTATTTTGTCTGAGGACACTAAAGTGCAGGTCGTTCTCCAACATGACATTGTCCTCACCTTGGGGTCCCTACTCATATCACTGACGATCCTCAACTTTTGCGTTGATGATGTAGATGTGTCCGCTCCGTCCCCCATCCCCCTAGCAGTGTCCCTGGGCGTCCCGGCATCTGACCCACTCGCTGTCATCTCGTCAAACATCACCTTTGACCTGTCGGGTTGAACCGGGTCAGTTTTGGCACCGGGAGAGGCAGGCATCCAGCTGCTGACCACTGCAGGACTGACGGGGTCTGTGAGACATGCAACACTCTTATTAAATATCTTAGCATATCCAACGAATAATTTACCTATTGCATAGTTTCAGTTTTTCTTCAACAGTACAACTTGTGCCTTGATCGGATGACGTCATTGTATACAAGTGGAACCTCGTAGGTTGGCATTACTAATGTAAAACACAAGAGACTGCATTCAACCGAGATGATGACGTCATCTTACCAAGATGTCAGTCGTACTGGTGAAGCCATCTTCATAACAGGTGAAAGTCTATAATACAGGTAAATTATTTGTTGAATGTGTCAAGAATAAATGTATTCGACAGAACATCATGGCACAACAGTCAATAGTAAACAAATACAGCTTGTCAAAATAACCAAAATGATTATTTTTAGTCCCCCTTACTCACTAGTGATATGGACTCTGTGTGAGCCAAATCCTTCCTCGTCCTCTTGTCATCTGAGATTTTGCTCTGAATGGCAATCTTGTTCAATATTGTCTAGATCTACCGGAACTACCCCAGGTACTCACTGCGCTTCTGTGAAGCCTCCAGGGCTCCCCACTTCTGGGCCAACTTCTTCTTCACAGTCAACTCAATTATCTTTGGTTTGACGTAATACTTGCAACAGTCACAGTCGATGTCATCACTGCCAACAACAGAGACACAAAGGTGTCAGATAACGCTAGCTGTCCCACAACTGTCTTTCGTGGTTTATTTCTCAGTGAAGACGGTGATTTTAAAGTAAATAAAACTGCTGACAAATCTGACTGCCAAACATATATTATGACCGAGACTTTACAATTTTCAACACGTTCCCTTGAATAAATTGTGACCCCTGCCATGGACATTTTAACAATCATTTGTTAGCAAACTGTTTGAGGACCATAATGATATTGTGTGCCCGATACTGGGCCAATATTAAACCAATTATTGCTTCAATAAAAATTACATTGTACCAACAATTATACTGTATTCACTGCAGAATTGTCTTACATTGTATCCCAATTTGAAGAGATGGAGTGAGACAGGTGAAACCGAATGACAAATGATATTGAATGACAAGTCACATTGAATGACAGGTGTCATTGAATGACATGTGACACTAACTGACAGGTGACACTGAATGACAGACAACACTGAATGACAGATGATGCTAAATGATCAGCGACACCGAGTGACAGGTGACACTGACACAAGGGAGACGTTCCAGTGGAAGACTGTCTCTTCTGTCTGGCAGCCGTGCATATGCAGGAACTTCTCATCTCTATAAAAGAAACAACAGACTAATTAAAATAGCCACAAAGAATATACCACACTTTATTTCTTGATCCTATACACATGGTCACAAAAGATATTCAACATTACGATTAAAAGATGAACAAATTTATGTCATTGGTTTACCAAAACAGTGTATTCAACATTATGAATTGTACATTTGTACATTGAATAAAATCAATACAGAAATATGTATCAGAATAGTTTCCATTGTCTAATCTTCCACTTGCTTCCAGTTTCTTCAGAATTTTTCCGGAAGAAACCAAAACCTGATACATGTCATAAACCAACTGAAAGAGAAGTGCCGAGAATATAATATCCCGCTCTGCATTGCTTTCGTTGACTACAAGAACTCCTGAAAGACATCTACACCAACAGCTTGGTGAGGTGCACCTACACCAAAAGAGCAACAAGATCAACATCAAGAGAGGAGTACGACAGGGTGACACCATATCGTCCAAGCTGTTTATGACAACACTTGAAAGTATATTCCGAAGACTGACCTGGGAAACCAGAGGCTTGAGGATAGACAGAGAAGAGCTCAGTCATCTTTGCTTCGCTGACGACATACTCTACTACACAGCAAGAACTAAAAAAAGTAGCAGGAGCTAGCTGATGAAAGTGAAAAACAGGGTCTGAAGACATTTCAAAGACAAAAGTGATGCTAGAAAATTGCACACCAATATATATCAACACCATGCAAGATAGAGAACGTTGAAAGCTATGTCTATCTGGGACAGCGATACAGTATCAGAGACAAAAAGGTAACGTTTGAACCTGCTTGAAGAGACAAGTCTACAACTCATGCGTACTTCCAGCGATGACATACGGTGCGGAAACATGGGCACTCACCATCCAGGCAAAGAACTAGCTAGCAGCTGCACCAACAAAGATGGAAAGAAGTATGTTAAACATCACATATTGGGAGAGAAAAACAAATATCTGGGTAACAGAGAAGACAAAGGTCAGAGATGTGATAGAACAAATCAGAAGACAGAAGTGGACCCGGGCAAGGCACATCAGCAGACTTTGATAACCGATGGACATCGCATATCACAACCTGGAGACCTTATGAAGGGAAACGATCTAGAGGAAGACCGGCGAGACAGTGGAGAGACGAAACTAGACGAGTACTGGAATGACACCATCTGGCAGAGCATTGTGCAAGACAGGCAGATTTGGAAACAACATGCTGAGGCCTTGGCCCAACCACAAGACACTACGGCTGCACAATGCTGATGATAACGTCTAATCCAAGAAAACAAACTTAACTGGTGGCAGACTGAATCTTCTACTCATGACCCATACTGTTAAAAACAGACTTTTTGTAAAATCTTGACTGTGAATTGGCCTTGAATACTAGGCAAGTTAAGGCAACACATACATACTGTGAGCAAAACTTGACGGAGATTTTGCGGGTGCTGAAGGTGACCTTCACCGAATCCTTGATCACTTCCTTTACGTACACATGGACCATGACAGTGTCGAAGGAATTGCCTGGAGTGCCCTGGTAACATAACGACACTGCTCCTTGGTAACAGGAAACTATGTACAACTCGATGTATCGCTACACCATGCAATCTGCAAAAGGTGGATGCTTACTAGTCCATAAGAATATACAAACATCATCATAACATTTTTTTAAAACAAAATTTGTTGTTATTCAAAAATAATAATACCGTGTTCATTCTAATAATGTGCACGCTCTAATAAAGGAGCACACCATTATTTCAAAGTCATACCTTCCCGTGAAATTCCTATACATTTCAAAATAACACATAACTATTATACACAAACTTTATTCAATAACTTAAAAAAATTAATACATAAAAGCATCATATTGACTGATATAATTATTATAACTACTGCACGTAATAAAACATTGTTATCTTGTTTTTTCTTGCATCAAATACAGTCGTCAATTACATTTGCAGTGTTCAGTGGCCTGGGCTAGATGATCCATAGTAATCATCATCATCGTCCTCCTCCTCCACTGAAGAGTCTACACTCTCATCTGAGACAACAATCTCAGCTCCTCTGACAACATTGTCATGGCATTCCTGCTCATTCTCTATCTCTTCCCCTGGGAAGCCCTCAAACATGTCCTACAATGGTCTCATCTTTCATCAGAGTAACAGCATGTTTATTGTACTTATTGTTTTCCTCGATTATACACTGAACTTTTTCTCCGATTTTAGGGTCCCAACACTGTACACGTTAAATCCGCGAATGACTAAAATCAATTCGAACGCCATGACATGTAGCCACGATCACCCAACCCTTTGAGTGCTGCCGCCTGCTGGATAATTTGCTCTCACTATGTGGTGGTGCCACCTGGTGGATTGGTGGAAAACACTCGCATTGGTCCCTTTTAATGGCGCTCTTGTCTCCGCGCACTGCACCATTATTAGAATGAACTCTGTAATTAATAACTTAAGAAACAACATTGATGTAATCAAACCAGCAATTAATTTTAACAAACTGTAACATATAGCATCAGGTTTTACACGTTTCCGGGAAAAAACAGTTTTAGGCAGGGCAGTGGGAAAATCTTGTATTTACCGGTAAATCTGGTATTTACTGGTACTATCCGGAAATAAGTCCATAACTGAGATTACCATTGGCTAGTTCCTGTAATTAAACCTAGTCCATTTAGAAAGATAATTAATATCCATCTAACGCAAACAGGTTTACTAGTTACTAGTTCAGGTGTATCCTTGTATTTGTTTAAAGCATGAAGTCAATGAGATAAATAAATATCATTGGTACTTTCACAACAGACAGTGCCAAGTACTGCTAACAAAGTATGGTGATTGACGTCAGGCAGCCTTACCAGTATTGTCAGGTGCCAATTTGCAATCTGTTTAAGGAGCAAAGGAAATGTTGAGCTCTGGACAGGTTCTACTGCACCCTCTCAGCAAACATTAGTTGTAACATTGCCAGCCACACCATGCTAACTGGCTAAGGCCCTACAAACAGCTATGAGCCCAAAATCAGCTGCAACTTAATGTTTGAACTTGTAGTAGCAGGGATCCTATACTGGGAAGCCATGTACCCCAGTTACATAGACCAGACTAGAAGTACACATTCAGGCATTTTATTCTTGAAGCACTGGTCAGTTAGCAACATGTATGGCTGTTAGGTGGAATATATATATACAATATATATTAATTAATTCTGGTGATGGTACAGTAGCTTTTATTGCAATGGAGCTTCAAATATAATCCTTTTAAGAGTTTTTCCCAGTTATCCCGGTCTTTACCATTATTTGGTGTTTTTCCCAGGGTGGGTTTTACCGGTATTTATTGCTCAGTATTTACCAGGGAGGGAAAAATTTGCCAACCCTGTAGTGCACTCATTCCAACTCTTGTTGACATCTTTGTTTTGACCTGTGGCATACGCATTACACTGTGAAAATACAAAAATATGTAGATTTAACAAGATTGCCACCCAGAGAATTAACTCTAGATGGCAGACGGACAAGGAAGCCTTTTGGTTTATCGAGAGTCCAACCCATTTTATCTACGTATATCCCGGCCTTCTGAGGTATGTGTCGATTTTATTTTTAAACATATTCACACTACTAGCATCCACACAATCAGCAGATAATCTGTTCCAATCATTTAGTCCTTTGTGAAAATGAGAACCGCCTTATATATATTTACACTGCTCCTTTACTAGCAGTGAATCTTTATATATATATATATATTTTAAGTAACAATTTACACATTTGTAAGTTGTTCAATAATCTGGACCTAGGAAATATTTAATATTTTCTCTCTGATTGGCACCCAATTTTTCCCAGGTGACAAAGAAAGAAGCAATCCAACTGGATAAGAGCCATGTCAAAATGGCAGTCTCCATGGTGAAACCAAGTGCTAGTGGTTTGTTGTGAAAATTGCACTAGGAAAACTTTGCTATCAGACTGAGTGGTGAGGCATCATTGGTACAAAAACAGTAGCATTAGCTAGTGTTACTACTACTAATCTTGAGCCATGTAAGTGTTTATTTGTAAACGAGTTACTTACCGGTTCATACCAGTCGTGTTTTACATGTGTCAGTTCATAACAAGTTTCTGAAACAATATACACGACAGTCTATCTGTAAAACACAATCAAACCACAGCACTGAGCTACTATGGCATACTTTATGTTGATATACAGGATTTCAGTAAACTTGTTAAATAAATATGTAACATCAATAATTAAGGCTGGGTCCATTAACACAAAATCAAATCAATTACAATTACTTTTCATTTGTCATTTCAATCACAATTACAGTTTTAAAAGTGTCAATTCAATTACAATTACGCCAGTAAGTTTTTAATTACAATTACAGATGCATTAATGGGACCTACCAAACAGTTTATCAATGACATGGCTGCATTGGTATGTAGGGGAGGATGGGTTAATCATAAAGTATAAATTATTGGAAAAAATGGTCTCAATCTGAATGACATTGATAAAAATCATAACAGCAAATTAAATTGGAATTGAAATCACTAAGTAGTAAACCTCAATGAATGGTAAACAGCAGGTTTGTAAAACACTAGAACAAATGTTCACGGTTATGTCAAAATATTCAATTGGAGGCAACACTAGGAATGCTGATCAGTTAAAGCATGCTGAAAAGCATCGATTTGGATTAGTCGTTGTCTTACATTACGACAAATTGGACAATGTCGCCTAGAAGCAGTGTGAGACAGGTACGAGTAGGAGACTTCATAACGACCAAAGACATAATATTCACTGAGGCAGCTTACTTTCATCCTTCTCCTCTCTAGCCCCTTCTTCCGTGAGATCCTTCCCCTCCGCCACCCCATCCCCTGTTTTCCTCTTCTCCTGTCTGTCCACTGGCAGTTCCTCCACTGTGGTCACTAGCGTACTGACCGGTCCATCTCCAGCCGATGCAGACATCTCACTGACGACAGCCGATGACTGGACCTGATACAGATGGCATGACTACATCACAAATATCAATTACGGTTACAATTACAATTATCAGGCCGTAACTAAAACAGCAATCACAGAATTTAATACTTTTTTTTATATCACTGTAAAGATAATAATCTTACCTACAAATGTGTTGCTGGATGCATACAGGAATTTTTTTTACCTTTTGAGTTATTGCCGTTTGAACATTGCGAATGGCCAAACCTCCCATGGAATTTAATATTTTTTATATCACAGTAAAGATAATAATCTTATCTACAAGTTTGTCGCTTGATGTACCCAGGATTTGTTTTTAGTTATTGGCGTTTGAACATCGCAAATGCTTAATCCTGCAATGGATACGCTGCAGCAGATATAATACAAGGTTGAGCATTCGTGATATTCAAACGGCAATAATTCAAAAAGTTAACACAATTCTTGGGTACATGCAGTGACAAACTTGTAGATAATATTATTTTCATGGTGATATCAAAAAATATTAAATTCTGAGATTGCAACTTCATGTACAGTCTGAAACGACTGGCCGCACTGCCACTTGCTATGCTAAAGGATAGGGCATGCTCTGTGGCCCTGCCTGTGGTGACGTCAGCAACATCTGATGGGCTGTGACACGCAAATGACCACGTTTGAAGGGGCTTAGTGACATGAGTTCGCAATGATCAGGCTTCATATTTGGCACATTACTTGACAAGAGTATTAAGTTTATGTATTCAAAGTTTCATAAACATGTTAAATGTCATTTCACTTAGTCTGTCTTTAAAGCTTCCTGGCTGTTACTAGATTTAGGGATACTCAACAACCATACTGACAGCTGGAATAGAATGATATCAATAAATAAAGCACCTTCCTGCATTGCAGCTAGGACCTGGACATCAACAAATGTATTAGAACATTGTAATCATGATCATATTCACGCTTGTGATTACTTAGGCAGTGTAATTTAATATGATTACAATTACTTGGCCTTTCTGACAAATTACAATACAAGATGACTAAAAATGTGTCCATGTTTACACACAATTATGACTACTGAGTATGTCCCCTCCCACCGTGATACCTGAGTCTGGTTGTCTATCCTGCTGGATGCCAGCTCGCCTTGAGTCGGCTGTGTTGCTTCAGGCAGACTCGTTCCTGCAGTCGTTCTTGTTCCTTGGCAAGGAGACGTCTGGTGCATACTTGGGGTGGACTGTGCCTTTGTTATGGGCACCGACAGCTCTGACACAACGTGTTTTGACATGTCTCTCGACACTGCCATGTCCTGGTTGTTGCCACAAGGACGAGTTGCTTGAACCCGAGAGAGCTCTGACTGGGACGTGTTGCTCACTGATCCCATACACACTCGTGACTTTGTGTCTGCCTCGCTCACTTTATGCCCAGATACAGAATCCATGGACTTGCTGGGAACTGGATTAGGGGCCACTTCTTCAGTTGCTGGCATTGCCTGGAACAAAGGATAAAAGAGATGAGTCAGTTGAATCAGGCATGTTCTTTTTTAGAAACGAGGAGGGCAATATAACCAAGACAGCCCTGAGATAGATGCCTGAAGGAAGATATGACAATGTTGGTGTCTTATCTTTCCGCCACCATCCTGTGTTGCACATCAGTTTTCTGTGAAGCATAGTGTGTCCGTTAACTGTGTCATCTGCACTGATCTAGCTCTGCCATTCTCGTAGGAAAAGCTAATTCAGTTATACCGACGGTCACCTTGCTTCCACACATGAATCACATTTTATGAACTTAATAGTATATTCGGGTATTACTACCTTTTATTAGAATAATTATGTAGTAGGCCAGTTAACCAATATTAACCAATGTGGACTCGGCAGTCACCAAACATTGCTTCAGTAGATCGGCAAAATATTGTCAGTGCCAGATGAATTTTCAGTTCTCCGGCGAACTTGTGGTGGTGGTTGGGGAACGGAATGTTAATAAGCATCTCCAGAAGTGTTGTCATGTCTTCATCACATTTATTTTACCACAAATCGTGAGTTTAGGGACACTGACTTTTTGCGAATGTGGAAAACGGACGGAATTACCATCTGTCAGATGAACATTCCCTGATTGCAGAACCTACAGAATCGATGTTTTGAAACATTAAGACAAAATAACAGATGCATGACAGTAAACTGAACTAGCTTTTCCTACAAGAATGGCAGAGCTAGATCCAGGGGTAGAACTACCCACTAGTCCGCTAACCCATAAACTAGTAAAGATTATGACAGACTAGTAAAACCGCCTACCAACTAGTCCGGCTGTCTAGTAAAAATCAGCATGTTGTGTGGCACCACCATCTGTACCATTGACAAACCAATTATTTACCTAATGAGGCGACAGTGAAACAGTGCCTTTGATTGGCTGTTGTGTGACACTGAATTCTGAAACGACAGTTTTGTTTGGTTTAGAGTATCTAGTAGAGAGGTACAGCTAATGAGTGCAATTGTTGGCCATTTTCAAATTCATGTTTTTGAATACAGTTTACATTTACATTGCTATATTAGTCTACATTTACGCACGATGTATTGGGTTGCGAAACCAGCAGTAAAGTGCAAGCTGGAAAAGCGTGAACGGGACATGCAGTACGACCTGCAGAAATGACTGTGTGGATACTTGAAGGTTTGGGTGCAAGACCACGTGTAGCTGTCTTACGGCGAGGACAAGGATTTGATGTTCTGGACAGTGTGTAGGACACACAATGTGACTGGTGTTTGTAGCAAGAATGCATTCTTGACGGGCATGGACAACTTTCAACCAGACTCCCTACGCGCACAAGTACAAGCAAGGCGTACATGCGAGCAGTCGGCCGGCAAACTGCGTACGGAGGCCAGACACTCAGCCACTTGGGCCCAGGCCCGATTGTAGGGTGGCAGTGACACTGACTGTGACAGTAGTGCCTCTGATGCCGAGTGCACTGACTGACTGGCAGGCAGTGTTAGCACCAGGCCTGGATGTCACTGTTTTTTGTGGTTGAAATAAAAAATGTGTGATTTAAATCTGTGTTATGTTTTGATATTTGCAGGAATAGTAAACCTTTTGGCTGACTATTAAATTTTTGTCTTTATTAGTCCTGCTGTCCAGTAAAATCAATGCTGAAGTTCTACCCTGAGATCGGTGCAGATGACGCAATTAACTCAAATCCAAATTAATTTAAGCAAGATGTGCAGCTGCTGGGACCGGCGACATGTATGGCACAGCGACATGTATGGCAAGGTGACCTACTTTAGCGGTCTATGCGCGATAGCAACGTTACGACGTCATTCAATCAATACATTATAACTATACGATGATCCCTTGTAAAAAAAATTTTGGTACACTTAAAATAAAATATTACTGACATAATGTTATTTATACTGATCTAATAAGACTAGCAAAGATATGAATTTATTTGCTGGTGATCAAATTAAATTTATCTTCAGACTGTAAAATACAGAACTTTGCACATACTGAAGTAAGTATAGATTGAATAAAACAATATCACATTAGTTTTGTCTGTGTAACAAAATTGTGCTTCCTGGCTTTGCATTGGTTGTACTCCGGGTGGAGGGTGGGATTGTCAACGACAAACTGACACAAACATCTGACACTGCATTTTATTTGTTGGTAGCAGTTTCTTGCAACATTATGAAAAATTCCTAACTGTTGTCTCATTCCTGTCATAATCATTGTAATATTTATATTGCCGGTATAAGTACACATTTCCATTTTCTCGGCATCTCTAAAAATATTTGTTGAAACATCATATGTTACGTCTCCTTTTAATATATGTGATGAAAAACATTGTTAATCACTTAATGGCCTGAGAAATATTTGCAATTAAACGAGTATTAAAAAAAATACCTTTGAGATCAGATAGTATCCAACAGCAGGAAGATTGTTTAAAATTAAATAATATCTTAACGTTTTTTTTCAAAACTTTGATTCACTGTGACAATTACTTGGACAAGTAGATTTCAAAACTAACTTTTTGCTTATTTCTATTGCTGAGAGTGGTAATACAGAAACTGTTTGGAAGCAATCGTGTTACTGTAATTGAACACTGTGTTATTATTGCTGTTGAAGCTTATGGGGATAGTCAGTAATTATGTAGTTAGTTAAGCAAACTAGTTAAAAGAATTGTTTACTATGTACAGTGAATTGACCAACACCAACATTACATTACAACACACCCATCTACATGCCATTGTTAGTCAGATTCCTCCAAGGTGATCATCTGAGTTTCTCAAAAGCTTAAAGGGAAACATAAGGGAACTTTTGGGGATTAAGCACCTAAAAGAGTTAATGCAAACTAACTATTTCCAACTATAATAATATTTTTAACGTCAGTGGTTTAGTAGTAAAAAATATTTGAACACACCCTGTATTGAATTTCATGAATTCCGCCATTTTGAACAGAAAATGACGTAAGCTATGCTGTGTACTTTTCTGGATTTTGTGTACTGGTGTTTCCAAAAAACGTCAGGTGGCGCTGTGCGATGTTACCCATTGAGTTTAGACAAGATGGCGTGTCGTTATAGTTGATTCTTCGTCTGATGAAATAGATTCAGAAGTAGCTGGATATCGGTTTCAACCGCAAAGACATGGGCCAGTATTGCAAGACAGACCAGAGCGTTCTGGTGACCGTAAGCATGATAACGAAGACGCGCGGGAAGTAGAAATGCAGAGGCGACTAACAAACCGAGACGTAACTGACTGGCGACTGGTGCCGTGGTGACGGTGTCGCTGCGGAAAGTGTCAAGTTTATTTTTTGGTTCAGAAAGGAGTGTCTGCTGTCAGAAAACGGCTGCGACTCGTCAGCACTCAGAGCATGTCGGTGAAGGTAATTATTTATGTGTCTGGTATCAATAACTGCTCATTATGAGGTCCGGGCTGGGTAATAATTTAAATAAACGTATGAACTGAGTGAGTCGATCGCTCGGTTGGTGGCACCTCAATTCGACGACAGTCCTCAGTTCTCATGCCAGTGCCGTGGGCTCGGTGTCCGAGTGTCCAGTTTTACATTTTATGGGAATATTACCTAAGGTTATACCTTCGCCGTTTTAAAAACGGTTCCAGGAACCGAGTTCAAAATTGTCCACAGGCTATGATAGAAAAGAAACAGGTTAACTGTTGTGTCCCCATTATTATATTTACAGTAACGACTATGCATGTGTAGCACTGTATGAGACAAATGTGTGGCAGTATTAATTGTTCTTTTAATAGGCTTGAATTTAATTTTATAGAGAGGGGGCATAATTCTTGTATAAATACAGAAAGACAATCCTAATCCATGCTGCTTGTGACATTGGCTTCATTCAGAATGGAACAGTGGAACCTCACTTTTAAGGTCACCCTTGGGACTAGATAAAAGTTATCTTACCAGCGGTAGTACTTATATCCTATACTATACCGAGGGTGTATTACCAAGGTCACCATATAGCGAGGTTCCACTGTAGTAATAACAATCCCTGTTTGTTTATCATTCATGTAACATTTTCATTTAAACGCTTGGTTCTTTGTTGCAGGTGGACTACGATGCATTACGAATGGCCAAGGAAATATACTAGTTGCTATGAATCACATTCGGTTAGATAACTGGCAACTAGACCCGCCAACGAACAAGTATATATTCATGTGTTATAACAGCAGTGAAATGTGTTGTTAAATATGTATTGACATATATCAACAATGAAGATAATACTACAGTAACCAGAACATCAAGCAAAGCAACAGCAATTTTAAAATGTATAAACATAATATGTATGAAGTTTCATAAACTGTATATACTAGGCATAGTTAGTAGAAATCTGCCAACATTTGTTAATGTTTAATAGTAAACAACATAGGATCATTCTAGAACATTTTGAGTAGCATGCCTATGCGAGAATTGAAGAAAGGTTCAAATGATTTCATAAAAACACTGCTTGTTGATACATACCAATTTGATAAGGAAATGAACTATCTCAAACCTATTTTCATACATCACCTGCTGACAATGTTAGTAAATTTATTTGCGCCTTATCTTATTTCAGGTCTGAGGTAGGCTGCATATAGACAGTTCATCTGGTGGATCCATGGCAGGCTGGATCGAAAGGTACGGAGAGTTATACCAGTGTGTGCCAGCCATCAAATACGATCACACTTCCCTGCACTCGATGGGACACAACATGAGGGATTCCACTTGGCACTGGAGGACTGAACTAGACTAAACTAGAGGATGCATTTGTCACCTTATACAAAACTATGGCTGTAGGTGGAAATGCAAACAAAACAGCCAGTCTCTTGAAACATCCATGTCAATTGTCAGTTGGATTGACTATTTATTTACAAATCGACTGCCTCTTGATGCCAGCAGATCATGTTTCATTGGCTTGGGCACATCTCCCTCAAGGACTGCAATTCCAGTTGGGACAGTGATTCTTGGCTGTTTCAGATTTCTCACAAAGACATCATTCACTCTTTCCATGGACATTTGGGTTTGCAGGTAAATCTGCTGCTGTGTTTTGTCGTTCGCAGCACCCACTGTTTGCGCCTTCTTGACCAGACATCCGCAACGTTAACAGGGTTGTCTGCGCTTGGGCTTGGCCAGAACTTCCATACCAGAGCAGACAGTATGAGCCGTGCTTTCGTCCCTATAATAAACAGGACATACAGTATTATAACAAAATTCTTACCAACAAAAAGCAACAGACCCATCAACATCTATATCTTGTTAGTAAGCTGCTGTGAATTACTTTCCTGGTCAGCTTTCAGTGAACTTTGAAACGCCATTTTCCAAATGACAATAATGTATAAATATGTCTTCTATAATTGCACTCAGTAATCGTATTTTAAAATGTTGACTGTTTGAATCATACTCAAATGGCCAAGTATTCATAATCAGACATTGAAAAAATAATGTTGATCCTTACAAACAAGGCATCCCATTATGACAGTCCTCCACAGTTGCATTTATCATCACTCGTTTTTGTCATGTACCTTATATATGGTATATACAGTGACTGTATTTTGTTATCGTTACTATTACATGGAGAATTTATTACACTAAAATTAGTGAATACAGTTGTGAAGTATTCACGCCATCTCTGTGACATAGTCAACACTTGACAGCCCTGTCCATTCAATCACCATCCTCCTCTGGGAAGTATTCAGCTCCACACAGCATATACTACGAAAATAGTATCACTGTCAGGTACACATTTATTTATCCGAGTGAACTGGAGCAATGTGGAGTGAGCAAAACTCCACAAGCTTTGAAATGGCAGACTTAAAAGATTCTGATGATCTAACCACTATGTTACCATGCCACAATACGTTAGTGGTGCTATTATTAGAATGACTGAGGTAGATTTTTTACAACTAAATACCTATTGCAATGTATTACTTCTGTCCTACCTCCATAGAAGAAGTGCTGTCTTTTGGAGCAGTACTTGAGCAGGAAACTGTGAAATACTTCCAAGTTGTCCAGTGTGGCAGTAATTTGTCAGGTGGGGAAGAGCTGGCAGAACATGTCGTGGTGTAATGGTGGAAGTAGGAGCAACCCTCTTTCATGGAATCTATAAAACATGACATTGTGTTTGTGCACTATTACGGTAAAGCATTTGCAAAATTATCACATTACAAAAAAAAGATAATGTAGAATTCTTTTTTTTTCTTCAAGTGAGAAATCAATAAGTTTCCATGTGACTAATGCAGTACATACCGACTTGATGTGATGTGCAGTAGACTTGCTAGATGTAGTAGGCCATGGGGACAGCAGAATGCGAGTGGACAATGGTTGTGTAATGGTCTGCAATAGAGACAGATACTGAATAAAGCTCATGTCTGGATTAATTATGGAGTGTTTGTTATCATTAATAATATGGTCATATAGTGGGTCATCCTATGTGAAGGTAACCAATAATTCTGAAATTGGTTGCACTCATCTCTTCAGTTTTTGAATAATCAATTTGGTGATGTCCCTTGAGAAGATGAACATGAAACTAAAATAGGAGCCTCTCAACTCCAGTAATTTTTTGGCTACAGCAATTTGACATTTAGAACTTCAATTTATAATTACGTTGAGTTTAAAAATTAAATAAAACAATAAATATTTCAAATGTTAATATATATTGCCTTATTTAAGTTTTTTTTATAATGAATAAATAAAATCATAATATCAATAATGTTACTTTTGTGTTACTTTAATTCTTGTTACTTTTTTATGTAGTTTTCTGACAACCAATTAAGCCATACTGCTACACTGCTGCTTGGTTGACAGATAAGTATCAGTTCAAGTACAAATTGTAAAACCAGTACAAAAATAATATTGTGATATTTTTCACACCAATGGGAGTTTAGGTTCAATAGTCTGCAAGCAGCCACTAAACCCGTCTTATGTGAAAAGGATAGTTTGTCGCAGACATACTATCAATTCTTATTTGATTTGGAATTGAACTGATAAAACATACACATACATCTGAATAAAAAAATAAAAACAGATTGAATTGGAATTGAATGAACTGATCAAAACAAATTACAGTAAACCTCGCCTAAGTTGGATTCAATCGGACCGAGTGATTTAATCTGAGTTGCGCAAAAATCTGACTTAGCCGAAGATGACATATCCCAGCGCCAAAGGCAACCCTCTAAAAGTCCTTAGGTAACTCTATAAATGTTGATGTCCACAAGCAACATACAACATCATACAGTATTACAACAGTTTTTTGCTTCATTTTGGCAAAGATCTCTAAGGTTATAGTTTACCAAGTGATTTTGTTGAATACTGCAATTCGACTTAGGCGAGGAAAAACACATTATCTCGGATCAAATGGACCGACTCAGTTATATTTACACCAGTTTTATTACCAGCCTAAAACCTGACTGGTCATTGCAATTGGTACCTGCCTACCAAGTGGTTTATGGAGAAGTGTGTTTGAAGGGCTTGGTCTTTGTTGCATCTCAAGTGATGGATGAGCTAATCACCTGTATTGCAGATTAGGCTTTCAAAGTAATTAGTTTAAAAAATCAAAGATTTACCTCACACACTTTATTTTAACATAATATACTTTTATAATATATAAAATAGTAATAATAATATAAACAGTGTGTTACTTTTTATACCGTTACACTGTGTCCGTTACTTTCTTTCCTCTAACTATAACAAGAGAGCTGTGCATCTGGAGCCTACGAATGTTTGTAAAATCAAATAAAAGTTGTCAAATTGTCAATTATCATTCCAAATACACCAGTAGAATTGTCACTCACTTTTAATGAAATAAAAACATTGTCACTGTTATGTAATGGGAGCTGATTATCCAGCATTTCCCTGCTGCTGATTGATGGGTAGTTAGTGGAACCCTTATCAATGGTCATCAGTCAGTGATTTTTATAAGACAAATGTTCAACATAATGTATTTACAACAAATTCATTTTAACACACAAACACATTCCGCACAAAACATTCTGATGGGGTCATAGCGACAATTCCAGACTTTTCTGCCCGGTGAAGTTAATCAAAGTGCTATACTATCGCTCACGCGAATTGATTGCCGTTAACTTTTGCTAGTCGTCAGCTTTCTTCTAGTCTTCAATGTGTCATGTAGTTCTAGATTATTTCCAGCATATCTATGCCGTTGTTCACGCGGCCGTGATACCAATCAAAGTAAGTCAAATTCCCGGAGGAAGGTATGCCAGAGCCGAGGCTAGCTAAGCCTAAGTCTGAGGTTCAGTTCCTGCCGACACCATTCCCAAACTAGAAAGTTAATTAACTAACTAACGTATATAACGTCAGATCCTGCAATATGAAATGGTACAAGATTGTCATTTAGGTACTGAATACTCAATACTAACCTTCTTGCGATCTGACAGCGCGCTAGACGGAGAATGTGCGGCGTTTTGACGGCTGTGGTCTGTAACTAAATATCATCGGCATTGCTCCAAGCTTCAAAACCCGACGTCGCCGACGTTTCGACAGGTCTTGTCCCATAGCATTACAAATATAGATCCACTTCGAAACACGTTTCTTCAAAATGAGCCGAACAGAATGAACTGTACAGCGTATGCCGTAACATGTGTATATGTGTTGACAACATTGCTTGCATCATGGGAACACTGTGGTAAAAATAATGCTGCTCGTTTATTGGTTGCTCTTGGTCGTCATCAGTAAGATGGCTGCCTTCGTGTTATCGAAGATTTCATTAGAATTTTCCACTTTGAGATAATATTACCAGTAAACCACTGACTTTAAAAATGTTATTATAGTTGTAAATAGTTAGTTTGCATTAACTCTGTTAGGTGCATAACACCAAACAGTTCCCTTATGTTTCCCTTTAAAGACAAAACCTATTGCCGTATTAAGTGCTCGGCTCACGTGACCTTTGACCCTGGTGTCGTACCTTATAAGACAGCCACGTCTCATCGAGCCGCCGTTTCTTCACCTTCAAATAGATCTTCATCTTGATGAGCTGAACTCGACTTGCTTCACCGTCAATCTCGCGGAAGAATGTACAGCTGAAACGACGGCCATCTGGAAACACAATCACCACATTAATTAATATTTTGAGACATAACAATGAGACAGAATGCGCAGCAAAACTTGCCAAGATGTTCCCTCTTCTAGCGTGAATCTATTCAAATAAAAACAGCTTTGGCCCAAATCTATTTGATTCTACCAAGCAGCTGATTCACATACGCTGCAAATTTTAATATAGTGACCAGCAATTAAGATGAGAAGAGAATTTCTTTATTTAAAGATACGAGAAAGATGTAGAAATGGTAGAAGAATAATTGTTGATTGTGAGATGTGGAAAACAATAATAACTGGGGTGGTGAAACTGTACAAGAAGTGGTCAGTCGCATCAGGAAGCCATGAGAAAGAGCATACTGATATAATAGAAAGGTGCTTGGTTGGATTTACTTCACTGGATCTTTAAGTTCTAAAGTTTACAGGCTTTTGCCTTGCATTACACACCCTTTTGCATCTTATTTTTGGTATTGAGAATGTGCCTTGTCTTATGATTTTGTTGTGCTTTTATAATTAAAATCTGTCCATCTTCCTGTGTTCCTCTTTTAAGGCGATGATGTTTTCTGCTGCCACTGTTTGCTGTGGAAGGTTACTCTAGTCTTTGACAATGCATTAAAAAAGGAGGGTATTTGTTAGCTTGGAACCAATTTGGTGAACTTACCTGTCAGTGTGACATGGACATCAACATCAGTGTAGACAACATCAATTTCATTTGTAGACAGTTTCTTTCCAGCCAGTAGAATCAATTGAAAATATCCTGTGTTATTCTGCTTCCAGTCAACAACTACAATACAAAGTCCACGAACGCATCAATTTCAAACTGCAACAAAGGATTATACATATGTTAAGTCAGTTTTAGGATATGTTAGAGATCAAATTGATGACAAAGAACATCTTTATATACATGTAGTCAAACATTCATTACTTGGATGGCAATACTTGTACCCCAAATATCACAACTGGCAAACATAAATTAGTAATCGGAATTTAGAGGTTACTTAAACTTCCAAGTAGCAATACTAACTAGGTCTACAAACTAGTGTATCCAGTAAACAAGAAAAGTCAATTGCAGTTGTTTTACAGTAAACTCGATAGTTAACTGAATGTCAGAGTGCTGCTGCTTGTGCACCATTTTTATGGACACGATGGTCAACAAAGAACTGTCATGACTCGCGCAAGTTTTGACGGGTCTCCCAGTGTAAAAGTTAAGTCTGCGTTTCTGAGACTGGAGCCAATTTAATGACTGAATATCGACAGCACTGCATTAGCATGACTTTGAGACGTTGTAAAACATTAATTACCCTTCAACACTCTCTTCAAGTCCTCTTGATTTTCACGTTTACGTTTCGTGTGATTTGCCGATGTAGTACTTCCTGATGTTTCACTTGGTCGAGGCGACTTTTTATTATGTTTTGACGCCATTTCAGCAGCGGCGTTTTTGTTATCATTCGAATTGTTATTCCCGTCGTCCAGCGCGGGACGCTTGCGTTTTCTACCTTGCTGCTCTATTTTGACAATTTTGCCAAGTTTCAGAATAACGGCGAAGGTTCATAAATGACCCAATGTTTATTGATGTTGTTACATTACGCCATTCTCTCTCTAGGAACACAACGTGACCCACGCAGTTCCAGAATCACAACAGAATTCTTTCCGGCACATGGCCTTCGGCTCACCCAATCAGATCAATCGTAGCTTCCCACCTTTAAAGCGGACCAATAATATTATATTTGTCATTATGAGTGCGGCGAAATATAAAAATGGCAGATACTGGTGGTAGGTGGAAGATTATTTGCAAAGAAATTATTGTCGTATACTTTCAAATGTATTTGTCGCTATCCAAGCAAGAAAACGGGTTGACAAATATCATATTGCGCAAGACGTTTTATTTATTAGAGTTGGTACAACTTGCAGACGTTGTATTAAACAAAGTTTAAGGCTGACCGGAGTATTGCCGTAAATCTATTCCATAGCATACTGATACTCAACATACTGCATAGGCATAGCCATGGCATATACATAGTCAACTGTTATTAAGTCTAAGACTAATAAAATACCGACTGGCTGCTCGCAACTCGCTGCCTTGGCCTGGACATCAGTTTAGCCTCAGGACATCCTAGTATTGGACCCTTTCAGACCAGTTTGGGCTTTGGGCGCGCGATAGTGTAGCACATCCGCCTGACATGCCGGCGCCCCGAGTTCAATACCTGGACCGGACAGGTCTGGTATATTTGGTGTAAAAACCTGGCTCTCAACATTGGGGACTGTGTATCCCTCGTGACTCGGAGATCACGTTAATGTCGGTCCCGTCTCAATTTGGGACGTAAAAGAACTACTGAGAACGACAAGCACCCTGGCAGTGACCACCCTCAGTGCCAGCATAGAATTAAAAAGGTCAGCTTGGCGATAATGTTCTAAAAAGGCTGATTAGTTGAATGAGACCTCATAAGATCATAACACTGTAACCACAAAATATACAGACTAGTCAGTTAATAGAACGTTGCTGAGTGCTGGAAACAACTAGAACTAGAAATATTTCCTGGATATCCCAGTTCCACATAACTGTGTGTGTTGACACTGTTGTAAGTTGTAGCTTTTTCTCCTATAAATTTATAATCTTATTAATGCTTTTGCTCCTCGAATGAAAAGAAACATCTTAATTTTGTTTTAATTCCCTATCGCCATCGGTTAAGGATTTTTACAGGTTTTATGCTTCATACCAGACATTAGACAGGTCTATGTTAATTGATTGTTCATAACATTAGGTACCTTGTTTTTGGTGATTGTTCGGAGCTGTGTGAACCACCCGCAGATCAGGGTAGTTGGGGAAGTTTTAAGTAACTTGTTTTGTGAAAAACTGCCAAATTTTATGTCATAAAAAAGTCATCAGTTCTGTATGAATAATTCTGGAAGCCATCTTGCGTATGTGTTTGTAAATTATAATTAGTTGTGGAATTTCAAATATCTAATTACTCGGTCTCTATACCTGTAATCTGACAAAAATATCGCAAAATTTTATTTGGCAAGTCCTTGCCGTTAGCAAGGCATTGGTGCTATGTTAATGGTTTTATTGGCTTAGACAGTTTTAGGTTGCATGACTCAGTACAGACGTTTTAGAATTGAACATAAAATGAACCAGATTTGTGACGGGCTCAATCTGTCCAGGTAGTTTTAAACAAGTACAAATTGGTGTGATATTTTCATTAGTAGTACTTGTATTTCCATGAAGTATATTAATTATAATATGTAAAGTAGAGGAAATTACTCCCAGTGTCAGATGAGATTTGGACCCGCGGGTCCTAATGTCATAACAAAATATGGACCCAGTTGCCTACCCTGTGATATTTGGACTCCTGCTTTAAAATGTACTACCTGGTAATCATTATATTTTTTCCATATACATGTGTGTGATGTCTTATTACTAGTTCTTAGCAGGTTTTTGTTTATATATCAAGGTGTCCCGCGGGACCAAATATCAGCAGGTCCCTATTTCATGACACTGGCAATACTCCACTATTCAGATCACTTTGGCCCTGTCCCAAAGGTGACAATACTAAGTTAATAGTGTTGTCCCCTGTACTGCAACTGAGCGAGAAGTTGTTGATTGTGAGCAGACTTGGAGCTGGAAGGTGAGGATGCTGCTACGGGTTCATCCAGTGCCCAGCCCGTCCGCAAGAATATTGCAATCACGCTGAAGCCAGGCACAAAGACACATGGCCGCGCAAAGAAAACAACAGGCCGTGGCAAGAAGGCTGCAAAACTGAGAGGGTCAAAGGAAATGGCGGAACAAGAAAAAGCACGTACGGATCATTGAACAACTTTGTGACTATTAGTACTGGCACTACAACTACGGCTATCTTCCTGTGTACATAAATGTTTAAATGTTTGGATTATATCACTGTGTGCCCTAACCTTTTATGTGTACCATAATTTGATACCTTTGTTTGGTTCAACTCTGTGCTCGGTATCTTTCATCCGGTTCATACTGATGTCCAACATTGCCTTCCATTTTCGCAGTACTAATATTTTGTGTGAATTCTTGCCATATAAGATTGCTAGAAAATTATCAGAATGAAATGACCTAGATATATTTAATGTCGTTTTTTTTAATGAATACTTGCTGCATCTATATCATGAATATGTGTTCATTCAGAGTTTGATGTCATGTTAGTATAGTACTGTTGGTGTCTGATTGAATTGAACACACTGTCAATGTCCTTGTATTTAGACGATCATCATGCGGGTGGGGATATGGACGTGGATCTCCTTCCCATCAAAATGTCGTCGTCCCCACCGGAACCTCTCCATCTCAACCAGAAGCTACGTTGGGACCACCGGGTCAGAACCAATCTCTTCACGCCCTGTTTGCCCTCTTACAAATAAAATCAAGATTATTTGAATGAGATTTATTCCCCGAATGTAGGACCTGTAGACACTTAATTTAATAATTGTAAATATTGCATACATGCAGGAGTGCTAAGCTATTGAAGATATTACTATTAGTAAGAATAAAATAATTATAGTTGCTAAGATAACAAATCTTTTGCTAATTGTTTCCATTACTCGGTAACTGCATAATTGTGGTAATGTACAGTTTGTTGTGGTGCGAATGCAGTTTTATTTTGAATTCATCCATCGTCCGTCTTCTTTTATAAATTCCAAAATAAAAATAATTGTTGTAAAGCCCCAGTGACAACTGATCTTTTGCTAAGATTGTGTGTAGTATGTATGTTTGTTGATGGGTGTAGGTGAACCTGATTGGGGAGAAGGTGGTCGACCCTCTCATTCACTGCTGTGAGATATGTGCCATGCCAATACTCATCTTTGGCAGGATGGTAAGTTGTCTTTGTACATCCAGTCGGAGGTCAGTGAGTACAACATAGTGATGCCCTACTTGAATATGGATCTAGGTATATACTTCCAGTGTTCTGCCGACAGCAAATTTATGTGAAAGAAGTGAAAGATCTTTTTATCATGAAAACTGTTAACAAAACCAGCTTTTTATTATGTTGATCAATGTAACTTAAAGGGAATAAAAACATCTATGGCTTGAATTCATATTATATTACATCCTGCTATCTATTTCCATGTCCACCAAGCCAAACAAATTCAATGAATTAGAAATTCCACATTTTATGTTGTGCATCCAGACATTTTCGAATATGCATATTTTTGGCACGCTTTTCGGGATGCTGAGATGTGACGTCACATATGACTCATAGTCGCATCAGGCCGACCCTTTCCATGCATTCAGAGCATGTTTACAAGGATAGCTTTTTGGTCGAAACGAGCGTCAAAATGAGTTATTACACGATATTCCGATGTAATACAAACACTAGTCATCATAGAGGAACAAGCAGTTATCTTACGGTTCCACATGAATTCATTTTTATTCGAAACAATGAATGCGAATGAGCCTACAAGTCGACTGGGTATCGCCGAACTTGGGCTCGTTTTCAGAATAATGATATCGAATGCAACCAACGAGAGATAATGTACACCAATATACATACACAGTATGAATGAGGAGTTGTACAATTTATCATAACTTAAATCAGTCAGCGAATTTCTTTCGGTCCTGCTAGCTCAGTTGGTAAAGGCGTTGGTTCCTTGGCATTTATTTTGTAATTGGGCGACACCGGTTCAATCCCGACACCAAACCATTAATTTTCTTTACACTTTTTTGTTTATGTTTTCACCAAGTAATATAAACCAAATCATTTTTATACTATGATGCACTGTTTGTAAATATTTGTTTTATTGTAATAATTTATGCTACAAATGTATTTTTCTGTATTTTTTAATGTTCTCGAATGTTACATACAATGTTAAACTTTGTGTACACATGGAAAATGGATTTTAGTTAATGCCTTGTTTTTATTTCCTTTAAGCTGTTTGATGCAGATTCAATTTAAACACATGTAATGCTTTGACTATGTGTAATGGTTCTACTGGTACAGTTTGTTGCAGATTCTATGTAAACACGTTTTCTGCTCTGTGTTTAGTGATACTTACAATATTTGTTGTAGATTCCATGTAAACACGTATTCTGCTTTGACTGTGCCAAGAAGACAGAGAAGAACTGCCCAAGGTAGACTTGTATTCTTTCTCTTGGTTTGATATTACATTATTGCTGAAATAACTGGCTTCTTTCACATGTATCATAGTCGTGCAAGTGACATCTTCAACTGGGGTGCAGATGCGGCCTCCACTTTCGAAGTATTTGTTTTGAGAAGAGTGCGGATGTGACTTTGAGATAGTTGTCTTTAAAACGTCGTAGATCAGCCGGAAGCCTCACCACCCTGTTGATGTCCTGTTTGCCTGTTGTAGATGCAGCGAGGCCGTGTCACGCATCGAGCAGTCAGCCCTCGGCACGGTGTTCGTGTGCACGTACGGCGGCCCGAAGCACAGCGCGTCTGGCTGTCACCGCACCTACCTGTCGCAGCGGGACCTGCAGGCCCACATCGACTACCGCCATCTCCGCACACATCATGCCCCGGAGCCCCGCGCTCCCCCCTCACGCGATTACCAGCTGCCGCCCAAGTCGTCCCCGCTGGCGCAGCGGCCGCCGTTCGTCTCCGAGCCGCCGCCCGGTGTCTCCTACCACCAGCGAGCCATGCCTGACAGCATGCCGCACCCCATGCAGCAGATGCACCCCCAGCCGCCCGCCATGCCGATGGCGGTGATGTCGGCACCACAGACGATGTCAGCACCGCTGGCGCACCAGGCGATGACGGCACCGCCGGCGCACCCGGTGCCGCCGCCAGTGCAGACGGTAGCAGCGATTGAGAGCTACCACACGATCCCTGTGATGTCGTCGTCGCGGACAAACCTCATCACGGTTCCCGTGCAGGAGGAGAACAACTACCAGCGTATCGTCGGTTCACCCCAGCAGGGCGCACCGCCAGGGAACTACCCCCCGCCCACCAGCACCACCCTCGAGTACATCAAGTCCCACCCGCCACCCATGTCCGTTCAGCCCCCGCACATGTCGGTGCAGCCCCCGATCATGACTCAGCCCCCGCCCATCACCTCGTCCGTCGGCCCCCCTCCACAGGGCGTGCTGCCACCCCACTTCTCGAGCCCCCAGCGGCCCTACATGGACGAGCTGCAGCAGTCCCAGAACATGGCGTTTGGTCAGCAGGGAGGGCTGCCGACCCCCCACCACCAGTGGTCCGGACTTTCCATGCCCGGCCCCACGCTCGTGCAGGGCGGCATACCACTCCAGGTGCAGGCGAACTCTCGCAACGCGCCGTGTGTCGCGCCGCCGTCTGCTATCGTACACAACCGACCGCCCAACCCGGCGACGATGCTACCAGCGGGCATGTTGGCGACGCGACCACCTCCAACGGGACTGCCGCACCAGAGTGGCATGCCACTCCCAACGGCGATGCCGCCACCCCAGGGTGGAATGCCCCCAGTGGGCATGATGTGTGGACCCCCACCCCAACATCCTCCCACAAATAGTGGTCTTGGACCGCCCTCACAGACTAGATACTACCAGTAGTCACGACTGTGGCATCGCATCACGTGTAATAGCCACGTGTGTGGGCTGAGACAAACATCTAATGTTGACTGTTTTCGTTGTTCATACATTTAGTTCGTGTCATTATTAAGATTTGTGCAATCAAGTTTCGTGATCTGTTGTTTCGTCTGTGCTGTTTTAGCGCAGTACAAATAAATGGATGCGCAATAGTATTTCGAATGTCGATTGTTTCGTGGGTGGTAAGAAGTAAATGCATCTCGTAGCACACGCTGAAGTGTACACCAGGCGCACACAACGTTCAGTTTTATTCAACTTTCACCATGTTACATGACACACATTCTCCCTAAAATAGAAGCCATTATATCAGCAGAGGTTGCATGTAAGCAAACCAGTGATTGGGTAATTGTAGCTGGCCGTATAGTATAAGGGGTTAGGACACTGTTAGACTTGCTGCTTGGTTACGAAAAAAGTGCAGTATATTTTTGAGAAATGACTACAATATTCACTTGCTCTGACATAAGTGCATTTGAGTAGTCAGATTTCTAGATGTGAGTGTAGAAGCTGTTGACAGTAAAATTGTGTCTTTTTAGCTGATTTACTAAGCGAAAGGGTATTTGGCAGCAATTTGGCTAGTTGACACTTTAGCCGGATTACTATCTGCATCCATTTGTAAGAGCTAGAACTATTAGATTTTGACTAAACTCGACCAGCATGTCCATGAGATGATGACAACGGCAGGTGAGAGGTTTAATACACTTTCTAGGTCACGTTTTCTTACAATCAGACAAAACGTTAACATGGTCGCCAATGGGAAACTATCAGTGTGCTGACCCCATAAACTGACTTTCCAGCGTGTACGCCAGCATACATGTAAGCAATCGTGGTTCAACATCGAGACACCATAGCGCAAGTGCAACATTATTATTGACGAATGGTGTATCATATGCATCTAAATTGCAGAACATTATACAATGAGCATCGTACTGTGAATTTATACAAATAAGTTATGCAACATCGTGACAACAAATGCTTATTAGAAAGCTTTTCTGAAAATACGACAATGCACACATTATTTTATATACCAGCGGAGTTGCCGACGGAGGTTGTAGTGAACAGAGCGTCTCCAGACGGCTCGTTGGCGTGTCACTGCTGCTTGCACTGCTCTTGGTCGGGCAGGCCGCCGGGGAAGCGCGAGAGCATCATATCCTTGACGTTCTCCAAGGGCACCGGGGCGGCCTCGGCCTCCTTCTGGACGGTCGGCTGCTGGTCTTCCTTCTCCGGCTTGCGACGGGCCGCCGTCCCGAGGCGTTTCTTGCGGCGCTGCCACTCCTTCAGCTCGGTGGCTGTGTAGGGACCGTGGTGCTTGCCCTTGCGGTCGTGCATGTACTTGAGTTTGATGGCGAGCTCCTCGAGACTGCTGCGACGCTCCGACTCGATCTTGTTCTGGCAGTAGGCGACGAGGGCAGCCGTCACCACAAGCATGCTGCCGATCGCAGCCAGTACGATGTTCGTCAGCAGGAAGTCGTTGCGGACGGCTGCGGGACACACGACGGTGGTAGGAAGGTTGTTACTCTGTCCATTAGTGCTGTATAGGCAAACCTTACAAACACATTTCCACGCGGCTCTCTGATTAGGGTCTGATTATATATATGATTAAATGAAATGCTAGGTAAGCGCAGGTAACGGTGAATTCTTATATAATGTTGTCTCCAGTTCTAATGATTACGCACAGGGTAAACATGACTTTTATTTAATAAAGAAAACAAGCCGTTTCTTATTTCAATGAAATGTTCAACTAAATGTCATTAATAAAAACAAATACGTGATACCGTAGATTCAATTGCAATCATCAGAATAAATGACTAGTTTAATCAGGGGCAGCATACGGCAGTGTTGGTCAAGGCGATGTCAGAAGAATTTGAAGTCTTACGGCGACGAAAGACCGACATGCTAAAATATCACCCGATGTGGAAATAACACAACTACGATCACGATGGAATAGCACGTAGGGCCGGAACGATACACCGGTGTATCGCGATACACACCGCACGGTACGGTAAACAATACACAATGTCCGTATCGCGATGCGCTGCGATACTCGATAGCGAAAGGCAATACAGAATTTTCGCCACCTTTGTGAAGTAATAAACGTCCAGCGCAAACCACAACTGTCTGTGTATTGATAACGTATACAATAACTATAATTTATGTAAAATCTGTACACATTATTCTGTTTTAAATGTGCGCATGCAAGTTGGACCTCATAGGTATGAGGGTTGACGTGACGTTTGCAGTATCAATGCCTTGTCCGCGTGGGCACATACATTCGTGAGCAACAGCCTGCTTGCGATCCGGTCTCATTCGCCATTCCATCTGGATGTAAAGCTGCACGTTTGTTTCTGTTAGTAGAGTTGTAGAACTGAAATGTTCATTATTTCTGAATAGTACTGATATAAAGCCATTTTTATTTTGACCCACGTACCCAGATTTCGTCCGGGTTTTGTGCAACGCCAAACCGTGTAGGGCCTAGTAATGACGCGCTGACAGGAATAGGTGCCAGCGAGCGTGTGTTCAGCACATCTGGGAACATCGTGACAGCTAAGCGTGCCACGCTTGATGCACACAATGTGGACATGTTGCTGTTGCAAATAGCAAGCTGGAGTGATATGCAAGACTAAGTGCAACAGGGTGCTTGAAACAAAGTAGACCTGTACTTGTACTACTGATTCGTTTCCTTCGTTCACAATAAATAAACGAATGTTTTACTGTTGTTGTACCATTCTAGTCAATGTAGTCTGTATTTAGAGTATGTAGTAGTGATGGGCGACATGGACAAACATACATGCACGGGTTACAGACGCCGTTATGTGCTAATTAGGGCCTGAACGATACACTACTTCGCGATACGTATCGCGATACAGAGGTCACGTTACGATACGTAATAGTAGTAGTAGGTTTTATTTGGAATTGTGTAAATCATACATACAAATATAAACAATCCGTAAAACTATTGACAAAATGATAAACAATTCCAAGTTGACAACGGTGCCAATTAAGGCTGGAACCAGTTTGTTTTAATTATTCCAATATAAGATGATAATGATTACGTAAACTAGTCGCTGTCCCCCAAATAACTATTATTAACAATGATTTACGTGTAGTGTGTTGGTTACGTTGCTATAATCAATAGAACATCTATGTAAATTTAATAACACTAGTAGTATATATGGGCGGCAGGGCCCGGTGCAAGATTGAAAGATCAAAGGACATCAAAGGGTTTTGGATCAGCCAATCATTTGGATTCCTACTTATAAAAAAGAAAATGTGTAATGACCTGTCATAAAATCTACGTATAAAAAACCTCTTATCTTAATTGATTTTTGACATCTTACTTATAAAAAACGTTTGATTGATGCCCGGTTGACCCTTTTTTATATATGCCGCGGGTTCATGTAAATACGGTTGCATAAGTACTTTACTGCTGACCTCTAGTGGATATTCTTGCTATGATAACGTAGACGGTAGCGCCTCTAGTGGTTATGCTATGATAACGTAGATGGTAGCGCCTCTAGTGCAAGAATGAGTAATCAGTCATTTATGTAAGGAGGTTATATAGTGGTTATACGTGAAAAATGCACTTATTTGTAAGGAGGTTATATAGTGAATATGCGTGAAAAATGGAAAAGTCTTATAATTAGTGTAGGTCACTGTATTAGTTGCTTTTGTTATGAGCTGGTTGTTTTATTCTCTCACTTTTCCGTACAAACCCGTAGTCGGTGACGTAATACAACGGCGGCTGCTGCTGGTGTCGATAAATGATGACGATATCGGTTATCTATGACTTTGACGCCGTCGGTGACCTAGTTAAGCCTAGCTGTAGGCGAGCGTACAAAGTGCGGTTCTATGGCCGTGAGGCGGAAAGGTAAGAGCTAAAAATAATATAGACCGACTCTAGCCGGATAACACTACTGTATTATTAGTCCACTAGTCCCTAGGAGGTCCACCGCCGGAGTAAGATGGCCGAGGGGGTCCTGTATAAGGGCCAAAACTATCTCCAAACTGTGCACGACGACGACGAGGTGGTAGTTCATCGGCTGGTGATTGAGGCGCGCCACGACCGAGCACACGCTGTTGATTAGGACGCTGTACACCCACTACCACAGCCGTGGGGCGGTGCGGTAGCGCTCGGCGTTGATGCAATGGTGATTGGGGCGGTGACGCGCTCCGGCCAACAGCGCCGCCGCTGTTCCAAGCAAGCGCGCACGGTGATGCCCCCTTGCCGATTTGGCGGGGTATTGTGAGCGCATCAATACCAGGACCAATGTGTAAGGCGCCACGACCGACACCGGGTGGTGATGCCGTAAATGTAACGATTCCACGGTTAAGTAATCGGGGAAACGGTATTAGGACGCGCGCGGATACCGAGTCGGAAGAACTAATCGACGCTATCAGCGAATGTACGAAAATGTAGCTAACATAACCAGTCGTTTCTTCCAGCGTGTTCAAAAGAGCCGGACTCGATGTCTGAACATTAGTTGCAACTCTCATGTAGGCCGCTACTATAGCGAACTTTAATCTAGGTGTTGGTGCTTAATAAAACTGCTTAATAAGCGTTGAAAACGTATGAACTTTAATGTAGGTGGATTTAGTAGCGTTGTTATAGTCGTCGGTGATGTATTATGCTTAATAAAACGTTGAAAACGTATGAACAATCTTGTTTACTATTACGCAAAACACGTTTAATAAAAATCCCACCATACACGATACCCTTACGTTTAATAAAGGCTCATACACGAAACGCCCCTACGTTTAATAAAGGCCCATACCAAAACACGTTAAGCCGCTAGCGCTCGCTCGAGAGTCGATGGACCGGCAACGAAGAACCCTACCCTCTAAGGGGACTACGACGGACCCTACCCCTCTAATAATAATAATTCAATGCGGCTTTAGCCAGTCGAATACGAGACAGTCGTTAGCCACCCTATCGAGGCCGAACAGGCACTGGAAACCCTTTAACGGCATACCGCGGCATCGTAAGAGCAGGTAGGTGACGCAATATTGTCCGCATACGTTAGATACCCCGCTCTGCAGTCTCTTGTCGTTGTATGTCCACGAGTTGCAGTTACGGCGAAGGAAGGCGCGGAAGTCGGCGTGCAGCGGTGGCAGGCCGTACGAATCGAAGTAGTCGCCTCGCCGGTCGACGTCCACGTAGACGGCCACCCAGTGCGCCTCCGGTTCGTTACCGTCGTCGGTGTTGCACACGAAAGCCGTCGGGTAAGCGGTGAGCCGTCTTTTCGGTAGCTCGTCTTTAGGCTCGAGCTTCAGGCGGCGCATGAGCTGAAACGTGTCCATGATGATGCACTAGTAGTCGTATACGACATTCCGGCTCTTGTCGATCTCGAGCACCGTCTCGAACTCCCCGTACACGACGACGTTCTCTGTTCGGGGTAGCGCTATTGCGAAGTGTACCTCCACGCGCAGATTTCCCTTACGCACGACGTTGAAATGATCGCCGTCGCAACAGTCGGGCGACAGGTCGAAGCCGAAGATGGTGTAGCCGGAACCGAAGTCGTTGCGCGACAGGTCGTTCCCCTTGTCCTCGTACGCCTTTCCCGTTGCCCCGAAGAGGTTCGTGTAGCTTCGGGTGTAACGTACGTGCCCGAAGTCCGGCTGCCGCGGCTTGCTCGGTACGACTCGACGTAGCGGGTACTTGGCCGCTCCCCGTGCCAACGTTTTAATGTGACCGAGCTGGACGGACGGATTCACCTTAGCTTTTCGCACTTGCAGGTAGGTCTCCAGCAGCACGATTTTCCACCCCGGATTGACGTTCGCTCCTATGAGCGCGAAGGAGTCCTTCGCGCGCACCAGTTGTACCTTTACGTCGACGCCGTTCAGTAGGTACCGGTCTTGCATGAACACGTCCAGCTGTTGAAGGAAGCCGGATAACCGCTCCATTTCACGAGTACCTCCGCACCGCCTCCGCGTCGACGACGCTGTAGAACGGCATCCAAGCTATACAGTTTATCCTTCGGGACGACTACTCGTTGCAGCTCCGGTTCGTAGAAGGTACCGTCTAGTAGCGTCCCGGCGTCGTCCTTCAAGCGGTAAACGGGAGGCTCGGACGGATGCGTTTCTACGACGGTGAAGAGCTCTTCGCTCCAATTAGCCATGTACCCTTTCTTGAACCAACCCTTCGCCTTGCTTATACGTACGCGATCTCCCTCACGCAGTTTCGACTTGCAGCCTTGACCCTCGCCGCCGTACAACCGTTGCCACACATTCTCCTGGTTCTCGGCGTTGGCACTCGCGGGCGTCCTACCGATGCTTCGATGGTAGGCGTTGTTGTACGACCGCACGAAGTCCGATAACGGCTCTACGTATCTCAGCGACTGATGCTTCGTAAAGTACCTCCACATGCGAGTCTTTAGCGTCCGGTTGAATCTTTCCACGACACTCGCTTTAGTCTCCTCGTTATGCGTCACGAAATGGTGGATGCCGTATTCCGTCAAAAGTTTCTGAAAGGGTCTGTTGAGGAACTCCGTCCCCTGATCGGTCTGCAGCGCGTTCGGCGGTTGCTCTTGCTGCTGCAGCAAGTACTCGAAGGCCGTAACGAGCGCCGGGCCGGCTTTACTCTTCAATGGGACGCACCACGCCCGCTTCGAAAAGACGTCGACAACCGTCAATAGGAACGTTATACCGTCGTTGTGCTTTTTCAATTTAACTACGTCGACGAGATCGGCTTGCCACTGCTGGTTTCGACCGCCTACGATGACGCAACGTCGTTTCACCGGTTTGTGCAGGGTGTAAGTGTTCTGCGCCGCTAGCCACTGCTTCACGACCGGTTTGCGTATTACAGTTGCCGCCGCCCGGTACAACGCGTCGACGCCGCCGTAACTGCCCGCCTGTTTCGGGTCGAAGTAGGCGCGCTTCAGGCGGCGGTCGTCGTCTCGTTGAGTGCGGCGGCGGCTAGGCCGCCAGGTCACCATGATCACGACGACGGCGACGATCGATTTACAACGAATAATATACACATATATAAAGCGAAAGCCGATGCGACTACGCCGACGACGGCGACGACTACTGACCTTCGAGGGTGCATTGTGAGTGGCTCTGACGGCGCCGTTTCAACCTCTTTAATACTCCTCCCACTTTCGCTCTAGAGACTCAGTGCGACGACGACGGCGACGTTTACCTTTCCCAGGCGTCGCCTGCTCCTGCTGTATGTACGCTCGATGCCGGGCGTTACCGACAAGTTCCATAGGGACGTTCAGACGCCTCATACGGTCCCCGAACGCTTGCCACCCAACCGGCGGTACCGCCTTCTTCCTCGTTCGCATGAAGTCGTTTACGAAATCGACCATGTTACTTTCCGCGATAGGTTGACCGTCGTACACGAATTCGCCGCTGTCGTTCCATCGACACAACGGATCGGTTTTCATTTTCTCGATCAGGAGGTGGGCTTTCCCTCTCAGAGTTTTCGGTACGCTTTCCACGATCTCGAGCTCTATGCCGCTCAGCGATTCCGGCGCAGCCGCCGTCGGCAGCGGCTGGACCGCCTCCTCCTTTCTCTCGGTCACCACGGACACGCGTACCGGCTGCGCCGCTCGAGTCGCCTCTATCGAATTGTAACGACTCAGCAGTTGATTGTACGACGCCACCTTCTCTCGCTCGGATAAATCCGAACGGTCTAGAACGTCCTTCATGTTCCTGTCCAGGCTACTCATCGCACGCGATTGGGTCGTGCTCGGTGGCTGGTCGATTAACGGCAGGAGACTCTCCACCAACCGAGGGTCTACCAACGCCATCTTCTTCGCATGTTGCATCACCCGATAACCTGCTTGAGCAGCGGGAGAAGGACGGTGCTCGCTAACGGGGCTAGCAGTGCCGTCAGAAAGCCGCCCGCACCCTTTTGCAAGACCGCCCGCTTCTTCTTGAGGGACACCTTTTTTGACGTCAACTTTCGCAGATGCTTCTTGTATTTTGACAGTGTTTTGTTCTCCTTCTCTGACAATTTCACGTTCCCTTTCAATATGTTGTACGCGCAGTCGCACCGACTACATATGAAGTCGGCGTTTCCGTTGGTGAGTATGGCTTTTCTCAACTTGATATTTTTATATCTATTCATTACCTCCAGACAGAGGATGTGCTTCTTGACGCGCTCTGTCATCCTGACGAATGACTTCCGCTGTGACGCGTTCCTCTTTTTATAATCTCCTTACGTAGACGTACTGAAGGCGAACGTCGGGGAAAATAGACGTGCCGTGGATGGTGTTGAACTGATTTCCCTAGTTATGTGTAGTATGTTTATCTCATCAGCAGTCTCGAAACTTCCATTTCCTCCATTCCCGGATATTGCGTAAAACCTAGAGACGCTCGACTTGGTCTTGTAGTGCACTTCGCCAGTCAACATGCCTTTCAGTTATAGCGGGTTTTGTGACCCGTATGGGTAGATCTGTGTTTCTGGAGGCTGTAGTGACTGCATGTCAGGGTGCGATTCAGACAGTTGTTGATAGGTTGGATCACCAAGGATGTTAACTGACGCGCCTGAATCTATCATGAATTCTATTGGCACTGTTTTCAGCTTGATGGTGCATAGGGTTAGCTTGTTCTTGTTGCTTTTCGCAATAGCAACCTTGTCTCGCAGAGGTTGGCATTGACGAATGGTGTAATGGCGACTTCTTCCTCGCTGGGTAGCCGGAGTGATGGCATTTACAGCTGAAGCTTTTTTCCACCTGCCCTGCTTGGTGTTCACTTAGTTCTCGAGCACGTGCAGCCGCAATTAAATCTGTCAGCGTCATATCCTGTCGTAGGGCCCGTCTCCGCAGATTCTGTGAATTTCAGGCTAAGATGACTTGGTTGGCAATCTCTCCCTCGACGTCTGTGAAGTTGCAAGACCGTGCCAGCTGTCGGAGCTTTGTGACGTATACATCAATTGGCTCAATGTTTTGTTGTCTGCATTGTCGAAAATTGTATACTTCAAATGCGATGTTTACTCTTGGAGTAAAATAGTCGATTAGGGCTTTGACAGCAACGTCATATACTGTTGCTGTGTCACCGGGTTCTGGGACCGTCAGTGTGTCATACACTTCGTCTACATCCGGGCCTGCGTAGTGAAGGAGAAGTGCACGCTGTCGTTTTGGTGCCGTTATGTCCATGGCCACTAACAAACGTTCAGATTTTATGGATGGAACTTGAACACTGTTTATTCACGTTTCGTGACATGTCATGGCTGAGCAATTCCCCGGATATTGACAGTTCCTAGTACACAAATTAGGGATAAAACAAGAACGCATCCATAATATACCAATGAAAGTGATGCTAGAGGACGGATCCACATCCACCTATCAAAGCGTGATATTACATAAATGGAGAACTGACTTTCACACTTTGCTGAACCCGATCAATTACGAACACACAATTGACTATCAACCGCCGGTAGAGACCCACTCACTGGGTCACAACGAACACCTTGATGCATCTCTAAGGAGGACATTCGCCTGGCCTTAAACAAGGCCAAGAAACACATTTTTTTGGGTGATGATAACATCCCAGTCGAAACGCTGGTCAATGAAAATGCCATAGACTTCCTTTACGAACTATTTAATAAATGTTTTAACAACAGCATGGTTCCTGAAGCATGGCGTCGGGGCATTGTAACCCCGATACCCAAGTGTTGTACGTCTGATCCAATGAACGGTAGGGGAATTACGCTTAGTTTCCATGTGTATAAAATATACTGCTCTATTTTAAATGATCGTCTTATATCGTGGGTAGAGGACAACAACATTTTGTGTGATGAGCAAAACGGGTTTAGACCAGGTCGCAGTTGTTTACCATTACAAACGTAATCAATACTAGAAAGAAATGCCGACAGCAAACGTTTGCATGTTTCGTAGATTTTAGTAAAGCTTATGACCGTATCAATAGAAATTTCCTCTGGAACAAAATTAGGAACTTCAACATACAAGGGAAAATGCTTGAGGCTTTGAAATAATTATATGTTGATTACAAATGTTGTGTTAGGGTCAACAACTTAAAGTCTGACTGGTTCAATGTTGAATGCGGGCTTAAGCAGGGATGTATTATATCACCTAAGTAGTAATAGAGGTGGTCCAGCGGGCACCGTTGGCGCGCTCTGGGGGAAACCCCATGTTAAGAGATAGGGATTTTCCCCTCAAGACGCGCCAAACCCTTTCGCGCCAATTATGCAAATGAGCTTGCCTAATTTGCATAAATGACCTTATATGGGCATGGTTAGTTATGACATTGACCAATCACAAGCGAGCTGGGCTTTGTGGGCGTGGCTAGTTATGCAAATGAGCTTGAAAAAGTAGTTCCGACCCGGGTTAAAGCATAGGGTTTTTAGCCCATGTTAAAGGATAGGTCATTGTTATCCCATATTAAAGCATAGGGATTTCCCCCCCATGTTAAAGCATAGGAGCTATTGTCGCAAAGGTATCCGACCACTTTTCGAATTTTTATCCCACGTTAAAGCATAGGCCGTTTTTATTGCAAAGGTATCCGATCACTTTTCGAATTTTTATCCCAAGGTAAAGCATAGGGAATTTTCACACTAGGTTAAAGCATAGGGATTTTTATCGCAAAGGTACGCGACCACTTTTTGAATAAATAAAATATACCGAACACCATTTGCATATGTCACACACGAGATTGCTTGACCCGTAGGTCCAGGCTTCACCAAGGAACCGAGCCTTTATTTGTTTGACTATGACATGTCGAATATGTGGTGTTATAGTAAGGCATAATGTATAACAAAAGGGGTTATAAATTCAACGGAGACCGTTTTGTCTGAAGTAATGTATACGAAATGTAGATTATGTATAGGACTATGTTATACCAAAGCCTATAGCCTCGTTTTGTTTTGTTTTTCGAACAGAGCGACCATTTTAGAATTAACCCTTTGGTGTCTGTTACAAAAACCCGTACTCGACAAGTGTCTGGACACGTTTGTTTGTCGCAAGCACGCGCACCCTGTATGACGTTATGGTACGCGCAGTAATTTTGTACACGAAGTGAGTTGTTCAAGCAGATAGTGCTTTGGTTAGACCTCGTATTGAACTTGCGCGTATGTAATGTAATCCCTTCACGTGACGTCATGAGGCAGTGACGTCATGAGCAGTGACATCATCAAACTGCTATGCGCAGTAATTTTGTACGCGAGGTGAGTTGTTCAAGCAGATAGTGCTTTGGTTAGACCTTGTATTGAACTTGCGCGTATGTAATGTAATCCCTTCATGTGACGTCAATTAAATAAGTAATTGCGCATGCGTAATAGTGGCTATTCTTATAGGTCGTAGGTTGTCGACCCTTTGAATAGGTGTAGGCCTCGCCAAGTCTATTCATTTACATAGGTTCAAAAACATAGATCCAAACCGGATAAAGCATAGCCATAGGCATAGCCATAGGCATAGGCATAGAGGCTAAAGGCTATCTGGCCTACAGCACATAATCACGGACAAACACCTTACAAACACTCCCAAACAACTTACAAACACTGACAAACAACTTACAAACACGGATATACAACTCAAAAATACCGACATGCTATAGCGAGTGAAAAATGTACCCGTTAACTGGTATGAACTGGTATGAACTGGTATAAATTAAGCCTCAAGGTTCTGTGTATTTGTCCCGTGTTAAGGAAGTTATACGAACTTATCAGCTAAAACATTCAAACTACCAGCTATCTGTGTAACATTTTGGTCAAACTGGTTGTCATGTAACAGTATTTGACAGAATATCATAGTACTTACCAACGGTCACAGTGGGTATCCTGTTTGTAAACTGTTTCGAAGGGGTATTCCTTGTTCAAGTTTCATCTACATGTATGTCTCATCTGTACCTAGACGGCAACCTTTTATCACACTATCATTCTTAACCTATACGTATGCACGTATGCACGTATGCACGTATGTACGTATGCACGTGTGTGTATAATTGCGTTCAAGCCTCATCTATTTAAATAAACAATCACGCTATGTCAGTATGTGCGATGCACAATGGCGACTCGATCGTCTTGACGCCAAAGATCCTATAGCAATAAAAAGACAGCGCAGTACTCGCTATTTTCATTGTTCGAGGAAAGTGAAGCGTCATGATAGTGAAGCGTTATGTTAGAACAGTACAGACACACAATAACTGCCCAGATAAGATGTACCAGTATTTATATAGTTTACCGTATTAAGGGTCAAGTGTACACATGGCCATTAGAACGTTTTTAACTTTTTTCGGACTATAGTATTTAAATTCGTGCTTCTTCGTTAAAACCTGCCAAAGTAGCTTCGGTCGTAAAACAAATAACCTGGCACGGGTAACCGAAAATGAACTCATAGATTCATACATAGATACATACATAGAGATATACATAGATACATCAAGAGACGAGACTACGACCGAGATGTGTCACGAGATTTCAGATGACACGAGACAAGAGACGGGACTATGATCGAGATGTGTCACGAGACTTCGGATGACACGAGACAAGAGACGGGACTATGATCGAGATGTGTCACGAGACTTTGGGTAACACGAGACAAGAGACGAGACTACGACCGAGAGATATCACGAGACTTCGGATGACACGAGACAAGAGACGAGACTACGACCGAGATGTGTCACGAGACTTCGGATGAAACATCACACGAGAGTACTGACGAGATTAGAGATGCCGCGAGACTTCGGATGACACATCACACAGCACACGAGAATACTGACGAGATAAGAGATGCCGCGAGACTACGGATGACACATCACACATCACACGAGATGCCGCGAGACTACGGATGACACGAGACAAGAGACGAGACATGACCGAGATGTATCAGGAGACTTCGGATGTCACATCACCCGTTATGTCACAAGATTACGGATGATACATCACACGTCATGTCACGAGACTACGGATGTCACATCACACGAGAGTATGGCCGAGACAAGAGATATGCCACGAGACTACGGATGACACATCACATGAGACTCAGACCAACTAGTTGCGTAAACGAAACAGAAACTTAGCCGACTAAGCTACACGAATCGAACTATAGACACGAGTTGTACAAACGAAACAGAAACTTAGCCGATTACGCTACACGAATCGAACTATAGACACGAGTTGTACAAACGAAACACGAAACTTAGCCGAACACGTGACACGAATTGAACTCAGACCAACTAGTCGGACAAACGAAACACTTTAGTTTGACCAACACGCTGCACAAAGTTGTCAATTCGACGTGTTATCGCGTCAAATCCCTCAAAACGAAGCAAAGCAAAGCAAATAGACGTGTTATCGCGTGAGATTTGCTTCAAAACGAAGCAAAGCAAAGCAAATAGACGGGTTATCGCGTGAGATTTGCTTCAAAACGAAGCAAAGCAAAGCAAATAGACGGGTTATCGCGTGAGATTTGCTTCAAAACGAAGCAAAGCAAAGCAAATAGATGGGTTATCGCGTGAGATTTGCTCCAAAAGGGAGCAAATAGACGGGTTATCGCGTGAGATTTGCTCCAAAAGGGAGCAACGCAAAGCAAATAGACGGGTTATCGCGTGAGATTTGCTTCAAAACGAAGCAAATAGACGGGTTATCGCGTGAGATCTGCTTCAAAACGAAGCAACGCAAAGCAAATAGACGTGTTATCGCGTGAGATCCCAGCGTCAACCACTCCGTTTTTAGTGTCGATAGTACTCAGAACTTTTTAGTGTCGGTAGTACTCAGAACTTTTTAGTGTCGGTAGTACTCAGAACTTTTTAGTGTCGGTAGTACTCAGAACTTTTTAGTGTCGGTAGTACTCATAACTTTTTAGGGTCGGTAGTACTCAGAACTTTTTAGTGTCGGTAGTACTCAGAACTTTTTAGTGTCGGTAGTACTCAGAACTTTATAGTGTCGGTAGTACTCAGAACTTTTTTGTGTCGGTAGTACTCAGAACTTTTTAGTGTCGGTAGTACTTATAACGTTTTAGTGCTGGTAGGACTTATAACTTGTTAGGGTTGGTAATACTTATAACCTTTTAGTGTTGGTAGTACTTATAACTTTTTAGTGACGGTAGGACTCAGAACTTTTTAGGGTTGGTAGGACTTATAACTTTTTTAGGGTCGGTAGGACTCAGAACTTTTTAGTGTTGGTAGTACTTATAACTTTTTTAGTGCTGGTAGGACTTATAACTTTTTAGGGTTGGTAGTACTTATATCCTTTTAGTGTTGGTAGTACTGATAACTTTTTAGTGACGGTAGGACTCAGAACTTTTTAGGGTTGGTAGGACTTATAACTTGTTAGTGTCGGTAGGACTCAGAACTTTTTAGTGTTGGTAGTACTTATAACTTTTTAGTGTTGATAGGACTCAGAACTTTTTAGGGTTGGTAGGACTCAGAACTTTTTAGTGTCGATAGGACTTATAACCTTTTAGTGTTGGTAGGACTTATAACTTTTTAGTGCTGGTAGGACTTAGAACTTTTAGTGCTGGTAGTACTTATAACGTTTTAGTGCTGATAGGACTCAGAACTTTACTCACTCACGCTGGCCCTTCATCGTTTTCTAACAGTTTATATTTTCAACATGTTACCGTGGTAACATTTTCGTAACTTTCTGACAATTCGCCGGGTTATCGCGTGACATCTCGCCTCTTTCTGACAACTCGACGGGTTATTGCGTACAGCTCACCTCTTTCTGCCAATTCGACGTGTTATTGAAACACTAAACTTAGCCGAACACGTGACACGAATTGAACACAGTAAGGACAACCACCTGACAGGACTTCATTCAAAGAGGTGACCATCAAGGATCCCAACATCACTCAACGGATACCAATGTAATTAGTCAGAGTATTGCCATCTACTGACCATGACAGATCTCTATTCGTGGGCACACTTCCGGGAATACCCGAAGCACAGAGGCCGCCACGACAGTCAAGTAACATCCGGTGCGACATCACTACCGACGTAGCGTTACGAAAATGTTACCACGGTAACATGTTGAAAAGATAAACTGTTAGAAAACGATGAAGGGCCAGCGTGAGTGAGTAAAGTTCTGAGTCCTATCAGCACTAAAAAGTTATAAGTCCTACCAGCACTAAAACGTTATAAGTCCTACCAACACTAAAAAGTTCTGAGTCCTACCAACCCTAAACAGTTCTGAGTCCTACCAACCCTAAAAAGTTCTGAGTCCTACCGACCCTAAAAAGTTCTGAGTACTACCGACACTAAAAAGTTCTGAGTACTACCGACACTAAAAGGTTCTGAGTACTACCGACACTAAAAAGTTCTGAGTACTACCGACACAAAAAAGTTCTGAGTACTACCGACACTATAAAGTTCTGAGTACTACCGACACTAAAAAGTTCTGAGTACTACCGACCCTAAAAAGTTCTGAGTACTACCGACACTAAAAAGTTCTGAGTACTACCGACCATAAAAAGTTATGAGTACTACCGACACTAAAAAGTTCTGAGTACTACCGACACTAAAAAGTTCTGAGTACTACCGACACTAAAAAGTTCTGAGTACTATCGACACTAAAAACGGAGTGGTTGACGCTGGGATCTCACGCGATAACACGTCTATTTGCTTTGCGTTGCTTCGTTTTGAAGCAGATCTCACGCGATAACCCGTCTATTTGCTTCGTTTTGAAGCAAATCTCACGCGATAACCCGTCTATTTGCTTTGCGTTGCTCCCTTTTGGAGCAAATCTCACGCGATAACCCGTCTATTTGCTCCCTTTTGGAGCAAATCTCACGCGATAACCCATCTATTTGCTTTGCTTTGCTTCGTTTTGAAGCAAATCTCACGCGATAACCCGTCTATTTGCTTTGCTTTGCTTCGTTTTGAAGCAAATCTCACGCGATAACCCGTCTATTTGCTTTGCTTTGCTTCGTTTTGAAGCAAATCTCACGCGATAACACGTCTATTTGCTTTGCTTTGCTTCGTTTTGAGGGATTTGACGCGATAACACGTCGAATTGACAACTTTGTGCAGCGTGTTGGTCAAACTAAAGTGTTTCGTTTGTCCGACTAGTTGGTCTGAGTTCAATTCGTGTCACGTGTTCGGCTAAGTTTCGTGTTTCGTTTGTACAACTCGTGTCTATAGTTCGATTCGTGTAGCGTAATCGGCTAAGTTTCTGTTTCGTTTGTACAACTCGTGTCTATAGTTCGATTCGTGTAGCTTAGTCGGCTAAGTTTCTGTTTCGTTTACGCAACTAGTTGGTCTGAGTCTCATGTGATGTGTCATCCGTAGTCTCGTGGCATATCTCTTGTCTCGGCCATACTCTCGTGTGATGTGACATCCGTAGTCTCGTGACATGACGTGTGATGTATCATCCGTAATCTTGTGACATAACGGGTGATGTGACATCCGAAGTCTCCTGATACATCTCGGTCATGTCTCGTCTCTTGTCTCGTGTCATCCGTAGTCTCGCGGCATCTCGTGTGATGTGTGATGTGTCATCCGTAGTCTCGCGGCATCTCTTATCTCGTCAGTATTCTCGTGTGCTGTGTGATGTGTCATCCGAAGTCTCGCGGCATCTCTAATCTCGTCAGTACTCTCGTGTGATGTTTCATCCGAAGTCTCGTGACACATCTCGGTCGTAGTCTCGTCTCTTGTCTCGTGTCATCCGAAGTCTCGTGATATCTCTCGGTCGTAGTCTCGTCTCTTGTCTCGTGTTACCCAAAGTCTCGTGACACATCTCGATCATAGTCCCGTCTCTTGTCTCGTGTCATCCGAAGTCTCGTGACACATCTCGATCATAGTCCCGTCTCTTGTCTCGTGTCATCCGAAGTCGCGTGACACATCTCGGTCATAATCTCGTCTCTTGTCTCGTGTCATCTGAAATCTCGTGACACATCTCGGTCGTAGTCTCGTCTCTTGATGTATCTATGTATATCTCTATGTATGTATCTATGTATGAATCTATGAGTTCATTTTCGGTTACCCGTGCCAGGTTATTTGTTTTACGACCGAAGCTACTTTGGCAGGTTTTAACGAAGAAGCACGAATTTAAATACTATAGTCCGAAAAAAGTTAAAAACGTTCTAATGGCCATGTGTACACTTGACCCTTAATACGGTAAACTATATAAATACTGGTACATCTTATCTGGGCAGTTATTGTGTGTCTGTACTGTTCTAACATAACGCTTCACTATCATGACGCTTCACTTTCCTCGAACAATGAAAATAGCGAGTACTGCGCTGTCTTTTTATTGCTATAGGATCTTTGGCGTCAAGACGATCGAGTCGCCATTGTGCATCGCACATACTGACATAGCGTGATTGTTTATTTAAATAGATGAGGCTTGAACGCAATTATACACACACGTGCATACGTACATACGTGCATACGTGCATACGTGCATACGTATAGGTTAAGAATGATAGTGTGATAAAAGGTTGCCGTCTAGGTACAGATGAGACATACATGTAGATGAAACTTGAACAAGGAATACCCCTTCGAAATAGTTTACAAACAGGATACCCACTGTGACCGTTGGTAAGTACTATGATATTCTGTCAAATACTGTTACATGACAACCAGTTTGACCAAAATGTTACACAGATAGCTGGTAGTTTGAATGTTTTAGCTGATAAGTTCGTATAACTTCCTTAACACGGGACAAATACACAGAACCTTGAGGCTTAATTTATACCAGTTCATACCAGTTCATACCAGTTAACGGGTACATTTTTCACTCGCTATAGCATGTCGGTATTTTTGAGTTGTATATCCGTGTTTGTAAGTTGTTTGTCAGTGTTTGTAAGTTGTTTGGGTGTGTTTGTAAGGTGTTTGTCCGTGATTATGTGCTGTAGGCCAGATAGCCTTTAGCCTCTATGCCTATGCCTATGTATGGCTATGCCTATGGCTATGCTTTATCCGGTTTGGATCTATGTTTTTGAACCTATGTAAATGAATAGACTAGGCGAGGCCTACACCTATTCAAAGGGTCGACAACCTACGACCTATAAGAATAGCCACTATTACGGTCTAACCAAAGCACTATCTGCTTGAACAACTCACTTCGTGTACAAAATTACTGCGCGTACCATAACGTCATACAGGGTGCGCGTGCTTGCGACAAACAAACGTGTCCAGACACGTGTCGAGTACGGGTTTTTGTAACAGACACCAAAGGGTTAATTCTAAAATGGTCGCTCTTTTCGAAAAACAAAACAAAACGAGGCTATAGGCTTTGGTATAACATAGTCCTATACATAATCTACATTTCGTATACATTACTTCAGACAAAACGGTCTCCGTTGAATTTATAACCCCTTTTGTTATACATTACGCCTTACTATAACACCACATATTCGACATGTCATAGTCAAACAAATAAAGGCTCGGTTCCTTGGTGAAGCCTAGACCTACGGGTCAAGCAATCTCGTGTGTGACATATTCAAATGGTGTTCGGTATATTTTATTTTATTCAAAAAGTGGTCGCGTACCTTTGCGATAAAAATCCCTATGCTTTAACCTAGTGTGAAAATTCCCTATGCTTTACCATGGGATAAAAATTCGAAAAGTGATCGGATACCTTTGCAATAAAAACGGCCTATGCTTTAACGTGGGATAAAAATTCGAAAAGTGGTCGGATACCTTTGCGACAATAGCTCCTATGCTTTAACATGGGGTGAAAATCCCTATGCTTTAATATGGGATAACAATGACCTATCCTTTAACATGGGCTAAAAACCCTATGCTTTAACCCGGGTCGGAACTACTTTTCCAAGCTCATTTGCATAACTAGCCACGCCCACAATGCCCAGCTCGCTTGTGATTGGTCAATTTCATAACTAACCATGCCCATATAAGGTCATTTATGCAAATTAGGCAAGCTCATTTGCATAATTGGCGCGAAAGGGTTTGGCGCGTCTTGGGGGAAAATCCCTATCTCTTAACATGGTGTTTCCCCCAGAGCGCGCCAACGGTGCCCGCTGGACCACCTCTATTACTACTCACCTATCATGTTTAAAATGTTATAAACGATTTATCAGCTGAATTGAAAGAAGGTACGGGTAAAGGTGTTAAGATCGGAGACGAAATTGTTACATTGTTAGCATACGCAGATGACATTGTGGTGCTGGCCGAATCAGCAGAAGAACTGCAGACATTGCTAAATGTTTTCTGGAAATGGTGCAATGACTGGGGCATGTCTATTAACAAAGACAAAACTTAAATTGTACATTTTCGTAATCCATCGATATCTAAGACGACTTGTGACCAAAGCATATCCATCGTAAATAAGTATAAATATTTAGGTTTGATTTTAACTGAATATCTTGATTATAGGATGATGGTAAACACAGTAGCTACTACGGCGAACAGAGCTCTGGGTTTGTTAATGGCTAAGATAAAGTGTACTGGAAGAATGCCTTTTAACTGTTTTACAAAACTATACGATGGTATGGTGCTCTCCGTTATTAACTATGGCTCTGCTGTGTGGGTACAAAGGAATATTCGGTCATAAATAGCATACATAATAGGGCCTGTCGTTTTTCACAGGTGTGGGTAAATATACCCCATCAGCAGCAGTACAGGGTGAAATGGGGTGGAAAACCCCGACTCACCAACAATGGCTATCTGTTACTAGGCTCTGGTGTCGTTTGATAAATATGGATGTATCTAGAGTGACAAAACGTGTGTTTCTATGGATGATGGAAATGGCCGTAAGTGGGAAACGAAATTGGGGCTACGAAGTATACCATCGTTATAATGACTTAAATATGCAAAATCTGACTAATCTAAGAGACCATGTCAATGTAAAGGCTATAATAGAACACACATATGTTTGCCTGTCTGTATTACAGGAACAGCAATGGCTTCATATTATAAATAGAGAAGAGGGCAGAAATGGTAGTAGAAATAAACTAAGAACTTATAAACAGTTCCAAAAAAATTGTAACTGAGCATTATGTTAAGAAAATTATGCCTAGAAGTAATCGATCAGGACTTGCAAAATTTCGATGTGGCGTGGCACCAATCAGAATTGAAACTGGACGTTTTGAACGAAATTACCCCCCACCTGAAGCTAGGACGCGTTATAATTTACACGAATGAAATAGAAAATGAGTTTCACGTTTTAATGAAATGCCCTTTATATTTTAACGAACGAAAAGAACTAATAGGCTATGCAACAATTAATGATCCAGCTTTTTCCAGTATGAATGATCTAGATAAAATTGTATATTTATTGAATAATGACGATGTATAATAACTAAAACTGCCAGCATCCTCCAAAAAATACTGCCCACAAGATTACACAATACAACAAAATAATAGCACATGTTTATTAAATTAATATTGTTTTTACAAATCTCTCATAACTCTTTTTGAGTGTAATATATTTATTTGTTTTGTATTTTAATGCATGTATACATGGAGTGAGACTCTAATAAAATACTACTACTACTACATCACTCACTGGTCGCCAGGCGGCTGCACGATATATAGTGAATATCACAGTTGATAGTAAAACAGTCCTTTTTTCTAGTGCATTAATAACGTCACTAGTAAAATCGGTAGTATCATTGGTCGTTGAATGTTTCTCACGAAAACCATATTGGTTATTGTTCAATATATTGTTTTTCTGTATAAAATCATAAGTTCTTCTATGTACAACTTTTCCCAGTATTTTAGAAATTGAAGGTAACAAAGATATTGGTCTATAATAAAAAAATCATCAGTGCTTTAGACTTATAAACAGGTATAATTTTTGTTATTTTTATTTCGTCAGGCACTATTCCCTCTCCTATTGATTTATTTATTAAAATAGTTATTGGTAAGGCTATTTGCTCACCAAATTATTTCATAAGACGGGGACTAAAATTGTCATATCCAGAACTGGTCTTAGGTTGGAGAGACATTATAATTTGCCTGATTTCATTTACATCGGTCGGACTCATGAAGAGACTTCATGGATTTTGTTTAGGACAATTCTGATGATATTGAGTAAATTGCTCTTTAGGTTGAGGGATTGCATTTGCGTGGTTTGAACCAACATTAGTAAAAACATTACAGAATTTATTCGAAATTTGATGAGGGTCCTTAATTATATCGTTATTATATCTAAAGTGTGACGAAATGCCTGATTTATAGTTATTTTTCCCAATCATGGTTTTAAGTAATTTCCAATTTTGTTTAGAGTCGTTTTTAAATGTTTTTAACTCATTCGCATAGTATGTTGTTTTGGCAATTTGTTTCGGTTTAATATATATATTTCTATACTGTACATAACGGATATAAGTAGAAGGTGTCTTAGATTTGCCGATACATTTCCTATAGAGTTGGTTTGATGTTACTGATGATTTTAATAGACCTTTAGTCATCCACTCATTCCGTATTACGTATTTGGGATTAACTTTTGCAGTTTTCTCCGGCGCGAATGTTTGAATAACATAGTTAAGTTTGTTAGTAATTTCCCTGAACGCATTATCTGTATCTAACTGGTGTAAATACGGCCAATCAATTTCGCGTAGTGTAGATGTTATATGACCAATGGATTTGTCAGACCTAGGTCTATATTTGAATATTAACGGCTCATTTGATTTTTTACAAGGCTTCTGCTTGTCAATTAAACAGAATATAGGTAGGTGATCAGATATATCACTATATAATATGCCAGAATGAACAAATGTGGTTGTATGTCTTACATATATGTTATCAATAAGGGTAGCGGATGTATGGGTGATACGCGTTGGTTTGGTAATTGTTGGAATGGTGTTAGCAGCTAGGTGTAAATATAGTAAGTCGGATGAAGGTTTATATGAGTCCATTTTTAGGTAGTCCAAATTTTGATCAGTGCCAAATATGACCTGATGGTTTGAGTGCTGAACCTTATTTAGCATTGTCTCATATCTTTGAATAGATGAAGACACATTTGAATTAGGGATCCGGTATATTTCACCAACGACAGAGGTTTGACCATTAATGCTGGATTCAATAAATACAGATTCAAATTCCCCCTCCACGAAGATATCAAGGTCTTCACGGTGATTATACTGAATATTATCACGTACATACATCGCGACACCACCTTTAGATTTAAATTTCCTATTCTTGTAAATAAAATTATAATTAGGCAATTTAAAAAGATGCGCATTGTTGTCATTTAAAAAGGTTTCACATAATAAGATATAATCAAGTTCAACATGTGCCTCAGATAGCTGTGGCAGTAATATTTTCAGTTGATCAAAGTTTGATGAAAGTCCTTGTATGTTGAGGTGGAGTACTTTGTGCTGAAAACGGGTATGGCAAAATTTAGCGGGAAGAATATGATAAACATCATAGTAATCACTATTTATATCAGCTAGGTTAAAAGGATTTACTTCAACCTCTTCGTTTTCAAACAAGTGCCTAGTAGTAATGTAGGTTAAGTACCGCGCGCAACTGTTGCGTTTGTCGCGGAGCAAGAGCAAAAAATACCCGGATGTAGGTCAAATGTCAAGGACCCGGATGTAGGTCAAAGGTCAAGGATGTAGGTCACGTGGCGCCGGTGGCGCCACCTGTCGGATAGGTCACGGACTAAAATAGCGCCACCTAGCGGATATGCCATGAACTGAAAAGTACCTGATGTATGTCAAGTGCAAAGTACCCGGATGTAGGTCAAGGACCCGGATGTAGGTCACATGGCGCGGTGGCGCCACCTATCGGATAGGTCACGAACTAAAACAGCGTCACCTCGCGTGATTTTTGTGTGAACTAAATTCACCTGGTGGATAGGCCATGAACTAGAATAGCGCCATCTAGCGGAATTTCTCGGAACGAAATTTACACGACCAGTTGCGCCACCTAGCGGATTTTTTTCCAAACTAAATGTTCGAGTACTGCCCAGATTCGTGCGTCTTTGTTTAATTTTTGGCGCCACATAGCGGATTTTTTTCGAACTAAATTCGCCTACCGGATAGATCATGAACTACAAGTGGTGTCATCTGACGGATAAGTTGTGAACTAAATGTAGGAGTACTGCCCAAATTCGTGTCTCTTGCACGCTTGCGTGCAATAGAGCCCCCTGACGGATACTTCATGAACCACAAACACCATCCCCTAGTGGACAAGTGAGCGAACCCCATGTTAAAGCATAGGGAATTTTCACCATGTTAAGAGATAGAGATTTTCACCATGTTAAAGCATACAGATTTTCCCCATGTTAAGAGATGGGGATTTTCCCCATGTTAAGAGATAGGGATTTTCCCCATGTTAAGAGATAGGGATTTTCCCCATGTTAAGAGATAGGGATTTTCCCCATGTTAAGAGATAGGGATTTTTACCACGTTAAAGCATACGGATTTCATCATCAACTGAAAGCACCCCTGTTAGATAAGTGGTGAACTATATAACTACTCTGCAGTCTGCACTTGTGTACATTCTACTCAGCAGTCCGTGCTTTTGATTTTCCCCATGTTAAAGCATAGGGAACTTTTACCATGTAAAGGATAGGGATTTTTCACCATAGCGCGTATGTAATGTAATCCCTTTATGTGTCGTCATGATGCAGTGACATCGTTAAAACTCTGCAGTCTGTGCTTTTGAATTTTCTACTCTACAATCTGTGATCTTTCGGTACGTCTACGTGAACTTTATGTTCTGTTTAACATTTTGGAAGATGAACATCATGTCTAGTGATTACGTCCGACAAGGGATTTTGCTACCGAAGGCGAAGCCTTCTCCGGCTATGGGACCACTCGACCTCTCGACCCAGACAATCAACCCGGACCAATAGCCACCGATCATTTCAACGACCAGTCCGATGACCAGTTTGATGATCAAAACAATTTCGTCTCTGTCATCAGCTCCGTCAACCAACCCAACCATCAACCTGACGCCATCACCTCCGACGAAGCGTCAGAAGCTTCACGAGATTTCGGATGACACATCACACGAGAGTACGGTTCGACGTGTTATCAAGTCAAATCCCTCCTTTTTCACAAAAATAGACGTGTTATGTGTGCGTGTGTGTGAGTGAGTGAGTGAGTGAGTGAGTGAGAGAAAAGACACGAAGGGTGAGTGAGTGAGTGAGTGACTCAGTGAGTGACTCAGTGAGTGAGTGAGTGAGTGAGTGAGTGAGTGAGTGAGTGAGTGAGTGAGTGAGTGAGTGAGTGAGTGAGTGAGTGAGTGAGTGAGTGAGTGAACATACACGAAGGGTGAGTGAGTGAGTGAGTGAGTGAGTGTGTGTGTGTGTGTATGTGTGTGTGTGTGTGTGTGTGTGTGTGTGTGTGTGTGTGTGTGTGTGTGTGTGTGTGTGTGTGTGTGTGTGTGTGTGTTGTCGACCCTTTGATTACGGGTAGGACGTGCCTAGTCTATGCATTTACAACTTTAACACAGGTCCAAACCGGATAAAGCATAGCCATAGGCATAGGCATAGGCATAGAGGCTAAAGGCTATCTGGCCTACAGCGCATAATCACGGACAAACACCTTACAAACACTGACAAACAGCTCATAACCACTGACAAACAGCTCATAACCACCAACAAACACTGACAAACAACTTACAAACACTGACAAACAATTTGCAAACACTGACAAACAGCTCATAACCACAGACAAACAACTTACAAACACTGACAAACAGCTCATAACCACTGACAAACACCTTACAAACACTGACAAACAGCTCATAACCACTGACAAACAACTTACAAACACTGACAAACAGCTCATAACCACGGACAAACAACTTACAAACACTTACAAACAGCTCATAGCCACCAACAAACAGCTCATAACCACTGACAAACATGCTATATCGAGTGAAAAATGTCCCTGTTAACTGGTATGAACTGGTATAAACTGGTATAAATCAAGCCTCATGTTAAAGCATAGGGAATTTTCCCCATGTTAAGAGATAGGGATTTTTCCCCATGTTAAGAGATAGGGATTTTCACCGTGTTAAAGCATAGGGAATTTTCACCATGTTAAGAGATAGGGAATTTTTACCATGTTAAAGCATAGGGATTTCATCATCAACTGAAAGCACCCCTGTTAGATAAGTGGTGAACTATATAACTACTCTGCAGTTCGCGCTTGTGTACATTCTACTCACCCGTCCGTGCTCTTGAATTTTCTACAATCCGAGATCTTTCGGCACACCCACGTGACTTTTCGGCACATTCACTAACTATATAACCCTTGGTGTTTTGCCAATCGGACCATCATTCCTATCACGACGACAGCACGGCTAACATCATCATCATGTTGAAGACCCCCTACTACCGACCTCGCAATGCGGCAGACTCGAGCGACGAGGACGAGCCGACGAGCCGACCCATCACGCCGGTGATCAACCGGCCTTCCGAGCCGTCGTGACCAGACGTCGTGGACATCTCAGCTCTAGAAACATCGGAAAGACCCGACCATGTTATCAAGGTCAAAAGTCTACTTATTGACAAAGTACGCAAGTATACTCCCTTCTACATCGGGTGTAGATACTGTCAGAAGGGTATGATTGTCGATGATAGGGGCCATTTGCAATGCGAACGACACGGTTGTGTGGCCACTGACATGTATATCAGGGTTCGAACGGATGCTGCCGATGAGAAGGACCTGCCGACTCCGAGATATCTACCACCATCGCTGAGACCCTTCACCTGCCCGGACTGTGGGGGATCGTTCACACAGAAAAATAATTCCAAGCAACATATCATCAGCGGATGTTGTGCACGTCGGAAGAGGACGTCCGATGAAGCCAAGTTGTATACGAAATGAAGAAGACGCTTGCACGTCACATAGCATGTGCCATCGTCGAACTCTCGAGACGACAGTGTCTCGTTTGCGAGATAGACGATCCTAGTCAATTTCATCACGATTGTATGTTACCTGATGACATTCTAATTTATATGCACTTTGACGAAGCTGTGGAGGCCATTAATTCGACTGCAGTGATGAAAGACTGGTTGTGTGTTTTGTTAGACGCAGGTTTAAAGCTATCCGACCTGACGTCCGATCACTTGTGTGCTATCGGGAGTTGGTTGCAAGAACCGTTTTCAGAGGAGTGGCGAAACAAATTAAAGCAAATTGTTCTGGCAGTAATGGAGGGTGACCTGTAAAGAACTTTCTTTTGTCTTGTACACGATTAAACTTTGCAAGACCCTGTATCAATGTCTAGTCTCCGGTTCTTGAAGTTATGGACCGTGACATGTAAATACGTTTGTGTTGTTCACGAATAAACTGTGCAAACCTTATCTTGCGTCTTTTTTCGTGTCTTACACTTCACAAGTAAAGGTACTCGTCTAAGTCCCGATTAACAAATCACTCAAATCACTCATCCTTCGTGTCTGATCACTCACACACGGATGACACATCACACGAGACTACGGATACCACATCACACGAGACTTCGGATGACACGAGACAAGAGACGGGACTATGACCGAGATGTGTCACGAGACTTCGGATGACACGAGACAAGAGACGGGACTATGACCGAGATGTGTCACGAGACTACGGATGTCACATCACACGAGAGTACGGACGAGACAAGAGACGAGACTATGACCGAGATGTGTCACGAGACTTCGGATGACACACCACACGAGAGTACCGACGAGACAAGAGATGCCGCGAGACTATGGATGACACGAGACAAGAGACGAGACATGACCGAGATATGTCATGAGACTTCGGATGACACGAGACAAGAGACGAGACTATGACCGAGATATGTCACGAGACTACGGATGACACATCACACGTTATGTCACGAGACTTCGGATGTCACATCACACAAGATTACGGATGACACAGCACGCGAGAGTACCGACGAGACAAGAGAAGTCACACGATTACGGATGACACATCACACGTTATGTCACGAGACTTCGGATGTCACAGCACACGAGAGTACGGTTCGACGTGTTACCGGGTAAGAATTCATCAAAAAGATGGAATTCCGGGCAATTCGACGTGTTACCGTGTAAGATTCCGTCAAAAAGATGGAATTCCGGGCAATTCGATGTGTTATCGTGTAAGAATCCATCAAAAAGATGGAATTCCAGGCAATTCGACGTGTTACCGTGTAAGATTCCGTTAAAAAGATGGAATTCCAGGCAATTCGACGTGTTACCGTGTAAGATTCCGTTAAAAAGATGGAATTCCAGGCAATTCGACGTGTTACCGTGTAAGATTCCGTCAAAAGCGTCACGCGAGACTTCGGATGACACGAGACAAGAGACGAGACTACGACTGAGAGATGTCACGAGACTTCGGATGACACGAGACAAGAGACGAGACTACGACCGAGATGTGTCACGAGACTTCGGATGACACATCACACGAGAGTACTGACGAGATAAGAGATGCCGCGAGACTACGGATGACACATCACACATCACACATCACACGAGAGTACTGACGAGATAAGAGATACCGCGAGACTACGGATGACACATCACACGAGATGCCGCGAGACTACGGATGACACGAGACAAGAGACGAGACTACGACCGAGAGATGTCACGAGACTTCGGATGACACGAGACAAGAGACGAGACTACGACCGAGATGTGTCACGAGACTTCGGATGACACATCACACGAGAGTACTGACGAGATAAGAGATGCCGCGAGACTACGGATGACACATCACACATCACACGAGAGTACTGACGAGATAAGAGATACCGCGAGACTACGGATGACATATCACACGAGATGCCGCGAGACTACGGATGACACGAGACAAGAGACGAGACATGACCGAGATGTATCACGAGACTTCGGATGACACATCACACGAGAGTACTGACGAGATAAGAGATGCCGCGAGACTACGGATGACACATCACACGAGAGTACTGACGAGATAAGAGATGCCGCGAGACTACGGATGACACATCACACATCACACGAGAGTACTGACGAGAGAGATGTATCTGTGTAGTTCAGCACGGAGACTTTAGCCTGTTATGTATATGTGTAACAAACTTGCAGGATTCTGTGACAAACGAAACACCAAACACTTAGATCAGCGTGTGACAAGAATCAAAGTTGTCGGATAAAGAAAACACCAAACACTTATTAGGTGTCGGCGTCATCTCATTTGCATAACCAATCAGACCGAAAGTACAGCACGTGACTTCCCTTAACACAAAAACTGTGTACGTCCATGAGAGGCGACATTCGACGCCACTCAACGGACACCGATGTAATTAGTCAGAGTAGTGCCATCTACTGACCAGGATGACCAACGATAGCGGAAGCGTAGAGGCCACCATGACAGGTCGCCATGTCATTCAAATAACTTCCGGTACTACGTTACTTCCGGCGTAGCGTCCCTAGTAGAGGCCGCCATGACAGTCAAGTGACTTCCGGTATGACATCACATCCGTCGTAGCGACCCCTAGTGGATAATCGGAGTACTACGTCACATGATGGCGCCATCTAGCGGGTAAAAATATATAATTAGGTTATCAAGAGAAACAAAGTTGGGGTTAACCTCGCGAAAATTTTAACAACCACCAAAGTGGTTGTATAAATTGTCTGACAATTTTATGCTTTTGTCCCTCTGACAGTTGCGCGGTACTTAACCTACATTACTACTAGGCACTTGTTTGAAAACGAAGAGGTTGAAGTAAATCCTTTTAACCTAGCTGATATAAATAGTGATTACTATGATGTTTATCATATTCTTCCCGCTAAATTTTGCCATACCCGTTTTCAGCACAAAGTACTCCACCTCAACATACAAGGACTTTCATCAAACTTTGATCAACTGAAAATATTACTGCCACAGTTATCTGAGGCACATGTTGAACTTGATTATATCTTATTATGTGAAACCTTTTTAAATGACAACAATGCGCATCTTTTTAAATTGCCTAATTATAATTTTATTTACAAGAATAGGAAATTTAAATCTAAAGGTGGTGTCGCGATGTATGTACGTGATAATATTCAGTATAATCACCGTGAAGACCTTGATATCTTCGTGGAGGGGGAATTTGAATCTGTATTTATTGAATCCAGCATTAATGGTCAAACCTCTGTCGTTGGTGAAATATACCGGATCCCTAATTCAAATGTGTCTTCATCTATTCAAAGATATGAGACAATGCTAAATAAGGTTCAGCACTCAAACCATCAGGTCATATTTGGCACTGATCAAAATTTGGACTACCTAAAAATGGACTCATATAAACCTTCATCCGACTTACTATATTTACACCTAGCTGCTAACACCATTCCAACAATTACCAAACCAACGCGTATCACCCATAAAAGCATAACATTTTCAGACAATTTATACAACCACTTTGGTGGTTGTTAAAATTTTCGCGAGGTTAACCCCAATTTTTTTCTCTTGATAACCTAATTATATATTTTACCCGCTAGATGGCGCCATCATGTGATGTAGTACTCCGATTATCCACTAGGAGTCGCTACGACGGATGTGATGTCATACCGGAAGTCACTTGACTGTCATGGCGGCCTCTACTATGGACGCTACGCCGGAAGTAACGTAGTACCGGAAGTTATTTGAATGACATGGCGACCTGTCATGGTGGCCTCTACGCTTCCGCTATCGTTGGTCATCCTGGTCAGTAGATGGCACTACTCTGACTAATTACATCGGTGTCCGTTGAGTGGTGTCGAATGTCGCCTCTCATGGACGTACACAGTTTTTGTGTTAAGGGAAGTCACGTGCTGTACTTTCGGTCTGATTGGTTATGCAAATGAGATGACGCCGACACCTAATAAGTGTTTGGTGTTTTCTTTATCCGACAACTTTGATTCTTGTCACACGCTGATCTAAGTGTTTGGTGTTTCGTTTGTCACAGAATCCTGCAAGTTTGTTACTCATATACATAACAGGCTAAAGTCTCCGTGCTGAACTACACAGATACATCTCTCTCGTCAGTACTCTCGTGTGATGTGTGATGTGTCATCCGTAGTCTCGCGGCATCTCTTATCTCGTCAGTACTCTCGTGTGATGTGTCATCCGTAGTCTCGCGGCATCTCTTATCTCGTCAGTACTCTCGTGTGATGTGTCATCCGAAGTCTCGTGATACATCTCGGTCATGTCTCGTCTCTTGTCTCGTGTCATCCGTAGTCTCGCGGCATCTCGTGTGATGTGTCATCCGTAGTCTCGCGGTATCTCTTATCTCGTCAGTACTCTCGTGTGATGTGTGATGTGTCATCCGTAGTCTCGCGGCATCTCTTATCTCGTCAGTACTCTCGTGTGATGTGTCATCCGAAGTCTCGTGACACATCTCGGTCGTAGTCTCGTCTCTTGTCTCATGTCATCCGAAGTCTCGTGACATCTCTCGGTCGTAGTCTCGTCTCTTGTCTCGTGTCATCCGAAGTCTCGCGTGACGCTTTTGACGGAATCTTACACGGTAACACGTCGAATTGCCTGGAATTCCATCTTTTTAACGGAATCTTACACGGTAACACGTCGAATTGCCTGGAATTCCATCTTTTTAACGGAATCTTACACGGCAACACGTCGAATTGCCTGGAATTCCATCTTTTTGATGGATTCTTACACGATAACACATCGAATTGCCCGGAATTCCATCTTTTTGACGGAATCTTACACGGTAACACGTCGAATTGCCTGGAATTCCATCTTTTTAACGGAATCTTACACGGTAACACACCGAATTGCCTGGAATTCCATCTTTTTAACGGAATCTTACACGGTAACACGTCGAATTGCCTGGAATTCCATCTTTTTGACGGATTCTTACACGATAACACATCGAATTGCCCGGAATTCCATCTTTTTGACGGAATCTTACACGGTAACACGTCGAATTGCCCGGAATTCCATCTTTTTGATGAATTCTTACCCGGTAACACGTCGAACCGTACTCTCGTGTGCTGTGACATCCGAAGTCTCGTGACATAACGTGTGATGTGTCATTCGTAATCGTGTGACATCTCTTGTCTCGTCGGTACTCTCGCGTGATGTGTCATCCGTAATCTTGTGTGATGTGACATCCGAAGTCTCGTGACATAACGTGTGATGTGTCATCCGTAGTCTCGTGACATATTTCGGTCATAGTCTCGTCTCTTGTCTCGTGTCATCCGAAGTCTCATGACATATCTCGGTCATGTCTCGTCTCTTGTCTCGTGTCATCCATAGTCTCGCGGCATCTCTTGTCTCGTCGGTACTCTCGTGTGGTGTGTCATCCGAAGTCTCGTGACACATCTCGGTCATAGTCTCGTCTCTTGTCTCGTCCGTACTCTCCTGTGATGTGACATCCGTAGTCTCGTGACACATCTCGGTCATAGTCCCGTCTCTTGTCTCGTGTCATCCGAAGTCTCGTGACACATCTCGGTCATAGTCCCGTCTCTTGTCTCGTGTCATCCGAAGTCTCGTGTGATGTGGTATCCGTAGTCTCGTGTGATGTGTCATCCGTGTGTGAGTGATCAGACACGAAGGATGAGTGATTTGAGTGATTTGTTAATCGGGACTTAGACGAGTACCTTTACTTGTGAAGTGTAAGACACGAAAAAAGACGCAAGATAAGGTTTGCACAGTTTATTCGTGAACAACACAAACGTATTTACATGTCACGGTCCATAACTTCAAGAACCGGAGACTAGACATTGATACAGGGTCTTGCAAAGTTTAATCGTGTACAAGACAAAAGAAAGTTCTTTACAGGTCACCCTCCATTACTGCCAGAACAATTTGCTTTAATTTGTTTCGCCACTCCTCTGAAAACGGTTCTTGCAACCAACTCCCGATAGCACACAAGTGATCGGACGTCAGGTCGGATAGCTTTAAACCTGCGTCTAACAAAACACACAACCAGTCTTTCATCACTGCAGTCGAATTAATGGCCTCCACAGCTTCGTCAAAGTGCATATAAATTAGAATGTCATCAGGTAACATACAATCGTGATGAAATTGACTAGGATCGTCTATCTCGCAAGCGAGACACTGTCGTCTCGAGAGTTCGACGATGGCACATGCTATGTGACGTGCAAGCGTCTTCTTCATTTCGTATACAACTTGGCTTCATCGGACGTCCTCTTCCGACGTGCACAACATCCGCTGATGATATGTTGCTTGGAATTATTTTTCTGTGTGAACGATCCCCCACAGTCCGGGCAGGTGAAGGGTCTCAGCGATGGTGGTAGATATCTCGGAGTCGGCAGGTCCTTCTCATCGGCAGCATCCGTTCGAACCCTGATATACATGTCAGTGGCCACACAACCGTGTCGTTCGCATTGCAAATGGCCCCTATCATCGACAATCATACCCTTCTGACAGTATCTACACCCGATGTAGAAGGGAGTATACTTGCGTACTTTGTCAATAAGTAGACCTTTGACCTTGATAACATGGTCGGGTCTTTCCGATGTTTCTAGAGCTGAGATGTCCACGACGTCTGGTCACGACGGCTCGGAAGGCCGGTTGATCACCGGCGTGATGGGTCGGCTCGTCGGCTCCTCCTCGTCGCTCGAGTCTGCCGCATTGCGAGGTCGGTAGTAGGGGGTCTTCAACATGATGATGAAGTTAGCCGTGCTGTCGTCGTGATAGGAATGATGGTCCGATTGGCAAAACACCAAGGGTTATATAGTTAGTGAATGTGCCGAAAAGTCACGTGGGTGTGCCGAAAGATCTCGGATTGTAGAAAATTCAAGAGCACGGACGGGTGAGTAGAATGTACACAAGCGCGAACTGCAGAGTAGTTATATAGTTCACCACTTATCTAACAGGGGTGCTTTCAGTTGATGATGAAATCCCTATGCTTTAACATGGTAAAAATTCCCTATCTCTTAACATGGTGAAAATTCCCTATGCTTTAACACGGTGAAAATCCCTATCTCTTAACATGGGGAAAAATCCCTATCTCTTAACATGGGGAAAATTCCCTATGCTTTAACATGAGGCTTGATTTATACCAGTTTATACCAGTTCATACCAGTTAACAGGGACATTTTTCACTCGATATAGCATGTTTGTCAGTGGTTATGAGCTGTTTGTTGGTGGCTATGAGCTGTTTGTAAGTGTTTGTAAGTTGTTTGTCCGTGGTTATGAGCTGTTTGTCAGTGTTTGTAAGTTGTTTGTCAGTGGTTATGAGCTGTTTGTCAGTGTTTGTAAGGTGTTTGTCAGTGGTTATGAGCTGTTTGTCAGTGTTTGTAAGTTGTTTGTCTGTGGTTATGAGCTGTTTGTCAGTGTTTGCAAATTGTTTGTCAGTGTTTGTAAGTTGTTTGTCAGTGTTTATTGGTGGTTATGAGCTGTTTGTCAGTGGTTATGAGCTGTTTGTCAGTGTTTGTAAGGTGTTTGTCCGTGATTATGCGCTGTAGGCCAGATAGCCTTTAGCCTCTATGCCTATGCCTATGCCTATGGCTATGCTTTATCCGGTTTGGACCTGTGTTAAAGTTGTAAATGCATAGACTAGGCACGTCCTACCCCTAATCAAAGGGTCGACAACACACACACACACACACACACACACACACACACACACACACACACACACACACACACACACACACACACACACACACACACACAGACACACACACACTTACTCACTCACTCACTCACCCTTCGTGTATGTTCACTCACTCACTCACTCACTCACTCACTCACTCACTCACTCACTCACTCACTCACTCACTCACTCACTCACTCACTCACTCACTCACTCACTCACTCACTCACTCACTCACTCACTCACTCACTCACTCACTCACTCACTCACTCACTCACTCACTCACTCACTCACTCACTCACTCACTCACTCACTCACTCACTCACTCACTCACTCACTCACTGAGTCACTCACTGAGTCACTCACTGAGTCACTCACTCACTCACTCACTCAATCTTCGTGTCTTTTCACTCACTCACTCACTCACTCACTCACTCACTCACTCACTCACTCACACACACACACACACACACACACACACACACATAACACGTCTATTTTTGTGAAAAAGGAGGGATTTGACTTGATAACACGTCGAACCGTACTCTCGTGTGATGTGTCATCCGAAATCTCGTGAAGCTTCTGACGCTTCGTCGGAGGTGATGGCGTCAGGTTGATGGTTGGGTTGGTTGACGGAGCTGATGACAGAGACGAAATTGTTTTGATCATCAAACTGGTCATCGGACTGGTCGTTGAAATGATCGGTGGCTATTGGTCCGGGTTGATTGTCTGGGTCGAGAGGTCGAGTGGTCCCATAGCCGGAGAAGGCTGCGTCTTCGGTAGCAAAATCCCTTGTCGGACGTTATCACTAGACATGATGTTCATCTTCCAAAATGTTAAACAGAACATAAAGTTCACGTAGACGTACCGAAAGATCACAGATTGTAGAGTAGAAAATTCAAAAGCACAGACTGCAGAGTTTTAACGATGTCACTGCATCATGACGACACATAAAGGGATTACATTACATACGCGCTATGGTGAAAAATCCCTATCCTTTACATGGTAAAAATTCCCTATGCTTTAACATGGGAAAATCAAAAGCACGGACTGCTGAGTAGAATGTACACAAGTGCAGACTGCAGAGTAGTTATATAGTTCACCACTTCTCTAACAGGGGTGCTTTCAGTTGATGATGAAATCCGTATGCTTTAACATGGGGAAAATCCCTATCTCTTAACATGGGGAAAATCCCTATCTCTTAACATGGGGAAAATCCCTATCTCTTAACATGGGGAAAATCTGTATGCTTTAACATGGTGAAAATCCCTATCTCTTAACATGGTGAAAATTCCCTATGCTTTAACATGGGGTTCGCTCACTTGTCCACTAGGGGATGGTGTTTGTGGTTGATGAAGTATCCGTCAGGGGGCTCTATTGCACGCAAGCGTGCAAGAGACACGAATTTGGGCAGTACTCCTACATTTAGTTCACAACTTATCCGTCAGATGGCACCACTTTGTAGTTCACGACATATCCGAGAGGTGAATTTAGTTCGAAAAAATTCCGCTAGGTGCGCCGAAAATTAAACAAAGACGCACTAATTTTGGCAGTACTCGAACATTTAGTTAGACAAAAATCCGCTAGGTGGAGCAACGGGTCATACAATTTTCGTTCCGAAAAATTCCGCTAGATGGCGCTGTTCTAGTTCATGGCCTATCCGCCAGGTGAATTTAGTTCACACAAAAAACGCGAGGTGACGCTGTTTTAGTTAGTAACCTACCCGATAGGTGGCGCCACCGGCGCACATGACCTACATCCGGGTACTCTGCACTTGGCATACATCCCGGTACTTTTCAGTTCATGACATATCCGCTAGGTGGCGCTATTTTAGTCCGTGCCCTATCCGACAGGTGGCGCCACCGGCGCCGCGTGACCTACATCCCGGTCCTTGACCTTTGATCTACATCCGGGTCCTTGACCTTTGACCTACATCCGGGTATTTTTGTTCTTGCTCTTGCTCCGCGACAAACGCGACAGTTGCGCGCGGTACTTAACCTACATTACTACTGTGCCTTATGTCTAATTCAGTATAATTACTTAGCATTTCAGCCACTGCTTTTTGAATGTAATTAGCTTAAGAATCAGACAGTACACTGTTAAGTCATAATATAACGAAGACGCTTTTGTGCTGAGGTTACGTAAGTACAAAATATGTTTCAACAGCCCCATTATACTCCAATACCAGGGCGCTAAATCCTTAACGTGCAACTGATGTTTGCACCCACACTGAATATGTACTAACATTTTAAAGAACAATAAGTAAAAGTTTTTAAATTATTTACCATTCTAGGACATACCAACGTGTTAAAGAACAATCATTAAAAATACGTTTTTAAACTACTTACGCTAACATACAAGTCTTATGTAATGATGACACTTAAGTCCAACATAATTATATATATAGTTGTATGTATAACAATCATTGTCAACAACGAAAAACAAATAAAAAGAAGATATACATTAAATGAAGTAACATCATGAATGATGAAAAGTTCATTAATGACTTTTCCAAAATAAACCCCTCCTGGCCGGCTTTCCGTTAAAAAAAACAATATTAAAAAACTATTCAGAAATATGAAAATAATGTGCCTGCTGGCTAATATGTTATCATACTTATAAAACAAATAATTTAAATTTTCACTTTACGAATATTGAAACAAGAATCACAATAACAAAGAAGAAAAAAGATGAACATGTTTTATATCGACGTCTGACATCTCAGTCGTTGGATGGCGAGTGTCAGGGAAGGGGCGGGATCAACCCGCAGCTCGGTCGCGCGAAATCCGAGTCTTCAATCAAAACCACCGTCGCGTTACGCGAAGTCAAAGTCTTTCTCCGTATGGATTTCTCTAATCAGTCCAGCGTTTGTTTTTATGAGGTCTCGTCCTGCAAATGTCCAGCAGTCCGAAATCAGTTTCTTGCGTTTCAGTGTCCTTGCCTGGAACGCCACTGCGGCCCGCTTCGCCGTTAGGTCTTCGTTGATAAAAATCGGATTTTCGGATTTCTGCTTGTTGTGCTCCTTCAGCTGTGTTCGGGCACGGAATACCTCATCGCGGGTCGATTCGCTCTTGAAACGGACTATAATTGGTCGTTTTTGCCGGTGACCCTGTTTGTCCATCGGATCGCGAAGTAATGTATCGTTCCGGCCCTAATTAGCGCATAACGATGTCTGTAACCAGTGCATGTATGTTTGTTCATGTCGCCTATCACTCATGATCGCTAGGCGGCACTTCCTATCCTATGTTAACCGGATGTAGCTAGCCGCCATTTATATTCACCGCATTCAGCAAGTTTCCCATTCGACGGTCGTACGGAATATTTAGCTGCGTGTTATAAAATGCTACCTTGTTGTTTAATTTTGTTTTATTCCATCACAACACCCAACTAGCTTATACACAGCTTAAATCATTTCACATAATTACAGCTAATCCGATGGGACTGTTCCACTAAACATGTAGTAGTCCGATCACTGAAACTACTCGTCCGGTACGATCAGACCGGCCTTATTTCGCAGCCTCTTCACGCAATATTTAGCGTAAATTGTTAGTCACGCAAGCACCCGATACGGGCAAGCCACATTCTGTTTTATGCTGACAAGTGTGTGTTTGTTTGTGTGTGTGTGTGTGCGTGCGTGCGTGTTGCGTGAGTGTGTGTGCAGGCAATACCTTGCAATGATGTCGGATGTTTTAGGGAGCCTCAAAGCGGTGAAATTTGATGTTTGAAAGAGCATTAGGAGGTCTCAAAGTGGGGTATAGTTGGAGTTCTCAATGGTGGGTATACACATGGATATTTTTAAGCGCTGGCAAACGCAGGTGGGAAAATGCACCAAAAACCAACCACGGCAACCTGCATGCGAACTCATTCATTCTGCTCACATGTGTAGGGACTGTCGAAGTTTTTACGTCCGTAGTAGCACTTTTCATATTTCGAACAGAAAGGCCTTTCCAGTAACTGCCCCTCTTTGCCTGCTGTACACCAACGGCACCCTACGAACTTGTGACATTCCCTGCAAATATGTAACTATTCGTTAACACGGACACAAGCAACATGCAATACAATGGTTTATACACTGTCAAAAAACCTCTCAAATAATATTACGAACACGATCTTATTGTTCAAAACCACCAAGGAAAAACAAAATCGTACAATAGTATCACGCATAGGTCAGTGGGAATGGTATGTAGTCAATTCAACAAGGATTTACTCTTTGGCAAATTTCAAAACTCGTACGTTGGTGGTGATTTTGTTCCCTATAAAATCAGTATGGTGATTACAATGATCGCAAAAGGGAAACGTCGTGTAGTTTCTATTCTAAGTAAACCAGTTGCCAGTGATGCCAGTCAGGAGCAAGGGGAATATTTTACAGGCGATCGATTCGACCATCGTAGGTGTACTTACGTTTCGTTCATACGGACCTCACAGCGGTATTCAAAGCAGGAGAGCAGCATGCGCAGCTCGCGGCCCTCCAATTCCAACAAGTCGTTCAGCTCCCGGTCAACGCTGGACGTCACCGGGGTGCACGCCTTCCAATCACTGCACAAACACGCGTACCAAGGCAAACCACGGGCCATGTATCGTCTATCTTTTTTCCACCACTCGTTCACTCACACCCTCATCTCATCCGCCCACCCATCACTTGTTCACTCACACCCTCATATCTCATCCGCCCACCCATCACTTGTTCACTCACACCCTCATCCGCCCACCCATCACTTGTTCACTCACACCCTCATATCTCATCCGCCCCATCACTTTTTCACTCACACCCTCATATCTCATCCGCCCACCCATCACTTGTTCACTCACACCCTCATATCTCATCCGCCCACCCATCATTTGTTCACTCACACCCTCATATCTATCCGCCCACCCATCATTTTTTCACCAACAGCATATCTCTGCAATGTCTATGATTACTTGTCTTAATATATGACATCTGTGCATTTGCACAATATATCTTGATTTGTACTTGTCGCAATATTAATTTCTTATACATTTAATGGGAGCCTGTTGTAAAAAGTATTCTTCTTCAAAGAAGCAATACAGATTATGTTACGTTATGACAGACAAACAGGAACTAAAAATACATGTGGCCGTCCATGATGTTGCTGTGAAAGATTGCTGTGTATAATGTATATGAGTGACATGCATGTCCCCTCATAGAGAGTGAACTGATGATCAATGATACTTTCTTCAAGCAACATCAAAGAAGATTGTACACTTGGACAACACCAGATGGTCGGAACAGAAATCAAATTGACTTTATACTGATACCAAAACGACGGAGGACGTCTGTGTTTAATGCAAATACATTACCGGGAGCCGATTGTGGCTCTGACCATGAATTGTTAAGCGCCAAGATTGCGATAAAATTAAGAAAGATGAAGAGAGGGAAAGAGATAGTGAGGTCTGACGTCAGTGATATCACAGAAGGATACCGAGTAGAGATTATGAACCGTTTTGAAGTATTACAGACAGTGGCTGACGAGAAGGAACCAGAGGAGTTGGCAGTAGAAATTAGGAACATCATTATGGAATCAGCTGACAAACACTTCACTAAAAGAGTAGGCAGAAACAACCATGGATAAGCAAAGACACACTGGAATGATTGAAGAAAGGAAAGAGTTAAAGAAGAACCAAGAAATGAGTGAGAATTATCATGAGAAATACAGAAAGAAGTGCAAGATGATTAAACGAATGTGTAAGGAAGACAAGAAGAAATATCTAGAGAAGAAATGTGAAAAGATAGAACTATGTATGAGAAGGAACGATAGTCGCAGTATGTTCGAGGAAATCAAGTCTATGACACAGTTGTTCAAACCTAGACGTGGCGTTATTAAAGATGAAACGGGAATGACTCTGACAGAAAGCAATGACATACTTGAAAGAAGGAAGCAATATTGTGAAAACATGTTTAAGAAATAAGAAAGAGAAGAGGTAGACATGGATGAAGGAAGGGAGTGGACAGAGCCAGAAGATGAACTTGAGCCTTTGCATTCAGAGGTGGAGTGGACAATAAGTCTAAAAGACGGAAAATAGGACATCACTGCTGAGCTAATAAGAGCAAGTGGCGAAGCAGGCGTGGATATCTATCACACATTATGCAAGAAAATATGGACAAGTGGAACATGGCCCATGGACTGGAAACGAGCCATCCTTATACCAATACCAAAAAAGGTGACATACAATAATGCTCAAACCACAGGACTATATCCCTCATCAGCCATGCGAGCAAAATTATGCTAAAAATCATAATTAAGAGAATCACAACAAATTTAGAATGTGAAGTCAATAGAACACAAGCTGGTTTCCAGACTGGAAGAGGAAAAAGAGATCACATTTTCAACCTGAAGATGCTAATTAAAAAATTCAGAGAATTCAGCCATGAACTTAGGATCTGTTTCCTAGATTATTCAAAAGCTTTTGATAATGTTAGTCATCAACAACTCTGGAAAACCTTGATACACGTGGGATTTGACCAGAAAATTACATCACTTATCCAATATTTAGTGAGGTTAGAGTATGGTACCACATATTGGCTCCCAGTCGGCAAGGGAGTGAGACAGGGGTGCATTTTGTCCCACCACCTAATCAGTCTATACACAGAGAATATCATGAGAGAGGTCGAGACTGACACGAGAAGCAAGCATTTTAATGGACTGAAAGTGAATGGAGAGGAGATATATGAATTGAGATATGCCGATGACACAGCGTTAATATCCGACACAAAAGAAGGATTAGATTAACTGATAACTACTGTTAAAGTGCACAGCGAGATGAAAGGATTGAAACTAAATGTAAAGAAGACTAGGATTATGGATGTGAAAGGATGTTGAGAACCATTAGAATTCACAGTAGATGGCGAGTAAATAGAACGAGTGGAAAGTTTTGAATATCTGGGGTCACTGATGGAAGCGGATGGAGATGGGACGAAAGAGATCAAGCGGAGGTTAGCAATGACGAGTAAAAATTTGACAGAGATGACGAAGCTGTGGAAAACAACGAACAAATATATGAAACTACGAATTATCCGAGTCTGCATATTTCTAACTGCTACGTGTGGATGCGAAACCTGGACTCTTATTAAGAACATTACTAAACGTATAAATGCATTTGAAAACAAGTGTTATAGAAATATATTACGAGTTTCGTGGACTGAACGTAGAACTAACGAATCCATCGATGAGCTTGGTGTTATACCCGGGACTTTATTGAACTTTGTAACGAAACAGAAACTAAGTTATTTCGGCCATGTGAAACGGCATCAATCTCTAGAGAGACTAATAATGGAAGGAAAAGTGGAAGGCAGCAGAAGCAGAGGAAGACCTAGGAGACAATGGGAGAAGGACATAGAGGAATGGGTCGGAGCAGACGTCCGGCGAGTGGGGAGACTGGCAAACGAAAGAGCTGTCTATAGACAATCCATCAAGGCTGCAACGTCCGGAAATGGATAAGCGAACCCAACATGACCCTTCCACATCCATACACAGGGCTGCTGTGACATTATCGTCCGTCAGGCTTCGCATTAACAAATGTGGTTAGTTGTTCTGTCAGATTAACCTTCCTGACATAGGCATTATACTACTATTTATTTATATCGCAAAGAAATACACTAGGGCCAGATGTTCAACAAGCAATATGGCGGTGTCAAACAGTTTCACATTTATAGCGGTAGTTTGGTCACTTGTCAGACGTTGGTGCTAGGCCAAGCACCATAAACGAAATGAACGTTGGTAATTTAGGCTTTTTAGATATATTCCTAGAACTCGATTGTTTTGCTTGCTTCCTGTCCATTAGCACAACAAGGCGGGGAGATGGAAGCAAACGGGACAGCATTTTCGCCTTTGAGGTGTTTTTGTACTTCATAAGTCAAACATAGATTATTTATACGTTGTGGATAACACACATTTTTACAAACATCGAAGAAAGTTCAGTCGAAGACGGCTGACGTGCTCTCTGATAAGATCAGATAAGATAAGATAATTTATTATGCCTTTTTCAGAGGAATTTTGCATACACTTCATGGTAATTTTAAGAATTCAAGAATCATTGTATTACAGTATAATCATAAAACACCATTTGAATGAAATTCAAACGGCATTTTATGTGGGCAACAAAACCAATGCTTCTATTCTGGAATATACGGTAAGCTTAATAAATTATGAGGCTGACGGAAACATGGGACTGGCTCCCAGTCCCAGCGTCCAGCGTCTCTTTCGAAATTTCCAGTACTGAAAAGGTATATTCGCTCTCGATTTTGGAAGTTTTTTTTAACAATACTATTACGGGGTTCGTGTTGACGCGACATTTTTATTCTGTCTATTAGACGCTATCGTCGTGATTCCTTTTGACCGGTTGTCTATTTAATTGCACTTGATGGAGACGGTAAACATTGCTATTGTTCGCCGCCTTGCGTGTCCATGAACCTCGCTTTGGGCGAGAGTTATCATGTTACCTTCATTTCGAGAGGGGGTTTGAAAATGCAGCAACTATACACACTGACGCACGATATTTTAAATGCCAGTAGGGATGTAGTTTTCATCGAAGTTTGGAAAAACGATTTAACGAATTGTAGACATATTGAAGTTGGCGATAAAGTGTTGGCTTTCGCAACGTATTTAACTGTGATGGCAGGGGTCCGTCGCATTGTAATCTCGCAAATGTTGTACCGTGATGCTAGCGCATCTGTTTCTCCAGTGGATGCCGATTTTAATACCAGGGTTTTTCTATATAATAAGTATATGCACGAGGCCACCAAATGTTTTGACACTGTTGATTTCTGGTCGCATCGTGGCGTGTGGTCTGACTGGAAGCAGTACCTACTTGATGGTGTACATTTTAATGACGAGGGAAATAGAAAGTACTCCAACAGCGTTCGAGGGGCAGTTGTTGCCGCGGCAAATAAGTTGTAAAGTTGTTAATGCCCAAGGTGTTTGGACATATAAAGTTTGACACTTTCTGACAATTGTTTTGAATTTACAACTGCCTAAAAAGTTCTTGCTGGTGTGGCCGTGTAAATGTTCTGCCATTATGGCTGTGCCATTGTGGGCCGTATAAATGTTCTGCCGTTAAGACGGTACCCTTATGGGCCGTGTAAATGTTCTGCCATTCTGGCTGTGTGCCCTTGGTGACCGTGTAAATGTTCTGCCATTATGACTGTGCCCCTGGCGGCCGTGTAAATGTTCTGCCATTCTAGCTGTGTGCCCTTGGTGGCCGTGTAAATGTTCTGCCATTCTGGCGATGCCCACGGTGGCTTTATAATTGTGTGTTCATTTGCAATTCCTTAGTTACAGAGGTTGGCATTATTACCCATATTTTGTGACTATCCTGGTTTTGGTTTTATGGCACAGAACATACTGTTGGAGGCAGTACATATTAATGCAATTACAGTGTGTAACGTTTGTGTATTTGTGTTTCTTTCCTACATTGGCCTTCTTCCATACTAGCGAGTATGAATTTACCTAGCGGTATGGGTACATTATAATTTAACCGTTAACAGTGTCTGTCCGGTTTTCATTTCAAAATTGTTCAGAATGCCTCCAAAACGTAAACGTTGTGCAGAAGCGTCAGCTCGTTATCACGAGACAGTCGTGGGACCTCCTCGCAAACGAGCCAGGACGGTTGATGGGGACCGGCCAGAGGAAAGAACATCCACAGCCATGCAAGCCATGGAGATTCAGCCCCAGTGTTGTCGGCACCTCCTCCACCTGGCGAGATTGGCATCCTACGTGACCAGATGCGGTCTATGCAGGAACAGGTGGTATTAATCCGGGAGGTGGTCATAGGGATGGATGCATCCTCGCAGGTAGCGAGGGAGGCGACCCCAGCGGCAGCTGGATTGGCAACACAAGCAGCGGCCGGGTCAGCAGCAGCTGCGGCTAGGTCAGATGCAATGGTCACCGAGTCGAGCATGGGTGATATAAGTGAGGAATTACCTCAATACCCCTCTAACATGAGAGCATTGGCGGCGGTACCGCTTGGTAGCCTGGCGGACCAAAAGATTAAAGACAGAATTTGGTCCAACCGGTATATTGATTTGGCTTTACTAATTAATGAAGCAGCGCATGAAAAAACATATATGTCTCCCAATCTCACCTTTGACCAACCTCAGTCACAGGTCATAAAGAAAAATTGCGGACATTGAGCAGTGGTCAGATGCTTTCCTCATTTTCATGGCCACATATACACAACGCTGCCCATTAGAGACACAGGCTATCATGAAATACATGCAGATCATCCGGACCATGGCTTCCAATTCACCCCCAAGGTTTTTGTTGCGTATGACAGGGGCTTTGGGTAGTTGAGGGCACACTTCAACATGCCGTGGTGTGCATTACATCAGGAACTCCTCCATTCGGTTAGCAAGACCGTAGGAAATCAGAGTCGTCCCTTTACCCCGGTGGAGACAGCCCATAGCCAGGCGACAGCCCTTTCCCACCGGCTACTGCTTCGCCTACTGCAGTGATGGGCGTTGCACCAATCAGAAATGTACCTTTGCACACCGATGCCCATCTTGCAATGGATAGCATGCAATGTCACAGTGCTAAGGTAGTCGTCAGGCCACCCAATTCAAACGCCCTGCCACCCCCTTCCATCGCCCTGCCATCATTTTCAAACGGCCTGCTTTCACCGGCATCTAACCTCCCAACACCAATCCACGCCGCCCGGCTTTGGTAGCTCATACAGGAAAGTAGGTATGAATCTGCATTGAAGGAGAAAATTTGCCAAGGATTTATCCATGGATTTCCACTTTCATTTCAAGGCGATCTAAGCCATAGGACAGTACCATGCAACCACCCATCTCTCCTAGCAAACCTTTCAGTGGCAAGGGAAATGATTATCAAAGAATGTACTTTTGGTCGCACTGCAGGCCCCTTCGAATTAATCCCAATTTTTAACTTGGTTATATCACCGTTAGGACTTATTCCAAAGGCAGAGCAAGGCAAGTTTCGGATAATTCACGACTTATCATTCCCAAAGGGAAATTCAGTTAATTTTGGAATCCCACAAGAGTGTTGTTCTGTAACATGAGGATTATGACTACTTTGTTTCATTGCTGACACCAGTGGGTCGTGGTTGTTTTATTGCCAAAGCTGATATTGAATCTGCATTTCGGACTATTCTGGTTCATCCTAGAGATTATCATCTTCTTGGTTTTTCACTTGAAGGTCAATATTATTATGATAAATGCCTTCCAATGGGTTGCTCCATTTCGTGCAAAATTTTGAACAATTTAGCCGTGACTTGCAGTGGATTCTACAAACAAATTTACATGTTATGCATATGTCCCACATCCTGGACGATTACATTTTTCTCTCGCCACCTCAGTCGATTTGCAACTTCTATCTGCAGCAATTTTTCTTTATGGCAAATTGGTTGTCAATTCCGATAAAGCATAGCAAAACTGTGCTGCCATCTACTTGTGTTGTTGTTCACGGTATCGAAGTGGACACTAAAAATAGAGGCTAGGCTCTCCTTGGAACTTTACAATGCTGTTGTAAAGTAATAATTTCAGGCAGACCATTTCTCCGAAGGTTGCATGACTTAACCCTGGGCAAGGTTATGCCTCATTTTCACATACGCCTGGGTAACGAGGCACGGCTTGACTTAGCTGCGTGGTCAATTTTTTCTGGAGAACGTTAATGGGTCATCACTTCTCATTAATGATCAGTGGCTGTCTTCAGAAAAGCTTGAATTTTTCATAGATGCTTCAGGTTTGGGTTTTGCTGGTCTGTTGGAAAGCCAATGGTTTCAAAGTAATTGGCCTTTGTCATGGCTGAACTTCAATATTGCCATAAAGGAATTATTTCCTATCGTACTTGCCTTGTACTTGTGGCCACAAGTTCTGAAAAATGGGAGACTGCTTGTGCTATGTGACAATGAAGCAGTGGTACATGTTATCAATAACCAAACGAATAAAGACAAACAACTGATGTCACTTATCCGTAAATTGACTGTAGCACTCATGGAAAACAACTTGATTTTAAGACCAAAATATGTCCCAGGTAAACAGAATAGAATCGCTGATGCGCTGTCTCGATTTCAGGACACGCCAGAACTGCGCAGGCAGTATGGCCTCGAATCAGTGCAGTCAGTCATCCCGCCGGATCTCCTGCCTTGGTAACTGTCATTCAACACTTGTTAGATGCTTCCTTGTCTGACCTCACCACACAGGCTTATCAAAAAAGTGTTACAATGTTTCAACAGTTCTGTCAATTTAAATGTCACCCCACACACTGGTTTCCAGCAATAAAAAACACCAACAATAATGTCTTTGATAGCTTTTTTTTCTTCAAAAAGGTTATGCGCCATCATCCATTACCAGTGTGATTTCAGCAATTTCATACATGCATAAAATGCACACTTTTGTAGATCCAGCTGCTACATTTGTTGTTCGAAAATTATTACATAAGGCTGCAAAATTTAGGTCATCAGGTGATCAGCGGGCACCAGTCACAAAATCGGTTTTGCCCAAGTTGGTGTGTTCTACACCACACATCTCATGTTGCTATTATAACAACATTTTAACTTCGGCCATGTATTTACTAGCCTTTCACGTCTTCCTTCGAATAGGGGAAATTGCAGTAACTTCTACTACAAAAATCGGTCACGTCTTGCAGGTGAGCCAACTGGCAGTGACGACTAATGGCAGGTGAGCCAACTGGCAGTGACGACTAATGGCAGGTGAGCCAACTGGCAGTGACGACTAATGGCAGGTGAGCCAACTGGCAGTGACGACTAATGGCAGGTGAGCCAACTGGCAGTGACGACTAATGGCTGTACATTGGTGTTTTATGCATGCAAGCATTATTACATTTGTTATGACATGTATAACGAGGTAACGACATTGTATATTATTGTAGTTATGTAATCTAGTTATACATAAAGAGTTGGCTTAATATTAAGCTGTTATACAAACATACATCTGACTTGTGTTATCTGCAAACAAGCCACGTTTCCGAGTCACCGAGTCACAACTTTATTTGGTGCTGTTGTCCCGCATAAAAAAACACCATTTGAATGAAATTCAAACGGCATTTATGTGGGCAACAAAACCAATGCTTCTATTCTGGAATATACGGTAAGCTTAATAAATTATGAGGCTGACGGAAACATGGGATTGGCTCTCCAATCCCAGCGTCCAGCCTCTCTTTCAAAATTTCCAGAATTGAAAAGGTATATTCGCTCTCGATTTTTGAAGTTTGCTTTCCCACCCTCCTACCCCGTCTTCACCTGAGTATTTAGATGGCGGGTGGTGGTTTTTGCGAAGAGGTGCGAGAAAACGTCGTCGACCAGGCAACGACGAAAGCCAAGGCGTACTGCGAAGAACTCAACATCGCGACGGGAAGACAGGAGCGACCGAGAAGATGCATGGCCGATGATGCCGGCCTGTGATTGTAAGCTGAACTACTGAGATGAGGCGAGAACAGCTCCAAAACCTCGATTGACACCACGCGGAGATGGCAGCTAGAACGCGTCAATTAATCGAGATTAATGTGAAGTTCGGTTTGTGACAAATGTGGAGCGCCTAGTCGACCCGACCCAACCATACATTCCGCCATCGACCGATTGAAAGGTAAGATCCGTCGTTACCAAGGTCAAACTGGAGAGACGGCAACCATGCATGGTGAAATGAAGACACGATTCATTGTTCGAGAACACGGCAGTGTTGCTAGGGACATTTCTTACCATGGACGTGACTGTGACAGCGTCTGCGTCTATCAATATTGCATATAGCAGTCTGTCCACTACATGACAGCAGTTCTCAACCGGGGGTCCTCGACCCACTGGGAGGCCCCAGAGAACTGCCTGTGGGTCCTCGGCCCACTGGGGGCCCAGAGAACTGCCTGTGGGTCCTCGGTCCACTGGGGGCCCCAGCGAACTGCCTGTGGGTCCGCGAGATGGCAGGAGAAAATTAAAATTTTTAATTCACAGGCACATGAGAGCTCGTTTCAATCAAGTGCTATTGGAAACATTTTTGACCCAATGTGGAGCGGAGTTCCAGGTATGTCATGATAGTTTGGATACCATTCAGCACCACCTAGTTGTGTGAGGTTGGCTTTTCAGCCATGACAGCCTGAACATTAATGACCATTGGATATGGCATGGGTGTGTGTTTGTCAAAGATCTCCCTATGCATTCATCGTACTATTGGCAGGCATCAGCAGCAGTTTTCGTGCACAATGAGTGATTAAAGCTTGTAGTTAGGCTATCATGAGAATAGTCTTGAATGGTTTTGAAAATTATGTTTGAAATACGAACTAAGATCAACCCAAGTTGACATACTGTACACGTGACATTTATTTCATTTAAATCTGTTTGTTTGTGAGTTTGTTTAATAATAGTTAACAAGCAGTATACTAGTGTACTAACAACAGCAAACACGTTTTCTTTTAATGTTTAATAAAACATATTTTTTAAAGCTATAGCTACTGACATAATTGTAGCTAAAACGCGGGGGGTGTCATATCTTATACGGGATCCCCATGTTTTCTATTGGACACAGGGGGCCTTCACCATGCAACCGTTGCACTTCGACATGCCACCTGAATTATGCAAATTGGTATTTAGTTTTGGTTATTATAAATCATATGATACACTGTTAACTTAAATTATGTGATATATTGTAAAGGTGGCTCCGCCATAGGGCAATGCATCATCACACTTTTGCAGATTACCCTACTTGGTTGGATTAGTAAGCTGAACCTCACCTGGCAAACTTGAATGCAGACGTATCTTCGCACAGAGCATCGTTGTCATTCTCCATGAAACACGGACACTTACAATCGACATGTTTGTTTCCATGACACTTGGATGGCTTGGAACTGAGCTATAGATCAATAATATGTTATCAAAGAGAGGTTGTCTGTTCCCTTAGCTAGATAATTATTAGTAAGAATTTCGCTGAATCACTCATACTTAATCCCATTTTGGGCAGGTGCGTGGCAAAGAGTCACATTCAAAGCCATATGTGCCAATAAGCAATAATTAAATGGCAATAGCGGCGGTTTACAAATTTATCGTTTTGTTTACCATTAGAAAATCTTACACAGGCAACTGTCAAATTGCGAACATTAATTCGGGCTTATTCAGAGCAAACTGACTTATATTTAAGACATTGTTTTGCAAATTAATGTTTAGTTCTGGCAGTATGTATATTTTTAGATTTCCGAGTGTCATGATGGTGTATGTTAACATTTGAAGTAATCTGCCAGTTTAATAACTAAACAGGTAGATTTTTGTGAACGTATTTAAAGTAAAATTTTAATTCTTGTAATTTTAATTGACCTTTTTTAAACAAATTAATTTGTTTAAAAGTCGCTATGTGTGAGAATTATATCCACTTGCCGTTATTGTATGAACAGCTTTTTTTAATTGTCATTAATCTGTCTCCTTTGTATCCCCATGCCATAATACTATAGCTTATATGTGATAACGATTCATATAAAAACAAATATTTCTAAAGGTAACACACATTTTAGCCTATTTAATATGCCAATAATGTTTGCACATTTATTATAAGTTTTCTATATGTTGTTTCCAATTTAAATTTGAATCCAGGGTTAACCCTTCTAGCTTAAAAAAGTCATATTGTTATTTTTCGAAAAAATGCCTCTTCAGCAACATGAATGCAGTGTTTTGTCATGCTCAACAATGACCCTAATAAATAATTTATAATATTGGCTAATTTTATAGAAATTAATTACACGATTTCTGGCTTATTAAGCGCAATTAGTTGGGCAGTATACCTTCTGGTATTAAGAACTATATGTATTAAGAACTATTAAAAGTAATTTTAAATCACACGTCAACCAGCTGGTGATGCTGCAAGGTTCTTTCCCACACACTACGATGAATGCGATGACAATAGTGTTGGTTTACCGTGTCACGACATAGACAAGGCAGCGGTACGAGGAGACTGGCCGTGCGCGCTACCAGTAACATGTTGGTGCCTGCCATACGCTCCATGTAATACGTCGGGTCGGCGTTCGTGTTGTCTATTACAGTCAAATTCTCACGGATCTGTTAATAATAATAATAAATTGGTAAATTTTAAAAAGCGCACATATTAAGTTGCCTACAACAACATGCACAGAAATATCTTAGGATACCACCAATGGGACAGTGCGAGTAGCATGTTTGTTAATAATGCTATTGACATGTTGCGTAAGAATGTTCATAGTGTCTCATAAACGTATTTTTAACATTGACAATGACATTATGAACTATATACATGTACAATTGTACAGATATTGTTAATGGGCCCATGTGGACTAGCTGGGCTGAATCACTGTATATTTTTGTAAAACGGTGACTTTATATAATGTTTTAAATATTTAAAACATTATTTCTCATAATATGTATAACTTATTTATTTGTTTATTAACTTAATGTGACCTTATTTTATCTATTTATATTTCTAACTTATTGACTTTTAGCAGCTACGCATTTTATACCTATTTATATGTACCAGTTGTACATGGGTTTTGACTGAAATAAAGGTATTCGTAATTATACAATTTATTAAAATAGCGCCCGATCAATCGTATTGCTCTGATGTGCTTTATATGCAAGTACTATTTTTAGAATTGTATTAAATTAAAACAAAAAACAATTCTAAAATGTATACCATGAAGTAATCCTAAAATAGTCCTTCGATTGTCAATATGCCCCCTGTATAATAATAATGGAATTATTTCTTTAGCGCCAATATCTCCTGAAAAACCAAGCTCAGTGGCGCAAGAAATCCAAAGGACTAAGTTTTGTCATTGTTATGTACATAGCAAGTCTTCAACAGACGGATGGAATTGTTAAGAAGCTAAGGAGGATATGCAGTATTAAAAAGATAGGTTTCTAGATGACGGCAAATTAAGTAAGTTCCACAAAATTGGTGCTGCAACAGAAAAGCTCCAGTTCCAGCACCTGTCGTAATTATGGAACAAAACGTAGATCAGAGTCTGCCGACCGAAGCTATTTGGGTTTCTTTGCTGGAGTGAGTATATACTGTAGGTCTGCAGGTTGTTTGGATGATAGGGCTTGATAAGTAACTGTACAGATCTTAAAAATAATAAGATACGTGTTTATAGAAGTGGCACTGAGCGAGAAGAACGAGGAGATCGCGTAACTACTCTTGCCAAACAATTTTGGATACGTTGAAGTTTTGTAATGTTCTTGCTGGCAATAGTATAAGTGTGGGAATTGCAATAGTCAAATTTGCTGCTAACAAGTGCTGTTGCAATAGTTTTAGCAACAGAAAATGACAGATACCGGCGAATACGGCGAGGATCACGAATATGATCAAAACAGCAGCGACACGTTTGAGATATATGATGTTTACCATCAAAGATTACTCCTAGATTCCACGCAAAGGTTGCTGGTGTGATACGCTGACTCAAAATACGCGACGGGAAAAACATCAAGTTTACCACACCTCATTGGAGTACCAATGGTGAGAAATTCAGTCTTATTTACATTTAACTTTAATTTGCTGTCATATATCTTAGAGGCAATCACTAAGCTGGTTAACGAAGCGATTTGTATCCGAGGTAGCCTAAGAAATGTAGATCTGTGTATCGTCAGAATAAAGATAATGATCCATATTTTGACTTTGGATAACAGGGCTTAGTGGTGTGGTATAAAAAGTGAAAAGGAAAGGCCCCCTAACAGAACCATAAAGTAGGCAGTGCAGCCAAAAAGCAGTTCCCAATCTTAATGATTTTGTATCTGTCAGCTAGGTATGGAGAAAACTAGCTCAGAGCTGTGCCAGATATACCGTACCACTTTGATATGCGTTTAAGAGCGTATAAACAACTTTTAAAATATTTTATATGTACTAAATAATAAAAATAAATAAGTTAATTAAAATATAATAAATAATTACAAAAATAAAATAATTAATTAAAATATGAATAAGTGCATTTAGTAAAATCCAAGTGATTATTATAATTATCAAAATATCAGATATAGAAAATACGGTTGTACTGGCCTTGTATACGGTGTGTTTATTAAATGTTTCCAGATCCACGCACGAAGAATTTATCATGTACCTATTCCAAATGAGGTGCATTGCTATTTCTGGTTCCTGCAAAAAGCAACATTATTATGTAATGTATAGATGCAGCGCCAAGTGTGTGCAACGCACGTAACTACTCACTGCTAGAATATGAACGGAGGACATGTGTGTGGGGTATACAGATCAGTATTTTTCACCTGTTTGAAGCAGACTGGGAATACGGTCAGCTTATCTGCTTATTTTGTATATATATATATATATATATATATATATATAATCATCGAGAGTGTATACAAAACAGTTCTATTTCACACGGAATGCCCCAGAGCAGAAAGCACCTGTGCAACATAGCCAAACCAAGTAGTATTTCTATACCAGAAGTTTAAACATAACACTGATATTCATCAGTTTAAGTTGTCATATTAACTGCGTAGTCAAACTTTTGTTTACATAACATGGAATGTCCCACCTCAGTAGAAAACATTCATGCAACATGTTTCCGTTTTTTGTCCGAAATGAATGAATACAAGCAGCCTCATATGCCCCACCTAAGTAGAAAGCATATTTTGTGTACCTGCCACCTTATGTGAGCATAACCACTGCCAAAAAAAGAGGTCACTGCAACTGCAACATTGGAATTCGAATATATTTTTGAAAAGCTTGGGATTTCCACCGTCCCATGCGCTGGATTTCTTCGTCCGAGACCCCCTGCATTGCAGCTGCTGTCAAATGAGAGTCTTGATAATGCCTGTATGCATAAAACACCAATTTACAGCCATTAATTGTCACTGCCAGCTGGCTCACCTGCAAGACGTGACACATTATTGCTGGTGTTTTTTATTGCTGGAAATCAGAGTGTAAGGTGAAGTTCAAATTGACAGAACTGTTGAAACATTGTAACACTTTTTTGATAAGCCTGTGTTGTGAGGTCAGACAAGGAAGCATCTAACAAGTGTTGAATGACAGTTACCAAGGAAGGAGATCCGGCGGGATGACTGACTGCACTGGCTCGAGGCCATACTGCCTGCGCAGTTCTGGCGTGTCCTGAAATCGAGACAGCGCATCAGCGATTCTATTCTGTTTACCTGGGACATGTTTTGGTCTTAAAATAAAGTTGTTTTTCATGAGTGCTACAGTCAACTTCCGGATAAATGACATCGGTTGTTTGTCTTCATTCGTTTGGTTATTGATAACATGTACCACTGCTTCATTGTCACATAGCACAAGCAGTCTCCTATCTTTCAGAACTTGTGGCCACAAGTACAAGGCAAGTACGATAGGAAATAATTCCTTTATGGCAATATTGAAGTTCAGCCATGACAAAGGTCAATGACTTTGAAACCATTGGCTTTCCAATAGACTAGCAAAACCCAAACCTGAAGCATCTATGAATATATATATATATATATATAAAATAAGCAGATAAGCTGACCGTATTCCCAGTCTGCTTCAAACAGGTGAAAAATACTGATTTGTATACACCACACACATGTCCTCCGTATATAAATATATATGTATATATATATATATATATATAGAGAGAGAGAGAGAGAGAGAGAGAGAGAGAGAGAGAGAGAGAGAATGTATAGAATGTACATATATATATATATGTATGTATATATATATATATATATATATAGACAATTAAATTAAAATGTTCATGTCATAAGACAATAAAATGGAAAAACAAAATAAAAGCAAGTTCTAATATAGCGCGGTATCCAATCCCTATGACTGTTCAAAACGCTTGACACTTTACTTCCTGTTCAATCGAATACCATCTCAATTTCTCTGGGAAGCATTCAGCCACACTGCAATTACTGCGCTAAGACTCGGTTGTGCGTCCTATGTTCTACATACTATGCCACCGCGCTTCACGTGCAATGTAATATCGATGAGACGTGCAAGAACATACAGGTATTGTGACTTCTAAAAAAGAACTGATATCTAAGGAAACTCCTACATTCAGTGCGTACCATGTTTGTGATGTGTACGTTCTCAATCCACGGAATCACAGGGCTATTGCTGGGTGGCGTCACAAAATAGCGGTGGACTATGATGTAGCCAGATTCGTCAATTATAAAACAACTGAAACGGATGACAGTATACTTTGGTATGCAGTCGTTCAATTCAACTGACTATCAAGCAGTTCAACTAATTACTAATAGTTACAATGCAAATTACTTTTCTTTCCATGTAAAGTAATTTACAGGCATAGATCCAAACAAATTACTTTTCTCTCCATGTAAAGCAATTTACATGCATAGATTCAAACAAATTACTTTTCTTTCCATGTAAAGCAATTTACATGCTTTGATTCAAACAAATTACTTTTCTTTCCATGTAAAGTAATTTACAGGCATATATCCAAACAAATTACTTTTCTTTCCACGTAAAGCAAAATAACATGCATATATTCAAACAAATTACTTTTCTTTCCATGTAAAGCAATTTACATGCATATATTCAAACAAATTACTTTTCTTTCCATGTAAAGCAATTGACATGCATAGATTCAAACAAATTACTTTTCTTTCCATGTAAAGTAATTTACAGGCATAGATCCAAACAAATTACTTTTCTTTCCACGTAAAGCAAAATAACATGCATAGATTCAAACAAATTACTTTTCTTTCCATGTAAAGTAATTTACAGGCATAGATCCAAACAAATTACTTTTCTTTCCACATAAAACAAAATAACATGCATATATTCAAACAAATTACTTTTCTCTCCATGTAAAGCAATTTACATGCTTTGATTCAAACAAATTACTTTTCTTTCCATGTAAAGTAATTTACAGGCATAGATCCAAATAAATTACTTTTCTTTCCATGTAAAGCAATTTACATGCATATATTCAAACAAAGTACTTTTCTCTCCATGTAAAGCAAATAGAAAATATGTAATTTGTTCGATATTATTGTTGCTGTTATTATCATTGTTGTTGTTGTTGTTGTTGTGTTGTTTTAATTTTTACTTGTTGGAAACGATTTTGTATTGTGTAATGATGAACATGTGCTTGTTGTTGGAAATAAATTCCTGGTTGGTTGGTTGATTGATTGATTGATTGTTGTTATTGTTGTCGCTGCCGCTGTTGTTGTTGTTGTCGATATTAATATTATTGTTACATGAATCCGTCCTGTTTGCACAGGTCGTACGTCTCCTTGAGCATAGTTGCCATGTACTCGACCGTGACAGCGACAGCCGTCACTCCTATTGTCCGGAGCCTCGTTGGCTCACCGTGGATCCTACAACCAACACAACACAGCGTTCAGCATCTGATCACCCTGCAAGTGAGCTACTTATTTCACATGCTTGTTTGCACAAAACACAGCCCAGCATAATAGAGGTAGTTTAACAACACTAGAGACCAGGAGATTGAGAGGAAATCAGATAGAAGTGTTAAAAATATTGAATGATTATGAAAATATTGATAGAAATATTATTTCTCAGTTAAGAAAGATAGAAGGACTAAAGGACATGAAGTTACATTAGCACAGGAGCAGTGTAGATTAGATATAAGAAAGTTCTCATTTTCACAAAGGACTATAAATAAATGTAACATATTATCTGCTGATTGTGTGGGTGCTAGTAGCGTGAGGATGTTTAAAAATAAAATTAGAACACACACACACTGTGCCTGCGCTAGAGTGGTGTGCCCCTTAAACCTTTCCAATGTGCTACCGTTACGTCCCCCTCCCAGACGTTCTGTTATGAATGTCGCCATGAACATTTTCCAACAACACCCCTCCCCTCGTGTTCCAGTGTCAGGATCTGACAGTGTGACAGCGAAGTCGTGCTGAAGCTCCGGCTCACAACCCATCCAATATCAATTTGGTTCCGCTACCAGCGTTTTGCTAGCCTCAAGAGGGGTGCACGCACGCGCACTAGCTCTTACACGCAATTGACGGATGATCGACAGAAAGAACATACGTCAAGTTTGCAGTGAGCGCCTTGCTGATGGTAATCAAGTAGCCGGCTCCCATGGGATCTAGGGCAGGCGGTCCAGCCATAAATTTGTCAGGGGCGATGATTGCTCGCTGATACCTACACGACAGACAAGAATGCATTTTGTACCTGAGCATGCTCTTTTGGAAACCTTGCCCACAAAAAGTATGTTTTTTCTGTTGCTTTTTATGATAACACATCATGATCTTCCTCTCAATAAATTGCAGTGAAGAATGTTAACCTTCTTACCATAGAATGTGCCCTTTCAGGACTTTGTCAACATTTATGGACTATGTTTTTTAAATACCCTCACAAAAGCGCGAAATTGTGGGCTAGTGAAAATGGCGGCAATTCCCCCCACCTGGTATGTTAAAAAACCAATGCAAGCACAAGAGAGAGGATAACTGCGCAGATGCCAACCAAGACTTCAGTTGTTAGTATCCAGATAGAATAATCTATTTACTGATTGATTGATTGATTGATTGATTGAATGGTTGGTTGGTTGATTGGTCGATTGGTCGATTGGTCGATTGATCGATTGATTTATTGGCTGACGGGCTGGCTGGCTGGCTGGCTGGCTGGCTGGCTGGCTGGCTGGCTGGCTGGCTGGCTGGCTGGCTGGCTGGCTGGCTGGCTGGCTGGCTGGCTGGCTGGCTGGCTGGCTAAGATAACATGCGACTGTGGCGCGCTACATATTGGCGAAACGTATTCTATTTTATGAAAAACGAAAAGTCTGTATTATCATTTGTGGCAATTGTCAATAGCCTTATTTCGCACACCAATCTGGTCCCGTTATTCGTACGCGGCTGTCGCTTTACAAATCTTATTAACTGTTACATTTTTGTTTTGCTCCATAAGTCCACGACTTCATACACATAATATATATGTAACACGGTTAAAGAGTCAAATAAAACAAAGATATCTTAAAGGTCATCATAGAATTCACTGACGAGCCAAGAGATAAATCAGCGTTTCGATAGGTCGATAAGTGGCTGGTGTAGTCAGCACTCCCTGGCTCGCAAGGAAGGGTGTCACTTAAAAAAGTACCTTTAGCATGGATGAATTTACATTCAACACAGCTTTAACACTGCACACTAGTCTAGCTCACCACTCGGTTTCTTTGACATTGAAGCGTTTCGGCATCCTTACAGTTGGATAGAAGCGGAAAACGCCAAAGACAAGACCAATATATCGCCAGACGGCGTATGTGATGCTATGACGCCTCTGACTCCAGATCCACTCCAAGTCAGCCTTGCGTGTGATCTCCACGCTCTCGACAACGTTATCCTGGAATGGCAGTGGTTGAGACAACACTAATAATTAAACTACAGCAGGTAACCGTACATATAGTTACAAACTCAAAACTACTGTTTATCTTTAAAAGCATAGTGTAATTGTTACGAAGATTTTTCCCCAATGTGGTTGATGTCTAAATAATAAAATAAATTATAACGCATTTGAGTTACGGTATCGCAGAAAACTACCTGGAATGGAGTTATTTTTCGGGTTTGTCCAGGTGTGGTTGGTTCAAAGAAGGATGAATAATCTACTGAACCTTCTCTGACGCTCAAATACGACGACACGGGGTTACGGAATGCGTCCGTTCCTAACTTCAGCCCAGTCGTGTCTGCAAATGTCAACAAGAAAAGGGGCGTTCAGTTAGGCACTAAACAGTCGGTTAATGCAGCACACATCACGTACGTTTGTTTTATGAGATACGATGTACTAAGGCTTCGGCAAGTGAATATACGCGAATATATATTTTTTTAATAAAGCTAGAAAGGTTACGTTTACCACAGAACTTTGGAAAAGTGTGTGAAAAAAAGAAACAGTACACAATCCCTACAGCTGCACCAAAACGAAAAAGGAACTACGATAAGACGCTAAGGATGTGTGCCAATAACATCAAACAGCACCTCTGCGGGCGGTTGAAGTAATAAAATGGCGTCGCCTGGAGAAACTTGGTTAAAAGTATCATTGTGTTATGTTACTGTGGTATACTGTGTCATCCCATGAAATCCGCTTGCCAAAAGTAACTTTTGCATGAATGCCAGCAATTTAAATTGTTTGCTTTAAAAGAAATAGCATCCATTTTATAACATGGCCGCCAAATAAAATTTCCGGATATATTTTATTAACTGCGTCACGTAGAACCACAACTTTGGTGTCGAAATATATGGACTTTGGAGGTCAGAGGTTTCACATATTTTACATTCGACTGTCTCCGACATTTAAATCCGCCATTTGTAAAGATGGCGGTAGTCAAAACCAATTTCTTAACAGTTACGTCACAGAGAGCCATCATGTGTATGTCAATTTGTAGGTTTGTAGTCAGCGATTTCAAATATATTACACATGACCTTCGCTTGCATGCATATATCCGCCATTTTTTTAAAGATGGTGTCCATCAAAGCCAATTACACTGTATCTAAAGAACTACATCACCTAGAGCCATAATGATGACACAAAAATTTAGGTTTTCAGGTGCGATGACTTCAAACGCATTACTTTTGACCTTCGCTGACATTCAAGTATCCACCATTTTTAAAGATGGCGTCTGTCAATGACTATTTGTCCTATGTCTAAAGAACGACATCACAAAGAGCCATAACGTTGACCAATACCAAACTATAGGTATTCAGGTGCGATGATTTCAAATGTTTCTTTTATCCTTCGCCGATATTCAAATGACACCCGTCAAAATTTATTGTCCCTATATCGTAAGAACAACATCACCTAGAGCAGTAACGTTGATAACAATCCACAGGTTTTTATTTGCAACGATTTGAAACATATTGCTGTTAACTTTCTCCGACTTTCATATCCGCCATTTACATCAAAAGTACAACGTTCCGACCGACGCACACACCTGTGATTGCGGCCCTTTTGAAGTATTTGCACGTGCGTGCTGCAAACTTGTCCATGTTGTAGTGATATGTGAACGGGGACCCGAATGAGGGCACGTGGAATGACATAAATGCGTCCTTGTCCTCGAATAAAACAGCACATATGGTAAAGGTGGTAGTCGAAACGTTCATCCCAAGAGAGAACTGTAAACGGAAACACAGTTGGTTACGTTGAATATAAAGAGCATCCATATTGCCGTGCATAAGACATAACAGACAAGGCTGCTTGCATAAACGCATCCAAACAATGTTATGAGCTGCCTAAAAGTCAGATGTTGAATTTCAAGATGTTCCACTTGAGGTGACTTGCACAAGGCAGTGCAGATGAGGCGGATGTGTGTCGCAGTATTGTTCCCTGCGAAGAAACAATATTACACACACACACACACACACACACACACACACACACACACACACACACACACACACACACACACACACACACACACACACACACACACACACACACACACACACACACACACACACACACACACACACACACACAGCTGTATATAAGGAATCAGATCAGCTTACTGAATTACATGCCATGCACAATTCATCATACGCACATAGCTAGTACACGCACATTAGATTTAGCGGTCAAACATTACGCACAAACGAATTAACGAACGCATGCACGCACGCACACACATGCGTGCGTGCGTGCGTGCGTGTGTATGTTATTTTACGGATGTTATGTGTGGCCGCTGGAATAAACAACACATAGTTTCACGTATGCTGAAAGCAGATGTTAACAAGCGCGGAATTAGTGCAGGTGTAACAGTCGAAAGGATCACCTGCCATGGGTATGACTTATGACTTTACGTACTGCTAATGCTCGCGCAAACGCAGTGAACAACCTGACATGACGTTTTGACATTTGGCCCTCAGTTGAGTTTATTTGCCGAGAATAGTGTCCGAATATTTGTTTCTGTGTTTTAGCATTTCTGCTCTTCTGTTATAAGAATACTATTTCTTTGTGCTTATTGTTTGTGTGAAACTGTTTTAATTAACTTGTGAATAACTATAGCGTTTCTTATTCTGATTATTTTCTTACTGTTAAAATTTTTAAAAGCTATTACATGTATCTTTATGCTCTGCATTACAACAACCAAAGTGTTAAATCTAAACGTATTATTAGCGAAAGCCACTTTAGAAACGACGCCTAGTTTTAGCCCACGACTAAACACTAGAATGTTAGGCGAGCGGTAGAGCCACCTATCGGTCCAATTTAAATGCCCCCCCCCCCCCATACACATACCCAGATGTTACATCATTCGAAAGCTCTACATCTACCCGTCCCAACGAGGCCTGTCGTAGAGTTGCCCAGTGGTGTAGTAAGCGTGAATCCAAGGTCAAACAAGGTCACCGTCAAATGATGAATTTTCAAAATTGTGCGCATCCGCAGTCGTCTTAACATTACAATGGTTGCATATCTACTTTACTTAGGTATAACATGGCGAAGTAATATATTTTTTGAAAGCTTATTATCTCCCCATCAAAATGAGGTACGATATAGAGGTGTTACCCGATATGGTACGAGTGGAGCTAAGGTCAAACAAGGTCACCGTGAAATGACGAACATTCTATTTTTTGTAATACCGCGAAAGTAATAAAGTTACAATGACCCTGAAACAACTTCATTTATATGTACGTATCATACACTGTGAGAAAGAACCATTTCTCCCTGTCAAAATGAGATATAATAATAATAATTTATTTATTTGATAGCACCCCTTTCAAATAATAGTTCTGGGCCGCTTTATAATGGTAAATGCAAATAAATAACTAACATCATACGATATATAGTAAAAAATACTAATGTGCTACAACATATGCAATCATTACTGCTAAGTAAAATCAACTATACTTTCTTAAAATATATAAATAAACACAAGTATGCTGGCTGTTAAAACATTAAAATACATTAATTACAATATTAAATTAATGAAAATAAAGGTATCAATAATTAAGATAATCGATCATCGAATGTTAAAATAATTTGTGAAAAGATGTGTCTTCAGTGCCACTTTAAACTGATAGACACTAGTGCATTGGCGCACTGTGAGTGGTAGTTGATGCCATGCTCTTGGAGCTGCACAAGAGAATGCTCGTTCGCCTAGTTTAGAGCGGGCAGTGGGTTGTCTAATGAGTAGCTGATCGGAGGAGCGTAGACAGCGTGTTGGGCGATACGGAGAGAGAAGTGCTGATAGGTACGGAGGTGCGAGCCCATGAAGGCATTTGACAGTGAGAAGTAGGGTCTTGAAAGTAATGCGACCCGTCACAGCAAGCCAGTGCAGCTCCAAGAGCACGGGAGTGACGTGGTCTCGTTTCGACCGCATCGTTATGATACGAGCACATGCATTTTTTTAGTTTCTTAATTACTGTCGCTTGCAATCCATTAAGAATACTATTGCAGCAGTCAATTCGCGAAATGACTAGCGCATGCATAAGTTGTTTTGTGTGTTCTTTGTCTAAGTATCGACGAATGCGTCCAACGCTTGGAGATGGTAATACGCATTTCTGCAAATGTCTGTTCTACAGTATATGTCGCTCAAGGGATGTAGGAATCAAAAGTCACCCTCAAGTTTATGGCGTGTGTGTTGAGTAACACACCCGCATTTCCGTTAGTTACACCGTCAGGAAGAATATTTTTGGTTGCTGATTTCGGTTGGATGATGATTATCTCCGTTTTGTCATCATTAAGTTTTAGCATGTTGGTTTTCATCCATTGACGGATACTGCCAACACAGAGTTCTATTTTCGTGATGACAATGTCGGGTGAAATATTATCGCTCAGGCTAAATTCTTGGAAAAGTCGGATGTCATGGGCATATAGATGGTAAGCCATGCCATCGTGGTTGACGACGCGATTGAGAGGAGTCATATATATAATGAACAGTAATGGTCCAAGAACTGACCCCTGCGGGACACCGCAGGTCAGTTAGTGAGGTGTAGATTACTGACGTGACCACAGTGATGTCGGTGCTCACGTGATCACAGTGATGTCGGTGCTCACGTGATCACAGTGAAGTCGGTGCTTACGTGATCACAGTGATGTCGGTGCGTTGATGAACCTCATCAAATAAGCACCAGACTTTGATTGACAGACTTCACGTTCGAACCTGGAAATTGGCAGGGATTTCCGTAAGTTGTCCGGGATGCGGCGGACGCAAATGGGGCAAGTCGACTCCGTGTGATTTTTTACATTTGTGCAAATTTCTGTTGGTTGGGCTTCCCGCCAAAGGTCACTACGGGTGGCTACGTTACCAGCAGCCAGTAGAGATCGTCACCGGACCGTGATGAATACCTGTTGTTGTATTCGCCATTTCACAGCTTGCTGCATGCCTGTCCAAGCTCGACCGGTGGCAATACACCAACGTCAGCTGAGGTAGTGGTTACGTCGGTCACGCATGACCTCCGTCGTGGTGTGAATAAGGTGTCGCTTTGTGGTAAATTGCTAAAAATTCTCAACTTCTCAACATGTCCAAGACAAAAATTATTGTTCAAGCGAGCAAAGTGAAAATGTCGACCGCAGAGACAGCGACCGCTACGACTACATTGAAACCATTCTGACGAGGCAACAATATATGATGGAACTGATGCTTCAGAAACAAAACACCATGACAGCGGATATGAAGAACACATTTGTGGAAAGCATCAGCAGAACGATGGAAACAAAGCTGGAATCTACAAAATTAATTTTTTGTAATAACGAATGATCACCAAAAACTAACCAAAGAAAACTCTTTGCTGAAATAAACCATTGAAACTCGCATCGACAAATTAAAAACCGTAACAAAACAAAACGTTGATATGGAAATATAACTAGATGAAATCGAACAATACTCAAGACGAGACTATTTGGTTAAAAATGGAACGCCCGAGGTAACAGACGAGACAGATAAAAAACTTTCGTAAGTTTTGTCCAGAGCAAATTTCCAGATGTCACGATAAACGTAAGCGACATTAGCAAAGCCCATCGACGACCAACCAGAGACAATCCGCGACAACCGCGACAACCGACACCAAGGAAGACCAATGATCGTAAAATCTGCGACTCATAAAAAGAAAGATGAAATCTACTCTGGTCGAAAAACCCTAAAAGGCACCAACATTTACATGAACGGACTGTTAACAAAAACGTGCTAAACTACATCGCTTCTGCATCAACAACATCAAGGAGAGAACAAATGTGTGGACGGAAGATTTTGTCAGAGTGGGAGAGCAAATCGTTCACGTGAAGACAAAAGAAGACGTTAAGGCCTTTGTGTGACTGCGCGAACATTACATCAACGCGTGTTACCTGGCTATCATCAGGCACTATATTCTTGTGTGACTGTGCGAACAATGCGTCAATGTCAGAGCGTTATCTGACCTCATCAGGTATTTTTAACTGAAACGAACTACGTCTAAATGGAAAGTCAATTGCATAATCTACTCTATATGCGACCTTTATGTATGAATTATTGACAGAAACCAAAGAAGACGGATTCACTTTTCGGTGTATGGGGTGTTTGAGGGTAGAATGTCTGATGAAGGAGGTGTGTAAGTTGACGGATATAGTGAAGGAGATGGAGGTGAGACTCAACATGGAAATAGATGGAATAGAGAGGGATGACAGAGAAGGAGCAGGGTTGTGACACGGAGACTAAAGAAAGGAGACTACGCGGAGGGAAGGTGACAGGTGTGAAGGAACAAGAAAATAAGAAGAAGACAGAGGGACGAAGGAAAAGTGTTCGACAGAGGAAAAGAAAACGGGTCAGTGGGGATAGATCAATAGGTTGACAGACTGTAGAGAACGAAGAGAGACGCGACAGCGATACATGGGGTAAAGAGGTAGATACCATAGAGGCAGTTGGTAAGACTGTGAAACAGAAGACTGAGAAGAAGAAAGATGGAAGAAGACAGAGTGTTCAGCAAAATACAGAAAACGTGACAGGCGTGAAAGTGACAGGGGAGAAAGTGACAGTAGAAAAGGAGGTAGGAAGAAAAAAGGGAAGGGAGAGGAGAGAAGAAAATGTGATGGGAGGAAAGATGAAGGGACGAAAGAAAGTGAGAGTAAATGTGCTAGACGAGAAGATGACAGGAGGAAAGGGGACAAGAGAAAAAGCGACAGGACAGAATGGAACGGAAGAGAATGTGACAGAAGAGAAGACGACATGGGGAAAACAAAAACAACCAGACAGATGCAAACCGGAGAAGGAGCTACTCCGAGGCAGTGATTGAGGGGACAATGAGAGGGTGTTCATGGGCGACTATTATTCTGAGAAACATATATAAGACACTAAGCGAGCGAGCATTTATAACGAAGCACTAAACAAAGCTACAGCTGAAATTATAAATTCAAAGAGAAGCTATCAACAAAAATTAGCTTCTAATATAAAACATGACAGCAAGAGTTCTTATGCGTATGTTCGAAGCAAACGGAAAGTTCAGGACAAGGTCGGTCCTATAGAAGATCGTGCTGGAAATATAATATCAGAGGGATTTTTAATGGCAGAAGACCTGAATGATTATTTTACTTCGGTGTTTACCAGAGAAGATATTAGTTCAAGGGGGCAGAATCAGACTATTTAGGACAGTTAATTGTAACCCCGGAAATGGTAGCTAAGAAAATTAGGGCTATGAATGATTATAAATCACCTGGAATGGATGGGATTCAGCCCAAAATATTATTGGAAATTGTAGAACAAATTAGCATACCGTTTGCAACAGTTTTCAACTTGTCATTAGAAGAGGGAGTGGCTCCTTTAGAATGGAAAGAAGCAAAAATTATACCGTTAATTAAAAAAGGTTCGAGAAACAAGTTAGATAATTATAGACCAGAGAGTTTAACATCGATGATTTGCAAATTATTAGAAAGACTAATTAAAGATCACACTGTGGATTTTCTTGTTAAGCATAACTTGATAAACCTATCTCAACAGGGGTTTCTAAAAAGGTCATGCTTAACAAATATGTCATGTTTTTTTGGAAGATATCATTAATTGAGTAGGCGAGGGATCACCAGTAATAATAATAATAATTTACTGCATTTCTTTGCGCCATAAATCTGGCAGTTACTACCATTCAGAGGCGCATTACAATCCTAAAAACATGGCATGTAGCTATTAAGATTATGAAATAAAAGAAAAATATATAAATAAATAAATTAAATAAATAAATAAATAAAAGCACTAAAATATAAATACATATACATATCAATAGTAAATAGATGAGGATAGTAATAATACTAATACTAATTAAAACGACAAATTAAGAGAGAATAATAATAATAATAATGATAGTTAAAGGTATATCTTTAAAAAGTCCGGAGTTCGCCACTGTCGACACATATAATTTAAAGAGAAAAAGCACGTTTAAAAAGAAGTGACTTTAGTTGCTTCTTGAACTCGATGAGGCAGACTGTAGCACGCATGGCAAGGGGCAAATTGTTCCAGAGGCGTGGCGCGGCGCATGAAAAAGCTTTGTCGCCTTGAGTATAAAGCTTGCAGCGCGGACCTCAGCAGGTGAGCGTCGGCGGAGCGTAACGTGCGAGTGGGCTGGTGTCGAGTTAGCAGGTCCGCTAGGTATGACGCAGTCATGCCATGCAAACTGCGGAACGTAAGCAGGAGTAGTTTGTACTCGATACGCTGTTTAATCGGCAACCAATGAAGCGCAATTAGAGCAGGCGTGATGTGGTCGTGCTTCTTAGTTTTGGTTATGAGACGAGTTGCAGCATTTTGCGCTCTCTGGAGTCTGGTGAGGGGATGGTCAGAAATCCCGTACAGCTGGCCATTTCCATTGTCAAGACGAGACGTCACGTAGGTATACATACACCATCTTCTCTGTCGTTTTCCTATCTAGAAGATTTCGAATTCTTCCAATACTGTGTAGATGGAAATATGCTACACGACACATGTAGTGTACATGGCTGTTCATGTTTAGGGCATCACCGAAGAAAATACCAATGTTCCTGGCCACAGTTGAAGTAGGCACGATGTTATTGGAAACTTCTATGTGCGGCATAGAAAGTTTGTTCTTGATGTGCGGCGAACATATCACAATAGCCTCTCTTTTGTCAGCATTGAGTTTGAGTTTATTCATGCGCATCCAAGCTTGTATTTCAGCGACACATGTTTGTATGCGCTTCACAGCTTGGGTTGTGTCTTTCTCTGAGAGAGGACTGAAGGCGATGTAGAGTTGGGCATCATCAGCATATAGATGCATGTTGATTTCATGCCGACGTTCGATATCTCCGAGTGGTGCCGTGTAACAAATGAACATGAGCGGGCCGAGAAAGAAACCTTGCGGGACTCCGTACATCACTGGACTTTCCGCTGATTCTCTTCCGTGCTCTTGAATACTCTGACTTCGGTTGGCCAAATACGCATCAAGCCATGCAAGAGATGTTCCAGTTACTCCAAAACGATCTCTGAGGCGTGATAACATGATCCCGTGGTCGATCGTGTCGAATGCTGCTGAGAGATCCAGTAGCACAAGTATGGCAGTAGATATCATCAACTTAGATTCTCAAAGAGCTTTGGACAAAGTTCCACATCAAAGATTACTGCTTAAACCAAATGCCCATTGCATAGGAAATGGTATAATTACCTGGATAGAAAAATGGCTGATTGACAGAAGACAACGGGTACTTGTTAATGGGGAGGCTTCAAACTAGAAATCAGTTTTGAGTGGGGTACCACAGGGATCAGTACTGGGACCTATATTATTCTTAATATATATCAACGATATAACAAGCAAGGTGTTGAAATTTGCGGATGATACACAAGTGTTTAGAAGGATTAAAAGTGATGGAGATAGACAGAATTCACAAGATGATCTTGATAGGTTGATCAAATGGTCTGAAGAATGGCAAATGTTGTTAAATATTTGGGAAATGTAAATGCCTCCACACAGGACATGGGAACGAAGATGTAGAATATACAATGGGGGGTGGGGGTAATATACTAAGTACTACTGTAAAAGAAAAGGACTTAGGGTTAACCATTAGTGCTGATATGGAGGTTTCAGAGCAGTGCGGAATTGCAGCTTCAAAGGGAAATCAAATCCTTGGATTAATTAGACGAAATATAGCGTATAAGGAAAAAGAACTAATAATACCGCTGTACAAAACAATAGTTATGCCTCATTTTGAATATTGTATAGAAGCGTGGAGGCCATGTCGCAAGAACGACATAGAAATGCTAGAAAGAGTACAGAGGAGAGCAACTAAAATGATACTAAAACTGAAGGATCCTAATTATGAAAAACGCCTAAAAGAATGTGGTTTAATAACACTGGAGACCAAGAGATTGATAGGAGATCAGATAGAAGTGTTAAAAGTATTGAATGGTTATGAAAACATTGATGGAAATATTTTTTCTCAGTTAAGAAAGATAGAAAGAGTAGATGACATGAAGTTATGTTAGTAAAGGAGCAGTGTAGATTAGACGTAAGAAAGTTCTCATTTTCACAAAGGACTGTGAATGAATGGAACAGATTATCTGATGATTGTGTGGGTGCTAGTAGTGTGAATATGTTTAAAAATAAAATCGACACATACCTCAGAAGGGCGGGATACATTTATATAAAAGGGTTGGACTCTCGATAAGCCAAAGGGCTTCCTTGTCCACCTAGATCCATTCCATCTAGAGTTAATTCTCTGAGTGGCAATTTTGTTAAATCTTGATTTTTTTTTTACACATTTTAATTGTCTTCTTTTGGAAATGTTTATTTACAAATTTTTACTTCTCTCAATTATGATAAGTTTAAAATGCACTAATGGGAGCATGCAACATCTCCTTTAAACGTACTATTCATGACGCATGCGCGTTATATGCGTTTTATATATGATTTTGCCAAAACGTGTTTTTGTTAACAGTAAAATAGTCTTGTCATGCTGTTTAATTTGATTAATTTGATAAGCAATGTTTTGTTTTAAATCTTGTCAATACTGAACGTTTGTTAAGAAGTTACGATGGTATACAAAATAATTCGTTAAATCATATTTTAAGAATAGATACAAATGATGAAGACACAGGACACAGTTATAATACTAAGTCTAAACTGTCAATGTTTAAACGCAAACATTGAAAAAATTGTTATTAAGCTAGACATACATAGAAACAAAAATTGTAAAATCAACGCTCTTTGTTTACAAGAAACGTGGCTTAAGGATGATTCTGATACCTCCTTATTACAAATTGATGGTTACAATTTAATATCACAAAACAGAATATGTAGTGGTCACGCTGGCCTAACAATATATCTTGATATATATAACAACTATAAATTGTTAGATATTTATACAAAATCAAACATATGGGAAGGACAATTTATTGAAATAACATCAAACACCGTCAAGAAAAAAATCGTCCTTGGAAATATATACCGACCTCATAGAGATGTCATTGAAAATTACCAAACATTCATAGAAGAATTGTGCCCTAAATTAGATCATCTGCAAAACAGCAGCAGCATTTCTGATCACTTTCCGTATTTCATTTGCCTTGATTGCAATGCAACTGTTACAAATGTCCCTAAATTTATCATAATTAGACAACAAAATACTGACAGCCTTGAACATAAAAAAATAGAATTGATACGTTCAAATATTTATAATAAACTAAACAAGGATATATATATATTAAAACCCGTCGACAATAATAACCTCCTTGATGAAACTATTACTACTGCTATTGCTAAATGCTTACCTATTAAACTCATTAAATATAATAAAAACAAAAAGTCATGTTGGATTACACTAGATATTATTAGATCAATAAAATGTTGAGACATAATGGATTCAAAACTTAAACATACTCATATAGGTACAGCAGAATATGTTTCGCTCAATAAAAAATTTCATACATATAATAACATTCTTAAAAGAAATATTAGATTAGCCAAACAAGCATACTATCAATCCAGTTTTGAAAGAAATAAGCACGATATTAAAAAACGTGGTCTATGATTAACAAAATTTAAAAAAAAGACAGGGAAAGAAACATTTCCTGATTTCTTTAAAACTGATGATGAAACAGTAACTGACAAGATTATTATTAGAAATAAATTTAATACATTTTTCAGCAATATTGGTTCTACACTTGCATCGCAAAGAACCAATACTGGAGATAACTCTTACACGGACTATTTAACTTTAAGCCAATAGACAATAGTACAACGATTAGCTTAATTTATAGCTTACATCCAAAATCTAGCTGTGGTAAAGATGGTCTATCAACCAAATTACTAAAGCTTATTAAACATGAAATAAGTGAAGCAGTCATTCTAATTATTAACCAATCAATAACAACGGGCATATTTCCAGATAAATAAAAAATTGCTAAAGTTAATGGTGACGAGACAATCTTTGATAATTATCGTCCAATTTCTAACTTATCAGCTATTTTCAAGAAATTTGAAACATTTATGTTTAATCAAATATACGAACATTTTAATTCCAATAACTTATACTATGACAATCAATACGAGTTTAGGAAAACCATTCTACGGAACTTGCCACTGTAGAAATAATAGACAGAAGTTGTCCAATAACTTGACCAATCAGCAACTCCAATATACATTTATTTAGACACAATTGATTATAACATATTATTATAAAAAACTAAATTATTATGGAATAAATGGTGCAGCACTAGATCTATGTCAAAACTACTTACACAATCGTAAGCAATATGTTGAAATTGGCGATTACAAGTCGGAAGAAGCTGCCATAAACACTGGTGTCCTACAAGGTTCTATTTTATGACCCCTTCTATTTATGATATATATTAATGACATAATATTTTCCAGTGATCATTTTAAAATTAATAACTCTTTTTAGTACATTGAATAAATTCCAATCTCCTAATGGCCAAGTCCAAAATCAAAACATAAATAAAGAATTAGAAAATATATGCAGGTGGCTAAAGGAAAACAAACTTTCTGTTAACATTAAACAAAAAAAATTCATGGTATTTCACATGCCCCAAAAGAAAATCGAACTTCCTAAAATAGAAATAGATGGGACAAATATTGAATGTGTACATGATTTTACTATTTTAGGTATCACCATAAAACAACACTTATATTGGTACAGCCATATGAACAAAACAGCAAATAAAATCAATAAAATAATTGGAATTTAAATAAATTTAAACATGTATTACCTAAGAATATATTATCTATAATGTGTAATTCGCTCATCCTTCCCAAGATTAATTACGGCACATTGGTGTGGGCCTGTGAGGTCATCAAGCCCATCGCATTTTTAAACTTCAAAAGAAAGCAGTGCGAATAGTTACTTCAAGTAAATACAATTCTCACACAGATCCAATCTTCAAAGAATGTAAATTTCTTAAGCTGGATGACATCTATAGACTCCAACAGCTCAAAATGTATTACACATTGACCAACAAGCTTATACCAGAATACTTCAGTCATATTCCATACACATACAACTTTGCAATTCACCAATACAACACACGTGGTAAAACAACTTATTTATTCCTAGGGTTAATCATCAATATACAAAAAAGTACATCAGACACAACATTATACAAACTGTTAACAATACTCCAAATATCATCCTTGATAACATTTCTACACATAGCTTATAGGTTTTAGCTTATATGTTTTTTCCACTTATACAAAACATACTTTATCAAGAATTATGAATCATGTTGTCATATTTCTAACTGTTACATCTGTCATTCTTAAACAAGACATGACTTTGCATTTGTTTAAACTAATTTATGTATATACTATGTATACACATATATGTATGCATATATTGTTGATCACGTGATAATCATAATATAATTATGTTTTATCAGTAGAGTGGCTCCAATGATTGCGGCATATAACTGTCTTAATGGGAGCTTCCCTGACCTTACAATGAATATTATATTGTAGTTATGTGCTTATAATGGTGAAAATAAATACGATATATCTGTCTGTCTGTCTGTCACCGGCAATCAACACCGTGTATTGTATGTGTTGTAAGTAGGCAGCGAACCATGACAAACAGTGATCGTTGACGCCGATGGTGTTGCTCAATGTGTTTAAAAGAATGACATGGTCAATTGTATCAAATGCTGCGGTCAGATCAATTAGCAGCAGAACCACACCTTTGCGTTCGTGCATGCACCGAATCACATTGTCTTGCACGTGCAGAAGCGCAGTTTCAGTACTACAGTCCTGTCGGTAGGCTGATTGAAACGGCATATATAGAGGTTGTTTTCACGCATATGTGCAATCAACCGATTTGCCACAATCCTCTCGACTAACTTTGATAAAAAGCACATGTTAGAAATAGGCCGATAGCTTTTCAAAATTTCACTAACAAGACATGTCTTTTTCAATATGGGTGTGATGACAGCAAGTTTCGTTTCATCAGGCATTCCTTCCAGCAAAATTTTTGGATAATGTTTATAATAGACGTTTTCATGACATCAGAGCACTCTTTTACCAAGTTTGAAGGCATCGGGTCAAGTTTGCAAGTGATCGATGGTGACTTGCTCAGTAGTTGCGCGTTTTCTTCTTGTGCGACAGGCACGAAAGTAGGGAGATGACAGGCTGTGACAGAGTGATCTAAGTTCATGAAGTCGGTACTCACAGCATGGGCATGTGGCGCTTGTAGTGTGGTGCGAATACACTGAATTTTATTGTCAAAGTAGTGTGCAAAGTCGTTGGCGAGCGATTCGGCACATTCGTAGGTTGGCAGTGTTGCTGGGTTACCCCGATGCAGCAGCTTGTTTGCGATGTTGTAGAATTGCGCTTGGTTCCGGACGTCCGACAATTTTTCCTCGAAATGGATCTTTTATTCTTCAACGCATATGTTGTTGATTTTGTTTCTTTGCTGTACCATATGTCTCGGTGGACTGTTAATTGTGTCCTCCTATATTGATGTTCAAACTGCTTACGTTTAGCTTTTGCAACTTTGATGCCCGCGTTGTACCATGACACGTTGTTCTTCACGGAGATGGTGTACTCTCTAGCAGGAGCATGTTCGTCGAGTATTGACAACAAAGTATTGTTGTAACGAGAAAATGCCGCTGCTGCCGATTCGCTGGCTTGCTGAACAGTCAGATCAGAGCAAGTACTGTCATGGCTGATTTTCTGATGGTTGATAGTTTTCAACTTACACACAGTCATTGTTTTCTTTGGTGGGACTGTACTTATAATAGGGACCGTAAAGATAAAGGCGGAGTGGTCAGAATTGACTGACTCATCACGGGTGACATCTTCAACAGGCAGCTCACCACATCTCGTTATGATAACATCAAGGATGTGGCCTTTCTCGTGAGTTGTCTGGGCAACGTGTTGTTGGTGGTTTGTTGCAGAGAGAAGGTCTATAATTGGTTTGGTATGTGCACTGGTGGGATTGTCAAAGGGAAACTTCAGGTCCCCAACGAGTAGCAGCTGATTGGATGTAAGTGCGAGGTCATCGAGGAGATCGGCAAACTCTCTCAGAAATACCGGAACATTTGGTGATTTCGGTTTTGGTGGAAGTCTATACACTGTTACAAATCTCAATAATTCGAGGCCGACTTTGACTAAGCAGTTGATATACTCCATGGAAGTGTAGTTGTTGTGCTTCATTACAGTTACTGGGATGTGTTGCAATATGTTATATTGTTTAGTTAGTCGCTAGGCGGCGCCACGGTAACGGCGTGAGTACGTGCACGACAGTGGGATACGTCGCGTCACTTGAGTTGTCTGCCATGCTAATAAAGAACCTCTGAATTGTGTTTTACATAAAGTTTCATCCTTCTACATAGACAACACACGATGCATAGTGAAAGATGGTGTCAGAACGGTAACGAGTCTACGTTCCATAGATCAATAATGCTGTAAAGTCGAGCATTCTGCAATACACAATCTCGTGTAAACTGAACTTTGACAATTTTTCAAATCCACACTGAGCGATAATACGTAATAATCGTTCATGTGTTGTCTACACTGGACCTGATACTGTACGTCCATATGATCTGATATTGTCAATACTGCACATCTACAACATGTCTACTGAACCAACTGCAGCAAACAGTGAAGGGCCTCAAGTCATCCATAACAACATACCATTGCCACCAAAACTCAACACCAAGGGCAATCTCGCCACAAACTGGAGGCAATGGAAACAGATATGCATCAAATGGGACAGTTACGAAATAGTGTCGCATCTGAAGCAGAAGTCAAACGAATACAGGGTTGCTACATTCATCACCTGCGTGGGACAGGATGCATTGGACGTTTTCAATGGTCTCGCATTCCAGAATGATCAGGAACGTTCCGACATGAACAGTATTTTGACCCTTATGGAAAGGCACTTCATCGGCGAGACTAACGTGATTTATGAAAGATACGTTTTCAACAATCGCAATCAAGAAAGTCACGAAACAGTTGATGTTTTAGCGATCACACTTCGGTCGTTAATCAAGTCATGTAACTACGATATACTGAGAGATGAACTCATTCGCGACAGAATTGTGTGTGGCATCAGCAGCAATGCCAGGAGGAAACGACTGCTGCAAGAATCATCACTGACTCTAACTAAGTGTTTGGACATCTGCAGAGCCATCGAGTCGACAGACGCCAAGCTGAAAGCGATGTCGCGTGATGAAGTGCACGCATTCAACCACTCTGCAGAGAAAAAGCGTTCGTTTAAAAAGAAAGCACACGCTACGCCACAACGCTCAACTGAAAAAGAACAACTGGCGTATGAATGCAAATTCTGCGGCTACAAACATAAAAGATTGAGAGAGAAATGCCCAGCCTGGGGTAAGGAGTGCAAGCTGTGCAAATCGATGAATCACTTCGCCAGAAAGTGTCGAAAGAAATCGAGGGCCGCACAGCAGCACAAAGTTCACCTACTAGACAAAGACACTGACTCTGAAAATGAAATCATGGTGGTAAACAACACTTCAACCAAGTCGAAAATATTCGCACAGATGACATTGACAGGAGCTTGCGCTTCCAGATCGATAGTGGCGCCACCTGCAATGTTATCTCGAAAGGTGACCTACCTGCTACTACAACCATCAAGGAGTCTGCCAACATTATCTCGCTCTACAACAAAAGCACCATGACGTCGTTGGGCAGCTCTGAGCTATGCGTAACAAACCCAAAGAATGGTGCAAGCTACAACATGACCTTTGTTGTGATAGATGCCGAGGTCACGCCGATCATCGGTTCACAATCAGCACAGGAGATGAACTTACTAAAAATCCAGCACCAAACATCCTGAAAATTGACGACGACAACAACACATTGACAAAGTCGTCGATGTTCGCGTCGTACGGGGACGTGTTCACGGGTGAAGGCAAAATGGAGGGCACACTACATCTGGAAATAGACGAATCAGTCAGTCCAATCATACTCCCTCCTCGACGCGTACCGGTCGCGTTAAAGCATCCGCTGAAGGACGAGCTAACGCGCCTACAAGAAATGGGTGTGATAGCTGAAGTTGACACACCAACTGACTGGGTGTCGAGCATGGTCATCGTGAAAATGAAAAGCGGCAAAATAAGACTCTGCATTGATCCGAAACCGCTCAACAAAGCTCTCAAGCGCAGTCACTACATGCTACCAGTGATCGAGGACGTCATACCGGAACTGGCGTCTGCGAAGGTGTTCACTGTCTGCGATGTCAAGAATGGCTTCTGGCACGTGGAACTGGATGAACAGTCCAGTTACTTGACTACATTCCAGACACCCTACGGAAGGTACCGGTACTGCAGGATGCCTTTCGGAATCTCGCCAGCGCCAGAGTATTTTCAGCAATGGTTCCATCAGGCGTTAGAGAAGATCCCTGGTGTGTTCATCATAGCTGACGACATTCTCGTTGCCGGTTGTGGTGAAACGGCCGATGAAGCTGAAGAGGACCACGACATGAAGATGGCGCAGCTACTGAATCGATGTCGCGAAAAGAACATCAAACTGAACAAAGAGAAACTGCACTGGAAACGAAGTGAGGTGTCGTACATGGGTCATCTCATAACAGCAGAGGGACTGAAAGTAGATCCAGCGACGGTGGAGGCCATACTCAAAATGCCTCAACCACATGACAAGAAGGCGGTGCAGCGCCTCATGGGCATTGTCAACTACCTACAGAAGTTCGCAAAAGGCATCTCCAATGTCACGTAACCACTCCGAGATCTCATCAAAGCCGACACTGACTTCCTCTGGGACGAATCGGTGCACGGCGCGGCGGTCGTGAAGATCAAGCAGATGTTGTCGTAGACACCAGTACTCCGATACTTCGACCCGACCGTTCCACTCACTCTGCAGTGTGATGCGTCGGAGAGTGGCTTTGGAGCATGCATACTACAGAACGAGCAACCAATTGCCTATGCTTCAAGGTCGCTGACAGATGCTGAGAGCAGGTATGCCCAGATCGAAAAAGAAATGCTCGCGATTATTGTTGGGCTAGAGCGTTTCGACCACTATGCATATGGCAGACCGATAAGAGTTGAATCAGACCACAAACCTCTAGAAATGATAAACAAAAAGTCACTCCAAGCAGTTCCAAAGCGACTACAACGGATGCTGTTACGAGCTCAGCGGTACGAGATCGACATCGTCTACAAAAGAGGGCAGCACATGTATATCGCCGACACGCTCAGTCGAGCATACATGCAAGGAAACGACTTACGCGAAGCCGTGGAAAAGGAAGTTGAGACGATCCACATGGCTGACTACCTGCCCATCTCAGACGGTAGACTCAGAGACATACAACACAATACTGAAACAGACGACACACTACAAACACTGAAAGCAGCCATTCTACAAGGCTGGCCTGAGAAGAGTTGCCTACCAACAACGATCAGAGCGTATCATGGCATACGTGACGAGCTCGCAATACAAGATGGCATCGTGTTCAGAAGAAGTCGATGTGTCATCCCATCTTCACAGCGGAGCGAAATACTCGATAAACTACACGAAGCACACCTGGGCATCGAGGCGACAATGCGACGAGCCCGAGAGTGCGTATACTGGCCAGGAATGTCAACGCAGATCAAAGACTACATATCGCAGTGTGACATTTGTTCAGCTTTCCAAAGTTGCCAGACGAAAGAACCTCTCGTGTCACATCATGTCCCCGATCGCCTATGGGCAAAAGTAGGCACAGATCTCTTCGAATGCAACGATCGAAACTACATAGTGACTGTAGATTACAACAGCAGTTTTTTCGAGATCGACCGACTAGAGAACAAGACGGCTGCAGCGGTCATACCGAAGCTTAAACAACAGTTTGCGAGGCACGGTATACCAGACGAGGTGGTGTCGGACAATGGTCCACCATACAACTCACGGGAGTTCAAAGAGTTTGCAGAACTATACCACTTCGACCACACAACCAGCTCGCCGGGTTACGCGCAGTCTAATGGAAAAGCGGAAAGTGCCGTAAAGATCTCCAAGAAATTAATGATCAAGGCAAAAAAAGCGGGTACAGATCCATATCTAGCACTCTTAAACTACAGAAATACACCTACGGAAGGCATGGACAGTTCGCCTGCACAAAGACTGTTTGGAAGGAGAACGAAAACCACTCTGCCCACTGCGAAAGCACTTCTGATGCCGAAAACAGTCACTAACACAGTTGAAAAGCTTGATGACAAACGCAAGAAGCAAGCTAACTACTACAACCGAAACGCAAAGCACGGTGACGTCGTGTACATGCAGCCAGCGAAGTACAAAAGTCGATGGCAGAAAGCGACAGTACAGCGGCAAGCTAACATCAGGTCGTATGATGTTATCACAGACTACGGTACAGTGTACAGGCGAAACCGGAGACACCTGCGTCGCACGACAGCACCACCAGCGGTCTCGGACGTGACAGCACCACGAGCCGCCGACGTGACAGACAACGCGACTGACACGGCGACAGGCGGAATACCAGTACGCCAGTGCGTCGACAAGCCGAGCGACGACCATCCTGCTATCATCACTGCAACACCAACTATCGAGAGACGCAGTGGAAGACAAGTGAGGAGGCCGGCACATCTCAGAGACTACGTCTAACTCTCTAAGTTGTGCATAAAAGGGCATAATAATCCCTTTTATGGTCATTACACACCATCAGTGACGATATTGCACATACAATACGACTGTTGTGTATTTTCATGTATTGAACATTGCGATAATAATAGTAATATTGCTGTTATGTTCATTGCTATGTTCAATTTGTATCTCATTGTCATTTGCTATGATATTTAGTTGATTACTGTAATGCTAGCAGTTAGAAGTATTAATTTGTTTTGCATTAGAATACAGACAGTATTTCTCAGTAATTTTCGATAAAACACAAGCAGTTGTTTAGAAATATTACTTTATTTCAAGGAACATTTCTCAGTGAACATTTGTTACCAGTGAACTGTTCTAGATGCGATTATAGAATAGTTTTCTACATGTAGGAGTTTTACACTTGTAAAGGAAGGGAGATGTTACAATATGTTATATTGTTTAGTTAGTCGCTAGGCGGCGCCACGGTAACGGCGTGAGTACGTGCACAACAGTTGGATACATCGCGTCACTTGAGTTGTCTGCCATGCTAATAAAGAACCTCTGAATTGTGTTTTACATAAAGTTTCATCGTTCTACATAGACAACACACGATGCATAGTGAAACAGGATGGATTCACGGAAGATAATGGCGACGCCTCCGCCTCCGTCTCTGGCGTTGGCTCGCGGTATGTGTTTCATAGGGTATCCAGGCGGCACCATGCACAGTCTTTACGGCAATATGCGATGGCCTGAACCAGGTTTCCGTAAGTGTTAAACTTTTAAACTGTCTAGTTTGTTTTCAGTTATCAGATCCCAGATTTGTTGACACTTATTAAGCCCACACGCTGACCGGGTGTTCAGATCAGCAGCTCTAAACGAATTAGTCGCGCAGCTTCGGTGTAGTTTAACATGTATCAGGTTGCTTCTGTTGATAATTGGTACGATGCTAGTGCATATTGACCGGTTGGACACATCGGTTTTGGCTGCAATCTTTTTCACAGGACTTGTCTTAGTCACTTGGCATTGTCTTCGACCGCCAATGGTCCCTCTGTGGGTCGGTATTGCGCAAGAAAGGTGCAGCTTGAAACTTGTAATATTGTCAATTGTATGACGACAGCATTACATGTGGCAGCCGGCAAGCGCACACATAAACACATGGAGCTGTCAGTTGACGGAGTAGATGTGGAGCGACGATCAAACAGAGTCACCGTCAAGTGATAAATGTTCGAAATTGTGTCATCCCGCAAACGTCATAAAGTATAAATGGTTGCGTATATCAACAATACCTATCTATTCATGGTAATGTCGTGTACCGTTGGAAAGCCAACTGTCTCCCTGTAAATATGGGAAACGACGGAAAACTATCAAGTGGTGCAATAGGTGTGGTGTGAATGTTAAACAAGGTCACCATCAAATGACGAATGTTCAAAACTACATCACTCCGCAAAAGTTGTACACTTTCAATGGTTGCGTAGTTACTTTGTCTATCTATATACATTAAGCCATATAACATACCGTTTGAAAGCGTATTGTATCCCCGTCAAAATGAAGTATGTCAGGGAGTTGCAAACTGGAGCTCTAACTATGGAGTGAAGCTTAAACAAGGTCAACATTAAAAGAAGAATTTTGGATTTTATGCCATTCTGCATATAGTAGGTTAACCAACTTGTAATGTTATTCTTTTAACTGCATTTCTTGGTTAATAACTGGAATTCATGCTAAACCCACCACAGAAGGGAAAAGAAAATAGGTGTATATGGATGCCACCCTCGATTTGAAGGTTATTTCAGGGTCTCAAACTCAAATTTGTGTCAAAATAGTTTAATTAATTAATTGACATCTTATTGTACACATCGTCGCATAAAACCAATTATGATTTGTACATATATTGTCTATGTAATCAGGTGTTGAACTTTGCAGTTTCTCATAAATATATGGGATAGTCTAATATAAACACGTGATTTTCTCAAATGAATTTATCGCGTAAACCAAAGTTGTTTACATACCCAATTAATCCGAGTATGCCTGTTTGTATGTATTCCTGTTGATATAATGTACATATTATTTATTATTACACATGCATTTGGTCATTAACTGAAAGTGAAAGAACTTGCTCAAAATGTAATTACGATGTTGAAGAAGGGAGGTGGCAATTGACGTAAAACACAACACACAAACACTAAACTACGGCACACAAATAGTGACCTATGACATACAACTACCGACCTACAACACATAAACAGTGCTAAACACCGATCTACAACACACGAACACTGACCCACAACACAAAAAACAACCACCTACAACGCAAAAAACACTAACGTGCAACATACAAACACTAACCTACAACACAAAAACTGACCTACAACCCACAAACACTAACCTACAACATGCAAACACTGACCTACAACGCAAAAACACTAACCTACAATACAAAAACACAAACCTACAACACGTAAACAATGCTGTACACCAACCTACAACACACAAACACCGATATACAACATACAAAATCTAATTTACAACACTAAAACACCCACTTACAATACGAAAAACACTGATCTATAACCTACAAACACTAACCTACAACATACAAACACTGGCCTACAATACAAAAACACTGACCTACAACCTATAAACACTAACCTACAACACACAAACACCGACCTACAACACTTAAACAGGGCTATACACCAATCTACAACAAATAAGCACTCAATTACAGCACAAAAACACTCACAAACAACGCAACAAACATTGACCTGCAACATATAAACATTAACCTACAACACACATAAACAGACTCAAATACTGAACTTACAACATACAAAAACTGACCTAAGCCCACAAAAACATTGACTTACAACTTACAAACACTAACCTACATTACTCAAACAAAGACATGCAACACAGAAATACCGACCAACAACACATAAACAGTGCTAAACGCCGACCTACAACATACAAACACCGACTTACAACACAAAAACACAGACCCGCAATACAAAAACACCGACCTAAAACACGTAAACAGTTCTAGGCATTTACCTACAACCCACAAACACCAACGTACAATGCGTTAACAGTGCTTAACACCGACCTAAAAGAAAAAACACCGACCTACAACACACAAACACTGACCTACAACACACAAACACTAACATGTACACACAAACATCGACATACAACACACAATAACCGACAAGCAACGTGCAACACGCAAACAGCGCTAAACACCGATATGCAACACACAAACACCGACCTGCAAAATGTAAACAGTGCTAATCACTGAACTACAAACACAAAAACACCCGCGTGCAATCGAAAAACACTGACGTAAAACATACAAACAGTGACCTACAACACACAAACACAGACTAATGACACGTAAACAGTGCTAAACACAGATCTACAACACACAAACACCGACATACAACATACAAACATCGACTTACAACACACAAACACAACACTGATCTACAGCACATAAATACTGACCAACATCACACAAACACTGACCCACCACATGCAAATACTGACCTACAACACACAAATACCCAACTACAATATACAAACACTGACCTACAACAAATAAACAGTGCTAAACACATACCTAAAACATATAAGCACTGACCTACATCGCACAACCACTGACAAACATCACACAATCACTGTCCTACAGACACTGACCTTCAACACACAAACAATAACCTTCAACACAAAAACAGTTCTAACCACCAACCTACAACACACAAACACTGACCTACATCACACAAAAACAGACCTGCAAAAACACAAACATTGACCTGCAACTCGTAAACAGTGCTAAACACTGACATACAAACCACGAGCACCGACCTACAACGTACAAACAACGACCTTCAACACAAAAACACTGACCTACAACTCAAAAACACCGACATACAACACATTTCTAAACACTTACATGCATCACACAAACGTCGAGGTACAACACACAAATACCTACATACACACACACACACACACACACACACACACACACACACACACACACACACACACACACACACACACACACACACACACACACACACACACACACACACACACACACACACACACACACACACACACACACACACACACACACACACACACACACACACACACACACACACACACACACACACACACACACACACACACACACACACACACACACACACACACACACATACACACACACACGCCGACCTACGACACACAAACATTGACTTACAACATACAACTACCGACGTGTAAGCAGTGCTAGACACCGACCTATAACACAAAAACACAAACCAACAACACACAAACTCGAACCACAAACACCGACCAACAAAACGTGAACACTGCTAAACATCGACATGCAAAACACAAGCACTGATCTACAACACACAAACATGACTTTCAACACACAACCACCGACCTACAACACACAAACACCCAAATGCAACACACAAACACTGACCTACAACATGAAAGCATTATCCTACAACACACAAACACCGACCTACAACACACATACACCGACCAACAACACGTAAACAGCACTAAACACCGACCTACAACACACAAACATTGACCTACAACAACTAAGCAGTGTTAAACACTGACCTACAACACACCAACACCGACTTATACCGACCTTTAACAAACAAACTCCGACATACAACACACAAACACCGACAAACAACGCGTAATCAGTGCTAAACTCCGACCTACAGCACACAACCAGTGACCTACAATAATAATAATAATAATATAACTTCTATTGCGCTAAATCCTTGGAAACCAACCTCAGAGGCGCATCAAAACAAAAGGATTGGTCAATCTCAAAATCCATAAGTAGTTTTCCAGTTGTCAACGGATGGGTCAAGGCGCTAGGGAGCTACGGTGGATAAGCAAGGTTGTAAAGATACGGTTTTAAATGACGACGGAATTTTGTAATATTTTAAACTGATCTAACACTAAGAGGGAGCATATTCCAAAGAGTTGGTGCAGCAACAGAAAAAGCCCTAGTTCCAATGTTAGTGTTCACTCTAGGAACAAAAAGTAGGTCAGAACTAGATGATCGAAGCTGGATAGGTTTTCTTACAGGAGTAAGCAATGAATGCAAATAAGATGGTTGTGTAATGGACAGTGCCTGGTATGTAATGGTACAGATCTTAAATATTATACGATACCGTACAGGAATCCAATGCAAAGACTTCAAAAGTGGTACAGAGCGAGAAAAACGAGGAGATCTTGTAACTATCCTTGCCAGACAATTTTGGACACGTTCACGTTGTGTAATATCCTTGCTAGCGATATTATAAAGGAGGGAATTGCAATAGTTAAGTTTGCTACTAACAAGCGCTGTCGCAATTAGTTTTAGGAACAGGAAATGCCATATACCGGCGAATACGGCGAAGATTACGAATATGATAAAAACAGCAGCGACATGTTTGAGATGTGTTGTCGGAAATTGATATTCCGCACCGAGGTTGCTGGTGTGATATACTGATTCAAAATACGCATAGGGAAAAAAACATTCAGGTTACTACGCTGCATTGGAGTACCAATAATGATCAAGTCAGACAGATGTTTTTTAATCTGTGATAAGGTCAGAAATAAGGATATCAGCCATTAAAGCTGTAATGTCAATCCTATGAATGGCTCTGTAAGACACATTCCGTTTCGTCTCTAAAGGGGTTATAGAAACGTTAATATTAGCAATGACAGTATGGTGGTCTGATAACCCATCTGAAACAGTAGGTGCTTGGATATTATTACAAGTTGAACGGGTTATCAAGTGGTCAAGCCAATGGCCATGTATATGTGTCGAAAAGGTAACATGTTGTTTCAAATCAAATGATGCCAGAATATCATCAAACCTAGTTGTAGAAGGTATATCCAAATGTAGATTAAAATCACCAAGAATGTAAAATTATGAATGAATAACTGCCAGATTTTCCAACATATCCTGAAAGTCTTCAAAGAAATTGGCCGGACATCCTGGAGAGCGATAGATACAAACACTTGCACACTTACAAACTTACGAATAAACTCGCAAGCAGTCTTCCAAACTTGCAAACTTAACTTACAAACTTGCAAACACACTTAAAAATTAGCGTTTGGGTTAGACTTAAGATTAGGATTATATGATAAAACAAAGTTAGGGTTAGGACTAGATGCATGGTTAGCCTTAAGTTTAGGTTTACAGGGTAAACAAAGTTACGTTTAAGGTTAGATGAGGGTTAACGTTACAGGTTAACCAAAAAAGAAAAAAAATTCTGTAAATGTGTGACATTAGGAGAGATTTGAAGAAAGACAAGTATATGGAGGAAGGAGCAGCAAAGTACAGTGAGATCAACAAGAAGATCAGAAAGGGAATGAAAAAACCCAAAGAAAAATGGATTGAAGAACCGTGCACGGAAATTGAAGACTGCCTCACCAACAACAACAGCAAAAGAGCGTACCAAGTCTTGACAGAACTGTCAAAGCAAAGGCAGGAGAAAGTCAACACATCTGTATATCTAAGTGAATTCCCTGAATTTACCTATATATCTAGGTGAATTTCCCGAATTGACCTGTGTATCTAGGTGAATTTATGAATTGACCTGTGTATCTAGGTGAATTTCCTGAATTGACCTGTGTATCTAGGTGAATTTCATGCCCCAGTCCCTAATAAATTTGGTTCGTGCAACTCGGTGGTCTAAGTTTGGTTCTTGGAACTAGCTAGTCTAAAATTTGGTTCGTGACACTCGCTGATATCCCCTCCTCCTCCTCCTCAATTTTAGCATTTCAGCACGGTAGATTTGTATAGGTTTCGTTCGTGCACTCGTTGGTCTAAGTTTGGTTTTTGAAACTCGCTGGTCTAAGTTTGGTTCATGCAAGTCGCTTGTCTAAGTTTGGTTCGTGCAACTAGCTGGTCTAAGGTTTGGTTCGTGACACTCGTTGATCTAAGTGTTTGGTCCATGACACTCGCATGTCTAAATTTGGTTCCTGCAAGTCGCTGGTCTAATAATGATTCGTGAAACTAGCTGGTCTAAGTTTGGTTCGTGCAACTCGCTAGTCTAAGTTCGGTTCATGGAAGCCGCTAGTCTAATTTTGGTTCTTGAAACTCGCCGTAGGTCAGTGTTTGTAAGTTGTCGTTGTTTCTGTGTGTAGGTCGGTGTTTGGCACTGTTTACGTGTTGTATGTCGATATTTATGTGTTGACGTCAATGTTTGTGTGTTGAAGGTCGGTGTTTAGCATTGTCTACGTATTGTAGGTCACTGGTTGTGTGCTGTAGATCGGTGTTTAACACTGTTTACGTGTGTTGGTCGGTGTTTGTATATTGTAGGTTGGCGTTTGAGTGTTATAAGTTAGTGTTTATATCTTGTACGTCAGTGTTTGCATCTTGTAGGTCGGTGCTTAACACTGTGGACGTGTTCTAGGTCGGTAGTTGTATGTTGTAAGTCAAAGTGTGTTGTAGGTCGGTGTTTGTGTGTTGTATGTAGGTCGGTATTTGTGTGCTGTACATCGACGTTTGTGTGAGGTAGGTAAGTGGTTAGAACTGTTTATGTGTTGTAGGTCGGTGTTTGTGTGTTGCAGGTCGGTGTTTGTACGTTGTGTGTTGGTGTTTGTTGGTTATAGGTCAGTGTTTAACACTGTTTACGTCTTGTATGTCATTATATTTGATGTACGTGGGTGTTTAGTGTTGTTTACATGTTGTTGGTCGGCGTTTGTGTTGTAGGTCGGCGTTTCTGTTTTCTAGGATAGTGTTTGTATGTTGTAGGTCAGTGTTGACACTGTTTACGTCTTGTAGGTCAGTGTTTGCGTGTTGTACGTCGGTGTTTAGTGCTGTTTACGTGTTGTTAGTTGGTGTTTGTGTGTTGTAGGTCGATGTTTCTTTGTTGTAGGATAGTGTTTGTAAGTTGTAGGTCAGTGTTTGTATTTTGCAGGTCAGTGTTTTTTGCGTTGTAGGTAGGTGTGTTTGTATTGTATGTTAGTGTTTGTGTGTTGAGGGTCGGTGTTTTGGGGCTGCATGTTGGTGTACAGCACTGTTTACGTGTTGTATGTCGGTGTTTGTGTGTTGTACCCTAGTGTTTTTGTATTGTAGGTCGGTGTTTATACGTTGCAGGTTGGTGTTTAGAACTGTCTACGTGTAGTAGGTCGGTGTTTGTGTGTTGTAGGTAGATGTTTGAATGTTGTAAGTCTGCGATTGTGTGTTGTAGGTCGGTGTTTAACACTGTTTACGTGTTGCTATTTGGTGTTTCTGTGTTGTAAGTCTTTGTTTGTGTATTGTAGGTTAGTGTTTCTATGTTGTAGGTCAGTGTTTGTGTGTTGTGGGTCAGTATTTAGCACTGTTTAGGTGTTGCAGGTCAGTGTTTTCATGTTGTTGTTCAGAGTTTACCGCTGTTTACCTGTTGTTGGTCCGTGTGTGTGTGTGTGTGTGTGTGTGTGTGTGTGTGTGTGTGTGTGTGTGTGTGTGTGTGTGTGTGTGTGTGTGTGTGTGTGTGTGTGTGTGTGTGTGTGTGTGTGTGTGTGTGTGTGTGTGTCGCAGGTCGGTGTATGTGTTTGTTGTAAGCTGGTGTTGCAGGTCAGCAACATACAAATTGGTGTTTATATGTTGCAGGTCAGTGTATTTTGCGTTGTAGGTGGTTGTGTTTGTGTTGTATGTTAGTGTTTATGTGTTGTAGGTCGGTGTTTGTGTGTTGTAGGTTGGTGGTTTGCATTGTCTACGTGTTGTAGTTCGATGTTTGTGTGTTGTAGGTTAGTGTTGTTGTGTTTCAGGTGAGTGTTTGTATGTCGTAGGTCGGTGATTAGCTGTTTATGTGTTGTTATCGGTTAGTGTTTGTATGTTGCAGGTCAGTGTTTTTTGCTTTGTAGGTGGGTGTTTTTGTGTTGTAGATTAGTGTTTTTGTTTTGTAGGTCTATGTTTCTGTGTTGTACCACAGTGTTTTTGTTTTGTACGTTGGTGTTTAGCACTATCTACGTGTTGTAGGTCGGTGTTTGCGTGTTGTAGGTCGGTGTTTGTATGTTGTACGTCGACGTGTCTGTGTTGTCCGTAGGTGTTTGTGTGTTGTAGATCAGTGGTAGTGTTGAAGGTTAGTGTTTGTGTGTTGTTGGTCAGTGTTTGTGTGCTGTATGTCAGTGTTTGTATGTTGTACGCTGGTGTTTAGCACTGTCTACGTCTTGTAGGTCGGTGTTTGTGTGTTGTTGGTCGGTGTTTAGCACTGTTTACGTGTTGTTGGTTGGTGTTTCTGTGTTGTAGGTCTTTGTTTGTGTATCGTAGGTTAGTTTTTCTATGTTGTAGGTCAGTGCTTTTGTGTTGTAGATCAGTGTTTAGCACTGTTTACGTTTTGCAGGTCAGTGTTTGTGTGTTGTAGTTTAGTGTTTGCGCTGTTTAACTGTTGTTGGTCCGTGTGTTTGTAAGTTGTAGGTCGGTGTATCTGTTTGTTGTAGGCTAGTGTTTATATGTTGTAGGTCAGTGTTTTTTTGTTTTGTACGTGGGTGTTTTTGCGTTGGATGTTAGTGTTTATGTGTTGTAGGTTGGTGCTTAGCACTGTCTACGCGTTGTATTTCGGTGTTTGTGTGTTGTAGTTAATGTTTTTGTGTTGTAGGTCGGTGTTTAGCTGTTTACGTTTTGTTTATCGGTGTTTGTATGTTGTATTTCGGTTTGTGTGTTTGTTGTAGGTTAGTGTTTGTATGTTGCAGGACTGTGTTTTTTGCTTTGTAGGTGTTTGATTTTGTTTTGCAGGTTAATGTTTGTCTGTTGTAGGTCAGATGAAAAACACACTTCGAGACCATCCTCAACAAAGAAGTACCAAGCAATCAAATAGACATTCTAGAAAGCGAAGAGGACCTGCAAATCAACACAGACCCACCATCTGCTGAAGAATTGAGGAAAGCTATCAAGACCATGAAGTCATGGAAAGTACCGGGGGCAGACGGTGTGGGTGCATAGATGCTGAAGCCTATAGGAGAGGTCACTGCTGCAGCCTTGACAGAGATCTTCGAAGGTATATGGGAGGCAAAAGAAATACCTGGTGACTGGAAGACGGGGCTGATTGTTAAATTACCTAAGAAAGGAGACATTAGCCATTGTTACAATTGGAGTTGGGTCACTCTTTTGTCCATCAGGAGTACAGTTTTCAGTAGGGTAATCTTTGACAGAATGTCAGCAGCCCTTGACCCACAGTTGCGCAAAGAACAAGCAGGGTTTAGGAAAGGAAAATCTTGTGGGATCCCATTTTATACTAAGGCAGATCCTGGAACAGTGCCAGGAATGGAACACTCCAGTCTATGCAAACTTCGTCGATTTTGAAAAGGCTTTTGCCAGTATTCACAAAGACTCTCTCTGGCGTATACTCCGGCATTGTGGAATCCTGTCAAAGATTGTGAGCATAATGAAACTGCTTTATAGTAACTTTAGATAACCTTAGATCCAAGGTCATCTGCGGCCAACACCTGACAGACGATTTTGAATACAAAACCGGAGTGAAACAAGGATGCATATTATTCCCTTTCCGTCCGTTCAAAAGCAACGTCCTGAGTGTGCTGTTATATGCGGCGGAATCATGGAAGGTCACCAAAGGCATATGCCAGATGCTGGAAGTGTTTGAAAACAAGTCTCTCAGGAGGATTCTACGAATCTACTGGCCAAATAAAATCTCTAACACGGAACTCCGCGAAAGGACAGACATGCAGCGCAACTCTCTTGAAGTTAAACGCCGCAGATGGAGATGGATAAGACACGTCAGCAGAATCCCGCTGACATCCATTCCAAGATTGACCATACGCTAAATCCCTGGTGGCAACAGAGCGAGGGGGATACCCAAGGAGACATGGAGGAGATCAGTGGAGCGGAAGATGAAGACACTCTGGTTTAGCTGGGGCCAAGTAACGATGCTGGCAGCAGACAGACAACATTGGCGTTCTTTGGTGTCGGCCTTATGTGTGAACCCACACGAAGAGGATTAAGTAAGTACGTGTTGTAGTTCGGTGTGTGTGTGTGTGTGTGTGTGTGTGTGTGTGTGTGTGTGTGTGTGTGTGTGTGTGTGTGTGTGTGTGTGTGTGTGTGTGTGTGTGTGTGTGTGTGTGTGTGTGTGTGTGTGTGTGTGTGTGTGTGTGTTGTAGCTTAGTGTTTTTGTGTTGTAGGTCAGTGTATGTACGTCCTAGTTTGGTACTTGTGTGTTGTATGTCGGTATTTGTGTGTTGTACATCGCAAATGCCTGCTAACCGCATTACTACCAATTTGACCAATTTAGTATCCTTTCCTCTTTATTTTCACTGAATTCCTGCCGTTGTCACCAATTCCCTGCTATTTTCCTTAAATCTATCAAAACTGTATGCAATCACTTGATATAACAAATACGCAGATAGCCGCCAGTTTGATTGCTTTAGTAGAGAAGTTTAGATTTCATAATCAATGTAATCTATACGTAGGTTTTAGAAATACATAGGATCAGACAATGTAACGATCTATTCCATGACATGACTGACCTATTTCGTAACGCCTATGACTTATTTTTATAGTTCACGACATAAAAAAGCACGAATTTAAGCACTACCGTATGGAAATAATATCAAGGGTGTAATTCCAAGATGGTCGCCCTGTTCAAAAACACGAGGCTTTAGGTTCTTCTATAACATCGTTCTATATGTAGTCTACACTGCGTATACAGTAGTTCAGATAAGTACTGGTCGGTTGAATTTATAATCCTTTTATTATTAATTAGGCTTTATTATAACACCACATTTTAGACACGACGTAATCGATCAAACAAGAGCTCGGTCTTTTAACATTGCTTTAGTACCGATGGCTCCCATGGTTTAGATACTAAATTCAAATTTTCCCTATCTTTTATCATTGTGGATCTGGCTCCAATGGAAATCACGATCCAAATTCACACCCTATCTTTTAACATTGGGGTCTGGTTCCGTTCCTTCGGGCAACGGAATTTTGGATCGGCAATGAGCAATCCGGAACTACTTCCCTATCTTTTAACATTGGTTGCTCTTACAAAATCCAAAATACATCGTAAAGGACATATTATACTACTGTCGTGTATACAGACAAAGTAGCTACACAACCATTGGAAGTGAAAAACTTTTGCAGAGTGGCGTAGTTTTGAACATTCGTAGTTTGATGGTGACCTTGTTTAACCTTCACTCCACACCTATTGCACCACTTGATACTAGATAGATAGGTAACGTAGATATACGCAATCAGTTATATTGCATGACGTTTGCGGGATGACATAATTTTGAACATTTACTACTTGACGGTGACCCTGTTTGATCGTCGCTCTACACCTCCTCCATCATACGACAGCTCCATGCCATACCTCATTTTGACGGAGAGAAATGGTTCTTTCACATAATGAGTGATACGTACACAATTATAGATGAAGTAGTTGCAGGGTCATTGTAACTTTATGTATTTCGCAGTATTACAAAAAATCGAATATTCATAATTTCACGCTGACCTTGTATGACCTTAGATCCAATCGTACCATATTAAGTAACACTTTCATATCGTACTCCTTTTGATGGGGAGATAATAGGCTTTCCAAAAATACATTACTTGGCCATCTTGTTCCTAAGTAAAGTAGATATGCGACCATTGTAATGTTAAGACGATTGCGGTAGAGCACAATTTCAACAATTCATCATTTGACGGTGACCTTGTTTGACCTTTTCACGCTTACTGCACCACTTGGCAGCTCTACAACAGGCCTCGTTAGGACGGGGAGATGAAGAGCTTTCAAATGATACATTTGGTTGTGTGTAGAGGGGGGCATTTAAACTCCTAAAATAAAGCACTTTTGGGATGATTTGCCCCTCGCCTGTGTAGATCAGATATCTTCGAACTCCGACATTTTACTAACTAGTTGGAAAAATCGTTTTGAAAACTGAATAGATCGCACTTCTTACCTGCGTACATAATGAACACTGTTTTTATGTTGTCACTTACCGACTCCCAGTAGTATAGTGCGTCGAATGATTTCATTTGGATACCATCCCTGTAAACATTGCCATAGGACCTTGTCTGAAACCCTACTCCTTTTGCAAAGCCAATTGGCAACCTGAAACATTCACCCAATGAACTGTAAATTAGTTGTAACTTGTACTGTAATTAATGCCAATAGTAATAGTTAGTACAAGTAAGAGGTTATCTATAATAGAAAGTTCACTGAACATTCTTCAGGATAGTTCGTTTTCAAATTAGAAACTTTCATTTTTCATATCCAAGAATCATGTTAAATTACCTGGTAGAGGCTTTCGTTGACGTGTCACGCCGACTTCATCAGTACTTATGACGCTGAATGACGTCATCGTACACGTGAGGCAGTTCGTAATTGCCCTCGTCTCTGTTGATGGGTGTTTTGACGTCATTCAGCGTCATAGGTACTGATGAAGTCGGCGTGACACGTCAACGAAAGCCTCTACCAGGTAATTTAACATGATTCTTGGACATGAAAAATGAAAGTTTCTAATTTATTTTTTAGAATAGAAAGTATTTATTATGAAACTACAGAAATGAGTATGTGTGTGTGAGGGCGTGCGCGTGTGTGTGCGTGTGTGCGTGTGTGAGAGAGTGTGTGCGTGTGCATGTGCGTCCGCGTGTGTGAGTGGTAGAGAGAGTGCGTGCGTTTGCGTGCGGGTGCGCATGCATGCTTTTGTGGTATGTGTATGCCAGTTGAGGTATTAGCTTTTATTAGCGTCTATACTACACAAGTCTCGGTCGGCACTGCCAAATACACGAGTTATTCCAGAATACGTTGGACCAGCGTCCTCACAAGGAGAGACGTTGGACATATACGGCACCTTTCCATTTGTGCGATGATGCCTTGCTTGTCCGCCTCCCGCTCTAACATCTCTATAGGACTGACGAGGGATGAGCCGTCTAGGGGCGGCGGTGGCAGCAGGGGATGATAAAGGGCGACGTTATCCTCTCGCCGCATCACGAATAAGTAGCTTTTCTCCAGGCTGTTGTGGAGGTGACTGAAGGAGAAAAGCTGCGACAACGCGATGTTCGCGCCGACGACGCCCACCAGCTTGCCGTTGTGCACGACGGGCGAGGCGATGGCCACCATAGGTTCTACATAACAACCACCGTACTTGGTTAGCCTCCTGCGTTTGTCAAACATCCACTGCCAGCTCAGGTCGTCTAGATCTCACATGTTACTCCTAAAACTAAGCTTACCATTGGCAAAGGTGCTTTCTCTGTAGCTGCATCCAAAGTATCGACTGTATTCTCAGTTACTTTAAAAATATCCTCTGAAGCTGTAGCCACTTCGTAAAAACCTCAAGATTGATTTGCGTGAAATTGCATTTTCATCTTAAATCTTCGGTGGTCCTTTGAGTTGCATGATGATGACTCTTGCGCGTCCCTGTTCGTGATTTTGCCTGATGTGTCTTGTTTCTCGCGTTCCTCGGCTCTGATTCTTGAGAATATATATAAGCTATAGAAGTTTATTATTATTGGTACTACAAATAACCCAAGTTCTTCATTACGGTATATGGAAACACCATGACCACAGTGTATAAATTGCCTTGTTGGCGTTTTAACAAAAGGAGGAACATACATACTATACCTATACACGCATTCGTGGTGTGGATACGGCGCTGAATGCTCAGAACAAGATAGGCTCAAATAAAAGCTAACATCTTGGGCAGATATAAAAGAACGTCTGCTATGTACCATCAAGTGAAGAAAGCTGGCATTGGAAGAGAATACCTCAGCGGCCTAACATTAGGCAGCACAGACGGAGACTTAAGAGAATAAAAAACGAAGAGGTAGAAAAAAAGTGGGATGAATTGACAACGTTGCTTGGTTGCATGAGACTTTATAAGTCTGTACAGTTCTAACTACGATATATATATATATACAGATGTTTATACATACAGACTATTCAGTTAATGTTGCCGACCGCTAGAAACAACTATAAAACTAGGAAATAGATGACGGACTTGATGGCGGGGAAAACCTTGTGACTAGTTCATTGAGAATTTGGTACAACAACAATCTAACAAGTCGTTTTGTATAAACCCATTATTGCATAGAGTATTCATCAGCTAGCTATAGACATACTTATTATTAACAAACAGTTGTTGTTAAATGTTACCCAGACAAATTATCTTAGAATACCTTAGGCTTCGTGAGCAATATTAGTAGGTTTGTTGTTGACCGTTACTGTTGCGCCCATTCGCTTGGGGCACGCATTTTTGGAACGACGAAGTACAAAACATAATGGTGGGTAGTGTATTAGTGTAAATATTACAATAAAAGAACAGGACCGACGAGTAACAAATAGTGTTGATGTGAAGATTTCGGAGCAGTGCGGGATCGCAAATTCAAAGGGAAATCAAATTGTTGGGATATAATTAGGAGAAACCAACGTATAATGAAAACATACCATTGTATAAAGTAATAGTTAGATTGAGCTCTCGATAACCCAACGCTAAGCCTTGTTAAACATGTCTAGAGAGAGAGTGCATGGAAAGCCTGGTATTCTAACTGGGACTGTGACCACATTGTCATTGTATTCCTCTTACCTTTCGTGATGAAATGAGCAAATATCTCAGATACTATAGTGTGATTTTCTCTTGCTAAGGACAAATGCCCGTACAACTTCCGCAGTTGAGTCACTGGCCTCTTAGCATTGAATATTTGATAGAATTGGCCTGCTCGCTGAAGCATAAATCATACGATTACATATTTAACTATAATGGTGTTGTATCAGACCGAATTTATTGTATTTTCAGTGTCTCTGTATGTCTATTCTGTGCACAAAGATTGCTCAACAAAGTTAATAGAAACTACTAATTTAAACATACCTTGCTTGATAAGTCTGACATTGTCGTCATAAGTTTGGCAGCGTTGCTACGTTTCTTCAAACCTGCAGTATAGCAAAGGCATCAGCATCGTTTGAATGATAAGGCAATAATAATAGCATGGAACTAATACATTATTTTAAGCATACACATTTGTAAGACTCACACGCACATTCATCATACAATCAAAATTGTAAGGTGGTAATACATATGATTAACGGTTTAGTGTATATTCAGTGCACTCGTGTGGTTACGTTCATCTCACTACTGCGAAGACGTTCACATCACTCTTGCGAAAATGTCCATCTCACTATTACGAAGATATTCATCTCACTACTGCGGCGATGTTCATCTTAGTACTGCGACAATGTCCACCCCACTATTGCGAAGATATTCATCTCACTTCTGCGACAATGTTAATCGTAATACTGCGAAGATGCTCATCTCACTACTGTGACAGTGTTATTGCGAGACTGCGACAGTTTTCGTCACACTGTTGCGACGATGTTTATCTCACTACTGTGACATTGTTAATGTGACACTGAGACAATGTTCATCACACTATTGCGACAATGTTTATCTCACTAGTGCGACGAGCGTCATAAAATGATGGCGCTGACATGTGCTCATCAGCTCTCCAACGTCTTGCACTGTCTGTTTTCTCCCACGGTAATAGAGTTGCTGGTTCACGGTCAATCAAGTGGCACTCAGACTGGTTATCGTTAGTGGATAACAGGCGAGTTTCCTTGCAACTTACATAAATTTTCGTTAGGTAACGAGTAAGTGTTTTTCAACAGTCAACACGCTCTCGATGTTAATTAAAATTTAATAGAGGTTTCTTTGTTTGCATGCTGACGTGTTGTCTTCGCAGCCAAAGGGATCACATGGGACGGAACGCTGTGGCAGTAAGCACTGTTTGGTGAAACTGGTGACCAGGGTCTTCGAGCAGGGATCCAAGTGTCTTGCTCTTTGTCCATTCTCTATAATTATGTGTTACATCTATTTTAGCACCACTAACAAAGTTAACAACCAAGCAAGCTGCAATGTTAAGTGATGGTTTAAAAATAATTCGAACCCACCTACCGTTAAACGGTAAGATGATAGTATACGAGAACTTGTAAATGACCCCAACGCAGATTGCGATTTCTATATTTCAAGTATGACTCATCGAAGATTCAACTCGTACATGTTCACGCACGCACGAGCACACACACACGCGCGCACACACACGCGCGCGCGCACACACACACACAGGTACACACACAAGTACACACGCACAAACACACACACACACATACACACACGCAGGTACACACAAACACACGATGCACGGGCAAGCAAGCACACGCACACATGCACGCCGCACGCACGCACGTAAGCATGAATGTGTAGTGTATATCGTACCTAATCCAATACTAAAAAAGCGAACGTGGTTGTTATCATCCTGCTCATGTGCAACTCTAAGTAAATCTACCAGATCGGACTCTCTTTCAAGTGGAGCAGTTCCGGAAAGGAATATCATCACCTTGGCTGAAAGTATAGAATACAAACTAACTATTATTATTGTTGATTGCTGCAATACTAATATTGAATCGTGCACAAAGATATACAACAGTGAAAGGGACGAGGATATATATAACCCAACACACGGCCGATTGTATTCTTAGAAGACATTGAGTAAACAAATAGGAGTGACTATTGCACACTGTACCACTATTGTTATTCGCCCACGGCGTTGCAACGCAGTCGGAGGTTGTGGAAATTCTATATAAATACTTACATTTACAATATAGCTAAAATCACAGCACCAAAGGTACTGCACACGCATCTACTGTTACACACTCATCACTCTGCATTGCATGAAGATGATCAAGGGTCACATACCATTATTATATTGGTCTTTACATTTTCTGTATTTAGTTTTAATTTGTAAAGACTAATTTCGTCACAATTGCTCAAAATAATTATAATTATATTTTATTTTGTTAAGCGTCACGCCCAATGTTGTTCACAGCGCTTTACAACAGTATACAAAAGTATGTTAAAAATAATGCGTTTGAATGAAAACAATAGTTGTTATATCATAGATAAAATTTATTAATAATAACAGTAATTAAGACAATGAATATCGTAGAAGTAGAAAAAGAATGTGATATAAAATATCATAAAACAAAATAGTTAAGTTCATATTACTATTATTTGAATTAATAAACTAAAAGTAATGTAAACATCAATAAAGTTGGGTAAAATGTATATGAAAAATAAATAAATAAATAATAACTAAACGTTAAACATCAATCAGCTATGGTAAAACAGTGTTGGTAATTGTCCGAATTACATATACGCTGCAGTGAACAGGTGAGTCTTCAACACATATTTAATTGATTCCAGTGATGTTTTGCTGGTAACACTTGACGGCAGAGCGTTCCACACTGTTGCCGCTGCGTGAGCAAACGTACAGTCACCGGCTCTGCTGCAAGTTCTTGGGACAATTAGAGCGTTGGAGTCAACAGCTCTTGCTTGAAATGCGCTCTTGACTAGGTAACCAGTGCAGTTCGCGAAGAATAGGGGTCGCACTTTCACAACGAGCCTGTCGATAAGGCGAGCGGCGGCATTCTGGAGTCGCTGCAATCGTTCGATGTTATTGGTTGAGGTACCGAACAGTAGAGAGTTGCAGTAGTCTAAACGGGATGGAATCATGGCTACCCGTTCCGCTGTCAGTTGAGTGAGGTAACGGTGAATCAACCCGATGTTGCGCAGGTTCAGCGAGTAAGTGCTGATAGTACGTGACACTTGCACAGTCATATCCGGGGGTCTATCAAGGTGGACGCCGATATTTCTAACATGATCAGTTGCACTGATTTCATGTGTCCCGGAGCCCACTTACAATAGCAGATGCTAATTTGGGGACAACCGGTAGAATTTCTGTTTTGGTGTCATGCATGAGCAGATAATTCCAAGTCATCCACTCCTTCACGTTATCAATACATCGCTCGATCCGACGCACGGCAGTCACCAGAGAAGATGCATCCAAGTCGAAGTGACAGAACAGTTGTAGATCATCGGCGTAGTGGTGATCTTTTAAATCGTGTTTGTGAATAATATCACCGACCGGCTGCACTTGTAGTGAAAATAATAGTGGTCCCAACACTGACCCTTGCGGCACTCCCGTTAACAAAGTCGTCTCGGTCGATGACGACACTCTGCTTAGGTAAGATTCCAGCCAGTGGAGAACCACTCCAGTGATGCGGTAACGTCATTATAGGCGATCCAATAGTATTGCGTGATCTACCGTGTCAAATGCGGCGCCTAGGTCGATGAGTACGACGATCGTACCTTGTCTACGGTCTAGCGCGATCCTGATCTCGTTGTCTATCCACAGTAGGGCTGTCTCGGTCGCGTGGTTTCGCTTGTAAGCGGACTGAAATGTGTCCGTAAGTGATTAATTGGCGAATGTCAATATGTTGGCCACAACCTATTCAATAACTTTTGAAAGTTGGGACATATTGCTAACTGGGCGGTAGTTACTTAAAATATCCTTACACAGTGACGGAAAAGGATGCACAAGTGCTCGCTTCAGTTCAGCCGGCATTGTTCCTTCTACCAAACGCGCATTTATTATGTCGGCAATAATGATCGTAAGTGCGTCAGTGTTCTGTTTTACATGATCGGATAGTAGTGGATCAAGTGTACGAGAGACTTTCAGCTACATTGTTGTTGAAATAGTTCGAAAATGAATCGCAACAGGCAACGACGGAGTCATAGTCGGGATACGAACGTGATGGCTTCCAATTCAGTGATTACACGATGTTGAACATGCTTTTGTTGCCAGCTTTCAGAAGTTTATCTCGATAGTAGTTGGTTTTCGAGAGGGAAAATTGCTTGTTGCACTCATCGCGAGCATCAACGTACATTTGTCGATGAATCTCAAGCTTTGTGCGTCTCCACAACGACTCGTTCTTTCGCCGTTGTCTCCTCGCGTCATCGATGTTGCTGTTGTACCACGGGTTTGGTATATTACCCCGCATGGCAGTCCGTCGCTCTGGTACATATTCTTAGTGAAGCATTGTAGCCAGTGACCAGTTCCGCTGCGCTGGATGTTGACACCATGGCTGATAGTAACTCACAAGTTGAGCGAATGTCATTGTTGAAAGAATCGGCACCAACGAGCGGTAAATGCGTTCTATTACAGGTGTATATGTGTCGATGTCTTAGCTGGCCTTTGGATGCGTGGCGCTCCACGTAGTGATCTGATATAGACATCGGAATAACGTCAACAGAAGTAGCGAGATTGTCATTTTTCGGGGTTATCACAAAGTCCAATGCAGAAAGTGTAGGCTCTGTGTTGAGTGAAATTGTATGAGCCCAGTAGTTGCACGAGCGGCCGGGCCTCTGCCTCAACGTCGTATTTGATGTTGAAGTCACCAACAATGCACGTAGTGTGCAAATATCACACATGTTCACGAGTATAGTTCCAATCAGCATGAACCCAAGCATAGCGCGTAATGTCATAAAACGATTGTACAATTATAACGATGATCGAATGTTTAGAAAACGCATTAAACTAGTGAAATCCACGAGCATATACAAAACACAGCTGCCACCAGGGGCGCTCATATAAAAGAATCATACCAAAACGTCCAGGAAACTAACGGAACGATTTGTTTCAAGTTCATAACAATAATTATATACGCTATGGCATGATAGTTAAACTTTGTCATATTAAATTGATACTTTTAATTAATAACTTCATATTTTTGCAAACAATAGCCCCACAAACAAAAATATTTCACAGAAAATGGCAACAATCGTTCTGTTCTCATGTTCAAAACAATAGTTAAATATTTAGCTAATTTTAAGCATTGTTGTCAAGATTGTAGCCAAAATGTTGGGTTGGTTACATAAGCTGGTGGACTAATAATTCTCGCCTGTCCTATCGACGGTCTTGACTGGTTGGCCTTCCCATGTGTCACGTCACATCATGACGACATCACTGTTATCATGATGTTATACCGCTGCCAGCTCAGGTCGTCTAGATCTCACATGTTTCTCTTAAAACTAAGCTTACCATTGGCAAACGTGCATTCTCTGCAGCTGCATCCAAAGTATCCACTGTACTCTCAATTTCTTAAGAAATCATCTGAAGCTGTAGCCACTTCGTAAAAAACTGTGAAGAAAGCTGTATTCCCAACACAACATACTTGACATAATTCAATATTTCACTTACGCACCTCTCGGAGGAGCATTGGGCTCTTTGATACGAGCCTCAAGAACTGCATCCCACAGCATCTCCAGCGATTTCTCAATGCCACCTTTGTAATTGGTCGTGCCCCGACCAGTGAGACTATCCACAAAGTCAGACATCAGTTTCTTATTTGTGCTTGTAGCTTTACCGAGCTTCGTCTTGAAGCACTCCTCTTTGGTTTCGGGCAACGTTATGCCGTCGCTATTAAAGCCAATAACGGCAAACTGAAATAATAATAATAATATTAATTCACATTTGTATTAAATAAATCGCGTGCGTGCGTACAATTTGCAAATACAATCACAATTTTCACGTCAGTGGTTTACTCAGAATTTATTTTGTATCAAAGTGAAGATTCTAATGAAACTTTTGCTATCCCGAAGGCTGACCTATTGTTTCATGATACATTTTAAAGGTAATCGTAATTGACTACATTTGCGTCCTTCAATTCACTGGATTTTTGAATAACATCCAATGTTATAAATATTATTCATATTGTACATACACATTCTTAGAAACAGTTGTGTAATTCAGAATGCAACCTTTAATGCAATAGGCCATGGGCCAGATATGCCCCTCGTGCACCCCCCTACAACTCTACCAACCCATGTTTTTGTTAAGCTTTGGGGTCCTTTGAAGATGATTTTAAATGATAATAGTAAAAAGTTGAGTCTCACTACCCATTTCTAACCTATCTTGGATGGTAACCTGAAATATCATATTTGTCGCCAATGTCGCGTGGTATTTAATCACTCACACCACAATCGTTAGTGTATATTCATATGTGTCTCAATATGTACTTATAATAGTATGTACAATTGAAGGTTTTCATCTGCTGATCATTATAATATCATTCAATACATATTTACTATTATGGCATGTGCCCTAATTAGCATAGAATAACTATACCCTATTCTCACTCGTGACCGCATAGATGACATCATTATTTTTGTCAAATATATCAATGTCCCTTGACCTCATGGCCTCTTTAACATCAAAACAATAATGCATAGCACTCTGCAGCATCATATCTTTCATTTGATACATACACATACATTGTCTTTCTGGCATTACAAATGGATTAGATACGATGCCTCAAAGATAACCGTAGTGTCGCGAATCAAGAGGCGTAACGCAAAGATAACCATGGATAGTCATGACTGGCATATATGTCAAAATTGTCTAGAATATGTGTGTGTTTTCAGGTATACAGTTACGCCAGATTAATTTCAGATGGATAAAACAAAGCACTACATATTGACGATTGTAAAATGGATGAAAATTTTGCTAATTCTTGTTATGTCTCTACTTACACGGTCTGAGCTAAGCAGTGTTCGAATTATTATTTTCACGAACGTTTTTGCCATTGTCAGCAAGGGTACTTCGTCGATATGTCTTTTAACCATCAAAGTAGATGTATCAATTGCAATAACAATCATTTTTTTTAAAGCTGTTGCTTCGAGATACCAAGTTCTGTTCGGAATAAAACAGGAATAATTAGTTGATCATGAAGTATTCTTGACTAATTCAGAAACATTAATTACATCAAGTCACCAATTCGAGCATTCCCGACAAAATGATCAACTATATACACATGTCAGGCCCCTAACCAGGTTTTTTTGGTGAACCCCTTTTCATGAACCGCCCTTCAAAAACGATCCCCCAACGAACCCTCACCTATACCCTCACCCCACCCCCATTTTCTCGCTAAACCAACTGCATAGCAATCAATAATTACTTTTTAGTTGTTCAGTTAAATTTGTTCAGAATTAAATTAAAAACCAAATATGATAACTTGCTTGGGAGGTTCGTACTAATCTGATGCAAAAACGAACACCCCCCCCCCCCCCCCCCCCCCCCGTTCGAACGCCTCATACCCACCTCCATTCTCCCGCTAAACCAGCTGCATAACAATCAATAATTATTTTTAGCTGTTCAGTGAAATTTGCACAGAATTAAAATATGGTACATGTTCTTGGGGGGTTTGGATTAATCCCACTTTTACGAACCCCCCTCCCCGGTCGGAACCCTCATACCCACCTCCGTTTTCCCGCTAAACCAGCTGCATAGCAATCGGTAATTACTTTTAGCTGTTCAGTGAAATATGCTTAGAATTTCAGAATTAAAACCTGCAAATATAGTAACGTTTTTTGGGGGAGGGGTTCGGACTACCCGCTCCGAAAGCGAACTCGCTCGAAACCCTCATCCACACCCCGTTTTCCAGCTGAACCAGCTACATGACTATCAATTAATTATTTAAGCTGTATATATAGCTTCAAACTTGCGAATAAGAGGATGTGTAGTCGGACTAACTTCATTTTTATGAACCTGCTCCTAAAACCCCCGGGGATCCAAATGTAAGAACGCTAAAAGCGCTCCGCTCCCCGAAGACTGGCTCTTCCCCAGATGATGCGATCGTTCTGCCATCTTCCGAAAAGACAACGTCTGCGCCAAAACAAAAATGAAAGGAAAAGATGTGGTCAGTGTAATTTATAACAAATATTTCAATGGCACACATGTCCTCATTTGTATAGTTCAATGCTGTCAGATGACGTTTCAAACACTACTCTCTATAAGCCAGCTATTTGGTGATAGTTGTAGTAAAGCTATACATTAGTTTAAATGCAACGGATATACATTTATAATAACACTATACAAATTGTAAAGTAAAATAAAATATTTACGGAAGATATTCCTCTTCCAAAAATAGTTGGCTTATGTTATTTAAAAGGAAACCCCATGACTGTTAACAGGGGATTTATTTAGTGTCAAAATTGATCACGCATACCCTACTTGTTTATTAATTGATATAAACGTACTGATATTTCAGCAAGGAAGTCGCTAGGCCAAGTAGCAGCTGTGGCAATGCAGCAGAACTCAGTGTGACTGTGGATGATGAACCAGCTGCTAAAAGGAAATGTCTGCTGGACGAAGAAAGCGCGAAAGGTTTGTGCACCATAGCATCGCAAAAACGTTATGACAGCATTATCATGTATACTTAATTTTTCAATCTGCAATATATTGTACTGGTCCCTGTTTTGGCATCGCATGTGCCGTAGTGTGTTGTTTTAGTGAGATTGCCATCATCATGATCATGGTCAATGTGGAACATAGCCCGTCAGTTTGGTATATCCATGGCAGCAGCAGTCCATGTTTCACCTGGAATATTGCGTGCTCTCATATCTAGTTTTAGAACATACACAGTGTTGTTGTGGTCTGTTCTTTTTCGTTTCTGTAACTCAACAAATTTGGGAAGTCTGTTCTCTACCCTAAATATATAGGGTGAAGAAGGGTATGAACGTATATTGGGCAATGCTAATGAGTGCATTGCCGTGGCATGTTTCGTCGTTCGTCGCGCCATAATGTATTATTATTCTGTTGGCTTTTCAAGTAGTCTCGTCGTTGCTGTAGGCACAAGAATTGACACAGAACTGCGAGAAAATGTAGACGATACCTTCACCCGTTACTACAAACAAGCTTGTGAGATGGCCGGTGAAGTTGGAGTTCAACCGAGCAGGCCGATGGTAACCGGAACACAAAACCACCGCAGCAATGTCCCAGCTGAGAGCCCAGAGGAATACTATTGCTGTAACCTGTGCATAGTTTTGCTGGATCATGTGATCACTGACATTTCTAGTAGACTCTCGGGTATGTCTTGAATTTCCAAGATAATGGCAATTAATGATTTGGTATAAGGTGTGCACATGTGTACGCGCGCGTGCGTGCGTGTGCTAATAGCCATGATAATGTGAAATGTGTTGGATTAAGTTGGTTCTTGTACCGTTCAAATGAGATATGTGTTAAATAAAGTTATTAACCTATAATATATTAAAAATTATTAAACAGACTTCAAATACATAAGTTTGTGCAATTTTTTTTTATTTGCTTCAATTGTCGTGGTGGGACTTTTCGTTAAATGGCCTTCAAATTATGTGTTCAGCATTATCCGAGAGACATTCTTCACTCCTAAGCCTGGTCCCAGCAGTGTTGTGCAAGCAGAAACCTGACATTTCAGAAGCAATCGCTATATATAATGGTGATCTGCCATCTCCAAGCGTGCTATCGATGGGAGCAGCGTTATCGCGGCAAAGAGCCAAATGATTGCTCTAACAACCTGTGCAATCACCGTAACGTCGTGCGATGGGCCAAGAACGTCTCTCTTCGCTCCTTCTTTCACGTATGCACACCCATTATGACGTTCCTATTGATGTCAATCAAACGGTGAATTACTTTGCAGACCATTTCCCAATGAAACTGCAACGAAAGAGTCTCCTGTAGGCAAGCTAATATGCCACTGAGACTGCTGAACACTTTCAAGTGAATCAATCTGAATGTGCCAAGATCAACTGTCTTCACTACCCCTTCTGCTGCACATTAATTATGATATCCCCATTGATTTAAATTAAAAACAATAATTTTCGTATATCGTGCCATTAAAGAAGCTTTGTTCTATTTGTTCAAACGTTTTGGACTGTATCATATCTTAAAATATATACCGGCGGTATTTAACATTTTTGGCTCTGTCACCCACTGTGCGAGCTAAAAAACATTATTACCTCCCTCCATTTTTAAATATCAAAATCGAGAACTTTTTAAAGAACTTCAATAGATGAACTCAAAGTTATTTTGCTTTGCAAAGCAGAAGCATAGACCAAATGTTTTTCGGAAATGGTCAGTAATACCCCAAGCAGTGCACAGTTCACGTGTAGATAGTAACACATACAGCAAGCATTCATACTTACGCAAACCTGGGATCATAAAATCTACACGTTTTCAGTGAGGTAGCTGGATGAAGATGCAAAATGCCATCTTCAGTCCCATAAAACTGCATAGTGGTTCCATACTCGATGCCATTTTTGAGGATCCGGAGAAGCACGGCTCTGGTCGCGTACTTTGCATTTTTCCCTTCTGCCCCTTCTACTGGTGGTTTAGTCACGCACATATGATTCGAATCAATCTGCAGCAATGCGATGGCATGGACAACCTGTAACGGCTGCTTTCGCATTCCTTCCCATATTAGCTAGGCCTACCCACCATACCAGGAGGTCAAACATTCAATACATGATGAGGTCGGGTATCCGACAAACAGAACGTCGCGTATCAGTTAGATCAGGAGATCGGGCATCAATTGGATCAGGAGGTGGCGTATCAATTTGGTCAGGAGGTCGGGTATCAATTACATCAGGAGGTAGGGAGTAGTAAGTTGAAATGGTTAAAGGATGGCGTTCCCGGTGAATCCCATGTTAAATGATAAGGTGGAAATAAAAAAGGCAAGGTATTTTTTGACCTTCCGCCGAGTATCAAAATTGGCATAGGAGGGTGGAAGGTGCAATCCTATGTTAAAAGATAAGGTGGAAATAACAAATATAGGGTACTGTCTGACCTTCCGCCAGGAGCCAAAATTGGCATAGGAGGGAGGAAGGAGGAATCCCATGTTAAAAGATAGGGTGGAAATAAAAAAAGACAAGGTATTTTTTTACCTTCCGCTGAAGATCGAAATTGGCGTAGGAGGGTGGAAGGTGCAATCCTATGTTAAAGCATAGGGTAGAAATTCCTCCAGAACCTAGGTCCGTCAGAAGGTGTGGAGCAATACCATGTATAAGTATAGGGAGGAAATTCCATGTTAATGCAGGAAATAGAAAAAAGCGTGTATCTACTATGCGAGTCTGAACTTATCCACGACATACAATCTACTGCATTGTAAGTACGCCTCGTCGCGTTTTCTTGATGTGACGTATGTGCTATTAATAATATCGCGTGCCTCGAAACCAGTTTCAACTAGAATACGTACCACCTACAGAGAGACAAGACCACGACCTGGCATGTAATGCATCATTTTAGATTACTAGAATATTCTGGAACATTTAGTGAGACAGCCAGAGACCCGAGGTCCTATTCACAGTGTATATTTTACCACGTGTAGCGCAATTTTCAGATATGGTTGAACATAATTCAGAATTATGGTGACCAGTATATATTGTTTTTATCATAGCGACAGTAGTTGTTATAATCCAAAACCTATGTAGACCTTAAAATCTAAGCTCCAAAACCCTACCTGTGACATGGGAAAATAGAAGTGGTGTTTTACTTCACTTAGTGCATTTTTCCTCAGGAGAAATACGGCTGGTAACTAGAGGAATAAGGCGGGAAATTGCTGAAGATGGCGGGAAATATTGGACGCGTCGACAGGAATGCGGTGAAAACGGCGGAAAACTCGAGGAAGACAGCGGGACATTACGTCATTGCATACGGCACAGGGCCCTTCACAGACCTAAATCTGGTGCTACGTAGGATGCTAACGTACAAATGTCGGAATCTGTGAAACAGTGTTCGCACACCAGTGCGCTTATGGAAAGCGTACTGCCGTCAGTTGTACGGGTGCAGTAAGGCCTACATGTTTAGAACGTCGTGCGCGTTTCAGAGGAGTCATCTTTGTCGACCCTTTCATTCACTTGCAATGAATCAGCGACTTTACGAAAGGTGGAAATATGTGCTGGATTGATACATACAAGTTGTGTTTGCCACATCTATTCGTGCACCAAAAGGTCTTCTTCTACGACACAGAAGATGTTAAGCACGACACATAGCATGTAGCGTCGTTAAGCTGTCAACACTACGCTGTTCCGATTGCGAGATAGATGATCCTAGTCAATTTCACCACGAGTGTATGTTACCAGACAATACTCTAATTTACATGCACTTTGAGGAAGCCGTCGAAGACGTTAATTTAACTGCAGTTATTAATCGTCCGAAAAGTTGTGTAGTATTGACATTTGGTTGCGAAATCCTGATTCACATGAGTGGCAAAACAATGTGATGGAAATGGTGCTTGCAGTAATAGAGGGTGATCAATAAATGACGGACTATCTTTGTACTTTTGTTGTAATCGACAATTGTTATTGTACAAACCTTATCTTGTGTCATGTTTTCTTAATATAAATACCATCCACTCGTACATCATTTGCGTAGAGTATGGACGCGGCTCACTAGTAATATCACACGCTGTTTCGTAAAGTCTCCCTCTCCCCCTCCCCATCCGCATCCCTCTCCTCCTCCCTCTAACCCCCTCCCCCGCGTGAGCGTAATAAATTCGTGCCAGTGTAGTGTATGTCTGACTCGTCGATACACTTCCGGTAATGGTGGAACTGTAGTGGCGGACATGACAGCCACATGACTTCCGGTACGACGATACTTCCGGCGTAGCGCCCCCTAGTGGATAATTGGAGTACTGTGTTACATGGTGGCGAAAAAAAGGGGTTAATCGATGAAAATTAAACAACCCACCTGCGGAGGTGGGTTGTTTAATTATCTGAAAATGTATTGTTTTGTCCCACACAACAATAATATTAAATTTTCTGTATCTAACCCTAATTAGTTATTTTAGCAAGAGTTTAAGACGAAAGTTATACAAATCTACCGTGTTGGTAAGCTAACGTTTTACGAAGTTGCCTCAGTAATGTACTAAACTGGCAAGAATTTACGATGCATATGCGTTAAAGAACGTTCTACAAGTCTACCGTGTTGATACTAAATTTGTACAAAGTTACCTTGGTAATGTACTAAAGTGGCACGAATGTAGCATGCTCACGCATTAAAGTAATACAATTATAAGTATGCCTTGTTGATAAGCAACATTTTTACTAAGTTACCTCGGTGATGCACTAAATTGGCAAGAATTTACGAGGTTCACGCGTGCATTCGGTATAATTCTAAGAAGTTACTTCAGTAATGCACTACACTGGCACGAATTTACGACGCTCATTTCATTTAAAGAAATTTGTACAAATCTACCGGGTTGATAAGCAAAATTTTGTTCGAAGTTACCTCGGTATTGTAATGTATTAGCACGAATTTACGACGGTCACGCGTTCATACACTAGAATTCTAAGAAGTTACCTCGGTAATGCACTACAGTAGTAATAAAGTTATTTATCAAATCGAAAACAATATACTGAGATACACAAATGTCAATCATATCGAAACAAACATAATAAATGGAGTGCCCCAAGGATCCATACTTGGACCCAATCTTTTAAATTGATATCAATGATGTAACTAACTCTATATCTCTTAATTTGTTATCTTTTGCAGATGACACAATTGTATACCAACTAGGTCCTCATATTGATACTTTAATTGAGAGCATAAACCAAGAATTAATACATTTGTACGATTGGCTTTGTGCCAATAAATTGTCATTAAATATAAAAAAGACAAACTTTTGCATATTTAGTCCACCGAATAGCAAATGACACGTAAATAACTGTATTAAAATAAAGTGAAATTATTAATCATGTTGGAAAGGATGACAAAGAAGAAACGGTGAAGTTCTTAGGAATACATATTGATAAACATTTAACCTGGAAAAAACATATCAACATAATCAGTTCTAAAATATCTAAAGTATTTTTTGCAATTAATAGAATGAAACATTTGTTGCCACACAATGCTTTTAAAACTCTCTATTATACCTTAATTCAAAGTCACTTAACTTACGGTGTACAAGCATGGGGCAATGGAAATACCATAAGAAAGATAGAAAATTTACAAAAGCGCGCTATTCGAATAATTAACAAAAAAGAGATAGAAGTCACACCGATCCTATCTTCAAATCTGAAAATATACTTAAAATCACTGATATTCGCAAGTTGCATGTCTCACTATTTATGTATGACTATTACCATAATACGCTGCATAAATCCTTCAAACATTATATACCAAAAAAGAATCTAGCCACTAACACCAGAATTACTAGACAACGTAACCTCTTATATACAGAGAAGCCCAGAACACATTTTTCATCTAAATTACCTAAACATCATTTTATAAAACTATGGAATCTCGATTATAAAATACAAAACGTCAAATCCAGACAAAAAATCAAATTGTTATTATTCAATCAATATCTAGATAACTATCTTAGCCACGTGCATTGCCTAAATCCCAGATGTGCGGAGTGCAATTAAATAATTGGTTACTTGTTATATCTATGTTTGGATCCGCACACATTTCTTATCATTATTTTCTAACAGTAATTTCCTACACTAATTCGTTTCCTTCTCCATCGCATCCCACGTTCGTTGTCATACAAAAGATATCATACACTCGTGATAATCATCGTATACGTATACGTAAATATAATTCGAAATATATGTTTATGGGGTACCAGGAAGACGGCATATTACATGCCATGTGACCACCATGCAACACAACTTACATTTTTTAAACGGTTGTTTTGTGTATGTGTACTTCTATGTTGTTGTTGTTGCAAAATAAATTTATTTGATATTTTGATTTTAATAATCTACGACACCCACGCGTTAAAGTAAGACAATTATACAAGTCTACTATATTGGCAAGCTAAATTGTTACGAAGATACCTCGGTAATGTACTAAAGTGGCACGAATTTACGACGCTCACGCGTTAAAGTAGATTTAACAAGATTGCCATCCAGAGAATTAACTCTAGATGGCAGGTGGACAAGGAAGCCCTTTGCCTTATCGAGAGTCCAACCCTTTTATCTACTTATATCCAGCCCTTCTGAGGTATGTGTCGATTTAATTTTTAAACATATTTACACTACTAGCAACCACACAATCATCAGATAATCTGTTCCATTCATTCACAGTCCTTTGTGAAAATGAGAACTTTCTTACGTCTAATCTACACTGCTCCTTTACTGATGTAACTTCATGTTCTCTAGTCTTTTTATCTTTCTTAACTGAAAAAAAAACATATTTCTATCAATATTTTCATAACCATTCAATATTTTAAACACTTCTATCTGATCTCCTCTCAATCTCCTGGTCTCTAGTGTTGTTAAACCACATTCTTTTAGGCGTTTTTCATAACTAAGATCTCTCAGATTTGGTATAATTTTAGTCGCTCTCCTCTGTACTCTTTCTAGCATATCTATGTCCTTCTTGCGGTATGGCCTCCACGCTTGTATACAATATTCTAAATGAGGCCTAACTATTGTTTTGTACAGTGGTATTATTAGTTCTTTTTCTTTATATGCTATATTTCGCCTAATCAATCCAAGGATTTGATTTCCTTTTGAAGCTGCAATTCCACACTGCTCTGAAACCTTCATGTCAGCACTAATTGTCAGCCCTAAGTCTTTTTCTTTTACAGTAGTACTTAGTACAGTTCCCCCCATTGTATATTCTACATATTCGTTCCCATGTCCTGTGTGAAGGCATTTACATTTCCCAAAATTGAACAACATTTGCCACTTGTCAGACCATTTGATCAACCTGTCAAGATCATCTTGTAAATGCTGTCTATCTCCATCACTTTTAATCCTTCTAAATACTGTTGTATCATCTGCAAATTTCAACACCTTACTAGCTATATCATCGTCCAAATCGTTTATATATATTAAGAATAATATAGGTCCCAGTACTGATCCCTGTGAAACCCCACTCAAAACTGATTTCCAGTTTGAAGCCTCCCCATCAACAAGTACCCGTTGTCTTCTGTCAATCAGCCATTTTTCTATCCAGTTAATTATACCATTTCCTATGCCATGGGCCTTTAGTTTAAGCAGTCATCTTTGATGTGGCACTTTGTCGAAAGCTTTTTGAAAATCTAAGTAGATGATATCTACTGGTGATCCATTATCTACCCACTTAGTGATATCTTCCAAAAAACATAACATATTTGTTAAGCATGACCTCGCTTTTAGAAACCCATGTTGAGATGGGTTTATCAAGTTATGTTTAACAAGAAAATCCACCATGTGATATTTAATTAGTCTTTCTAATAATTTACAAATCACCGATGTTAAACTAACTGGTCTATAATTATTTGACTTGTTTCTCAAACCTTTTTTAAATAACGGTATAATGTTTGCTTCTTTCCATTCTAAAGGAACCACTCCCTCTTCTAATGACAAGTTGAAATCTGTTGCAAGCGGTATGCTAATTTGTTCTACGATTTCCAATAGTAGTTTGGGTGGAATACCATCCACTCCAGGTGATTTATTATCCTTCATAGCCCTAATTTTCTTAGCTACCATTTCTGGGGTTACAATTAACTGTCTTGAATAGTCTGATTCTGCCCCCTTGAACTTAGCCTCTGGTACTGGCAGTGAACTAGTGTCTTCTCTGGTAAACACTGAACTAAAATACTCATTCAGGTCTTCTGCCATTAAGAATCCTTCTGTTATTATATTTCCAGCACCATCTTCAAGAGGACCGACCTTATCCTGAACTTTCTGTTTGCTTCGAACATACGCATAAAACTCTTGCTGTCATGTTTTATATTACAAGCTAATTTATGTTCATAGCTTCTCTTTGAATTTCTAATTTCAGCTGTAGCTTGGTTTAGTGCTTCTTTATAAATGTTGTAGTCTTCGTCATTTCCAGTACGTCTATATAATTTCCACATCATTTGTTTATACTTAATTTTTCTAATGGCTTCTTTCGATAAGTGTTTCTTTTTGGACCGTTTTCCTTGTTTTTTGAAGGATACAAATTTATCGATTATGCACTCTATTTCATTCTTTAAGATATTCCAGCATTCTGTTGCTGTCTTATTCTTCAGTGTGTTATTCCAGTCTATCTTTGCTAAATATTTCCTCATATCCTTATAACTTCCTTTTTTCTCCTGAACTGCTTTTTATTATTTCTTTCTGATTTTACTTTGATGGTAAAATGTATCTGGTTGTGATCACTACTTCCCAGAGGCTCACATAATTTAACATTGTCAACCAATTCATTCTGTGAGGACAAAACTAAGTCTAACACATTCTCTCCCCTGGTTGGTTCTAGCACATGTTGAGAAAGGAAACTATCTTGTACTAAAACTAAAAACTTGTGGTCCTCACTACCCATACTCTTTAGAGATTTCCATTTTATATGTCCATGGTTAAAATCCCCCATAATAACAGTCCCGTTTGCTCACTTCCCTTATAGCGTTTTGTATTTTGTCATTCTCTTCTATGCTTATGTTTAGACTTCGATAAACTAATCCAACCGTTAACGTTGAGTTTCCTGTAACTATGTTACGCCAAACAGCTTCTTCGCAATCTGCTTCTCGGTCTAATTTTATTTCATAAACCTGGATAGATTCTTTAATATATAAAATAACTCCACCTCCCCTTCTTCCTATTCTATCTTTCCTAAACATTACATATCCTGTCAGTCCCAATTCGGCATCTGATATATCGGTGGTTGCCCATGATTCGGTTATACCTATTATGTGAGGGTCAATATCTTCTACCATAATATTTAGTTCATTTCTTTTGTTTACTATACTCCTTGCATTTAAACAAATACATTTATACCCAGCTTCAGAACTGTTTTCCAGACTGTTCTTTGCTGAATAATTTTTGCTGTCTTTATCTATGCCTCCAGTTTCAGGCTTCTCTATGAATCCCCCCTGCGAATTTAGTTTAAATAGATGCAACCTGTCCCACTGTCAACAGATCGCAGCAGATTCTCTGAGAATACTGCTGCCCCCTTTCTACTTAGATGGAGGCCATCTCTCATGTACATATCTTCTCTCCCAACAAAGTACCCCCATAAATCTTGGAATCCCACGCCCTCTTCCTCACACATCTGCTCAACTAGTGCGTTGATCGCCATCCCCTTACAGTTTCTGTATCTTGCCCCCCTTCCTCCCATTACTGGCAAAATTCCTGAGAGAATAACCTGTTCCACTCTTGTCTTCTTTAGCTTCCTCACTAGATGTCTGTACTTCTGAACTATCCCAGTTGTTCCCTCCTTGTTTGCATTGTTTGTTCCTACGTGTACTAGTATAGACCCTCCCTTGCCATGCCCCAATACCTTCTCTACCCTTTCGGTTAGATTCTCTATTCTAGCCCCCGGTAGACATACAACAACGTCCTTCCCCTCGCATATAGTCTTGTCTGTTTTTCTCAGAATTGAATCGCCCATAAACACTCTCTCTTTTCTCCTTGCCCCCTCAATAACTGCCTTGGAGTAGCTCCTCCGGTTTGCATATGTCTGGTTGTTATCTTTTCCTCTTGCCGTCTTCTCTCCTGTCACATTCTCTTCCATTACCTTCTTTCCTGTCGCGTTTTCTCTTGTCCCATTTCCTCCTGTCATCTTCTCTTCTAGCATATTTACTCTCACTTCCTTTCGTCCCTTCATCTTTCCTCCCATCACATTTTCTTCTCTCCTCTCCCGTCCCTTTTCCCCGGCTACCTCCTTCACTACGGTCACTTTCTCCTCTGTCACTTTCACGCCTGTCATGTTTTCTGTTTTTTGCTGAACACTCTGTCTTCTTCCATCAGTCTTCTGTCTCACAGTCTTACCAACTGCTTCTGTGGTATCTACCTCTTCACCACCTGCATCGCTGTCGCGTCTCTCCTCGTTCTCTACAGTCTGACTACCTGTTGATCTATCCCCACAGACCCGTTTTCTTTTCCTCTGCCGAACACTTTTCCTCTGTCCCTCTGTCTTCTCAATTTCTTGTTCCTTCACACCGGTCACCTTCCCTCCTCTCAGTCTCCTTTCTTCGGTCTCCGTGTCACAACTCTGCTCCTTCTGTGTCGTAGAATTCTCAACTTTCTCCGCGTCATCCCTCTCTGCTCCATTTATTTCTATGTTGAGTCTCGCCTCCATCTCCTTCACGGTATCCGTCAACTTACACACCTCCTTCATCAGACATTCCACCCTCAAACACCCCATGCACCGAAAGGTGAATCCGTCATCTTTGGTCTCTGCCCATGATTTTGAACGGCCAGACAACGCAAAATCCACCCAGCTCTGGCAGTCATTGCAAACTAAGTGTCGTTTTGCCCTGAGTTGCCGCTTGCAAGGTGCCATATCAGAATGTATTTATGTTCAAAATAGTTTTTATATAGTCTTTGAAAATACTTTTTTGTGTACAATTTACACCAGATTGTTTAGGTTATAATTAGTTATATTTGTTAACACACAGAGACAAACCGTGCCTTACCTAGTTACGATGTCGATGACAATGTATTCAAGTTAGACTTAGATACAAGGTAGTCTTTACAAAGACTGTTTCCTGTGTACTAATATTCACTTTAAAAGGTTGTTATTTCAGGTTTTAATTACTCATCTAACCACATCGATTATCTCAAATAACGCTATTCTATTGTCGTTCACGTTACGTTAACTTCGCCAGTGACCTACTTTGTAAACAACGTTCCGATTACATTAACGTCCCCAATTATCGCTCGCAAATCGCCTACTTTTAATCTACCCTAGATTACTCCCTCTAGCTAACTTTTAACAAAACCTATTGCTTACTATATATCTATAATTACGTTATGTATGCTATACACTCAATAATATCACTTATCTTGATCAAATATTCTTATATTTTCGTAAGTTTGCTGCACCAAATTCAAACCAATTCACCACCGGAAGTTACCCCTCGAATTGTATGTAATACAATGATACAAGTCTACCTTGTTGGTAAGCAACATTTTTACGAAGTTACCTCGGTGATGCACTAAACTGGCAAGAATTTACGATGTTCAAGCGTTCATTCGCTAGAATTCTAAGAAGTTACATTGGTCATGCACTATACTGGCACGAATTTACGACGCTTGTGTGTTAAAGAAATTTGTACACATCTACCGGGTTCGTAAGCTAATTTTTTTCTGAAGTTATCTCTGTAATGTACTAAATTGGCAAGAATTTACGACTTAACATCGATGATGCACTAAATTGGCAAGAATTTACGACGCTCATGAGTCCATACGATAGATTTCTAGCAAATTACCTCGGTAATGCACTACACTTGCACGGATTTACGATGTTGACGCGTTAAAGTAACAACGTTCTACAAGACCACCGTATTGATAAGCTATTTTTTACGATGCTACCTCGCAAGAATTTACGATGCTCACAGGTTCGTACGCTAAATTTCGAAGAAGTTACCTTGGTAATGCACTACACTGGCACGAATTTACGATACTCATGCGTTCAAGTAAGAAAGTTGTGCAAGTCTAAAGCCTTGACACAATAAAATATTAGGAAGTTACCTTGGCCTGGGAATGTACTAATTCACTAAAACACTACCAGTCTAACATTATGAAACGTTAGAAGTTACCGCGTTGACTTACTAAAATACGAAAGTTGCCTTGCTAATGTACTAAATTATTAAAACAGTACTACTTTAACGTTATGAAACGTTCGAAATTACCGCGTTGACTTAATAATAATATATGTAAGTAACTTGGTGATATACTAAATTACTAAAACAATACCACTATAAGGCTATGAGACGTTAGAAGTTACCGCATTGACTTACTAAAATATGAAAATCTTACAAGCCTACCGCGTACAAACGATAACATTTTAAGAAATTACATTGGTGATATAGTAAATTACTAAAACAATACCACTATAAGGCTATGAAACGTTAGAAGTTACCGCATTGACTTACTAAAATACGAAAATCTTACAAGTTCACCGTATTGAAACTAAATGTTCTAAATTACTAAAATACTACCACTCTAACAACATGAAACTTTAGAAGTAACTGCGTTGACTTTCTAAAATTAATTTTTTTTTACAAGTCTACAGTGTTGAAAGAATAAAATGATAGGAAGTTACCTTGGTACTAAACTAACAAGAATTTATGACGATCAAGCGTTGATACGTTAACATTCTAAGAAGTTTTCTCGATAAGAGTTACTTGCCAATAACATAAGTAGAGATAATGATAATTAATTATGAAGAAAATAACTAGAGAGGGCTACTTGCCAACATCACAACTAGAGAGAGAGGGGGGGTTTCAACAACATAACTACAAAGAGAGAGAGAGAGAGAGAGAGAGAGAGAGAGAGAGAGAGAGAGAGAGAGAGAGAGAGAGAGAGAGAGAGGAGGGAGAGAGATAGAGAGAATGGACAGCGAGGAAGAAGAGGCAGATGAAAGAGCAAAGGAAGGGGAGGTGGATACGGGATAAGGAAGAGGCAGACTGAAAGGGGATGCCGGGTTAGGGTGCTCTTTCGCGGGAGTCGCGGTAGTGGAGATCCGTTAAATATTATCGCGTCAAACCCCTCCGTTTTCAGGAAAATAGACGTGTTATCGCACCCCATCTCCTCCGTTTTCAGGAAAATAGACGTGTTATCGCGTCAAATCCCTCCGTTTTCAGGAAAATAGACGTGTTAGCGCGTGGGATTTGCTTCAACACTCACTCACTCACTCACTCACTCACTCACTCACTCACTCACTCACTCACTCACTCACTCACTCACCCTTCGTATCTGTTCACTCACTCACTCACTCACTCACTCACTCACTCACTCACTCACTCACTCACTCACTCACTCACTCACTCACTCACTCACTCACACACTTACCCTTCGTGTCTGTTCACTCACTCACTCACTCATTCACTCACTCACTCACCCTTCGTGTCTGTTCACTCACTCACTCACGCACTCACTCATGCCGTCCCTTCGTCGTTTTCTAACATTTTATCTTTTCAACATGTTACCGTGGTAACATTTTCGTAACTTTCTGACAATTCGACGGGTTATCGTGTGACATCTCACCTCTTTCTGACAACTCGACGGGTTATCGCGTACAGCTCACCTCTTTCTGACAATTCGACGTGTTATCGAAACACTAAACTTAGCCGAACACGTGACACGAATTGAACACAGACCGACAAGTCGGACAAACGAAACACTATAGTTTGACCAACACGCCGAACGAATCGCACTATAGACACGAGTTGTACAAACGAAACACTAAACTTAGCCGAACACGTGACACGAATTGAACACAGACCGACAATTCGGGTAAACGAAACACTATAGTTTGACCAACACGCCGAACGAATCGAACTATAGACACGAGTTGTACAAACGAAACACTAAATTTAGCCGAACACGTGACTCGAATTGAACACAGACCGACAAGTCGGACAAACGAAACACTAAAGTTTGACCAATACGCCGAACGAATCGAACTATAGACACGAGTTGTACAAACGAAACACTAAACTTAGCCGAACACGTGACACGAATTGAACACAGACCGACAAGGCGGACAAACGAAACACTATAGTTTGACCAACACGCCGAACGAATCGCACTATAGACACGAGTTGTACAAACGAAACACCAAAACTTAGCCGAACACGTGACACGAATTGAACACAGACCGACAAGTCGGACAAACGAAACACTATAGTTTGACCAACACGCCGAACGAATCGAACTATAGACACGAGTTGTACAAACGAAACACTAAACTTAGCCGAACACAAGACACGAATTGAACTCAGACCGACTAGTCGGGTAAACGAAACACTATAGTTTGACCAACACGCCGAACGAATCGAACTATAAACACGAGGCGACCATCACGTTTCCCGACGCCACTCAACGGACACCAGTGTAATTAGTCAGAGTATTGCCATCTACCGACCATGAGAGGTCTCTATTCGTGGACACACTTCCGGGAATACCCGACGCACAGAGGCCGCCATGACAGTCAAGTGACTTCCGGTATGACATCACATCCGGTGTAACGTCCCCTAGTGGATAATTGAAGTACTACCCTACACGATAGCGCCATCTAGCGGGTAAAAATACATAATTATACCCTAGCGGATAATCGGAGTACTACGTCACATGATGGCGCCGCCTAGCGGGTAAAAATATATAATTAGGTTAGCTAGAGAAAAAAAGTTGGGGTTAACCTCGCGAAAATTGAAACAACCACCAAAGTGGTTGTATACATTTTCGCGAGGTTAACCCCAACTTTTTTTTAACCCCAACTTTTTTTTTCGCGAGGTTAACCCCAACTTTTTTTTAGTGTTGGTCAAACTGTAGTGTTTCGTTTACCCGACTAGTCGGTCTGAGTGCAATTCGTGTCACGTGTTCGGCTAAGTTTAGTGTTTCGTTTGTACAACTCGTGTCTATAGTTCGATTCGTTCGGCGTGTTGGTCAAACTATAGTGTTTCGTTTGAACGACTTGTCGGTCTGTGTTCAATTCGTGTCACGTGTTCGGCTAAGTTTAGTGTTTCGTTTGTACAACTCGTGTCTATAGTTCGATTCGTTCGGCGTGTTGGTCAAACTATAGTGTTTCGTTTGTCCGACTTGTCGGTCTGTGTTCAATTCATGTCACGTGTTCGGCTAAGTTTAGTGTTTCGTTTGTACAACTCGTGTCTATAGTTCGATTCGTTCGGCGTGTTGGTCAAACTATAGTGTTTCGTTTGTCCGACTTGTCGGTCTGTGTTCAATTCGTGTCACGTGTTCGGCTAAGTTTAGTGTTTCGTTTGTACAACTCGTGTCTATAGTGCGTTTCGTTCGGTGTGTTGGTCAAACTATAGTGTTTCGTTTGTCCGACTAGTCGGTCTGTGTTCAATTCGTGTCACGTGTTCGGCTAAGTTTAGTGTTTCGATAACACGTCGAATTGTCAGAAAGAGGTGAGCTGTACGCGATAACCCGTCGAGTTGTCAGAAAGAGGTGAGATGTCACACGATAACCCGTCGAATTGTCAGAAAGTTATGAAAATGTTACCACGGTAACATGTTGAAAAGATAAAATGTTAGAAAACGACGAAGGGACGGCGTGAGTGAGTGCGTGAGTGAGTGAGTGAACAGACACGAAGGGTGAGTGAGTGAGTGAGTGAGTGAGTGAGTGAGTGAGTGAACAGACACGAAGGGTGAGTGAGTGAGTGAGTGAGTGAGTGAGTGAGTGAGTGAGTGAGTGAGTGAGTGAGTGAGTGAGTGAGTGAGTGAGTGAGTTAGTGAGTGAGTGAGTGAACAGATACGAAGGGTGAGTGAGTGAGTGAGTGAGTGGACAGATACGAAGGGTGAGTGAGTGAGTGAGTGAGTGAGTGAGTGAGTGAGTGAGTGAGTGAGTGAGTGAGTGAGTGAGTGAGTGAGTGAGTGAGTGAGTGAGTGAGTGAGTGAGTGAGTGAGTGAGTGTTGAAGCAAATCCCACGCGCTAACACGTCTATTTTCCTGAAAACGGAGGGATTTGACGCGATAACACGTCTATTTTCCTGAAAACGGAGGGATTTGACGCGATAACACGTCTATTTTCCTGAAAACGGAGGAGATAGGGTGCGATAACACGTCTATTTTCCTGAAAACGGAGGGGTTTGACGCGATAACACGTCTATTTTCCTGAAAACGGAGGAATTTGACGCGATAACACGTCGAACCGTACTCTCGTGTGATGTGTCATCCGAAGTCTCGTGACACATCTCAGTCATAGTCTCGTGTGATGTGTCATCCGTAGTCTCGCGGCATCTCTTGTCTCGTCGGTACTCTCGTGTGATGTGTCATCCGAAGTCTCGTGACACGTCTCGGTCGTAGTCTCGTCTCTTGTCTCGTGTCATCCGAAGTATCGTGACACATCTCGGTCATAGTCTCGTCTCTTGTCTCGTGTCATCCGAAGTCTCGTGACACATCTCGGTCATAGTCTCGTCTCTTGTCATCCGAAGTATCGTGACACATCTCGGTCATAGTCTCGTCTCTTGTCATCCGAAGTCTCGTGACACATCTCGGTCATAGTCTCGTCTCTTGTCTCGTGTTTGGTAGAGATGTCACGCGATAACTCGTCGAATTGCCTGAAACCGGTGAGATGTCACGTGATAACACGTCTATTTTCCTGAAAACGGGGGGATTTTACGCGATAACACGTCTATTTTCCTGAAAAGGAAAGGAATTGATGCGATAACACGTCTATTTTCCTGAAAAGGAAAGGAATTGATGCGATAACACGTCTATTTTCCTGAAAAGGAAAGGAATTGACGCAATAACACGTCTATTTTCCTGAAAAGGAAAGGAATTGACGCGATAACACGTCTATTTTCCTGAAAAGGAAAGGAATTGACACGATAACCCGTCTATTTTCCTGAAAAGGAAAGGAATTGACGCGATAACCCGTCTATTTTCCTGAAAAGGAAAGGAATTGACGCGATAACACGTCTATTTTCCTGAAAAAAGGAGGGCTTTGACGCAATAACACGTCTATTTTCCTGAAAAGGAAAGGAATTGATGCGATAACACGTCTATTTTCCTGAAAAGGAAAGGAATTGATGCGATAACGTCTAATTTCCTGAAAAGGAAAGGAATTGACGCGATAACACGTCTATTTTCCTGAAAAGGAAAGGAATTGACGCGATAACACTTCTATTTTCCTGAAAAGGAAAGGAATTGACACGATAACCCGTCTATTTTCTTGAAAAGGAAAGGAATTGACGCGATAACCCGTCTATTTTCCTGAAAAGGAAAGGAATTGACGCGATAACACGTCTATTTTCCTGAAAAAAGGAGGGCTTTGACGCAATAACACGTCTATTCTGATGTCCCATCCGTAGTCTCGTGACATATCTCGGCCGGATAGCTTCACACCTGCGTCTAACAAAACACTCAAACAGTCTTTCACCGTCTAGTTGGTCTGAGTTCATGTGCGTGTTGTGTGTTTCGTACCACGTGTATGTATCTATGAGTTCATTTTCGGTTACCCGTGCCAGGTTATTTGTTTTACGACAGAAGACGGTTTCGAAGGTGTTACCGAAGAAGCACGAATTTAAATACTATAGTACGAAAAAGGATAAAAACGTTCTAATGGATATTTGTACACTTGACCCTTAATACGGTAAACTATATAGATACTGGTACATCTTATCTGGGAGGTTATTATTTGTCTGTACTGTTCTAACATAATGCTTCACTTTCCTCGAATAATGTAGATAGCGAGCACTGCGCCGTCTTGTATTGATATATGCTCTTTGGCGTCAAGACGCTCGAATCGCCATTGTGCATCGCACATAACGTGTTTATTTATTGAATAATAATGTTGAACGCAATTATACACATACGTACATACGTACATACGTACACACATATAGGTTAAGAACACCAGCATGATAAAATGCTGAAACGGTATTGTTGGTCTCTAGGCACAGATGAGACATACATGTAGATGAGCCTCGAACAAGGAATACCTCTTCAAAACAGTTTGACACCAGTTTGTGTACAGGCTATCAACTGCTATAATAACTTCAAAAAGTTCGGTAAGTACAAATTTCGTATGACGAATACTGTTACATGACAACCAGTTTGACCAAAATATTACACAGATAGCTGGTAGTTTGAATGTTTTAGCAGATAAGTTCGTATAATCCCCTATGGCAATGCCTTAACACGGGACAAATACACGGATGTTTTTTCAACACAGAACCTTGAGGCTTGATTTATACCAGTTTATACCGGTTAACAGGGAAATTTTTCACTCGCTATAGTATGTCAGTGTTTTTGAGTTGTATATCCGTGTTTGAAAGTTGTTTGTCAGTGTTTGTAAGTTGTTTGTCAGTGGTTATGCACTGTAGGCCGGATAGCCTTTAAGTTTAGCTTCTATGTCTATGCCTATGGCTATGCTTTATCGGGTTTGGACCTATGTTAAAGTTGTAAATGTATAGACTAGGAGAGGTCTACACCTAATCAAAGGGTCGACAACCTACGACGTATAAGAATAGCCACTATTGCGTATGCGCAATTACTTATTTAATTGACGTCACATGAAGGGATTACATTACATACGCGCAAGTTCAATACAAGGTCTAACCAAAGGACTATCTGCTTGAACAACTCACTTCGTGTACAAAATTACTGCGCATAGCGGTTTGATGATGTCACTGATCATGACGTCACTGCATCATGACGTCACATGAAGGGATTACATTACATACGCGCAAGTTCAATACAAGGTCTAACCAAAGCATTACCTGATTGATCAACTCACCTCGCGTACAAAATTACAGCGCGTAGCAGTTTAATGACGTCATACAGGGTGCGCGTGCTTGCACAAGCCTTTTCTTTGCCCTGTTGCAGTGTCGAGTACGGGTTTTATAAGAGACACCAAAGGTCTAATTCCAAAATGTTCGAAAAAACGAGGCTATAGGCTCTGATAGTCCTATATGTAATCTACATTTCGTATACATTACTTCAGATAAAATGGTCTCCGTTGAATTTATAACCCTTTTGTTATACATTACGCCTTATTATAACACCACATTTTCGACATGTCATAGTCAAACAAATAAAGGCTCGGTCCCTTGGCGAAGCCTCGGCCTACGAGTCAAGCATATCCAAATGATGTTCGGTATATGTTATTTTATTCATAAAAGTGTTCGTATACCTTTACGATAAAAATGTACTATGCTTTAACAAGGGGTGAAAATTCGAAAAGTGGTCGGATACCTTTGCGATAAAAATCCCTATGCTTTAACCCGGGATAAAAATGGCCTATGTTTTAACATCAATAAAAACAAAAAAAGTTGTCGGATACCTTTGCGATAAAATTCCCTATACTTTAACCGGGGGTCGGAACTACTTTTCAAAGCTCATTTGCATAACTAACCACGCCCACAATGCCCAGCTCGCTCGTGATTGGTCAATTGCACTTCCTCCGAGACGCTCCAAAGACCTCATTTGCATAATCCGAGCGTAAGCGTTTGGAGCGTCTTGGAGGAAAATCCCTATCTCTTAACATGGGATTGCTCCGGTGTTAATCATATTGCCCGCGGTAAGGGACATCTATTACTACTGAGGGGGGTTGGCGTCAGGAAGGCCATCGAGCCAAATCAAATGAACATGTCCTCCACTTTTATTACGATGAATGCTAGGGCTTCCCCTGTAGGCGACACGGTTCACACTCGCCCGAGTGGACCAAAAAATGTTCGAGGGCTACCGCATAAAGACCAACGGACGCCACTAAAGAAGCTAGTTGGTAAACTCAGAGTGGTATCATGGAAATTGCAGGTGCCCTACGCAGGAGGAAGGCAGATGTAGCGTGTGTGCAGGAGGTGAAATGGAAAGGGTCAAAGAAGAAGAGCATGAGCCATGGCTACAAACTTTTCTACCACGGAGAAAACAATAATAGTAATGGTGTTGGAATAATCATGAGAGAAGATCGAACGAAGGACGTACTGGAGATCAGTCGGATAAATGACAGGATAATGCCACTCAAACCGGTATGCCCATACACGGAAGAGATCACAACGATCATATCGGTTTACGCACCGCAACAAGGACGACCTGAGTCTGAAAATGATTTTTTTTATTAACAACTGGAGAGAACCACCCGGCAAGGTGAGTCGGTGATTATTGGTGGTGACCTAAATGGACATGTTGGAATGAATGGAAAAGACACAAACTCCCACAGTAACAGAGATTTCGGTGACAGAAACGAAGAAGGAGACAGAGAATTGGAGTTTGCTGACACGATCTGGTGATCACGAATACATGGTTCACGAAGACACAAAGCCAGCTGATCACATTTAAGAGCAGCAACAGGGAATCACAAATCGACTACATCTTGACCAATCGAAGACATCTGAAGGACATCATGAACTATAAAGCAACACCGGGCTGTGGTATCACAACATAGATTGGTCGTGATGGTGGATAAGATCAAAGAAGGTGAATTGCTTTCGACGAGAGAACGAAGTCAGGATCAGGTGGTGAAGATTTAAGGATCAAACGGTAGCTGACGATTATTAAAAAGAATATGACTTTTCCCTCATTATTATCAAAGAATACATTATTTAACATTATTAAACTTTATTAATTATACAAATATAACAAATTTTACAGTATCTTCTGTAATTTGGGGTAATGAGGAAGTAATTAAGGGTATTTAAGATAATTAAGAGGTATTTATGGGTAATTAAGGGGTAACTAAGATATTTTTATAACATGAAATTTACTAATCAGAGACGTGTAGTTAGATGTCTGGTCCCGTTCTTTTTGTAGAATTTTCTATTGTAGGAGTCATGTTAAAAAAATACGCTTACATTTGGCTTATACACCAAAACACAGTGTGTACTTGTGACCTAATCAAAACCAGAGTAGCGAACAGGTATTTAGGGGTAACTAAGGGGTAGCTAAGGGGTAATTGTGGGTAATTAGGGGCAACTAAGGGGTCAATAGGGTTAATTAATGGGTAAATAAGGGATAATTTGGGGTTCAGAGTTAATGCTAGTGTTTTGCTTAGTAGCTATAGATGAACACGTATTATAGTTGTTGTAGTATAGTTGAATGGAGTTGTGTTATATTTCTGTGTGTTGTGTGTGTGTGTGTGTGTGTGTGTGTGTGTGTGTGTGTGTGTGTGTGTGTGTGTGTGTGTGTGTGTGTGTGTGTGTGTTGTATGTGTGTGTGTCTCTGTGTGTATGCGTATGGTGTGTGTGTTGTGTGTTTATGTGTTGTGTGAGAGTGTGTGTCGTAGTTTGAGAGTGATGTGTGTCATGTGTGCATGTGTTGTGTGTGTTGAATGCGTTGTATGTGTTGTGTATGTTGTGTGTATGTGTGTTGAATGTGTGTTGTATGTGTGTTGTATGTGTGTTGTATGTGTGTTGTATGTGTGTTGTATGTGCTGTGTGTGTGTTGTATGTGTGTTGTGTACGTGTCAATATGTGTGTGTTGTGTTTTATCTCTGTGTGCTGTATGTGTGTGTGTTGTCTATGTGTTGTGTGGGAGTGTGTGTTGAGTGGGAGTGTGTGTTGTGTGTTTAAGTGTGTTGAGTTTGAGTGTGTGTCTATGGTGTATGTGTGTATGGTGCGCGTGCGTGTTGTTGTGTGTCTGTGTGTTGTGTGGGAGTGTGTATGTGAAGTGTGTGTGTGTGTGTTGTATGTGTCTGTCTTTGTGTTGTGTAAGTGTGTTGTGTGTGTGTGTGTGTGTACGTTGTGTTTATTAACCAAAGACACAAGCGGTAACATGATAACAGACGAGACTTGTGGGTGTTTACCACACATGACACGGAAACACACCCACAACACGCTTAACACATTCACACAACACACACACAACACTCTCACACAACTCACAAATAAAACACACACACAAACACTTCACATACAACACACATACAACAGACACAGCACATACAACACACATTCAACACACTACAGATATATAGCACATATACAACACACAGGCAACACACACAGACACACAGATACACACACAGACACACACAGATATACACAGACCCACACAGACAGACACAGACACACACTGACACACAATGACACACACTGACACACACAACACACACAACACACACGGCACATACAATACACGTACAACACACACACACACAACACATGCACGCACACACACTCTCTCACACAACGCATAAATAACGAACACATATACACAACACACACAGACTCACACCCAACACACTCAAACACACAATACAAACTTCCACACAACACACACACGCACACACACCACACACACACACACACACCATAGACACACACATAAAATATGCACACTCACACACAACATACAACACTCCCACACAACACACATACACACAATACACACAATACACACAATACACACACACACACACACACACACACACACACACACACACACACACACACACACACACACACACACATCATAGGCACACACATACTACACAAACACAACATACTCACACTTAACACTCACAACACTCTCAAACAACACACACACTCACACAACACACACAACACACACAACACACACATACAGAACACACAGACACATAGACACAAACAAGACACCCACAGCACATGCAACACAACAAACACAAACACTAACAACACGCACATTTAACACGCACAAAACACTCACACAACACACACACAACACACACATACACACAACACACAACACACACTCACACAACACAAAAACACACACATACAACACACACATACACACTTCACATACACATTCCCACACACCACACAGACACACAACAACACGCACGCGCACCATACACACACACACCATAGACACACACTACACTCAAACACAACACACTCAAACACACAACACACACTCCCTCACAACATACACACTCCAACACAACACACACACAAACACACACACACCATAGACACACACATACAACACACACACGCAGACACAACACACCCAAACATACGACACACACTCCCACACAGCACACACTCCCACACAACACATATACAACAACACACACACATACAACACACACAGAGAAAACACAACATACAACACACATAGATAAAACACAACATACACACACACAACATACCTACACGTACACAACACTCATACAATACATATTCAACACACGTACAACACACACACACACACACACACACACACACACACACACACACACACACACACACACACACACACACACACACACACACAAAACACACAACACAAACAGCACACACAGCACACGCAGCACACACAGCACACGTAGTACACGCAGCACACACAGCACACACAGCACACACAGCACACACAGCACACACAGCACACACAGCATACACACAACACACACAACACACACAACACACACAACACACACAACACACACAACACACACAACACACACAACACACACAACACACACAACACAGGCACACATGACACACACACTCATTCAAAGCACACATTCAACGCACATACAACACACACACACACACACACATACACAACACACACAACACACACAACACACACAACACACACAACACACACAACACACACAACACACACAACATACACAACATACATAACACACACACACAACACACACAACACACACATCACACGCACACATGACACACACACTCACTCAAAGCACACATTCAACGCACATACAACACACACACACAACACACACAATACACACAACACATGCACACATGACACACAACACACTCAAACTACGACACACACTCCCACACAACACATAGACACACAACACACACACCATACGCACACACACACAGACACACACAGACACACACACACACACACACACACACACACACACACACACACACACACACACACACACACACACACACACACACACACAACACACATAAATATAACACAACTCCATTCAACTATACTACAACAACTATAATACAATAACTACTAAGCAAAAAACTAGCATTATCTCTGATCCCCAAATTATTCCTTATTTACCTATTAATTAACCCTATTTACCCCTTAGTTGCCCCTAATTACCCAGAATTATCCCTTAGCTACCCTTTAGTTACCCCTAAATACCTGTTCGCTACTCTGGTTTTGATTAGGTCACAAGTATACACTGTGTTTTGGTGTATAAGCCAAATGTAAGCGCATATTTTTAACATGACTCCTACAATAGAAAATTCTACAAAAAGAGCGGGACCAGACATATCTAACTACACGTCTCTGATTGGTAAATTTCATGTCATAAAAATATCTTAGTTACCCATTAATTATCCATAATTACCTTTTAACGATCCTTAAATACTCTTAATTACTTCTTCGTTACCCGAAATTACAGAAGATACTGAAAAATGTGTTATATCTGTATAATTAATAAAGTTTATTAATGTTAAATAATGTATTCATTGATAGTGATGAGGAAAAAGTCATATTCTTTATGATATGTATATATCAGTTATAGAAGACTGATTGGTTGGATGTATGTTTTCAAAGTCTGTATAAGGCAAAGACACTTTAAAAAAAAATGCGCGCTCGCATACGCACGGTAATGAAAACCAGATGTGACGACCAACGCTTCGAATAACTCATTGTTGTCTGAAAGGGCGTACACTTAAAAAAAAGTATGCACTCGCACACACACGCACAGTCGATTATATTATAAAAAAGAGATGTTGAATAACCGTTATGTTTGTTGTCTGGAAAAGGCGTCGCATAAAAAAAAAACTGTGCACTCTCTCTCTCTCTCTCTCTCTCTCTCTCACTCTCTCTCTCTCTCTCTCTCTCTCTCTCTCTCTCTCTCTCTCTCTCTCTCTCTCTCTCTCTCTCTCTCTCTCTCTCTCTCTCTCTCTCTCTCTCTCTCTCTCTCTCTCTCTCTCTCTCTCTCTCTCTCTCTCTCTCTCTCTCTCTCTCTCTCTCTCACACACACACACACAGACACACACACAGACACACACACACACAGTCGATTACAAATCGGGTTAAGTAGGTCAATAGTCCCCTGGGGGCGCTCCTAACAAAAATAGACGCATGCATGCACTAAATAAGAGATAGTCATTAGCCGTCCACTACACGCACACGTATGCACGCACTAACGTTCCCAACACTCGCTAGGGGGGATGGGCTATAATGAAGGGATATGACGTCATCGGATTAAGTAGGCCAATATCACCTAGGGGGCGCTCCTAACCAGAAATGAGTCAGCATCTTCACTACCTAATTTTCATGCCACCTCATTTGAGGTCTGTCATGGCCTTCTATACTACTGCCATGAGCCGTATGCAATGACGTAATATCCCGCTGTCGATCCCAATTTTTATCTTCGGCGAAAGGTAAAACAAACATTGCCTTTTGGGATTTCCACCCTATCTTTTAACATGGGATTCCACTGGGAACGCCATCCTCTCACGGTCACGGTACTACTGTCAGGTAGTAGTTAAATCAGGAGGTAGGACATCAATTAGATCAGGAGGTCAGAAAAAAATTAAATCAGGTTATCTGGTATCAGTTAAGTTAGGACGTCGGGTGTCAATTAGATGAAGAAGTCAGATATCAATCAGATCAGTAAGTCAGGTATCAATTAGATCAAGAAGTCGACTAACAGTCAGAGCAGGTCGGGTATCAGTTAGATTAGGAGATCAAGTATCAATCAGATCAGTATTTCGAGTATCAGTTAGATCAGGAGGTCGGGAATCAGTTAGATCAGGAGATCTGGTATCAGTCAGACGAGGAGGTCGAGTGTCAATCAGATCAGGAAGTCGGGTATCAAAAAAGTGCATATGTATACTGAGTAATATCTAAACAAATTATATGATTAGCAAGCTTAATAAACAGTAATAAAATTAATGAAACATGATTTAATTATTGTATGTGTATCGTAATAAATATATCAATTAATTAGTGAAATAATTAATAATAAGTAACATTCAAAATTCACAGTGCCTGTCAACAACTATTTTACCGTAAATTTTGGAATTAATGTGCATGGATTCAGCACCAACCAGCTGGAAGATCTCCAATCAAAGAGGTTTGTTTCAATTATGTCAAATCGAGGCTGCCTGTTCCTCAGTGTTCAATATAGTGTTCATAATACTACAGTCAATATATTGAAAGTACAGACTGCCACATTGCGTTTAATAAATCAAAAATAGTGTTCCTAATTTGAAAGTTGCGCCACAAATTTTCAAACGCCTCTTTTTGCGAAGGTACGTGTCGCAACCAGGAAGTATTTTTGAAGTTGCTTGGTTTCCACGCACGTGACCGCAAAGTTAGACCGAGTAGAACTAATTGAGCGAACTTCCTGCTAATAATTATCACCCCTGGTTGATGGCAGGTAACGGAACAGACAACCTCGTTTTAGAACCAATCCAGAGGAATCAGAAGCACATGTCCATAAACCGTTTGACTGCGACTGACTTGTGTGTTACTCTTGATGTCCAACGTAGTATCTATACTCAGCTTGCAGCAATCGTTGACGTCTGGCAATTGATTAGCAAACGCAAAGAACGCCCTCTGTATCGTCAACTTCAACTCGAGTACAGGCTTCGTCAGATTTAGAAGTTTTCTCTGAATATCTCTTTTTATCTGCAACCGATGATGTCACTAGTTCTACACCAACATTACGCGGTGGTCTCGTAAGGTCATGTCCAGAAAAACATGATACATTTGGTATTGGTTCAAACTACCACCGTCCCGCACGAATACATGAATCATAATGTAAAGTAGCGCTTTTGAGCGATCGAAAATGGCTCTAGAAACCGCATGTACCGGACGTTGGATTCGACTGGCATGACATCTTCTTCTTCCGTACTTCCGCCTACTCTCAACGTGTTGAGGAAGCAGGCGGTGATTGGCAGGCGAGCAGGAACTGTGCTTATATACATGTGCATTGTGCGATTAACATAAATAAGGTGTCAATAAACATAAATACGTGAACAAGAACTTTGTGTCTAGAATGTTGGACTTGCTCTTGGATATGTCAATGTTTGGATGTTATGTTTGAATGCGTCCAGGCTGTTTACATTAACACTATGTTGGAGGAGAGAGTTCCAAAGGCATTTCTAAGTTAGTATTGTTTGTTTGAGATGTTTGTATTTTGAAATGTGCTTGTTATTTTTGTACGTTTTGTCCCTCTTTTGTATAAGCTTCTTTAGTGTTGGTGTAATCCATGGATATCCATCCCTAAATCTTGCCATTTTGGACGGTATGTACAAACCAATTCCTTGGATAATGTTATCCCTAAATATACCCCACAACTTGTTTGCACTATTTTGTTGATAGCAATTTTGGAGAATTGTGTTCACAATTTTCCTATGTTCTCTGAGGGGAATGTTTCCAGGTCTTTGTTTATGTTTATGTTTGGATTGATATCAGGCTCAGTGTAGCAACAGACATTATATTAGATTCCTGGTAATATTTTTGTTCTGTTGATGTTGGTAGGATTATTTGTAATAATTAAATCTAGTGTATTCCCCCTTGTTGGATTGTCTATAATCTGAACGAGACCAAAATCATCCAAAATGTTTCGAAATCTGTCATGAAGTAATGCATTTTGGCAGTTTGGTCTTAGGATTTCGTTTTTCCAGTCCCATCCAGGAAAGTTAAAGTCTTCTGCAAGGAATACATGTTGGTTTTGCTTTACTCTGCCTAGTGATATTTCAAATTGTTCTAGAGAATCTGGTATAATAATAATAATAATTAACTTTATTTATACACTAGTCTCCGGAGTAGGACTCTGTTCAATAGTGTGTACAGAGTCACTAAAATAAAATATAAAATATATACGACTTAGTGGTGTAAACTTAAATTTAGTCTGATACTTATTTTAAAACAGCGTCATTAAAATAAACATTATGGCTATAAATTATATATATATTATATATATATATATATATATATTTTTTTTTAAAGAAAGAAAAGACTACGTATTGATTAAATGTGAGACTAAGAGAGTAAAATTGTAAACCAAATTAAAACTCAATTAAAATAGATTGTGCAATGAATAGGAAGATAGATACCCTTAAAACAACATATTAAAAGCGAGTTTAAAATAGTGCGTTTTGAGGCGTGCTTTGAAAACGTCCATTGGTGTGATCCAGCCGCAGTTCTTCCGGCAACGCGTTCCACAGAAATGGTCCGGCTCGAGAGAAAGATCGCTGGCCATATCGCACCAGATTATATTGCGGCACAGTCAGAAGCGCGCGGTCCATAGATCGAAGTGACCGGCGTGGCACGTAGCGGGTGATTAGTGACGCAATATAAGCGGGTTTCTACCTGTGTATGACATTAAACACCAGGATCAATATATTGTACTCTATGCGCCATTTCACCGGTAACCAGTGAAGAAATTTAAGTCCTCTGGTGACGCTCTGTTGACGGTCGCTCCGCTTTATCTGTAGGACAACTCTGACCGCGGCGCGCTGGACCATCTCTAGGCGATGCATCTGGCGGTCAGTGATGCCATAGAGCACCGCATTGCCGTAATCCAGCCGTGATGTATTCGAGTCTTACACGCCATAGTCGTCAAGCTTGCGCGTATTTTGGCGATGCGAAACATGTGAAAGTACGCGCCACGGCAAGCATTGGACACTTGGGCCGACATGTCTAGGTGGCTGTCGAGGCACACGCCAATATTGCGAAAAACCATCTTTAATGGGATTGTCGCGCCGCAAACATTAATGACAGAGTTGACAGTTAGCGACCGTACACTTGACGACCGAAATGTGATCGCCTCAGTGTCATCCTTGTTGAGCAGAAGTTTGTTGTTGGTTAACCACTGTCTCAACTCGTACATTCGTCAATGGGATGAAGTGCATCTCTGTGTTGAGATGGTGGACACTCGGCATAAAGTTGAGTGTCGTCAGCGTAATGGTGGTATTGAAGGTTGTGGCGTTTGAAGATATCGGCAATTGGTAGACAGTACAGATTGGACAACATGGGGCCGAGAACGGACCCCTACGGAACACCGTGCTGTGTTGTTCTTTGAGCATATATGTTGTCTTATCTTTATGGCGTTTGGTCGACCCACCAGGTATGACGTAAACCACGTGAGCACTGTTTGACTCAGACCAATATCACAGAGTCGCTGCAGCAAAATGGCATGATCCAACGTGTCAAACGCAGCACTGAGATCTAACAGTATGAGCAGTACTACGCGCCGGGCATCAATTGCTTGAGTTAGGTCTTCATGGATACGCACAAGCGCAGTCTCGGTACTGTGGCTCGGGCGGTAAGCACTTTGAAACGAGTCATTGAAATCAATCGCATCCATGTAATGGCGCAATACATTTGCAACGTATCTATAACGATAACTGTTTATATATATGTATATAAATAAGTCGATGTACATAACAATACTTTATTGCCGACTTTGTTTCGTTTACACTTTGCGACAACACACATCATGGCGACAACACACACAAAACCACGTTGGCTTTTGTGTAGCCACTGGCACGCTGATATACACCTTATTCGCCAGGTGGAGTTTTAGTTTATCACTTTAATTGTGATATCGTCACATCCCCCTCTTTTTACAGTCAGATGTTTAACTTTTCACTTAATTTCAAAGTCTTTGAACTTTGCTGGAAGTTTCAATGGACGCCTTGGTCGTGCAACAGTCGCAGGCACACTGCATGGTGAACTTATAACCCTCGGCGGCATATTGCGTGGTGAATGTACCACCGTGGATGGTACATTACGTTGTGGAGACGTTTCGACTGAAGGTTCACTGCTTGGAGGAGACGTGACGTTGTCTTGACCTCTCTGTTGTGCGTTCTGGTTGTCTACGCACGTGTTGTCTGAACACATTGGTCTTTTCATCGTATTGTCAGGTTCATCTTGTTGGGAGTACCGAGGATCATCCTTATACTGCTCTGGTGTGGCACGTAGCTGTCGTCTATTCCTTCGGTATGTCGAGCCTTCACTTTCAATGATGTAAGATCTGACGCCCGATGGTTTCTGAATGCGTGCTAGTGTCCATGTTCGTGTGTCATTTGAGGCGTTTGGCTTCTTGAACCGCACAACATCTCCTGGGTGTAGTATGCTGAGATTCTTGCTCGTACGATTGTATAACCTGGCTTGTTTCTCCTTTCTACGTTTGAGTTGTTCAGGAGCATCACGTTGTGCTGCAGGATCGGTCTGCAGCAGTACTGGCAGCGTTGGTAGCCTTGTTCTGGTTCGATGTGCGAACATCCGTTGAGCTGGCGATGTGTGCATAGCTTCTGTAGGTGTGTTTCGATAGTCCAGAAACGCCAAATACACATCCGCCTTGTCATCAATTGCTTTCCGCATGATTTGCTTTGCCGTCTTGACTGCGTTTTCTACCTTTCCGTTTGCCTGGGGGTAACGAGGTGACGATGTGATATGTTCAAATTTCCAACGCTCTGAGAACAACTTGAACTCCTCACACGCAAACTGTGGCCCATTGTCAGAAATCACTTTGTCTGGTGCACCGTATCTCGCAAAGTGAATACGCAGTTTGGTGATAACCTGTGTTGCACTGGTCATTGACAGCTTGTCAACTTCGAAGAAGTTCGAGAAGTAGTCCACCGTTATGAGGTAGTCCTGTCCATGAAGGTGGAACAGATCAACTCCAACTCGTGACCATGGACGTGACGGTATCTCATATGACAACAACGGCTCTCTACATTGTTCTGGTTTGTACGCGTTGCACGTACTGCAGGCACTGATGACATCTTTCACTTCTTGGTTCATGCCTGGCCAATACATCACTTCACGTGCTCTTCTAAGACATCCTTCGACTCCTAAGTGCGAGGAGTGGAGTTTCTTTATGAGCATGGCTCGCATGTCACGGGGTATGACGATTCTCTGTCCCTTGAATAGTGCGCCATCCTGTGTGATGAGCTCGTCACGGCAATTGAAATACGTTCGTGCGAGTGGATCGACTGCTTCACGTCGAACCGGCCATCCCTGAAGTGTGTAGCGAACTGCAGTTTTCACTTCGTCGTCTTTACGTGACTTGCACATGATTTCGTGTATTCCGTTGGTCGACAGATGAACATCTTCAGTCATGTCCATTTGTTGCAGTTCAATGTCGAACACATGATCCCCTGGGTCATGTGCGTGGCTGTATGGAAGGTATGCCCGAGATAGTGCATCTGCGATATGCATTTCGTTTCCTTTCGTGTACGCGACATCTATGCTGTACTTCTGCAGACGGAGCAGCATTCTCTGCAGTCTCTTCGGTGCATCGATCATCGATTTCTTTGTGATCGTCTGAAGTGGCTTATGATCCGATTGCACGATGATGTGTCTTCCGTACACATACTGGTCAAATCGTTCACATGCAAAGACAATTGCTAAGAGCTCTTTTTCGATTTGGGCATAGTTCTGTTCTGTGTTTGTGAGTGCTCGAAAGGCGTAACACACTGGTTTTCCCTCTTGCAGGAGCACTGCACCCAAACCACTCTGGGATGCATCACATTGGATTGTGATTGCTTGCTTTACATCATAGTATGCGAGCACTGGTGCTGCTTTGATCAGTTCTCTGATCTTGTTCAAAGCATCTTGATGTTGCTCAAGCCAACACCACTCCACATCTTTCCGATCTAGTTGTCTCAGTGGTTTACAGACTTGTGACAGATGTGGCAAGAACTTCGCAAGGTAGCCAACCATGCCGAGAATTCGCTTCAGTGCTGTGACATCCGTTGGAGTAGGCATCTTCATAATGGCCTCAACCTTGGATTCGTCTACCATTCGTGTGAGTTCCTTTTTCACAACTTCTCGTACCGCACAAGGAACTCTGCGGGGCAGATGGATAACAGGTTTGACACTTGGATCAATCTGTATTCTATAGTTGCCATCGATGCAACCAAGTCCCTCGAATACATCTGGGTATTCTCTGAGTACAGTGTCCTGTAACACTTGTGATAGCTTACTCATCACAGAAATGTGCACCGTGTCTGCTTTCGATGGACATGTTTTACCAGTCGTTGGTAGTGTTTGTGTTGTCTCCATCGTTGTCTGTTGGCTGTCACCACCTCTGTCACGGTTCCGACTGTCTGTTTTCATGGTCACTGCATTTATTACATCACAGTCGTTTATCTGAATTAAGTCAAGGTCCAGACATGACTGCAAACTCAGAAGTGGAACAACATTTGCACGCACAACAACGAAACGCATCTGTCTCTGTGTTCCTTTGCGGTGAACTTGCAAACGCGCCAGTTCTATCGGTTTCACTACCGACTTGTTGTGCATGACGAGTCTAATGTTCGTGTTCTCCAACTTGCTGCATGAGTGATCTGCTGTTGCACATACGTAGTCCTGATATGTCAGGATGTCCACTGATGACCCTGTGTCCATGTGAAACGACACATTTGTTTTGCCATTTATTGTCAGTGTTACGTGTGCTTTCGTCTTACGTTCACTGCCCACTGTGTGTATGATCGCTTGTTCGACCAACTGATGAGTAGCTGCACTTCTGCACATCTTAGTGAAGTGATTTAGTTTTCCGCACACATGGCAAGTGGCGCCATGTGCAGGACACTTATCCTTCCCTTTTGCATGTATACCACCACACCTGATACATCCTGATCGTCCCTCACCAGAAAGTTGTGCATAACTGTTACTGGTGGGTGTGTACTTGTTAGTACTCGAAGTCTAGATCTGTTGTACTTTCTTGCAGGATTGCCATAATTTGCATTGTATGGGCTTGCAGCTGGTAGCTTGACTGGCGCCGCCTTGTGTCGAACTAAGTGAGTGGTCATTTCTGTACTTATTTCTTGTGCACGTGTGTGTGTCACTTGTAATGTTTTCAACATGGCAACGCAAGTTTCCAGATTTAGGTCTTCCTTTGCAAGTAACTTTTCTCTTGCTTTATAATAATAATAATAAGATAACTTCTATTGCGCCTAAATCCTTGGAAACCAAGCTCAGAGGCGCATCAAAACAAAAGGGTTGGTCAATCTCAAAGTCCATAAGTAGTTTTCCAGTTGTCAACAGACGGGTCAAGGCGCTAGGGAGCTACGGTGGATAAGCAAGGTTGTAAAGATACCTTTTTAAATGACGACGGAATTTTGTAATATTTTCAACTGATCTAACACTAAGAGGTCTTTATACCTATGACCAACCTGTCTCGAATCAGTCTCTCTCTCAAAGTCCCAAAATTACAAGTGGCTGACAGCTTGTATAGCGCTGTTATATAGGCTTCCACCGTCTCACCTGCATTTTGCGATCTGTTGAAGAATTTGTATGATTCATAGGTTTCATTGGTCTTGGCAATGCAGGTGTCATCAAATTTCTGTATGACGACATCGATCTTATTCTTGTCTTCGTCCTCTTGCCACTGGAATGTTTCATATAGATCTACTCCTTCCGTACCTAATACGTTCAGAAACGCAGCAACTCTGACCTCGTCGTCTTCTTTCGCTATTTTCGTCGCTGTCTCATAGTATCTCCTTTCCCTCTTGAAGATCAGCCATGATTCTCCTCTGTTTTCCAAGGAGAGCTGATTCGGCACTTTTGCAGTCAATCTTGCACTCATCTTGCAGGCGTCTTCTTCGGTTTCTTCTGTGGCTTATACTATCCCAGTACTGACACCATATAACGATAACTGTTTATATATATATGTATAGAAATAAGTCGATGTATATATAACCATATTTTATTGCCGACTTTGTTTCGTTTACACCTTGCGACAACACACATCATGGCGACAACACACACAAAACCACTTTGGCTTTTGTGTAGCCACTGGCACGCTGATATACACCTCATTCGCCAGGTGGCGTTTCAGTTTATCACTTTAATTGTGATATCGTCACAGTATCGTTCCAGAATCTTCGATACATACATCCATACTTTTGCGAGACATACTCGACGTACGTTTACACCGCCTATGATCAGTCGTCTATTCTACCAATTTTATTGTATCCTTAATCGGCACGTTTTGTACTATATGTCTGTACACCGCTTCTGGATTTCGCCGGGAAGATGAATCGCACGTGTGATGAACCTGTGTGAGTGACTTTAATGATTTCGCTTTTCAACTGAACATGCAAGCCCATTATCGCCCAACCAGTGACCAACAGGTGTCTCACCACCAGTTGAAAACTACAACAACAACCTACATTTGTGGCTACCTGTAGTAGACCCCTGTTGCGTGTGCCCTTTCACCGAGACACCCACAAGGTACACTATTGCGTCATGGCGAGTGTTACAACCAACAAGCCAATGACCAGAGCGAGCGGGGCGACTAACAACACAACGAACAATGAACCAAGCCTCGCATCTATCGCTGCTGACATCGAGTCGTTTAGGGACATCATTGAAAATAGATTCTCAACTTTCGAGAAAACACTATCTAAACAAATTGCGGATATGATCGAAGATCAGATGAAAGCATTCCGTGATGACATTAACACACGAACAGCAGCTATAGAAGAAAGGATACTAAATCTCGAACAAAGATACGCCTGTGTAGATACGGACGAGAACTTGGAGGACCGTCTTACAGCCTTGGAGAACAGGGTGCCCTCGTACGCAGACGTAGTGGGTGCATACGACGGTCGCGCTCTAAACAGTGTCGTTCTTAACCTACCCGAATCGGAGAACGAAAACGTAGTAGAAAAAATAAACCAAATACTGAGAGACGGGCTCAAGCTCACAGATGTAAAATGTGAAAAAGCTGTACGCAAAGTATTCAGCAGAAACGGCTACCCTGGCGTCGTAATAACGACGTTTAAAACCGCTAATGACAAAGCGAAAGTAATGAAAACAAAAAAAGACTTACGACAAAGTGCGAAATATCGTGACATCATAATAGTCCCCGACAAGCCAAAAGAACAACGTGTAATCGAATCGAACTTCAGAATCCTCGTGAAAGCTCTTGACAACAACAGCCTGGAACTACGCGGCTCCAGAATCACGAGATGTGACGCCGGATCTCGTAACGCCAACAACCGCGCTCACAATTCCCCATCAACCACCAGGAACAATGAGCAAGGAAGCAGTCGTGGTCGAAACCCAAGAAATCGAGGGACACGTCGGGAGCGCGACAATAGATCAGATGTGCGCAGTCGTCGCTAGGTGTCCGTGGGATGTTGGAATGTTAACGGATGGAAGCTAAACAAAAACACCGACAACTACCAAGTGAGGGCAGAATGTGTCAAACACCTCAACACGGATGTAATCGCCGTGATGGAAACACATCTTACAGATGTAAACACGCTGGAAATGAATGGATATAAATGGTGGGGGCATAATCGCACAAACCTGAACTGTCGGGCCAAGTCAGGGTCAGGCGGAGTAGGCATTTTTGTAAAAGATGCTCTGCTGCATGATTTTAATGTGAGCATTCTAGACACATCTGTGGAAGGAATAATGTGGATAACTTTCACAAGCAAGAGCTCGGATACTAGTTTTAGGATGTGTGTGTGTTACCTTCCTCCTGACGGGTCATCACGTTACATTGACCCCGAAACCTATTACAACGAACTATTATCACATATATACCAGTAGTAATGTAGGTGGTGTACCGCGCATGGTTTGAGTTTGAGTAGAGCAAGAGCAAAGTGCCCGGATGTAGGTGAAGGTCAAGGGCAAAGGTTAAGTAGCACCACCTAGCAGATAGGTCATGAACAAAAACAGCGCCACCTAGCGGAATTTTTCGAACTAAAACAGCGCCACATGTGGTGTCACATAGCGGATTTTTCGTGGAATGACTCTACAAGTGGTGTCACGTGGCGGACAAGTTGTGAACTAAATGTTCGAGTACTGTCCAAATTCGTGCGTCTTTGGTTTGACCATTAGCGCCACCTACCGGATCTTTTTTGACCTAAACGCGCGCCCAAATTCGTGTCTCTTGCACGCTTGCGTGCAATAGAGCCTCCTGACGGATACATCATAAACCACAAACATCATCCCTGGTGGACAATGATGTATTTTCTTATATGTCATAGGTTGTCGATCATTTCTTGAGGTGTAGGCCTCTCCTAGCCTATACATTTACAACTTTAACATAGGTCCAAACCTGACGAATCGGTAGAGAACTAGTCAAATAAATCAAATTATGGCATCTCTGGTTACCATACAGATCTACGACCTTCCCATCACCCATATCGTAAAGGTATGCGACCACTTTTCGAATTTTCTCCATGTTAAAGCATACGGAATTTTCACCATGTTAAAGCATAGGGCATTTTCACCATGTAAAGGATAGGAATTTTTCACCATAGCGCGTATGTAATGTAATCCCTTCATGTGACGTCATGATGCAGTGACATCGTTAAAACTCTGCAGTGTGTGCTTTTGAATTTTCTACTCTACAATCTGTGTTCGTTCGGCACGACCACGTGACCTTTATGTTCTGTTGAACTGTTATAAAAGGCCTGCGTCTGTTTTTTATGGTCATTATATCTTACATTTTGGAAGATGAACAACATGACTAGTGATAACATCCGACAAGGGATTTTGCTACCGAAGGCGCAGCCTTCTCCGGCTACGGGACCACTCGACCTCTCGACCCCGACAATTAACCCGGACCAACAGCCAACGACCAGTTCAACGACCAGTCCGACTACCAGTTCGACCACCAAAACAATTTCGTCTCTGTCATCAGCTCCGGCAACCGAACCTACCATCAATGATCTACTCTACAGTCTACACTTTTAATTTCTACTCTGTAGTATGTGCTCGTTCGGCACGCCCACGTGACTTTTCGGCACATTTACAAACTATATAAGCGCGATGTTTTGTCAATCGACTCGTCATTCGTATTACGACGACACCACGGCTAACATCATCATCATGTTGAAGACACCCTACTACCGACCTTGCGAGGCGGCAGACTCGAGCGACGAGGACGAGCCAACGAGCAAACCCGTCATGCTGGTGACCAACCGCCCTGCCGGGCCATCGGAACCAGAGCTTGTGGACGTAATGGACGTCCGAACTCTAGAATCAACGGTAAGCGTCGACCCTCCTATCAAGGTCAGAGGTCTCCTCATCGACAAAGTACGCAAGTATACTCCCTTCTACATCGGGTGTAGATACTGCAAGAAGCGCATGATTGTCGATGATATGGGACATTTACAATGCGAACGACAGAGATTGCAGAGATAGTTCACGAAAAATCCGGTATGGTGGCACCACATACGGCGAGCTTTTTGTCCGAAAAAAATCCACTAGGTGGCGCTGTTTTGGTTCATGACATATCCGCTAGGTGGCGCTATTGGCGCCACTTAACCTTTTGACCTATACCTACATCCGGGCACTTTACCTTGACCTACATCCCGGCACTTTGCTCTTGCTCTACTCAAACTCAAACCATGCGCGGTACACCACCTACATTACTACTTATACCGATACCAGAAACTTGGAATATTCTTCATATGTGGCGATTTCAATGGCCGTTGTGGCACTGAGCCTGATTACATTGAAGGTGTGGATGACATTCCTGAGAGAAATGTTATTGATTTTAAAGTGAATTCACATGGACAATACCTCATCGACCTTTTAATATCATCAAACTGTTGCATGCTGAACGGCCGCAGATCGTCGATAAACGACTTCACATCTGTTTCAACCAAAGGTTTGGCTGTCTTTGATTATTGCCTTGTACCGCATGAGCGTTTGGCGTCGTTTACCGACTTTAAAATAACTTCGGCACGAAATATATTTAATGACTCTGGGTGTGTATCAATTATTGACCCACACAAAACCATCCCAGACCACTCAATATTGACATGGGTTTTACTCCTGGAGTGCATGGAATGCTGCGATAATACAGATCCGAACCCAAAAACCCCATGTCCAACGAGATATAAATTAGAAGGCATTGACCAATCATTTCTAGATGACGACACAACACAAGAACATTGTGCTAATCTCTTGCAGTTCATTCAAAGATCTAATTTAACACAACAAAATCTGAACAATGTATATGATAGTTTTTGCGAACATGTTAAAACGGTGATGGAGGATAAACTTCAAAAAGTGGTCCATGTAAACCTCTCAGTGCTCAGTAATAAGCGCAGACGGATCAAGAAACAATGGTGGACAAATGAACTTACTCAACTATGGAATAACCTCACAACAAGTGAACAATTGTGGATTAAGGGCGACGAACAAAATAAACCGCACCTGAAAGCGGAAATGAAGGTAGCCCAGAAACTGTTTGATAGGCACGTGCAAGCTGCCAAACGCAAATTCTGGCGTCAACAACAAGAAAACAACAACAAGAAAAACTACTTGATCTGCCGTCATATGATCCAAATGCTTTCTGGAAGCATATTGAAAAATTAGGGATAAAACAAGAACGTATCCATGATATACCAATGGAAGTGATGCTAGAGGACGGCTCCACATCCACTGATCAAAGCGTGATATTACATAAATGGAGAACTGACTTTCACACTTTGCTGAACCCGGTCAATTACGAACAAACAATTGACTATCAACCGCCGGTAGAGACCCACTCACTGGGTCACAATGAATACCTTGATGGGCCTATCTCTAAGGAGGACATTCGCCTGGCCTTAAACAAGGCCAAGAAACACAAAGCGTTGGGTGATGATAACATCCCAGTCGAAACGCTGGTCAATGAAAATGCCATAGACTTCCTTTACGAACTATTTAATCAATGTTTTAACAACAGCATGGTTCCTGAAGCATGGCGTCGGGGCATTGTAACCCCGATACACAAGTGTTGTTCGTCTGATCCACGAGTGCCATTGAACTATAGGGGAATTACGCTTAGTTCCCATGTGTATAAAATATACTGCTCTATTTTAAATGATCGTCTTATATCGTGGGTAGAGGCCAACGACCTTTTGTGTGATGAGCAAAACGGGTTTAGACCAGGTCGCAGTTGTCTCGACCACCTATCTACCATTACAAACATAATCAATACTAGAAAGAAATGCCGACAGCAAACGTTTGCATGTTTCGTAGATTTTAGTAAGGCTTATGACCATATCAATAGAAATTTCCTCTGGAACAAAATTAGGAACTTCAACATACAAGGGAAAATGCTTGAGGCTTTGAAATCATTATATTTTGATTACAAATGTTGTGTTAGGGTCAACAACTTAAAGTCTGACTGGTTCAATGTTGTATGCGGGCTTAAGCAGGGATGTGTTATATCACCTATCTTGTTCAATATGTTTATAAACGATTTATCAGCTGAATTGAAAGGCACGGGTAAAGGTGTTAAGATCGGAGACGAAATTGTTACAATGTTAGCATACGCAGATGATATTGTGGTGCTGGCCGAATCAGCAGAAGAACTGCAGACATTGCTAAATGTTATCTGGAAATGGTGCAATGACTGGAGCATGTCTATTAACAAAGACAAAACTCAAATTGTACATTTTCGTCATCCATCGATATCTGAGACTACTTGCGACTTCCTACTAGGTGACCAAAGCATATGCATCGTAAATAAGTATAAATATTTAGGTTTGATTTTAACTGAATATCTTGATTATAAGGTGATGGTAAAAACAGTAGCTACTACGGCGAACAGAGCTCTGGGTTTGTTAATGGCTAAGACAAAGTGTAATGGAGGAATGCCTTTTAACTGTTTTACAAAACTATACGATGGTATGGTGCTCTCCATTATTAACTATGGTTCTGCTGTGTGGGGTACAAAGGAATATTCGGTCATAAATAGCATACATAATAGGGCCTGTCGATTTTTCCTAGGTGTGGGTAAATATACCCCATCAGCAGCAGTACAGGGTGAAATGGGGTGGAAAACCCCGACTCACCAACAATGGCTATCTGTTACTAGGCTCTGGTGTCGTTTGATCAATATGGATGTATCTAGAGTGACAAAACGTGTGTTTCTATGGATGATGGAAATGGCCGTAAGTGGGAAACGAAATTGGGGCTACGAAGTATACCATCGTTATAATGACTTAAAAAAACTCTTACTAATATAAGAGACCATGTTAATGGAAAGGCTATAATAGAACACACAGATGTTTGCCTGTCTGTATTACAGGAACAGCAATGGCTTCATATTATAAATAGAGAAGAGGGCAGAAATGGTAGTAGAAATAAACTAAGAACTTATAAACAGTTCAAAACAAAATTTGTAACTGAGCATTATGTTAAGAAAATTATGCCTAGAAGTAATCGATCAGCACTTGCAAAATTTCGATGTGGCGTGGCACCAATCAGAATTGAAACTGGACGTTTTGAACGAAATTACCCCCCACCTGAAGCTAGGACGTGTTATAATTGCACGAATGAAATAGAAAATGAGTTTCACGTTTTAATGAAATGCCCTTTATATTTTAACGAACGAAAAGAACTAATAGGCTATGCAACAATTAATGATCCAGCTTTTTCCAGTATGAATGATCAAGATAAATTTGTATATTTATTGAGTAATGACGATATAATAAGTAAAACTGCCAGCATCCTCCAAAAAATACTGCACACAAGATTACACAATACAACAAAATAATAGCACGTGTTTATTAAATTAATACTGTTTTTATTTGTACATTTTTGTTTTTACAAGTCTCTCATAACTCTTTTTGAGTGGTCTTTGTATACAGTGCTAACAGACAGATACTGTAATATATTTATTTGTTTTGTATTTTAATGCATGTATACGTGGAGTGAGACTCTAATAAAATACTACTACTACTACTACTACTACTACAAAATTGATTTGCGATATAGGACGATAGTTACGTTAACGTCGATACAGCGTTTCTTAAGTAATGGTGTTACTAAGACATGTTTCATATTCGGCGGTACGATGCCTGACTGCAGAAATGCATTGACGATGTCAGTGAGTATTGGTGCGAGCAAGTCGATGTTGTATTTTTTTATGTTATTGTTAAGCCAGGATTCAGTACCAATAATTATATCTGGCTTGGAGCTGTCAATGAGTGAAAGAAATTCATCGTTCTTGTTTTTTTATTAATTGAAAACTTATATTATATAAATGATTCTCAAGGGTTTCCTAGTATTTGGAATATGACAGTAATTTTGTAGTTTCCTTTTATTTGAAAGAGATGATGCATGAAGTGGAGGTCCTAGCTCTGCTGGTGTTGTAGGAAGTTAAATGGAGTCATCATTTGACTGGGAGATGTGTTGATATATATTTTTTGAAAATTCTATGTCATCAAGGTTAAAAAGGGTGCTGCTGAAGTTTGGCATTACACATGTTAGGCAATTCCATAAAGTGTTTTAGTTTTGAATATTGTGTCTCTAAGATTTTCACATTGTTTGTGGTACCAGGTATTGCTGGAGTCGCAGAAAATTGCTTTGTGTTTCCGTGTTACTGCTTATGGCAAAGGCTACAAGGGTACTTGGGAGCTCTTGGGTCAGGATTTAATTCTATGTCATTTGCCAGTACTAAAACATATATAACATAAAGTAGGATGGGAACTGTTCGGGGTTTCCTCGAGACATACTTGGTTTGTATCGCAGGGTGATGGACAAAAGAAATCGGTCCTGGTGAGTTTACCGGAAGAGTATATGAAGCCACATAATGCCTATACTCATTGGTACTATTTTGGATCTCTGCAAATACAGCCACAAGAAAAACAACAGTTAGATAACACATCTTGTAAGTGTTTTTTAGGTCTGTGGCTAACCAAGGAATTGTGCAGTGCAGTAATTTTAAAATAAAACAAATACGTATGTAAAACAATAATTTGTGCAGATTAAAAACACAGTCTCTGTCTTTATTTATAGTCTGATAAGGTGGGCTGGAGCAACAAGATGGATGGTATCAGAGCTTGTTGGAATGGGTGTAGTGTGGGTAGGCTCATTGTTTCTGGGGGAGTAGATTCCAAGCTCTTATAACTCCAGGATATAATGCGTATGCATATGTATTTATGCGTGCATGTATTTGTATGTATTTGTTTGGATCGCTGTTTCGTGTACAGGAGCATTAGACTATAAGATGTTGTGGTAGGGTAATGTTCAGGAGGTTGTGTTTTATTTTGTAGAAGAAGGTAAGTTGGTGTTGTAATCGTCTTTTTTCTAGAGTCTGCCAACCAAGTTTATTTATGAGGCTGGTTACGCTTGTTATGCGGCGGTGGTCATTTAAAGTAAATCTAGCTGCGCTTCTTTGGATTTTTTTTACATGCTTTGTCCACGACAGTTTGGAATCTATTGTGATACCAAGATAGGGGTGTGAATCGTCTTGGGAAATTGGTTGGTTTGAGATGGTGTAAGTGAAGTGGCTTGGTTTGCGTTTATGGGTAATTCTGAAAAGTTGACACTTTGGGATATTGAAGTTCATTTGCCACTTATCTATCCAGTCGGCCTGTTTGTTTAGGACTGTTTGAAGGATGTTATGGTCTGCAGGTGTTTGGATTTCTCTATATAGGATCGAGTCATCGGCAGAGTCTGATAGTTGAGTTGATTGAATTTGTGATGTCATGTATGTACAGTAGGAAAAGGACAGGGCCAAGGACTGAGCCTTGGAGTACGCCGGAGATGACATTTGCAGGAGCTGAGTGTGGACCATTTATTGATACAATCTGGGTGCGGTTTGATAGAAATGACTTTATCCATTGTAGTTAGTGACCTGTGATACCATAGTAGTTTAATAATGTATTGTGAAGTCGTTTGTGGGGAACCTTGTCGAAAGCTTTGAAAAATCGAGGAGGATGACGTCTATTTGTTTCTGGTCGTTCATAGAGGAAGCCCAGTCATGAACTGCCTCCACAAGCTGTGTTTGGCAGGACAGTCCAGTTCGGAATCCATGCTGGTGATGGAGGATAACGTTGTTAGCACTGAGGTGTTTCCACATGTGACAAAGAACGATATGCTCCATCACCTTGCACAGAATGCATGTCAGGGAAATTGGTCTATAGTTTACAGGATCATTTTTGCTGCCTTTCTTGCATACTGGGGTGACAAGAGCTGTGGTCCAGGCTTGTGGGAGTTTGCTGGAGGTGTATGATTGCTGGAATATGTGTTGTGTTTTGTAGATATTTCTCTGGCAGTCTCCTTTAATACTTTTGCTGGGATTTCATCTGGTCCTGATGCCTTGTTTGGTGTTAGGGCTTCAAGCTGTTTTATGATGCCATTTATTCCAATATTAAGTGTTTCGATTGAAGGGAATGGTGATGGGCCTCTAGTTGGGATAGGAAGTTGTTCTTTGGTGAAAACTGATTGGTGGTCATTTGGTGTGTTTGCTTTGTCGTGATCAGTTGTTTGCAATTTGCCATTTGCTTTTAGTGTTGGGATGCCAAGGTTTTCAGTTTTTGTTTGTTTAATGAAGGACCAGAATCGCTTAGGGTTTATGGTGAGGCTTTCACCTATGATATTATTGATGTTTCTTTGTTGACTTCTTTTCTTAGGTTCTTGAAGTGTTCCCAGTGTTTGTTTTTCTTTGTTTTCTTAGCATTAGCATGAGTTTTGTCCCGTTTTCTTTGTAGGCTGATTATGTTTTTTTGTGATCCAGGGTAAATGCGGTTTTGATTTTGTCATGCGGCAAGGGATAGGTTATTCTATCAGTTGAGTGTAGTTTTGGTTAAAAAAAGTTCTAATTTCTATCCATGTCTAGATTATTAGGATTTCGGGCAAAGTACTTTTGAGCAAGAAGGGTACAGTTTGATCTGAGGGCTTCCCAGTTAGCAGACTTAAAGTTGTACACTTTGTGTGGAGGTTTGGTTTTCTTCATTGGGTTCATATTAATGTGAAAGAGAACAGCTTCGTGGTCGCTCATGCCTGTCACTGTGTTTACGCTGCAGATAAGGGCGGGGTTTTATGTAAGTACAAGGTCAAGGATATTTCCAGAGTCTAGTCGGGTCGGTTCATTTACCATATTTGTTAAACCATATTCACTGACTATTTCAAGTAGTTTGTTGTGTTTTGTTGCTCTGTGTTGGTTTGTTGTACAGAGGTTTTCCCAGTTGATGTCTGGTAGGTTTAGGTCCCCGGCGATTATAACTGATGGAGGAAGTTTACAGCCAAGGTAGAGGATAGCCAGGGGTTCATGTAGGGCTTCCAGGGATGTTGTATGATCATTCGGGGGTATATAGTACGATGCCAAATAGATGGCTTTGTTATGAAAGAAGTGTAGTTTGGTCCAGACTTTTTCACATGTAGTATTCAGTTTATCTTGGGGGACTGCAATTACGTCATTTCTCAGTGCTATTAGAACACCACCTCCTTGAGTGTTGCGGTACTTTCTGATTGCTTCATAGTTTGTGGGGAGAAAAGAATATGTGGAGATGCTTGAATCAAGTTTGGTTTCCACTAGGAAGAGTATGTCAGGGTTTGTTAAATTTACTGTTGCCTGAAGTTGGGATACTTTGGCTGTGCTCTTGACACTGTTGCAGTTGATCAGCATGGCTTTTAGTTTAGGTTTTGTTTTAGCGTTTGCTCGGTCGGGGGTAGATGTATTTGCTGGATTAGGTGCATATGTAGGGTTTTTGTCATCCACGCTATTTGTGTAGTTACTGCTTTCTGGAAGAGACTGCAGAACTGAGTATTGGTTTGATGTGGTTATGTTGCTTGAAAATAGACATCTGGAATATTTTGGGAGCCCACAGCAAGAGCAAAACCATAGGACACAGTGGTGCTTTAATTTAAACGAGGTGTGGTACCAACAGTCACATCCAACACATTGGATGGCATGGTGATGTTCGTGTACCTCATGACTGCAGGTGCCACATAGGAAGTCTGGAGTGGAGGTTGACATGGAGCCAGGGTTTGGATGAAGGTCCCCTGCTTGGACTAGTAGTCCACAAATATACAGTAAGGACAGGCTGTGAGGTTTAGTTGGCATCATCTTGTTTTTCTTTGTAACTGTGAATTTTGGAAAGGATGGCAGCTTTCTTGTCAGCATTGTTGTTTGGTTTCTAACAACTAGAATTTGTGTTGTTAATAAGTGCTATTGTGTGGTATGTGATAAGGGACAGCAGTAGAGAAAGTAGAGAAGAAAGAATTGAAATGTAGGGTCTTTGTCCCAGGGCCTACACAGGGCACACAAAGAGCAGCACCATTTAAATGGCATGTTAGGCAGACCCAAGCCAGGAAACTACTGTTATTTTTATTTAAGATATGTAAAGATATATTGTACTAAGACGGGGACCTATGAATGTTTGCCTCTCTAATCTGTGTCTCTGTCTCATTTTTAAATAAACGATTTAAATGTAAACTAATATAAAATAAGTGTCGTTGTCTCCTATTTAATGGTTGGTTACCAATTGTTTACTGGACGATAATACAGGCCTCGTTTAAATAATGTTCGTTTTAAAAGGAAATACATATTTTGTACAGTATCTGTGTGGGTGACATGGTGAAAAAACAAAAAGTCCTTTTCAATCACCTTACTTTGCATAGATCAAATTAAAAACAAGTAAAATAAGTAAGGTTAACATAGGAAAATTTAAACAATCCTGTTCGTGCCACCAGCCTCGTTCGCTCTACATACATACATATATAATAGTATAATTTTTTTCCAGATAAGTGGCGCCACTGTATCAATTAATGCTCCCCGCGACACCTAAAGATGAGCAGCCCATCACCAAATGAAGAGGTTCATCCGACTGAATGGTTCAAATCGGTATTATTTTTACTTATTTCATGGTCAATTTACCTCTGTATAACGATAACTGTTTATATATATATATATATATATATATATAAGTCGATGTATATAACAATACTTTATTGCCGACTTTGTTTCGTTTACACCGGGTCAACACACATCATGGCGACAACACACACAATACCACGTTGGCTTTTGTGTAGCCACTGGCATGCTGGTATACACCTTATTCGCCAGGTGGCGTTTCAGTTTATCACTTTCATTGTGATATCGTCACATCCCCCTCTTTTCACAGTCAGATGTTTAACTTTTCACTTCATTTCAAAGTCTTTGAACTTTGCTGGAAGTTTCATTGGACGCCTTGGTCGTGCAACAGCCGCCGGCACACTGCATGGTGAACTTATAACCCTCGGTGGCATATTGCGTGGTGAATGTACCACCGTGGATGGTACATTACGTTGTGGATACGTTTCGACTGAAGGTTCACTGCTTGGAGGAGACGTGACGTTGTCTTGACCTCTCTGTTGTGCGTTCTGGTTGTCTACGCACGTGTTGTCTGAACACATTGGTCTTTTCATCGTATTGTCAGGTTCATATTGTTGAGAGTACCGAGTATCATCCTTATACTGCTCTGGTGTGGCACGTAGCTGTCGTCTATTCCTTCGGTATGTCGAGCCTTCACTCTCAATGATGTAAGATCTGACGCCCGATGGTTTCTGAATGCGTGCTAGTGTCCATGTTCGTGAGTCATTTGAGGCGTTTCGCTTCTTGAACCGCACAACATATCCTGGGTGTAGTATGCTGAGATTCTTGCTCGTACGATTGTACAACCTGGCTTGTTTCTCCTTTCTACGTTTGAGTTGTTTAGGAGCATCACGTTGTGCTGCTGGATCGGTCTGCAGCAGTACTGGCAGCGTTGGTAGCAGTGTTCTGGTTCGACGTGGGACCATCCGTTGAGCGGGCGATGTGTGCATAGCTTCTGTGTGTTTCGATAGTCCAGAAACGCCAAATACAAATCCGCCCTGTCATCAATTGCTTTCCGCATGATTTGCTTTGCCGTCTTGACTGCGTTTTCCACTTTTCCGTTTGACTTGGGGTAACGAGGTGACGATGTGATATGTTCAAATTTCCAACGCTCTGAGAACAACTTGAACTCCTCACACGCAAACTGTGGCCCATTGTCAGAAATCACTTTGTCTGGTGCACCGAATCTCGCAAGGTGAATACGCAGTTTGGTGATAACCTGTGTTGCACTGGTCAGTGACAGCTTGTCAACTTCGAAGAAATTCGAGAAGTAGTCCACCGTTATGAGGTAGTCCTGACCATGAAGGTGGAACAGGTCAACTCCAACTCGTGACCATGGACGTGACGGTATCTCATGTGACAACAACGGCTCTCTACATTGTTCTGGTTTGTACGCGTTGCACGTACTGCAGGCACTGATGACATCTTTCAATTCTTGGTTCATGCCTGGCCAATACATCACTTTACGTGCTCTTCTAAGACATCCTTCGACTCCTAAGTGCGAGGAGTGGAGTTTCTTTATGAGCATGGTTCGCATGTCACGGAGTATGACGATTCTCTGTCCCTTGAATAGTGCGCCATCCTGTGTGCTGAGCTCGTCACGGCAATTGAAATACGGTCGTGCGAGTGGATCGACTGCTTTACGTCGATCCGGCCATCCCTGAACTGTGTAGCGAACTGCGGTTTTCACTTCGTCATCTTTACGTGACTTGCACATGATTTCGTGTATTCCGTTGGTCGACAGATGAAAATTTTCTGTCGTGTCCATTTGTTGCAGTTCATTGTCGAACACATGATCACCTGGGTCATGTGCGTGGCTGTATGGAAGGTATGCCCGAGATAGCGCATCTGCGATATGCATTTCGTTTCCTTTCGTGTACACGACATCTATGCTGTACTTCTGCAGGCGGAGCTGCATTCTCTGCAGTCTCTTCGGTGCATCGATCATCGATTTCTTTGTGATCGTCTGAAGTGGCTTGTGATCCTATTGCACGGTGATGGGTCTTCCGTACACATACTGGTCAAATCGTTCACATGCAAAGACAATTGCTAAGAGCTCTTTTTCGATTTGGGCATAGTTCTGTGTTTGTGAGTGCTCGAGAGGCGTAGCACACTGGTTTTCCCTCTTGCAGGAGCACTGCACCCAAACCACTCTGGGATGCATCACATTGGATTGTGATTGCTTGCTTTACATCATAGTATGCGAGCACTGGTGCTGCTGTGATCAGTTCTCTGAGCTTGTTCAAAGCATCTTGATGTTGCTCAAGCCAACACCACTCCACATCTTTCCGATCTAGTTGTCTCAGTGGTTCACAGACTTGTGACAGATGTGGCAAGAATTTCGCAAGATAGCCAACCATGTCGAGAATTCGCTTCAGTGCTGTGACATCCGTTGGAGTAGGCATCTTCATGATGGCCTCAACCTTGGATTCGTCTACCTTGAGTCCCTCATCAGTGAGAAGATGACCAATGAATGGTACTGATGTGTTTCGCAGTTGAACTTTGTCTGGATTCAACACCAGGTGGCACGTTCTCGCTCGATTCAGTAGTGCTCCGAGATTGGCATCATGGTCTCGTGTTGCTTATTCGATTGTGTCTCCGGAAACAATGTCATCTGCTACGACTTCTACTCCTTTGAGTCCTTCGGCTAGTTCGTGCCCTCGACGTTGCCACTCCTCTGGTGCTGAATTTATGCCAAATGGCATTCGCAGCCACCGGTAACGACCGTATGGTGTGTTGAACGTCGTGAGGTAGCTGGAATCATCGTCAAGTTTGACTTGCCAGAAGCCTGTCTTGGCGTCCAATACCGAAAACACTTTGGCATTAGTGAGTCGTGTTGCGACATCTTCCAGTGTAGGAAGCGGGTAGTGAGAACGTTGAATTGCCATATTCAGGTCTCGAGGGTCCAGACAAATCCGCAGTTTGTTTGTGTTCTTCTTCCTCACTGCTATCATGCTCGAGACCCATTGTGTTGGGTCTGTGACAGGAGCGATGATTTTGTCCTCTACCATTCGTGTGAGTTCCTTTTTCACGACTTCTCGTACCGCACAAGGAACTCTGCGGGGCGGATGGACAACAGGTTTGACACTTGGATCAATCTGTATTCTATAGTTGCCATCGATGCAACCAAGTCCCTCGAATACATCTGGGTATTCTCTGAGTACAGTGTCCTGTAACACTTGTGATCGCTTACTCATCACAGAAATGTGCACCGTGTCTGCTTTCGATGGACATGTTTTACCAGTCGTTGGTAGTGTTTGTGTTGTCTCCATCGTTGTATGTTGGCTGTCACCACCTCTGTCACGGTTCCGACTGTATGTTCTCATGGTCACTGCATTTATTGCATCACAGTCGTTTATCTGAATTAAGTCAAGGTTCAGACATGACTGCAAACTCAGAAGTGGAACAACATTGGCACGCACAACAACGAAACGCATCTGTCTCTGTGTTCCCTTGCGGTGAACTTGCAAACGCGCCAGTCCTATCGGTTTCACTACCGACTTGTTGTGCATGACGAGTCTAATGTTCGTGTTCTCCAACTTGCTGCATGAGTGATCTGCTGTTGCACATACGTAGTCCTGATATGGCAGGATGTCCACCGATGACCCTGTGTCCATGTGAAACGACACATTTGTTTTGCCATTTATTGTCAGTGTTACGTGTGCTTTCGTCTTACGTTCACTGCCCACTGTGTGTATGATCGCTTGTTCGACCATTTGATGAGTAGCTGCGCTTCTACACATCTTAGCGAAGTGATTTAGTTTTCCGCAAACATGGCAAGTGGCGCCACGAGCAGGACACTTGTCATTCCCTTTTGCATGTATACCATCACACCTGCTACATCCTGATCGTCCCTCACCAGAAAGTTGTGCATACCTGTTACTGGTGGGTGTGTACTTGCTAGTACTCGACCGTCCAGATATGTTGTACTTTCTTGCAGAATTGCCATAATTTGCATTGTATGGACTTGCAGCTGGTGGCTTGACTGGCGCCGCCTTGTGTCGAACTAAGTGAGTGGTCATTTCTGTACTTATTTCTTGTGCACGTGTGTGTGTGTCACTTGTAATGTTTTCAACATGGCAACACAAGTTTCCAGATTTAGGTCTTCCTTTGCAAGTAACTTTTCTCTTGCTTTATCGTTCTTTATACCTATGAACAACCTGTCTCGAATCAGTCTCTCTCTCAAAGTCCCAAAATTACAAGTGGCTGACAGCTTGTATAGCGCTGTTCTGTAGGCTTCCACCGTCTCACCTGCATTTTGCGATCTGTTGAAGAATCTGTATGATTCATAGGTTTCATTGGTTTTGGCAATGCAGTTGTCATCAAATTTCTGTATGACGACATCGATCTTATTCCTGTCTTCGTCCTCTTGCCACTGGAATGTTTCATATAGATATATTCCTTCCGTACCTAATACGTTCAAAAACGCAGCAACTCTGACCTCGTCGTCTTCTTTCGCTATTTTCGTCGCTGTCTCATAGTATCTCTATTCCCTCTAGAAGATCCGCCATGATTCTCCTCTGTTTTCCAAGGAGAGCTGATTCGGCACTTTTGCCGTCAAACTTGCACTCATCTTGTACGCGTCTTCTTCTGTTTCTTCTGTTTATATATATATATATATATATATATATATATAAGTCGATGTATATAACAATACTTTATTGCCGACTTTGTTTCGTTTACACCGGGTCAACGCACATCATGGCGACAACACACACAATACCACGTTGGCTTTTGTGTAGCCACTGGCATGCTGATATACACCTTATTCGCCAGGTGGCGTTTCAGTTTATCATTTTAATTGTGATATCGTCACACTCTGTTCCTGTGATGTATCGGTGAGATCGTCCTTTGTGTGTGAGAATAGGCACCGGTCGTCATCTCGATTCATGCCGTCTTTTGTTTCCTTGTTTCTGCGCCACTTTTTTGTTCTGCAATCCGACCCGGATTGCAGAACAAAAAAATGTCTTCAAATTCTGCACCCTTCCAGACTACTATGTGATTCTGTTGAGTCATGTGATCTGCGATGGCTGATTTATGCATCTATTTTTCCGATGTTTTTCTGCTGCGTCTCGTGCAGGGTTTGTTTGTTGTGATACTTTCTCAGCGTTATCTTTGATGCGGGTCCATAAAGCACGTATTTGATGTAGGCCCTATGCGGCATTACATTTCTTACACTCTGTGGAACACACCATCTCGCACATCTTGTGTGGTTCCACTTTGTCTGTTGGTCTTATCAGTGACCTCTTAATGGCGTTGTGAGGATTCATTGCTGTATCCGCCTGGTATTTCTTCATGGACATACACAAGAACCGCAATGCCTTTGCCCTTTTCCACAGTCACTCAGGCCGTGGGCGTAAGGCCTACACCACTGAGTGAGAGCAACACAGAGACCGAAACGTCACAGGAATAAAAAATACATTGACGGTGAAATCGGTAGAGATAATACATATTCAACCCATACGTGTTGCTTCACGTCTTAGGGATTTTGCAAAATAATGGTACGTCACCTTACACGACAATGTAGTTAAAATTACCGTAATGCCAGGAATTCCTTTGCTCTAAGATCAACTGGGGAAGGTGGGGTAAGACGGCCTATCTAACAAAAAGTAGGGCATAGGAAAAACTATGCACTTATAGGGAACAACTGCTCTACAGTCATTTGCAAAAGTTTAAGACCATGCACGATCTTAAAGCTTTTTACGGTATGGCATCAGATTGCATCAGATAATGTCTGGATTGCATCATCCTATTTGGGCCTTGTAGAAATACGCCTAGTCAGTACTTCCAGGTCATTTGCCTGCTGCTGTCAGTATCGATTAGGTGTTTTTAAGTTTTGTCTTCATCCCTGAAATGGGCAAAAAACGTCTTTGACAGAGGTTCTAAGGGCACAAATAGTGACTCTACTTGGAGAAGGATATACGGAAAGAGACATTAGTGCTAAATTACGTTATTCCAAGACAGCCGTGAACAACGCCATCGTCAAATTCAATACTGATGGTACTTTTCGTGACAGTAAAAGGAGTGGTCGTCCACGAAAAACTACGCTCAGGGATAACCACACAATGAGATGATCGTGATGCGCTCGCCAATGAGCTCATGCATTCGGGCTGCCTTACGCTTAAAAGGTACGGAAATAAGTCTCAGTACTGTTTCGAGACGTCTCAGCAAGGAATTTGGGCTCAAGTCCCGCAAGCCGGCCCGGAAGCCACGCCTGACACCTGTAATAAAAAAAGAGACTGGACTTTGCCAGACGACATCGCCACTGGACTCTCGCGCAGTGGAAGACAGTGTTGTTCTCAGATGAATCGACCATGCAACAGTTTATACCTCGCAAGAGGCACGTTAGGCGGCCAGTAGGTAAGCGATTTGATGAGAAATATACAGCAGCCACAATGAAACACCCGCCAAGTCAGATGATTTGGGGTGCCATGTCATGTTTTGGCCCTTCTGATCTGTATTTTATTCCACCTAACACCACTATGAATGGACCTAGGTACGTGGAGTTGCTGAAGGAGAAGCTGAAACTGCATATGGACATCCACAAATGTACGATTTTCATGCAAGATGGCGCTCCTTTTCACCGATCCAAGGTAGCCACAGATTTCCTCAAGAAGAACAAAATTTCTGTGCTGGAATGGCCTGGGAACAGCCCAGATCTAAATCCCATTGAGAACCTGTGGACTATAATGAAGGATAAGGTGGCAGACAAACAACCATCAAGCGCACAAAACTTGAAACAAGCTATCAAGGACGTTTGGGTCACCGAAATCATCCAGGAGTACTATGAATCTCTGGTTTCTAGCATGCCACGTCGCATGCAGGCGGTCATAGACAGCAAAGGAGGCCACACTAAATACTGAAACACTGACACTTTTGGACGACATAAAGTTTCATATTATGTTGTACTACGTTTATTTGGCGAAATAAATTGATATAATGTTATGTGAAGGCCAAAAAATCATAGTTTTGTCACATTTCTTTAAAAAATCGTGCCTGGTCTTAACCTTTTGCAAATTACATTAAATACTTGGTTTTTGTGAACAACATATGTCATAATCAACTTTCTTGAGGAAGTCATTGCAAAGTTATCACAAAACTAAAATGGACATAATCGGGGGCTGTTTTACTAACCGCTATAGGTAAAACAGTTCCATGTCGTAAAACAGCCCCCAGCAATATTGACTAAACACTTTTTTTTTCACGAAACTAAAATAGTGCATAGTACAAAAAATACTTCCAGTATTATAGACGCAATGTTGTACCTAACAAACTATAAGTTGTATGATTAGTTATATGTGGTATAAAAACGGCCCCGTATATCGCTGCATCGCACCGTTTTACCCCGCCATGACAATGTAACCTTTAAAATAGTTCATATTGTCCGCCAGGGAGTAGTAATCAATTGCATTTCAAAATAAAAATTGTATTTGATTGATAAATGTCATGATAGCTTACGAAGTTGCGACATTCACCTTAGATCAGCGAGGAGTAAAATCGATGTTTCTATTTTTCGACAACTAAACATCATCGCATTTGGAATGTCATATTGCGTGTGACCTAGACCAAAGTCGAAAGCGTTGCATCTGAACGGCAAAATGCTAGAGCACATTGCGGCCAAGAAATAACGGGGTGACCGTGGGCGTCTTGCCCCACCTTCCCCTACAATGTTACATACTGTTATAATTGTTTTATCAATGTTGTAAGCCGTACAAAATGTGATCAGTATAATTCGTATGGACGTTGTTAAGAGTTGAGGTTGATGTATATGCTTGTGAACTGTAAAAAATTTGTAATATTTACATTTAACCCACATTCACAAATAATTACATAACTAGTTTACCAACATTCAGAATGTCACCATAGTTCATCGGAATTGTCTTTAGGCTGTGGCACGTCTGACAAACACAACATATTGTGGTTACCGTTGAACTTTCTGAGCTGTGGTAATAATAAATTAAATTTGTAGCCTGTGAAATTCAATTATTCTCGGTCACAGATTCAGTGCATTGCAATGAAAGACTATAACAGCGTACCTCGTCCAGTAATGCCTTGTACTGCTTTTGTTCGCCAGTTAGCTTAAGCCGGGTTTGAACAAACTTCTACAAAGAATAAGACAATAATTAGGCTTACAAATTGTAAATATCCCCATTTTAAGGAAAGCTTCCAGCAAAACATTATGCAGCACAGATAAATGCAAACAACACTAAGCAAATAATGACGGATTGTTATTTATCCCAAGGTCATTGATAGTCATAACATTGCATTAACGCCTAACAGATAATATCCAACATTTCAGGGACGTCACATGTTCCTTTTTTCTTTAAGAGAAACGTGACTTTTCTAGCAAGAAAATTGCTTTATGGGTTCTTTATCCAAAAGTTATGGTCATGTGGAATAATATTTGATAAGTGTTTTGCATGCATATATTATCCCTTTTAACAGACATATTAGCACTTTTAAGGAGAATGCATGTTGCCCTGTTAGCAACGGAAAGAATCTTCTCACGTATTTGCTCCAAGAGTTATTATTTACCTTGACAAACTAATATATGCAGAGTACAACGGGCAGGTAACTTGAGCTAAGGCAAGCTGGGGGTGGGCAAGTTGATATGGGGAGGGACAAATTAAAGAACTCGTCCTGATGTTTCCGCTGAAATGGAGAACATTCTGATCTACAGGCGGGTATCTGACATTGCTTGTGGTACTGGTTCAATGACTAGCCAAGTAGATTAGAATAAAGGTGTTGGGAAACGAATCCACCGGGAGCCACCTTAGCATCCTTGTACATTTTTGTAAATTGCACAAATCCAGTCAGTGTGTTGATCATAATTATATTCAATTACAGTTAGAATTACACAGTTATTCTAAATGTCATTTAGTTTTGGAATGCAAAAGGCGTTGATAACTGTAAATTTAATATTATATTACGGTTGGGTATTTTTGTGTATACATCAATCCAATATGGCTGCCAACAGTCATGTTACGGTTATGATCATCATATCCAGTCATAGTTGCCATTTCATGATTCTAAATGCCATTTTGTTTTGGAGGGCTTCAGGCATCCTGTGTGCACGTGTGTGCGCGCGCGCATGTGTGTGAGTGTGTGTGTGTGTGTGTGTGTGTGTGTGTGTGTGTGTGTGTGTGTGTGTGTGTGTGTGTGTGTGTGTGTGTGTGTGCATGCTGCCGTGTGGGCATGTGTTACTGTGTCCACATATCCACAATCTAGTTTAGAAGGACGTAATTACACATTGGCTTAAGCAAGTACCATTGCCTTATTTGTATGACGATATATAACAACGATGTTAAAAAATACCGGAGAACTCAACTCCAAAATTAGACAGAATTACGTTGAATAATGTTTTTGTACGTCACGCTTAGGGAGTTGGAGGGTCTATGGAAAAGCTTGACGGAGCGTTGGATGAGGTGGGGGTCTCTGGGTAAGTGTCAAGTAACGATTTTTGAAATGGTGGCTCGACGATCTGCCAATATCAAACAGATACATAACATTATCTGTTCAGCTAGGGCCTATTATTGTGTTATTACTTTTGCATACATATTATTACGTGTACACAACGAATCAATACAGGTATGCAACAAAAATAGTAATGATATTAGTATACATATATGCATCATTTGGATCGGTCTTTGTCAACCATAGTTTACAAGTTGTACATGTGGGGTGGGTGCCGCAAAAATGTCCATAAATTACGTCGCATACTTCATGGATGGCCTCAAATGTAGGCCACATTTTCGTGCCACATTTTCGTCCATCGGTGGTGTCATGTTTAGTTTCGTTGTTCAGTCCTTCCTCTTTGTTGAACAGTTTGTGTCTAACCATTCTGCGGCACGGATTTACACGAGACAATTGGCTTCCACTGTCAAAATGTCGTCCCATGATGCTGCCTGGTCTCTTTTGACATGTAGTCGGCCAGCATGGTGGCTTTTGGTGCGTCATTGTTATTGCCCTTCCTTTACTAAATGGATGTGACAATAATTATGGCGCACCCCGTAAGTTATGCGTTGGTAGAACCATTTCACCAATTGTTATTGCTGACGCATTTATACTTAAAGTAAGACCGTCAAATCGTTTCATGATCATCCCAACGCTGGTCGAGGTTTCCATAACTAACCCTAGCCCTAACACCAACGATATTAAATTATATTCTAACGTATGCCATCATTACTGGCAAGGACCTAAATGTGTTGGCCACTTCGTAACAAACTGCAGGCGAACCTATAACATGAAGTTGTTAGTTCACATGTTAACACAAAATGTCTTTGCAGTATCTAGTCTACCACCAGACTGGCAGCCATTTTTATTGTGTTCGTTCACGCTGTAGTTAAGTAATTGACACAACATGGCCAAATGTGTCAGGCTGGCACCCTCCGGACTCTACTTCAGGACACCCCTGAGAACAAACAGCCTCAAAACACATGAATTCTTAATGGATTGCTAGGTTCAGGTGGTTAATGTTGCGTCAACACGTCGACTTAACTCATCACGAGTGCGTACCGTTGTTATGAAAATTACCAAAATAATTCACCATAATCTTCGGATCAAGCAACTTGTGAAAGTTGAATAGCTGTTGTTGTGGCAGGGAACTTTAATTATTCTAAAAATAGACAAGGGAAATGTCATTACGCAAACTGCTTTAATCTACAGGTAGCTTGCCTCGATTTCCTTGAAACCTAAAGCTTCATTTGTCATCCGCTCTACAACGTCCTCCATAAACACTGAACTCTTGAGCTTCAAAGGGTCGCCATGGTAGCTGTCTTCTTGGCCTTGCATTGTGTCAACCAGCCACCAGATGAACAGTATTGTCTTTATAGCTGACTACAACAATAAAGGTACTTATATGTTGACTGACATATAATAGTTCATTTGAGAGGTATGTCCGTTTATTCCCGTAGCCATGCCTGCCTGCCTGCCTGCCTGCCTGCCTGCCTGCCTGCCTGCCTGCCTGCCTGCCTGCCTGCCTGCCTGCCTGCCTGCCTGCCTGCCTGCCTGCCTGCCTGCCTGCCTGCCTGCCTGCCTGCCTGCCTGCCTGCCTGCCTGCCTGCCTGCCTGCCTGCCTGCCTGCCTGCCTGCCTGCCTGCCTGCCTGCCTGCCTGCCTGCCTGCCTGCCTGCCTGCCTGCCTGCCTGCCTGCCTGCCTGCCTGCCTGCCTGCTGTATTTTTATAATAGCTTTATTTGAGTTAATTAATTTATGTTATACATACATGCGTGTGTGTGTGTGTGTGCGTGTGCGTGCGCGTGCGCGTGCGTAACAAATTATATAGTATATTATACAGATATTAAAAGCAATTTAAGAATTAATATATAACAAAAGACACAATATATACACAATTATGCACAGTTACATAAAATATTATATATAAAAGAAACAATAACTATGTTTTTTTTTAAGAAGATGAAAAAAACCAAACGAATCAATGTGACTATGAACAGTATATATACTAGATTAATTTCTTTGTAGAAAATAAACATAAAAATAACATCATTTGTTAAACAAACATAAGTTGAGCACTTCTTCAAAAAGCCAACAACGTGACCATAATGGCTTACAGACAATACAATAACAAAAATAAGAGAAGGGTTGCTAAGCCTAAATGCTACAGTATTAGAGTTTGTAATTATTCTAGAAACCATGCATCCACATAACAAAATTAGTGGTAAATAAAATGGTGCATCAATAACTGCATGTAAACTTTCCTATATTAATAATCATCAAAGTCACGCCACACTGATATTTCATATATAGCTAGATATATTTTTTTGAAAATGGATTAGTTATTGATTGGATCGTTTTATTTGTAACGCATTTGCCATAACAGATTATTTCTTGTGAAGTACTAAGTCTAAGCTACTCTATTGCCACTGCCACTGGCGCTTGGTCAGTGGGTGTCTTGTTTACAAAATGTCACACAATATATGCAAATAAAGAGCTCTTCGGTTTGGCGGGTTTTGTTTGAACAAGAGTTACTTTTATATGAAGTAATTGTTCTATGACGGTAGCAACATATCGAGGTAAACAGTTTTCTAGTGCTAGCCCTCGGGTCATGACCATGTCTTACTCGGTTAAACAAGCAGACTGTCAGATCTCCGTGTCAAAACGCTTATATAAATATGCGCAGCAGCGCCTGCGTCTCGATGACCTAAATTTGATTTGAAGTTACATGTCACCAGTTTCGACACTAACCTTAGCGTACATGGCAGATCCAGGGTCTACAAGTAACAACCCCGACTCAGTATCAGGTCAAAATCAAATGCATTTTCGAACAATTTATAGTTAGTTTAACTTTATAGCAAAAGTTCATGCGTTCCGTGTATGTATCAATGGATTCTCGATAGATGGCAGCACATTTCAAGTGCGTCTTTTTTTGCTTTCGGATTGTTGAGTTATTAAATTAGCATTCCTCTTTTTATCGGAGTATTTATTGAGCATAGTGCGTTTTCTTGGCCCCCGTGTTTATATTCATAATATTTTTGACGTTTCTCCACCTGCCGGATAATTAATAAACCAGACAGGTTACATACATATTCAACAGGTGGCGTAACTGCCTTACGACTAAAACTGCACTTTAAAATGTGACGAGCATTTCCATACAAATCCGAATATTTCCCCCACAATCTGGATAAATATCCTGAAACTCCATATTTAAACAATCACCTTTGGCATGATTGTAGTAGTTGGGACAAGTAGGCAAAGTCAGGCATTGTGATAAAAAATTGTTTTCAGATATTGAAAGAAGTCTCCAGGAATGGAACATTAAAGAAAAACCAAATGTCTTAAACAACCTACTATATGAATTAACAACTAGCAATATTGCTGGAAAACTAGACTCATCCCATAACACCAACACAAACACAAACATTATGTTTGACATAATTGAAAAAAATATATTGAAAAAACATTTTCTAAGTAAAATTGTTAAATTCAACAAACATCGCCACAAACAAATCAAACTGGGTTACACAAGGCATTTTTAAATCTATAAAACATAGAGATAAATTGTACAAGAAATTACGCACGCTTATACCTAGTTCGCACGATTTCACACTACTAAAACGGAACTTCATAATAGTAATGTTGTACTTAAACGAACAATTAGGTATGCTAAATTAAGTTATTGCGATTCTTGCTTTACTAGACACAAAACAAATATAAAAAGACATGGTCACTATAAATGATATACTAAATAAAACGGAAAAAGAAATCATTCCCAGGATATTTTATTGTGGAAGAACAACTCTCAGACAAGCTTATTATCGGAAGCAAATTAAATTTATTCTTTACAAACATTGGACAGGAACTTGTCAAGAAAATACGTAAGCCAGACAACAAAGCATTTCAAGACTACCTGCAATTCAAACATGATGTACAATTTTCATTTCAAAAGTGAACCAACAAGACATAAAAACTGTCATTGATCGCCTTCACCAGAAATCCAGTTGTAGCGAAGATGGTATATCAACAAATATATTGAAACAATTAAAGACACCTTTACTTGAATCACTCGAAATCATAATAAACCAGTCATTAGAAACAGGAACCTTTCCTGATATCTTGAAAATAGCCAAAGTAATTCCCATATTCAAAAAGGAAAACAAAAGGTTATTCACAAATTATCAACCAATTTCAATACTTTCAGCAATCTCAAAAATTTTCGAAAGAATAATCTATAACCAGCTACATTCCTTCTTTCAAAATCACAAACTATTCTATAAAAGTCAATATGGTTTTAGACATGGACATTCTACGGAGTTAGCAGCACTTGAACTTATTGACAAAATCATCTGCAAAATGGATAAAGGAGAAATTCCCATAACAATATTCCTAGACTTATCAAAGGCGTTCGATACACTAGATCATGACATCTTATTAAAAACATTATCATACTATAGAATTAATGGAAATGGAAACACACTTCTACGTAGTTATTTAACTGGAAGAATGTGAAGGCATTACATCTGATAAGCTTCCCATTACCAATGGAGTGTCTCGAGGATCCATTCTAGGCCCTCTCTTGTTTCTGATTTACTTGAATGACATTACAAACGCTAGCACAATGTTTAAACTACTACTATACGCAGATGATTCAGTATTAACAAATACTTTGGGATCCTTTAATATACATGATAATTTCAAAGAAATCAATAATGAGTTAAACAAAATAAATGCGTGGTTAATAGTTAACAAACTGTCATTAAACATAAAAAACTAATTACATGTTATTCCATTCTCCACAAATGAAAATCCCAATATTATCCTTAAAGATAGAAAACACACCAGTTGAATGCGTAGATAATTTCAATTTCCTAGGTTCAACTATAAACAAACATCTTAAGTGGAACAGCCACATCGATAAAATAGCTACAAAATATCATTCACAATTGGAATTTAAAATAAGTTGAGATGGTTCATATACATGATTAAAACTATACAATTCACTAATTCCCCCCCCCATATATATATATATATATATATATATATATATTAATTACTGTATACTGGTATGGGGACCTCAACCCAACAAAATAACAAAACTTCAAAAGAGAGCAATACGAATGATTACAAACAGTCAATGTAACGCACATACTGACCCTTTGTTCAAAAGTCTAAAACTTTTGAAAGTTTAAGACATCTTTTAATTACAACAATTAAAATTTTATCACAAATGTGTAAATAGAAACCTTCCAGAATATTCTGACGTACACACATATACAGCCAGGAGTCAGGAACATATCCACACCGAAAGTACTAACAGTGACCTTGCAAATAAAAAGCATCAGACGTGGTATCGCTCGTGTATATAATAATACTTCCAACTTAATCACGGACAAAACAAACCAACTATCTCAAAGTACAGCTCAACTTGCCGAATTAGGCACTGTTATACACTGTACATGTGTATATTCAAGCTAAATAAAATTACACTTAAAAATGACTTCTTTTCTTTATAAAAAAAACCGTCTGATTTGTTCCCTCACTTTTTACATGTAAGATATATTGTATTTGCTATCATAATGTATTAGTAATCACTTTCAATTGTATTGGCAATTGTCTCATAAATAAAAGCGGTACCTACTGTGCATTCGATGAGTACAAAACTCTTAAACATGTATGTGAATATATGAATAACTGCAAGGTATATATGTATTGCATATATGAGTTTGTTAGATTATATTATATTGTTGCACCAATTGCCATATGATGTTTATTTTATATCCGTACACACATACTTACTCGTACGTAGGTGCAAACCCTCCTTCTGTTCTTCCCTTCGTTTCTTTCTCTCAGTGTGTCATAAGAACGATGAATATGAACATTAGCTTTGAATTGAACTCTTTAATTAATTAATTAATTATTGATGAATCTAACCCTGTAATTGTTAAGGGTGGCACTCACGATTGTGACCTTGCTGTCTTAGTGAGAGTCTCCCTGGTCAGTACAGTAACATCGTATCAACTAATTTTCTGTTCTACAAATGTAAATATTGACTATTGTGTTATTTAATAGTTTTCATTTGTTAATAAATTACACCATCAATGTCTTCACGTTGATGTACATATATTATGTCTCAATATATACTTTACGATGTTTATTATTTTTTTATTGGTTCTTGTGCGTATTGACCAAAATAAACTATATTCGTTGTCATTGTCATAGTATGGATCGGCGCGAGGATAGTGTCTGCGTGGGATATCTGAAATCTGAATCACACGTGATATTTTTGTATTACTCTTGCATTACCGTGGTAAAAGACACGTTAATAAAACATACATGGAATCATATACACACGCCCGCACACGCACACAGACGTGGTATTTTTGCAATTATATTGTATTACCAATGGTAAAAGACGTTCATAAAACATGTAACAAGATTTAACAAGATTGCAGTCCAGAGCTGTAATCTCCAGACGGCATGAGGACAAGGAAGCCTTTGGCTTATCGAGAGTCCAACCATTTTCCTCCTACGTATTGCCCGCCCTCCTCAGATAGCAGTACATTTTATTTTTGAACATATTCACATTGCTAGCATTAACACAATCATCAGATAATTTGATTTGTTCCAGTCATTTATCGTCCTCTGAGAGAATACGTATTTGCTCACATCTAACCTGCACTGTCCCTTGACTAATGCTGCATTGTGTCCTCTGGTTCTACTGCCTTCTTTAAGTTTGAAGAAAATATTTCCATCAATATCTTCATAACCATTCAATATTTAAAAAAATTCTGTTTGGTCTCCTTTTTGTCTCCTAGTTTCTAATGTTGTCCACCCTCATTCTAATAGGCGTCTTTCATAACCAAGATCTTTCAGTTCAGGTATCAGCTTAGATGCTCTTCGTTGGACTCTTTCTAGCATATATATTATGTCCTTTTTACGATATGGCCTTCATGCTTGTATGCAATATCCCAAATGAGATTATTTTTGTTGGCTAGCATTTATAAATATTACCATATATATCCTTCTTCCAAATGAACAACATTCTAATAATTGTATACCCATCCCATCGCAAATATTCATAATAAAGCTTGAAGACCACGATCTGTGCATGTTCTAGCATTTTATGATATAAATGCAAAGGTAACTGTTGTTCCACATTGCACCTATTTGCTTCGTGTTTACAATGTGTTAAGAAAAAGAACAACAAGAACAAGATGTTTATTTTGACCACAAAATATAACAAATATTCACATAATAAACATAACAGATGTATACATTTACACAAATAAAATAGATAGTCATACATACTAATGTGTGTATATACCATTTTTGAAACCAGTATAGTAATTAATTAACAGAAAATCACCTTTTAATTTTTTTTCTTTATGTTATGACAAATAGGGGGTCAGTGGCTCCTATTAAGACAATGTCATATTGTCGCTATCATAGGAGCCACCGCAGTTATGACAAATATTTAATATTTGCCTATCTGTTCGTAAAATTAGTTTGTGTACGTAAGACCCTGCCTACATGTTCATAAAATTAATCTGTGTACGCATAGCCCCTTGCTAACATAAAACAAGCCCTGACGTCTCCCCTCGAAAAACAAAATGAAACAAAATGGGTGACCAAGCGACCAATCACGAGCTTAAAAGCGCCTGTTAGTTTTTTTCATAAGAGAATCGTGGGGAGAGATCAGGGCTTGTTATCTGTTAGCAAGGGCCTATACGTACACAGGCTAATTTTACGAATAAGTAGCCAGTGCCCTATGTATACGTACGTTCATCCAGATTATATTATTTAGCGTTATTTTTTGACTGGTACTAATTACGACAGTCGCGAAATCCATTAATTGTAAATGTTGTCATACAGCTATCTTAAAACATTGTAAACACAGAGCAAATAGATGCAATGTGGAACAACAATTGCCTTTGCGTTTATATAATTCGAGAACATACGCAAAACTAATAACCTAATAACTAATTAAAACAAACAATAGAGGAACACAGGGAGGGACAGAAGGACATCAGAGTGGTATTTATCGACTTGGAGAAAGCATATGATCGGGTACCAAGGGAGGAGATATGGAGATGTGCGAGAGAAAGGAATGTACCGGAAAAGTACATGAGACTGATATAGGATATGTACCGGGGGTGTGAGACAAAGGTGGCCAGTGTGGCTGGTGAAAGCAGCAACTTTGGCCTAGTGATTGAGTTGCACAAAGGATCCGCATTGAGTCCACACCTGTTCCTCATATTGATGGACGTCTTGACTGAGAAGGTGAGAACAGATGCACCAGAATCAATGACGTTCGCAGATGACATTGTGCCTTGTTGAGGAAAGGAGGTAGACATGACAGAGTACCTGGAGACGTCGAGGAAGGCACTGGAAGAGAGAGGAATGAGAGTTAGTCGACCAAAAATTCAATTCATGGACTTCAGGTTCGAACGGAATGAGGAGATAGAGAGACTGTAAAGATATTGGGAGACGAGTTGGTAAAAGTGACACACTTCAAATATCTAGGGTCAGTCGTGGAAGAGAAAAGAGGCATGGAAACGGATATCAAACAGAAAGTGAGTGCAGCTTGGAGAAATTGGAAGAAACGCAGTGGAGAGTTGTGCGACAGGAGGATGCCAAGTTGGAGGGGAAGATCTATAACACAGTAGGCAGGCCAGCAATGCTGAACGGGGCAGAGACCTGGGCAACAACGAAAGAACAAGAAGCAAGGATAGAGACGATTGAGATGAGGAAGCTGAGGTGGATGTGTTGAGTAACAAGGAAAGGTAAGATCCGAAACGAATATATTATAAGATCAACGAGAGTGACACAATCATCCAAAAAGATAACAGAGAAACGATTGAAATGGTATGGGCATGTGATGAGAAGGGAAGAGGAGCACATAGTGAGAAGAGTGCTAAATGCAGAGATACCAAGAAGAAGAAGGAGAGAAAGACCGAAGACCAGATGGAAAGACACATGCAGAAGAGACATGGACATCGTGGGTCTGGGTGCAGATATGGTGATGGACAGGGCGACAAGGAGAAAGAAAATTACCAGCCATACCGACGACCCCAGATGACGGGAAGCAATGAAACGATTGTCCACAAAGGGAGATGGCGACGTATCACACCCACTTTTTTTACATGAAGTTGCAGCAGTTGCTATAGGGTAATCAAAAATATCCATAAATATTGGTTTTAGTCTGCAAACATGCCTTGGTCTCTGGAACACCATTACCTGCAACAAGAAATGCAAATTACCCCTAGTTTAAATTGTGTGAGGAGAAATATTGGCATACGAACATGCGAGACAGTGACATATTGTTTTCAAATGATATGCTATTGAATGGTCTAATCACCATTGTATTCACTGGGTCTTTAAATTGAAGTTTGAGAAACCGAGTTTGACTTTGGTCTTTGACTTTGCGAAGCGTCAACATAAACTTTCGTTTTATCAATAACAAGTTTTTAATAGAAGCTACGTCTTCAATCAAACTAAGCTGCCGTGATCATCTTACCGGCGATTAAATAGTGATCATAACAGTATTGATGATTTCATTATACAATCATTATATACATAAGGAACTTACACTCGCTCTATAAGTGTATTAACCATAACATAACATGATATGGGCGATAAAACAAGTAAGCGCCCGCTTCGAATATTATCAGTGATACCTACCGCCCAAAACGTATCGGTTCTTTCATGCAATGCAACTGACATGACCCCATCGATGGTACGCTTTATGGTGACTGGCGGCGCCGCAGCAGCACAAACACGATGTGCCACCAATTGCAATGGCAGTCCCTGGAACAGTATTGTATTGCAAGGATCAACAAGATGTATAACATTCAAAACGGCCTCGTCGACATCCAAGCCAGCCTATACACAAAGCCAGCCCGTACCCACTGCGCGACAGACCTCTTAGCTGAGGGACGCAGAGGGCATCCATTCCATGTCAATAGAGAGAAAAAAAAGTTGGGGTTAAGCTCGTTAAAACTTAAACAACCCACCAAGGTGGGTTGTATACATTTTCTCTAATTATCCACTAGGGGCCGCTACGCCGGAAGTGACGTCGTAACGGAAGTCACTTTACTGTAATGGTGGCCTCTACGGTTCCACCATTCCCGGAAGTGTGTCGACGAATAGAGATCTATAATGACCGGTAGATGGCAATACTCTGAATAATTACATTGGTGTCCATTGAGTGGCACCATATGTCAGTTTGATTTATTATACAAATGAGATGACGCTGAAAATATGAAACTATAAAACAATGTCTAAGTCTTACCAACTATAAAAATGTCTACGTCCTACCAACTCTAAACATGTCTAAGTCCTACCAACTATAAAAATTTCTAAGTCCTACCGATTCTAAACATTTCTATTTGCCTGTGTATCTTGGTCGATTGCCTGAATTTGCCTGTGTATCTTGGCCGATTGCCTGAATTTGCCTGAAACCTTGGTCGATTGCCTGAATTTGCCTGAAATCCTGGCCGATTGCCTGAAATTGCCTGTGTATCTTGGAGGATTGCCTGAATTTGCTTGAAATCTTGGTCGATTGCCTGAATTTGTCTGAAATCCTGGTCGATTGCCTGAATTTTCCTGAAATTGCCTGTGTATCTTGATCAATTGCCTGAATTTTCTGAAATTGCCTGTGTATCTTGGTATTTCACGAGGTAAACCTGTCTATTGAGGCAGGAGAGGCGGAATTTCACGAGGTAAACCAGTATTTTGAGGTGAAAGAGGCGGAATTTCCTGAGTTCTACTGTCGAAAGAGTGAAATTTGCTGAATTCTACTGTCGAAAGAGTGAAATTTACTGAGTTCTACTATCGAAACAGTGACATTTTTGGTTCGTGCAACTTGTTGGTCTACGTTTAGTGTTTCATTTGTCCAGCTAGTTAGTCTAAGTTCAATTCGTGCAACTTGTTGGTCTAAGTTTAGTATTTCGTTTGTGCAACTCGCTGAACTAAGTTTGGTTCGTGCAACTTGTTGGTCTAAGTTTAGTGTTTCGTTTGTGCAACTCGCTGAACTAAGTTCGGTTCGTGCAACTTGTTGGTCTACATTTAGTGTTTCGTTTGTCCAACTAGTTGGTCTAAGTTCAATTCGTGCAACTTGTTGGTCTACGTTTAGTGTTTCGTTTGTGCAACTCGCTGAACTAAGTTCGGTTCGTGCAACTTGTTGGTCTATGTTTAGTGTTTCATTTGTCCAACTAGTTGGTCTAAGTTCAATTCGTGCAACTTGTTGGTCTAAGTTTAGTGTTTCGTTTGTGCAACTCGCTGAACTAAGTTTGGTTCGTGCAACTTGTTGGTCTAAGTTTAGTGTTTCGTTTGTCCGACAAGTTTAATTCTTGCAACTCGTTAGTCTTAGTTTAGTGTTTCGTTTGTCCGACTGGTTAGTCTAAGTTTAGTTCGTTCAACTTGTTGGTCTAAGTTTGATTCTTGCAACTCGTTGGTCTAAGTTTGGTGTTTCGTTTGTCCAACTAGTTGATCTAAGTTTGATTAATGCAACTTGTGGGTCTAAGTTTAGTGTTTCGTTTGTGCGCCAACTCGCTGAACTACGTTTGGTTCGTGCAACTTGTTGGTCTAAGTTTAGTGTTTCGTTTGTTCAACTCGCTGAACTAAGTTCGGTTCGTGCAACTTGTTGGTCTACGTTTAGTGTTTCGTTTGTCCAACTAGTTGGTCTAAGTTCAATTCGTGCAACTTGTTGGTCTAAGTTTAGTGTTTCGTTTGTGCAACTCGCTGAACTAAGTTCGGTTCGTGCAACTTGTTGGTCTACGTTTAGTGTTTCATTTGTCCAACTAGTTGGTCTAAGTTCAATTCGTGCAACTTGTTGGTATAAGTTTAGTGTTTCGTTTGTGCAACTTGCTGAACTAAGTTTGGTTCGTGCAACTTGTTGGTCTAAGTTTAGTGTTTCGTTTGTCCGATAAGTTTAATTCTTGCAACTGGTTAGACTTAGTTTAGTGTTTCGTTTGTCCGACTGGTTAGTCTAAGTTTAGTTCGTTCAACTTGTTGGTCTAAGTTTGATTCTTGCAATTCGTTGGTCTAAATTTGGTGTTTCGTTTGTCCAACTAGTTGATCTAAGTTTGATTAATGCAACTTGTGGGTCTAAGTTTAGTGTTTCGTTTGTGCGCCAATTCGCTGAACTACGTTTGGTTCGTGCAACTTGTTGGTCTAAGTTTAGTGTTTCGTTTGTGCAACTTGCTGAACTAAGTTCGGTTCGTGCAACTTGTTGGACTACGTTTAGTGTTTCGTTTGTCCAACTAGTTGGTCTAAGTTCAATTCGTGCAACTTGTTGGTCTAAGTTTAGTGTTTCGTTTGTGCAACTCGCTGAACTAAGTTCGGTTCGTGCAACTTGTTGGTCTACGTTTAGTGTTTCATTTGTCCAACTAGTTGGTCTAAGTTCAATTCGTGCAACTTGTTGGTATAAGTTTAGTGTTTCGTTTGTGCAACATGCTGAACTAAGTTTGGTTCGTGCAACTTGTTGGTCTAAGTTTAGTGTTTCGTTTGTCCGACAAGTTTAATTCTTGCAACTCGTTAGTCTTAGTTTAGTGTTTCGTTTGTCCGACTGGTTAGTCTAAGTTTAGTTCGTTCAACTTGTTGGTCTAAGTTTGATTCTTGCAACTCGTTGGTCTAAGTTTGGTGTTTCGTTTGTCCAACTAGTTGATCTAAGTTTGATTAATGCAACTTGTGGGTCTAAGTTTAGTGTTTCGTTTGTGCGCCAATTCGCTGAACTACGTTTGGTTCGTGCAACTTGTTGGTCTAAGTTTAGTGTTTCGTTTGTGCAACTCGCTGAACTAAGTTCGGTTCGTGCAACTTGTTGGTCTACATTTAGTGTTTCGTTTGTCCAACTAGTTGGTCTAAGTTCAATTCGTGCAACTTGTTGGTCTACGTTTAGTGTTTCGTTTGTGCAACTCGCTGAACTAAGTTCGGTTCGTGCAACTTGTTGGTCTATGTTTAGTGTTTCATTTGTCCAACTAGTTGGTCTAAGTTCAATTCGTGCAACTTGTTGGTCTAAGTTTAGTGTTTCGTTTGTGCAACTCGCTGAACTAAGTTTGGTTCGTGCAACTTGTTGGTCTAAGTTTAGTGTTTCGTTTGTCCGACAAGTTTAATTCTTGCAACTCGTTAGTCTTAGTTTAGTGTTTCGTTTGTCCGACTGGTTAGTCTAAGTTTAGTTCGTTCAATTTGTTGGTCTAAGTTTGATTCTTGCAACTCGTTGGTCTAAGTTTGGTGTTTCGTTTGTCCAACTAGTTGATCTAAGTTTGATTAATGCAACTTGTGGGTCTAAGTTTAGTGTTTCGTTTGTGCGCCAACTCGCTGAACTACGTTTGGTTCGTGCAACTTGTTGGTCTAAGTTTAGTGTTTCGTTTGTGCAACTCGCTGAACTAAGTTCGGTTCGTGCAACTTGTTGGTCTACGTTTAGTGTTTCGTTTGTGCAACTCGCTGGACTAAGTTTGGTTCGTGGAACTCGAGCTAAGTTTAGTGTTTCGTTTGTGCAACTCGTTTTATACCTGTCTATTTTGTCGAAAGAGTGGAATACGTTGAGTTGACCTGTCGAAACAGTGGAATTTGATGAGTTGTACTGTCGAAAGAGTGGAATACGCTGAGTTGGATTGTCGAAACAGTTGAATTTGCTGAGTTGAACTGTCGAAATAGTGGAATACGGAGAGTGGACCTGTTGAAACAGTGAAATTCGCTGAGTTGAACTGTCGAAAGAGTGGAATACGCTGAGGTGGACTGTCGAAACAGTGGAATTTGGTGAGTTGCACTGTCGAAAGAGTGGAATACGCTGAGTTGTCCTGTCGAAACAGTGGAATTCGCAGAGTTGATCTGTCGAAAGAGTGGAATACGCAGGGTTGACCTGTCGAAACAGTGAAATTCGCTGAGTTGAACTGTTGAAAGAGTGAAATTCGCTGAGTTGAACTGTCGAAAGAGTGGAATACGCTGAGTTGTCCTGCCGAAAGAGTGAAATTCGCTGAGTTGACTTGTCGAAACAGTGATATTCGCTGAGTTGGACTGCTGAAACAGTGGAATTTGATGAGTTGTACTGTCGAAAGAGTGGAATATGCTAAGTTGTGCTATCGAAACAGTGGAATTTGATGAGTTGTACTGTCGAAAGTACGTTTGATTACACGTTTGTCAGTGAAAGTTTGCAAAGTTGTAAGTTTAAAAGTATGTTTGAAGGTTTATTTGAAAGTTTGTCAGTGAAAGTTTGCAATGTTGTAAGTTTAAAAGTATGTTTGTAGGTTTATTTGAAAGTTTGTCAGTGAAAGTTTGCAATGTTGTAATTTAAAAAATATGTTTGTAGGTATGTTTATGTGTTGAAGGTTAATGCTTGTGTGTTGAAGGTCAATGTTTTTGTGTTGTAGGTTAGTGTTTGTGTGTTGAAGGTCAATGTTTGTATGTTGAAGGTTAGTGTTTGTATGTTGAAGGTCAATGTCAGTGTTTGTAAATTGTTTTTCAGTGGTTGTGCACTGTAGGTTTTGTGTTTTATATGTGTTTAGCACTGTTTACGTGTTGTAGGTCAGTGTTTGTATTGTATGTCAGTGTTTACGCGTTGTGAGTGGGTGTTTGTGTGTTGTAAGTCATTGCTTGTATGATGTATTTCGATGTTTGTGTGTTGTAGATCAATGTTTAGCACTGTTGTCCTGTTTTTAGTTGGTGTTTGTGTGTTGTAGATCAGTGTTTAGCACTGTTTTCTTGTTGTTGGTCGGTGTTTGTGTGTTGTAGGTCAATGTTTTTACCTTGTAGGTGGGTGTTTTTGTGTTGTAGGTCGGGAGTTGTATATTGTAGCTCAATATTTGTGAGTCGTTTTAATGACGTCAGTGATCGAGATTACATACTTACGCGCATGTTCAAAATTATGGCTAACCAAATCACTATGATTACGACCTAATTACCATGCGTATTTAATTAATGACGTCACTGATAGGATTACATGCTTACGCGCTAGTTCGAAATGATGGCTAGCCTAACTACTGCACGTTTTTATTACGCATACCTAAGCATATAGGTGACAGTTTCACTAATTAATTTCCTACGTATACCTAAGCATATAACCGTCAGATTCACTAATTTACTACGCGTACCTAAATATTATGCCAGGTTATGAGTTTTACGATAGAATTAGGCTTGAAAGGTTTTTACCGAAGAAGCACGAATTTAGGACGTACTCAAATATGTAGTTCATCAAAATTCCGCCAGGTGGCGATATTCGTCAAACTAAGAGACACGAGTTTAGGCAGTACTCATATGTAGTTCACCACTTGTCCGCCAGGCGGCGCTATTTGTAGAAACTAAGAGACACGAATTTAGGCAGTACTTCTATATTTAGTTCACCATTTGTCCGCAAGGTGACGCTATTTATAGTTCACGACCTATCCGCCAGATGACGACACTTGTATTTCACAAACAATCCGCCAGGTGGCGCCACTGACCTTTGACCCTGACCTGGATAATTGACATTTAACCTTTAATCTATATATTTGACCTTGACTTTGGCCTTCCTCTTCCTCAACGGAAAAACCGAACCGTTCCACGCTGAATAACCTACATAACTACTTGCCGCTTTTCACGCGATTGATCACAGCATTCTCATTGAACGCTTTGTTAAGTGGAACGGCATATCTGGCACAGCTCTAAGCTGGTTTTCTTCATATCTAACAAGATTTAACAAGATTGCCATCCAGAAAATGTAATCTAGATGGCAGGTGGACAAGGAAGCCTTTAGACTTATCGAGAGTCCAATCATTTTTATCTACGTGTATCCCGCCCTTTTACGGTATATGTCAATTTTATTTTTAACCATATTCACGCTACTAGCACCAACACAATCAGCAGCCAATTTGTTCCATTCATTTACAGTCCTTTGTGAGAATGAGAACTTTCTTATATCTAATCTACACTGCTCCTTTACTAATGTAACTTCATGTGATCTGGTCCTTCTATCTTTCTTAACTGAGAAAAAAATATTTCTATCAATATTTTCATAACCATTCAATATTTTAAACACTTCTATCTGATCTCCTCTCAATCTCCTGGTCTCCAGTGTTGTTAAACCACATTTTTTAGGCGTATTTCTTAACTAGGATCCCTCAATTGAGGTATAATTTTAGTTACTCTCCTTTGTACTCTTTCTAGCATATATATGTCCTTCCTGCGACATGGCCTCCACGCTTGAATACAATATTCTAAATGAAGCTTAACTATTGTTTTGTACAGTGGTATTATTAGCTCTTTTTCCTTATACATTATGTTTCGCCTAATTAATCCAAGGATTTGATTTCCCTTTGAAGCAGCAATACCGCAATGCTCTGAAAATTTCATATCAGCACTAATGATCAACCATAAGTCCTTTTCTTTAACAGTAGTACCTAGTACAGGACCTCCCATTGTATATTGTACATCTTCGTTCCCATATCTTGTGTGGAGGTATTTACATTTCCCAAAATTGAACAACATTTGCCATTTTTCAGACCACTTGATCAACCTGTCAAGGTCACCTTGTAAATGTTGTCTATCTCCATCACTTTTAATACTTGTAAACAATTTTGTATCGTCCACAAATGTCAACACCTTACTTGTTATATCGTCATTCAAATCGTGGATATATATTAAGAATATTATAGGTCCCAGTACTGATCCCTGTGGCACCCCACTCAAAACTGATTTACAGTTTGAAGACTCCCATCAACTACTACCCGTTGTTTTCTGTCAATTAACAATTTTTCTATTCAGTTAATTAAACCATTTCCTATACCGTAGACCTATAGTTTAAGCAGTAACCTTTGATGTGGCACTTTGTCGAAAGCTTTCTGAAAATCTAGGTAGATGATATCTACTGGTGATCCCTCGTCTACCCACTTAGTGATATCTTCCAAAAAACAACAAATTTGTTAAGCATAACTTCGCTTTTAGAAACCCATGTTGAGATGGGCTTATCAAGTTATGTTTAATAACAAAATCCACCATGTGGTCTTTAATTATACTTTTTAATAATTTGCAAATCAACGATGTTAAACTCACTGGTCTATAGTTCTCTGATTTGTTTCTCGAGCTTTTTAAAATAACGATAAAATGTTTGCTTCTTTCCATTCTAAAGGAATTACTCCCTCTTCTAATCACAAATTTAAAACTGTTGCAAGCGGTATGCTTATTTGTTCTACAATTTCCAATAGTGATGTTGGCGGAATCCCATACACTCCAGGTGATTTGTTATCCTTCATAGCCCTTATTTTCTTAGCTACCATTTTCGGGGTTACAATTAACTGTCCTAAATTGTCTGAATCTGCCACTTAGAACTTATCCTCTGGTACTGGCAGTGAACTAATAACTTCCCTTGTAAACACCGAAGTAAAATACTCATTCAGGTCGTTCAATGAGAATGCTGTGATCAATCATGTGAAAAGCGGCAAGTAGTTATATAGGTTAATCAGCGTGGAACGGATCGGTTTTTCCGTTGAAGAAGAGGAAGGCCAAAGTCAAGGTCAAATATATAGATCAAAGGTCAAATGTCAATCATCCAAGTCAGGGTCAAAGGTCAAGTGGCGCCACCCGACGGATATGTTGTGAACTACAATTGTCGCCGTCTAGCGGATATGTTGTGAACTACAAGTATCGTCACCTGGCGGATAGGTCGTGGACTATAAATATAGTCACCTTGCGGACAAATGGTGAACTAAATATAGATGTACTGCCTAAATTCGTCTCTTAGTTTTGACAAATAGCATCGCCAGGCGGATAAGTGGTGAACTACATATCAGTACTGCCTAAACTCATGTCTCTTAGTTTTGACGAATAGCGCCATCTGGCGGAATTTTGATTAACTACATATATGAGTATTTCGTACTCCCGACCTACAACACATAAACCTACAATGCGTAAACAGTACTAAACACTGACCTACAACACAAAAACACCGACCTACAACACATAAACATCAACCTACAATGCGTAAACAGTGCTAAACTCTGACATACAACACAAATACACCCACCTACAAGGTAAAAACTTTGACCTACAACACACAAACATCGACCAACAACAGGAAAACAGTGCTAAACACTGATCTACAACACACAAACACCGACTAAAAACAGGACAACAGTGCTAAACATTGACCTACAACACAGAAACACCGACATACATCATACAAGCAACGACTTACAGCACCCAAAGACTTACAACACCCACTCACAACGGGCAAACACTGACATACAATACAAACACTGACCTACAACACGTAAACAGTCCTAAACATATATATATATATATATAGATATATATATATAAACACAAAAGCACTGACCTACAGTGCACAACCACTGAAAAACAATTTACAAACACTGACATTGACCTTCAACATACAAACACTAACCTACAACACACATACATTTACTTTCAACACTAACCTACAACACAGAAACATTTACCTTCAACACACAAACATTAACCTTCAACACATAAACATACGTACAAACATATGTTTTAACTTACAGCATTGCAAACTTTCACTGACAAACTTTCAAATAAACCTTCAAACATACTTTTAAACTTACAACTTTGCAAACTTTCACTGACAAACGTGCAATCAAACGTACTTTCGACAGTACAACTCATCACATTCCACTGTTTCGGCAGTACAACTCAGCGAATTTCACTGTTTCGACAGGTCAACTCAGCGAATTTAACTGTTTCGGCAGGACAACTCAGCGTAGTCCACTCTTTCGACAGTTCAACTCAGCGAATTTCACTGTTTCGACAGGACAACTCAGCGTATTCCACTCTTTCGACAGTACAACTCATAAAATTCCACTGTTTCGACAGTCCAACTCAGCGAATTTCACTCTTTTAACAGTTCAACTCAGCGAAAATCACTGTTTCGACAGGTCATCTCAGCGTATTCCACTCTTTCGACAGTTTAACTCAGCGAATTCCACTGTTTCGACAGGACAACTCAGCGTATTCCACTCTTTCGACAGTGCAACTCACCAAATTCCACTGTTTCGACAGTCCAACGCAGTGTATTCCACTGTTTCGACAGTACAACTTATCAAATTCCACTGTTTCGACAGTTCAACTCAGCGAATTTCACTCTTTTAACAGTTCAACTTAGCGAATTTCACTGTTTCGACAGGTCAACTCAGTGTATTCCACACTTTCGACAAAATAGACAGGTATCAAACGAGTTGCACAAACTAAACACTAAACTTAGACCAACGAGTTCCTCGAACCAAACTTAGTCCAGCGAGTTCCACAAACGAAACACTAAACTTAGCCCAACAAGTTGCACGAACCGAACTTAGTCCAGCGAGTTGCATAAACGAAACACTAAACTTAGACACTAGTTGCACTAACAAACACTAAACTTAGACCAACAAGTTGCACGAATTGAACTTAGACCAACTAGTTGGACAAGCGAAACACCAAACTTAGACCAACGAGTTGCACTAATCAAACTTAGTCCGACAAGTTGGACGAATCAAACTTAGAACAACTAGTCGGACAAATGAAACACTAATCGTAGACCAACGAGTTGCAAGAATCAAACTTAGACCAATAAGTTGAACGAACTAATCTTAGACCAACCAGTCGGACAAACGAAACACTAAATTTAGACCAACGAGTTGCAAGAATTAAACTTGTCGGACAAACGAAACACTAAACTTAGACCATCAAGTTGCACGAACCAAACTTAGTTCAGCGAGTTGCACAAACGAAACACTAAACTTAGACCAACAAGTTGCACGGACCATACTTAGTTCAGCGAGTTGCACAAACGAAACACTAAACTTAAACCAACAAGTTGCACGAATTGAACTTAGACCAACTAGTTGGACAAACGAAACACTAAACGTAGACCAACAAGTTGCACGAACCAAATATGTCACTGTTTCGACAGTAGAACTCAGTAAATTTCACTCTTTCGACTGTAGAAATCAGCAAATTTCACTCTTTCGACAGTAGAACTCAGGAAATTCCGTCTCTTCCACCTCAATATACTGGTTTACCTCGTGAAATTCCGCCTCTTCAGGCAATTTCAGGAAAATTCAGGCAATCGATCAAGATACACAGGCAATTTTAGGACAATTCAGGCAATCGACCAGGATTTCAGACAAATTCAGGCAATCGACCAAGATTTCAGGCAAATTCAGGCAATCGGCCAAGATACACAGGCATATTTAGGCAAATTCTGGCAATCGACCAAGATATACAGGCAACAGAAATGTTTAGAATCGGTAGGACTTAGACATTTTTATAGTTGGTAGGACTTAGACATGTTTAGAGTTGGTAGGACTTAGACATTTTTGTATAGTTTTATATTTTCAGCGTCATCTCATTTGTATAATAAATCAGACCGAAGGTGCATCACGTGACATCCCTTAATATAAAAAAAACTGTACGCGTTTATGAGACAGGGGACATATAGTGCCACCCAATGGACACCTATGTAATTAGTCAGAGTATTGCCATCTACCGGTCATTATAGATCTCTATTCGTCGACACACTTCCGGGAATGGTGGAACCGTAGAGGCCACCATGACAGTCAAGTGACTTCCGGTACGACGTCACTTCCGGCGTAGCGCCCCCTAGTGGATAATTGGAGTACTGTTTTGTCCCATAGGGACAAAAACATAACATTTTCGCGAGCTTAACCCCAACTTTTTTTCTCTTTATTGACATGGAATGGATGCCCTCTGCGTCCCTCAGCTAAGAGTTCTTTCGCGCAGTGGGTACGGGCTGGCTTTGTGTATAGGCTGGCTTGGATGTCGACGAGGCCGTTTTGAATTTTATACATCTTGTTGATCCTTGCAATACATATGCGCTGTTCCAGGGACTGCCATTGCAATTGGTGGAACATCGTGTTTGTGCTGCTGCGGCGCCGCCAGTCACCATAAAGCGTACCATCGATGGGGTCATGTCAGTTGCATTGCATGAAAGAACCGATACGTTTTGGGCGGTAGGTATCACTGATAATATTCGAAGCGGGCGCTTACTTGTTTTATCGCCCATATCATGTTATGTTATGGTTAATACACTTATAGAGCGAGTGTAAGTTCCTTATGTATATAATGATTGTATAATGATATCATCAATACTGTTATGATCACTATTTAATCGCCGATAAAATGATCACGGCAGCTTAGATTGATTGAAGACGTAGCTTCTATTAAGAACTTTTTATTGATAAAACGAAAGTTTATGTTGACGCTTCGCAAAGTCAAAGACCAAAGTCAAACTCGGTTTCTCAAACTTCAATTTAAAGACCCAGTGAATACAATGGTGATTAGACCAGTCAATAGCATATCATTTGAAAACAATATGTCGCTGTCTCGTATGCCAATATTTCTCCTCACACAATTTAAACTAGGGGTAATTTGCATTTTGTGTTGCAGGTAATGGTGTTCCAGAAACCAAGGCATGTTTGCAGACTAAAACCAATATTTATGGATATTTTTGATTACACTGTATGAACTGCTGCAACTTTATGTGGGTGTGATACGTCGCCATCTCCCTCTGTGCACAATCGTTTTTATGTTGTTGGTCCAGAAGGATGCCATCAATACATTTCTACTCAATGAATTGTCATATAAGAGATTAAATTAGAGAAATGTTTGAGATTAGTTTATATTAAATTGACGTCAAAAATTTAAATCACTGAAAGGTCATAAGGTTTAGGATAACACTTATTGACTTTTCGAGTTGCACGCAACTACGTTGCACCTTATTTACATGCGACCCTGTTGGTTGCGAAATACGTCGCAAGCAACATCATTCGGCCTTGACCTTTCTCAATGACGTCAACATCGACTAGTTGCTTGCAACCGTATTGCATAGTGTAAAGCCGGCTTAAGCAGTTTCGGTGGTATCCCGTCAACTCCAGGTGATTTGTTTTCTTTCATTTCAGTCCCCTCAATAAAACACATGCACGCACACACACACACACACACACACACACACACACACACACACACACACACACACACACACACACACACACACACACACACACACACACACACACACACACACACACACACACACACACACACACACACACACACACACACACACACACACACACACACACACACACACACACACACACACACACACACACACAAGATAATATCATTAGATTAAGAAGAATAACATGAACTCGTATGCGTTAGACTGGTGACTATTAGATGTGAAATACACCTTAATAAAACACAATGGAATCATCTTACAGGTCCTCTTCTGGATTCTAGGCTGTGCTGCATCTTATGCCAGCGCTAACCTTTGTCGTCAGACTGTATGGTGCGCATGCACAGATGGAGCCTCTCTCTCTCTCTCTCTCTCTCTCTCTCTCTCTCTCTCTCTCTCTCTCTCTCTCTCTCTCTCTCTCTCTCTCTCTCTCTCTCTCTCTCTCTCTCTCTCTCTCTCTCTCTCTCTCTCTCTCTCTCTCTCTCTCTCTCTCTCTCTCTCTCTCTCTCTCTCTCTCTCTCTCTCTCTCTCTCACACACACACACACACACACACACACACACACACACACACACACACACACACACACACACACACACACACACACACACACACACACACACACACACATAAACACAAACACACACACATGCAAGGTGGGCTGAGGCGAACCAAAAAAACACCCTCCCCATTCCCACGGTCCTTCAATTGTTTGCCCCTAAACGGTGCATTTTGTACTTAAATCAGCGGTTCTTAAATTTTTGGGCAGCTACCCAAAGTTCAGTCTTGCTACATGCGTTGCGACCCGACCAGTGCATTTTCAAACAAACAGGTCATAAGAAAACTAAAATGGGCCAAGAGACCCTCAAGATATGTGACCCCGGCTGACCAAATGAGTGATAAGTCGGAAAAATGGTAACAATATTTTCTTACATTCTTGTAAAGGTTGGGTAGGGTGCTTTACACGGTTTCACAAATTATGACTGCTACCAAAATTGGCGAAGTTATGGAGCATTGAACATGGTATGGGTCAAAAAGTGAAAATGAATCAAACGGCATTATATATGCAAATGGACTGCTTGGAAATGTTACATGCATGACATTCAAATGTGGCACACAGTATGTATGTTATGTTGCAATGATACACTGGAATTACAAATGTGCTGCTACAAAGACTTATCAAGTTATGCCAGATTATGTCTTTATGTGTAAAACTAAGAGGACAGATTAATAATGTTATAAATGAATACTTAAAAACTGCCCCACAAAACTAATTATAGTTATTGTTAAGATGTTTAACCTAGTTCTATTATCTGACATAGTGCCAACAGATTGGTTGTATTGGGATCATTAAGCCTATATATACAAACATAGCAGCAAACATTGGGACAGTGTGACTGCTGCCTGGCTAAATGGATGCAACGGTGCTTTGAAGTTAGTTCTTCTGCCAACTATCCTTTTCACACAACCCTATAGGTTTAGTGGCTGCCAGCACACTACTCAGCCTAAACTACCATGTAGGTGTGAAAAACGTCCTGATGTATTTGAACTTGAGCCACTGATTAACTGTCCACCAAGCATTAGCAGAGCAGTTTTATAATAATCCACAAGTTAAGTGGCAGTGATCTTCCTTTTATAATTCATGTGATGTTTCTTGTTTATTGTGAGCAGGGCGGATAAATGGTTATCATACGTAGACAGGTACAAAAGAAACTGACGTTTTCTATAAAAAGAACACGTTTGCCTATCAATGGCATGTATTTCCTATTGTTGCCGGTTCTGCCGGGCAGAAACAGTTTCTGCCCGGCATAAATCAAACAACCCTGTAGGTAATTATTAATCAAATGTTTTTTTGGTGAATCATAGTTACAGATCATTAAGGGTTATGATGGAAGTCAAATGTTGACATGCTTACTGTTCACTTATTGCACCACGTCTTACATTTAGAGGAATAATTATAATAGACAATAAAATGTTGTGGCACATAATTTTTAAAGCATGCATTGATGAGAAACCGAGAATTTTCTGTGGCCTAATAACTCATTTCACAAACTTCCTGCTTATATAAAACAACTGCATAAAATAGATATCCATGCAAGACACAGACTCTGCATGTGACATATGTTTTGGGAAGGCGAATAGTGTTCTGTTTCTGGCACATTACACACAATCTACTTTTAGGGGATAATCTCAAAGGGGCCCTTCTCAAAACCACATCACTAGATAGTGTAAAGATCTTGCTGACGTCACTACGGGCAGCGTCGCTGAGCGAGCCCTATCCTTTAGCACGGCGAGCGGCAGTGTGGCCTGTTGATTCAAATTGTAATTGTTGTTTCAGACTGAAATTGCAATCGCGGAATTTTTAATTTTTTGATATCACCATCAAGATAACTATCTCATCTACAAGTTTGTCGCTGGATGTACACAGGAATACAGTTAACTTGTTGAGTTATTGCCGTTTAAACCTCGCGAATGCTCAACCTTGCATCATATCCGCTGCCGCGTATACATTGCAGGAATAAGCATAAGCAACGTTCAAATGGCAATAACTCAAACATTTAAAAAAAATCATGGGTACATCCATCGGCATATTTGTACATACAATTATTATCTTTACTGTGATATCATAAATATTAAATCACATTGCAAGTTTGAGAATTCGTAATGTTCAAACGGCAATAACTCAAAAAAATTAAAAACATTCCTTTGTGCATCCAGCCACACATTTTTTGGGAAAGATTATTATCTTTATGGTGATTACAAATAATATTAAATTCCGTGATTGCAATTTTAGGTACGGCCTGAAACACCAAACCATATAGATGCCCGCCATACTAAATCCTAGCAGTGCTGCCTGCTGTAACGTCACTTCAACCGATAGGTGTCGCAACAAACTGTGCAAAAAAAATTCTTAAAAGCGCGACCAAAAGGGGCCTTGAACAGGGTGTCGGAGGGCGTTAAAAATTTGTTGAATATCAGGACACTATTTTTAGACTATATTTCATTCGGATTTCGAATAAAAAAGTTCATTTTGCTTAGTCTTTAATGCCGAAGGCCTGGTTTTTGCGCAAAGATCAAGCACCATACCCTTGAAAGAAAACATGCATTATTTTATTACTAGATACATATTTCAAGACACGTTGATGAAAACACGCATTATTTTATTACTAGACACATGCTTCAAGACACGTTGAAGCGTGAATAGGCCTAAATAACCCCCTTCAAACACACTCCAGTTGTTTGCTATAGCTCCTTGTGGAATATTAAAACTGTATTGCCACATAGTTAGAACATAGAAATATACTTTTAGTTCAAGCAGCTACACACTTCCACAGTCTTGTTACTTGAAGAAACAAGTAAGAGAACAGCTTTAGTGCTTGCAGCCGTAACCTTTGTTTTTGATGATTCATTCGATACGTCGTTGTTGTGTGATGTAAGATGCTCATAGACGCTGGATCTAATACTCGCGTGTTATCACAAAAACTCAGACGAACTACGCTCAATCAACTCTAGCATTAAGTTGGGTTATTTTGCAGCAACCCCGTCCTTACAGTAGCACTTACGAAAACGAGTGTTTGTTGAACGTTACCACAATGTCGGAAGGCTGATTCGGTGACAGGCCTGGGTTAGGTGGAAGCGAAAAACAACAGTGCGAGAGAATCATTTCGTCCATCGACTGTGCATGATGCCGCCTGCCGCTGGCCCGATCGAGTTCTATGTCACGTGGTGTTATACATAAATGAAATATATAATCATTGTTTAACAAGATTGCCACCCAGATAATTAACTCTAGATGGCAGGTAGACAAGGAAGCCCTTTGACTTATCGAGAGTCCAACCCTTTTATTTTCATGTACTCCGCCCTTCCGAGGTATGTGTCGCTTTTATTTTAAACATATTCACGCTACTATACCTTACACAATCAGGAGATAATCTGTTCCATTCATGTACAGTCCTTTGTGAAAATGAGAACATTCTTATATCTAATCTATACTGCTCCTTTACTAATGTAACTTCATGTCCTCTGGTCCTTCTATCGTTCTTAACTGAGAAAAAAAATATTTCTATCAATATTTTCGTAACCACTCAATATTTTAAACATTTCTATCTGATCTCCTCTCAATCTTTTGTTTTGTTAAACCACATTCTTTTAGGCGTATTTCATAACTAAAATCCCTTAGTTTTGGTATAATTTTAGGCGCTCTCCTCTGTACTCTTTCTAGCATATCTGTGTCCTTCTTGCGGTATGGCCTCAACGCTTGTATGCAATAATTTTTTGCTGATACGCTGTATTTCGCCTAACTAATCCAAGGATTTGATGTCCCTTTGAAACTGCAATTCCGCACTGATCTGAAAGCTTAATATCAGCATTACTGGTTAACCCTAACTCCTTTTATTTTACAGTAGTACTTAGTACATTGCCCCCCATTGTATATTGTACATCTTCGTTCTCATGTCCTATGTGGAGGCGTTTACATTTCCCAAAATTGAACAACATTTGCCACTTTTCAGACCTTTTGATCAACCTGTCAAGATCATCTTGTAGTCAATCAGCCATTTTTATATCCAGATAATTGTTGAGATGGGCTTATCAAGTTATGTTTAACAAGAAAATCCACCATGTGGTCTTTAATTATACTTTTTTATAATTTGCAAATCAACGATGTTAAACTCACTGGTCTATAGTTCTCTGATTTGTTTCTCGAGCTTTTTAAAATAACGATATAATGTTTGCTTCTTTCCATTCTAAGGAATTACTCCCTCTTCTAATCACAAATTGAAAACTGTTGCAAGCGGTATGCTAATTTGTTCTACAATTTCCAATAGTGGTGTGGACGGAATCCCACACAGTCCAGGTGATTTATATTCTTTCATAGCCCTTATTTTCTTAGCTACCATTTTCGGGGTTAAAATTAATTGTCCTAAATTGTCTGAATCTGCCCCTTAGAACTTAGCCTCTGGTACTGGCAGTGAACTAATAACTTCCCTTGTAAACACCGAAGTAAAATACTCATTCAGGTCTCCTGCCATTAAGAATCTCTCTGATGTTATATTTCCAGCACAATCTTCTAGAGGACCGTCCTTATCTCGAACTTTCTGTTTGCTTCGACCATACGCGTAAAACCTCTTGCTGCCATGTTTTATATTACAAGCAAATTTTTGTTCATAGCTTCTCTTTGAATTTGAATTTCAGCTGTAGCTTGGTTTAGTGCTTCTTTATAAATGTTGTAGTCTTCATCATTTCCAGTACGTCTATATGACTTCCGTATCATTTGTTTGTACTTAATTTTCTGGATTATTTCGATAAGTGTTTCTTTTTTGACCGTTTCCTTTGTTTTTCCAAGGGAACAAATTGATCGACGATGCACTCAAGTTCACTCTAAGATATTCCAGCATTCTGTTGGTATCTTATTTTTCAGTGTTTTATTCCAGTCTATCTTTGCTAAATATTTCCTCATGTCCTTATATCTTCCTTTGTGGAAATTTCTCATTTAGTGCTTTTTACTATTCCTTTCTGATTTTACTTTGATAACAAAATGTATCTGGTTGTGATCATTACTCCCCAGTGGCTCACATATCTTGACATTGTCAACTAATTCATTCTGTGAAGACAAAACTAAGTCTAACACATTCTCACCCATGTTTGGTTCTAGCACATGTTGAGAAAGGAAACTATATTGTACTAAAACAAAAAACTTGTGGTCCTCACTCCCCATACTCTGTAGAGATTTCCATTTTATATGCCCATGGTTAAAATCCACCATAATAACACAGTCCCGTTTGCTCACTTCCCTTATAGCGTTTTGTACTTTTTCATTCTCTTCTATGCTTATGTTTGGATTTCGATAAACTAACCCAACCGTTAACGTTATTTGTGCTACCTTTATCTATGCCTCCAGTTTCAGGCTTCTCTGCGAGTCCCCCCTACGAATCTACCTTAAATATATGCAACCTGTCCCACTGTCTACATATTTCAGCAGGTTCTCTGAGAAAACTGCTGTCCTTTTCCACTTAGATGGAGGCCATCTCTCATGTACATATCGTCCCTCCCAACATAGTACCTCCATAAATCTGTGAATCCCACCCTCTCTTCTTCACACATCTGCTCAACTAGTGCGTTCATCGCCATCCTCTTGCAGTTTTTATATGTCCCCCCCCCCTTCTTCCCATTACTAGCAAAATTCCTGAGAGAATAATCTGTTCAACTCTTGTCTTATGTAGCTTCTTCACTTACTATCTGTACTTCTGTACTATCCCAGTTGCCCCCCCCCGTTTGCATTATTTGTCCCTACGTGTACTAGTATATATCCTCCCTTGCCATGCCCCAATACCTTCTCTACCCTTTCAGTCACATGTTCTATCCTAGCCCCCTTTCTCAGAGTAGAGTTGCCCATGAACTCCTTCTCTTATCTCGTTGCACCCTCAATCACTGCCTCAGAGTAGCTCCGGTTTGCCACTGTTTAGTTGTTGTCTTTTCCCCCTGCCGTCTTCTCTCCTGTCATATTCTCTTCCGTTCCATTTTTCCTGTCGCTTTTTATCTTGTACCCTTTCCTTCTGACATCTTCTCCTCTAGCATATTTACTTTCACTTCCTTTGGTCCCTTCATCTTTCCTCCCATCACATTTTCTTTTCTCCTCCCCCCTCCCTTTCCCCTCCTACCTCGTTCTTTATGGTCACTTTCTCCCCTGTTACCTTCACGCCTGTCACGTTTTCTCTCATCGATTCTCCAATTTCTTCCCCTCCAATCACATTTCCTCCTCTCAGTCTCTTTTTCACAGTCTTCTTGCCACTACTCTGTCCTTCTGTTTCATTGTATTCCCAACTCTCTCCCTGTCGTCTCTCTCCATTCCACCCGTCTCCTTGCTAATTATCATATGCATCCCCTTCACAATACATGTCAACCTAACTACCTCCTTCAGCAGACATTCCGCCTTCTAACACTTCACGCACTAAAAAGTTAATCCTTTTTCCTTAGAATCTGCCCATGACTTCCCACAGCCGGACAAGGCAAATCCACCCAGTTGTGGCAGTGACCACACACCAAGTGTCGCTTTGCCTTGGCTTGCCGCTTACAAATCAGATTTATTTAATAACTTAACTACCTTAGGTCTTTATAAAATATATTTCCTGTGTACTACAGAACACGTTATGTTACAGCAGATTTTATCTACAAAATTATACACATATAACATAGATAACATAAAATATATAATCTTTAGTTTGTTCTTAAAAAAGAGAAACGCGTTCTACTATTGGTAATGAAACGGCTTGTCTGATACAGACAACATTGTTACCGTTCTACACACGGTTGTCTTATTGTGCTGTGGTCAGATGATAACGCATTGTCTGTCTGCTTTCTCCAACAAGGGACAACCATGTGGCAAGCCACGTACACAGCAATATTTTGAAAGATATAGCGCCGCTGGACTGCAGGAACTTGGGTTCAAATGCAAATGCGTCTGAAAAGGTTGCATTTGCACTTGCATTTGAATGACACGATTAAGATCTGTTGAATTTGCATATGATTCAAAACACTTGCATTTGCATGTGAATAAATGTTTTTTTTTTATGTACGAGTGCACGAAATATTGTCTAGCACCACAACACTTGTGTGATATGTTTACTTCACACTGTCAAACTGTCACACAATTACACTGTTGTTCTACCTTACACAGTTTTGCAATATGGGTTTATCTGCAGCAACCTGGAATTTGTTTGGGTGAAGACAATAACAAAAGGGTATAGAAAGGGTACAGAAAAAAAAACACCCAAAATAACTTAATCTGTGAAATATTTACAAGCAGATACACATGTTCCGGACATCTTGCAAGAAGAGATTGCTTGTTAAACGACTTGCTGATCAGGAGAGGGGGTTTAATAAGGGACGGGACCGACTACCATCAAGAATAACAGACTTAATAACATCGGAAATGGGAAAAGGAGGCAATCCACAACATGACTATAGAGGTATAGGTAGGTCCCACTAGCTCGTGTTATCAGAAACACTATGACACTATAATTGTTGCTATTCCACATTTATGAATGCAGCCTTTCGCTGTGCATACTGAACTGATCAGACAATGCGAACCGCCACACCTTCCATCAACATATTTTTTAAGAAAACGAACTCAAGTACAAGAATGAAACCTCGAGCCACCATAATAATCCGAAGTACTGCAACAGTCACGTTAACTGGCATATACCTTAGTAGTTCAGACTAAGTAGTTTATCCAGAATTAGTTTTGTTCCAATCAATGTTCCTTTGCAGAAACCATCACAAGCATTAGCAAGGTTTTTATAGATTGCCACCCAGAGAATTGGAACGTGGAAAAGGAAGTCTTTGGGTTATTGAACGTCGAATTATTTTCGTATCCCACCCTGTTGGTGCAGGTTCTTTCTACGTTAAAATTTGTTTTAAAACATATTCACGCTTCAAGCACCCTCAAAATCAGCAGGTAATATGACATTGAGGGTGATATTTAATGTAGCCTACCAGTGCGCTTTCGGCGCTCATATAGTATCCAACCAACGCCTGGTCGCCGTACAACATTTTCGCGCTCAATCTCTTAACTCTTTGGCGGTGGTTTCTCTGCATAAGTAGCGAACAATCCGCCCTTCGCTAGTACAGTAACATCGGGTAGCAGAATGCAACCAAACGGCGTGGTTTGGACAGAACGACTTTCCGAAACAATAGCGTTGTCGACAACAAAGCGATGACGTTACGGTTTGGATAACATTTCCGTTATTGCCACACATTTTCGCACAATTTGGGACAATTTGTTGCGAAGCGATTCTTGTGATGACGTGTAATTTTTCGCCACAAAAACGTGTATTCACGTGCGTGCTACGTCATTACATTGGATAATGTCATAGTTCGGTGAAACAACCAATCATAATATCACTTACATTCACACACAAAAACTCAAGGAACCATCGCTGCAAGAGTCTATAACATTTCGTCCTTTATGTGTATTTTTACGTGTTCGGTTGTCTTTTATAGCTTTCTAGCACTACCACAATGACGCAACAGTTTTGAAGAAGTGGCACTCCGGAGAGGTGATTGGTTAGCCTCGTTTTGTAATACGTTTGTGATTCGCCAACTTTCAAGATAATGAAATGAAAGTCAAATCAACGTTGCCAGTGTAAGTTTAGCGTATCTACCCCGATTGGACAATCTCACAAAGTTGACGCAATCTGAGCTCTCGTGGAGAGGCAGGTTGAAGAATACTGTTGAAAAGCAGGTGTGGATGTCAGTAGTTCTACTTAACAGTACTTGACAGTAACTGCGTAATTGCGCGTAACTAAATCTTTGTAAATTGTGAGCGTCGCAGTAATTCTTATTGTACGTTAACATTATATTCGGTATATAACTCCGCTAGTATGAGTGTTGCATCTTGTTGTAGAACGCTCATATTTCGTCAACGTACAGGTAATTTGACCTACGGCGAAGACGCAGGGTGAAGAATCACTTTAACGGCAGTTATTGTCGTCGACATTTGAGAGAACATACTAGGTAAATATGGGTAATTAGAAAAGACCGGTGTTTTGTGTTGGAATTCCTTTAATGCTACAATGTTATGTTTTACATGGCTATTGCTGATGGTGCCTTCATTTACTGGCGTTAAATAACGCATCAATCGAGTGTGGTTCCTCTACACTTGCTCCAACACGTCTTTAAAAAACCACAAACGTGAAAATCATTCTCATTTAAAAAAAACGGTTTATATTATCAAGAGTTGTTTTTCTACGAGTCTTTTCATAACGTGGCTTTGTTATATAATTGACATAACCATGTAACGTCATCACAAATTGGTCAACAGACGGATGGATACACCACGGAGCTAAAGTGGATAAGCAAGGTAACAAAGATATTATTTTAATGATGGCAGAATTGTGTAATATTTTCAACTGATAAAAGGGAGTCAATCGAAAGAGCAGAGAAAGCCCTACTTCCAATGTTGGTATTGATTCTAGGAACAAAACGTAAACCATAACTAGACAATCGAAGTTGGATATGCTTTCTTACAGGAGTAATCGATGAATAAAAATATGATATGCTGGTTGCCTACATAAAACTGCCTGGTATGTAATAGTACAGATTTTAAAATGATACGATATAGAACAGAATGCAGAATACTAAGAAGCGACATTGAATGCGAAAACCGGGGAAACAATGTAACAACCCTTGTTAAACAATTCTGCACACGTTGTACTTTCATGATTACCTAAAGAGACATATTATGAAAAAGATAATTACAATAGTCAAGTCTGCTAGTAACAAAGTAACAAAAGCAATTAAAAAAGTAAAAGGTACGTTCTTATATAGCGCACTATTCATTCCTTTGAACTGCTCAAACCGCTTTTACACTTTACTCTCTGGCAGACCTGTACAGTCGAACACCATATCGACTTCTTCGGAAAGCATCCAGCCACGCTGCAATTAATACATAGTACACAAATATCCACCAGTGTCTATAGCCAGGTACTCATTCATACAGCTGAGTGAACCGTAACATAAAGTAAACAAACTTGCCCCGAATCCGAGTTCTCTCGGTCGAGAGTCCGTACCTCTAGTCAGTGCACCACAGCGCTCCACTGTGCAACATTTTTGCTACAGAAACGGGCAAATGCCGACGAATACGTCATAAATCACGAATATGATAATAACAACATCGACAGGTTTCACAAAATATATATGCTCCCTGAAGGTGAAATTGTTATCAAAGGTAACTCATAGAATTCATGCTTAAACTGCAGGTGTAACATACTGACTAAGGATATATACAGTGTGTATGTATGTATATATATATATATATATACACATATATATGTGTGTGTGTGTGTGTGTGTGTGTGTGTGTGTGTGTGTGTGTGTGTGTGTGTGTGTGTGTGTGTGTGTGTGTGTGTGTGTGTGTGTGTGTGTGTGTGTGTGTGTGTGTGTGTGTGTGTGTGTGTGTGTGTGTGTGTGTGTGTGTGTGTGTGTGTGTGTGTATATATACTGGGGCAGAATCCAAAAGCGAGTCTGGGGGGCACACAAACCTTCACTGGCGGCCGAACCAAATGGTGTATAACAAAGTTTCAAACGGTCTAGGGGGCACGGTCACGTGAGCCCATTCAAAAAGAGTGTTTCTCCGTTTTATCAGCAATTAACTTTAACTGTAAATCATCCAATGGAAATGTAATTAAGACCATTTCTGGGTTAATGCATATAAGATGTAATAAAAACTAATAATCAGCAACTACAATCAAAACTATCATACCAACAGTTTACTAGAATAAACATTTTGAAAACAGTTCAAGACACATAATTTAAATTTGAGCGTCATCTACTATATAAAAGTGGTGACTCAGATAAGACTGCTAATAGCTGGGCTCAAAGTGCTGAAGTTAGGAAGTGTTGATTAAAGACAATCCTCAATCTTCACTCCAGGGTGTCTATCTGTTAGATATACTAAAACCCAACTAAACGTTATGCTCAGGCCAGTAATCAATTTTGCTGAGAGAGGGTTCGTTTTTTATATGATATATATATATATGTGTGTGTGTGTGTGTGTGTGTGTGTGTGTGTGTGTGTGTGTGTGTGTGTGTGTGTGTGTGTGTGTGTGTGTGTGTGTGTGTGTGTGTGTGTGTGTGTGTGTGTGTGTGTGTGTGTGTGTGTGTGTGTGTGTGTGTGTGTGTGTGTGTGTGTGTGTGTGTGTGTGTGTGTGTGTGTGTGTGTGTGTGTGTGTGCATATATAATATGTATATATTGTATAATATAATATATATACAGCTGTATATATATATATATATGTGTGTGTGTGTGTGTACAGCCCCTGTATATTCATAACGACAACATACAGTGACCAGATATGCATACAGCGCCGCGCTAGGCAGACCGATGTTTTTAAACAGATCAAGGTATTATATACTCGACTACACAACCAATATTGATGTGAGTGATGTCACAAATAAACGACAAATCTACTGCTACCTACACATAAATAACAACAGCAATTGTAATTACATTCAACGTTCATATAAGAGGTTCTTTAATAGCACGATATGCGAAAATGATTGCTTTTGATTGAAATCAGTCGGGATATCACATTAATGTGCAACCTAAAGGGTAGTGAAGACATATTATTCTGATCAGTCAGATTGATTCACTTGGAAATGCCTCGGTGACACATTAGCTTTCATACAGGAGACGTTCACGCGTTAGAGCGCTAGCACTTCTTTGGCATTCGCATAACGTTACGGGATTGTGCAGGTCAATTCCAACAACACAAAGATGTTGGGGAATTATTCTCGTTGGCACTCCTTGATTGCCTTTGCACAGCTGTTTGGGCAATCCTTTGGCTCTTTGCCACGATAGCTCTTGGTGGTATGGCTTTTGTCCCGACGAGGGGCTGGGAGATATTATTATCCATTTGTTGAACGGACCAATGACCAGTGCACCCTTGCCTGATCTGTGTTTGACGAATAAGACACAGGTTAAGCAGAACACTCCATCTAACTTTGAACTGTATACTACCCATGGGCATTTCTGAAGCAACGATCTTTGACGGGATCGGTTACATCTGTTCATCGGCGCTGAAGGAAAATTGTAGACGGACGAAGGCGTGAAGTGATGCCGGGCAAGATTGAGTTTCTGCTCAGGTGTTAGACCGTCAGCGACCGTGTTCGCCTCGTCTTGTGTCATGTTTTCATGGATGATACTGTCTATGTCATCTTATAACAGGTGGGGATGAACTTCCTCGCGGTCATTGGATAAATCGACATCATCACTATCAGCTGAAATGGGAAAGAACTACCGAAATATAGGTGTTAAACAGCAGACATACAGCGCCAATTGCGCAATCGGGTAACGTAATAAGCCAATAGCAATCGTTCTGAATATGGTGCAGTGTTACGTATACACTACCACAATCGGGTGTCCATCCACGTGTAGTCATCAACCTGAACATGTCGACTATACAAATGCTTATTTAATTGTGAATCGCCGGAAACGTCCAACATCTCAGCAGTTACTAGGACAATTATTTTAAAACAATATTGGAAATGTTGGAATTGCTATTAAGATATATGATAAGTAGGAAAAGATAGTTAAGATGAGACCCTGCAAACTATTTTCACTACTTCTTGCTTTGTCTTCAGTCCTGGGGTTTCATATTAAATTACAAATGGCGATAAGCCAACTTTTTGGGAAGAGGAACATCTTCCGTAAATATTTGATATAACAATTTGTATAGTTTTATTATAAGCGTCTATTCGGTGCATGTAAACTACTGTAAAGCCTTAACAAAACTATTTGCATTCGTACGCAAAAAGCCGGCTTTAGACAGTAGTGTTTGAAACGTCATCTGACAGTACTGAGCTATAGCCTATACAAATGAGAACATGTATGGCATTGAAATCTTTGTCATAAATTACAGTGTGCGCAATTCATTTCAAAGAGGACCGTATAAGTGTCCGCGGACATCAACCATCAAATGATTATGCAATAAAATAATAATTACTTCAAGACAATGCATACCTGGCGAAAAAGGAGTCAATGCATTGACCACATTTCTTTCCTTTTATTTTTGTTTTTGGGAGCGGAGCGCTTTTGGCGTTCGTACATTTGGATCCTCGGGTTTTGTTTTAACTATATTTGCAAGTTTTAATTCTGAGATTCTAAGCACAATTCACTGAACAGCTAAAAGTAATTATTGATTATTGATTATTGTTTAGCAGCAAACAGAGGTTCCAAGAAGGTTCAGTTCGAGCGGGGGTTCGTTTTAGGAGCGGGTTCGTGAAAATAAGATTAGTCCGAATCCCCCACCAAAGAAGTTATCGTATCTGCAGGTTTTAATTCTGTGCTACTTTCATTGAAAAGCTAAAAGTAATTACTGATTGCTGTACAGTTGGTTTAGCGGGAAAACGGAGGTGGGCATGAGGGTTCCGACCGGGGGGTTCGTTTTTGTATGTTGTTCGTAAAAGTGGGATTAATCCGACCCCCAACCCCCCAAAAAAGATGTATCATATTTACAAGTTTTAATTTTGTGCAAATTTCACTGAACAGTTAGAAGTAATTATTGACTGCTATACAGTTTGGCAGGAGAACGGAGGTGAGTATGAGGGGTTCGAACGGGGGGGGGGCTTTTTTGCATGGGATTAGTCCATTAGTCAGTTTTTTATTTATTTCTTAACAGATTCCACAGAGAAAAGTAATTATTGTTTGCTATCAGCTGGTTTAGTGGGAAACGGGGGTGGTGTGAGGGTATAGGCGAAGTTTCGAGGGGTTTCATTTTTGAAGAGGAGTTTATACAAGGATGTGTTCGGACGAACCCCCCGAATCCTCTCTGGTTACGGGCCTGATGCTGGATATACCATACCATAAAGACAAACAATTAATGGGAATGACGTGATCAATTGTATCAAAGGCGACAGATTGATCAAGTACTTTACCTTTGTCTACATTTACAGTTACACCAGAAAGCATCTTTGAAGAGATCTGTCTCTGTAGAATGAAGTTGTAATACGTCAGAATTGCAATCTGATCAACTATGAGATTCAGGGCAAATTGTTGTAACTTCCAAGTATCTTGGAAATAAATTAAGCTGAAACTAGTTTGTAATTGTTGAAGTTACCTTTCGGCAGATATGTCTTCCTTAGACGTTGGGTTACATGCCCTTGTTTAAAATCATCTGGAAAAATACACGAACTCAGTGATGCATTTATAATATTTGTTATTGTATAAAGTAAAGAGTTAAGACATGTTTAGCAGCATAGTTGCAATGGATCAAGATCTTGGAGAATATTTATTTGTAATACTTCATCAACTGTTGCCGTCGTAAAATAAGCCAAGTGAGTGTTTATTTGTGGAATTTCAACGTGTATTTGATTCAAAAATTGATCTGAAAATTAAGAACGGGTGAGTCGAATGTTATCTTAAGATAATCAAAGAACATATTACATACAGCTTTGAGCAAGTCATGTTTGGGTAGAGATTGACCAGGGTGTGTATTCAGACGTGTGTGTATTTACCTGTGTAGCTGATGATTATACTCAGAGATATTTGACATAATAATTATTAAATTTAATAATTTTGCTTTGGCATTTGTCTATTGCAATATTGACATTGTTTTGTGTTGTATACCTAATAATTTAACAAGATTGAACAAGAATTAACTCTTTTATATACATGCATCCCGCCCTTCTGAGGTATGTGTCGATTTTACTTTTAAATATATTCACGCTACTATCACCCACACAATCAGCAGATAATCTGTTCCATTCATTTACAGTCCTTTGTAAAAATTAGATCTTTCTTATATATAATCTACACTGCTCCTTTACTAGTGTAAATTCATGTCCTCTAGTCCTATCTTTCTTAAATGAGAAACAAATAAATTTCTCTGACTATTTTCATAACTATTCAATATTTTAAGCACTTCTATCTGATCTCCTCTCAATCTCCTTATCTTCAGTATTGTTAAACCAGATTCGCTTAGACGTATTTCGTAACTAAGATCTCTCAGTTTTTGTATCATTTTAGTCGCTCTCCTCTGTACTCTTTCTAATATATCTATGTCCTTCTTGCGATATATGGCCTGTCCACGCTTGTATACAATATTCTAAATGAGGCCTAGCTATTGTTTTGCTTAGCGGTATTATTAGTTCTTATTCCTTATACGCTATAATTCGCCTAATTAATCCAATGATTAGATTTCCCGTTGAAGTTGCAATTCCGCACTGCTCTGAAACCTTCATATCAGCACTAATGGTTAACCTTAAGTGCTTTTATTTTACAGTAGTAACTTAATTCAGTACCCCCCCCCCCCCCCCCCCCCATTGTATATTGTACATATTCGTTCCCATGTCCTGTGTGGAGGCATTTACATTTCCAAAAATTGTACAACATTAGCCACTTTTCAGACCATTAAATGACCAACCTGTCAAGATCATCTTGTAAATGCTGTCTATCTCCATCACGTTTAATCCTTCTTTTGTATCATCCGCAAATTTCAACACCTTGCTTGTTATATATCATCGTCCAAATCGTTGATATATATTAAGAATGGTACCCCACTCAAAACTGATTTCCAGTTTGTAGCTTCCCCATCAATTACTAACCGTTGTCTTCTGTCAATCAGCTAAGTAGATGATATCTACTGGTGATAACTCATCTACCCACTTAGTGATATCTTTGTAATATATTTGTTATGCATGAACCCGCTTTTAGAAACCCGTGTTGAAATGGGTTTATCAAGTTACGTTTAACAAGAAAATCCACCATGTGATCTTTAATTAGTCTTTCTAGTAATTTGCAAATCACCGAAGTTAAACTCATTGGTCAGTAGTTCTCTGACTTGTTTCTCGAACCTTTTTTTAAATAACGGTATAATATTTGCTTCTTTGAACCAATCCCTCTTCTAATGACAAATTGAAAACTTTTGCAAGCGGTATTCTAATTTGTTTAACAATTTTCAATAGTGCTTTGGGTGGATTCCCATCCACTCCAATTGATTTATTATCCTTCATAGCCCTAATTTCCTTACATACCAGCCCCGGGGTTACAATTAACTAAATAGTCTGATTCCTCCCCCTTGAACTTAGCCTTTGGTACTGGCAGTGAACTAATATCTTCCACGATAAGGACAGAACTAAAATACTCATTCAAGTCTTCTGCCATTAAGAATCCCTATTATATTATATTATATTCCCAGCACTATCTTCTAGAGGACCGACCTTGTCCTACACTTTCTGGTTGCTCCGAACATATGCATAAAAACTCTTGCTGTCATGTTTTATTTTAAAAAAAATTGTTCATAGTTTCTCGTTTAATTTATAATTTCAGTTATAGCTTGGTTACGTGCTTCTTTTTAAATTTATCTGGTTGTGATCACTACTCCCCAGTGGCTCACATAAATTGACATTGTCAACTAATTCATCCTGTGAGAACAAAACTATGTCTTACACATCCTCACCCCTGCTTGGTTCTAGCACATGTTGAGAAAGGAATCTCGTGCTAAAACTAAAAACGTGTGGTCTTCATTCCCTGTACTTGGTAGAGATTTCCATTGCATATGACCATGGTTAAATCTCCCATAATAATACAGTCCCGTTTGCTCACTTCCCTTATACTGTTTTGTACTTTTTAATTATCTTGTATGCTTATGTTTGGACTTCGCTAAACTAACCCCACTGTTAACGTTGAGTTTCCTGTAACGACACTGTATGTTACACCAAACAGCTTCTTCGCAATCTGCTTCTCTTTCCAATTTTATTTCATAAGCCTGGATAAATTCTTTACTATATAAAATAAATCCACCTCCTTTTCTTCCTATTCTACCTTTCCTAAACATTACATAGCCTGTCAGTCCCAATTCGGCATCTGATAAATCAGTGGTGGCCAATGATTCGGTTGTGTGTGTGTGTGTGTGTGTGTGTGTGTGTGTGTGTGTGTGTGTGTGTGTGTGTGTGTGTGTGTGTGTGTGTGTGTGTGTGTGTGTGTGTGTGTGTGTGTGTGTGTGTGTGTGTGTGTGTGTGTGTGTGTGTGTGTGTGTGTGTGTGTGTGTGTGTGTACAAAAACCTCCACCATTTGGTTGACCTCCACTGGCGGTTGAACCAATTTGGTTCAACCGCCAGTGGAGGTCAACCAAATGGTGTACAAAAATGTTTCGCCACCGCGCCGCCGTATTTGGCTGACTAGACTGTGATATCGAAGACGGGGGAGGGGTGGTGCTGTCGAAACTTTGTCGCCGCCGCGACGGCGTAATTTCACCTTATTGTAACCTGAACGGGGACACATTTCAAACGGTCTGGGGGGCACGGTCACGTGGGCCCATTCAAAAAGATCTACAGGCAGGCAAAAAAAGGTCTAGGAGGCACGTGCTCCCAGGCCCCCTTGGATCCGCCTATGACCTACACCTGATATTTCTCCCAAAATTCTACATGATGAATTTTCTACGAACGCCATCTAAACATAACGACACCCTGGCCATAGGCGGATCCAGGAGGGCCTCGGGGGGTGTACACCCCGTAGACCTTTTTGAATTGGCGTGCCCCAATACCATTTTGAATGATTCCCCGCTACGTGCCTCCCCCATACCTTTCGAATGTGTCCCTGTTTAGGTTACAATTAGCTGAAGTTACGGCGGCGCGGCGGCGAAACATCTTCAACAGCATTCCACAGTCACGGCAGTCATATATGTACCAGACACCACAAACCCATCCCAAATGTTCCCAGCCTACCCGCATTAATAAATGGCAACTGGTCACTGGCTTAGTTGTTAGGAAAACCTTTTGCCAGAAATCTCGATCGCTCACCCGTTTAACTGGTGTAACAAGCAACAGCGGATGGTGGGTTTAAATCGCAGCCCGTTACATGCAAAACTAACGGAGATACGGGTGCACAAACAAACAGAGAACGAACTGTTTTATAATATAGATATGTCGTATTCCTATAGTTATCCAATATAACGTTTGACTCACTTTTTATAATACACTAACTTGACGGGCGATAATTTCGACGCTAAATGACCCAACGTTGACCCAACGTTGACCCAACGTTGGGCCAGCGTTGGGGATGGAGGAGATGTTGAGCCAACGCTTGGCCCACATTGGGTCAACCATTCTTGGAGATATTGTGCCAATGTTAGCCAAATTCTCAATTTTCCAAAAAGGAACCAAGTATACATCAGGCATGGGGCAATTATCTGAAAAAGTATGTCATTAAATTACAATTAACTTTGAAATATCTCAATTAAATTAACCTCACACATTTATTTGGTCAATTAAATAAAACTAACCTCTTTTTTCGAAAAAATATATTTACACTGTCAATTACTGTCAAGTACTGTCAAGTACACTGTCACAGAGGGAAGCAATCAGGATGGACATAGAAGATGTTTTTGTAATTTAGTATCAAAACATCTGACATAATATAAATATATATATGATATATATAGATATATACATATATATACACACACACACACACACACACACACACACACACACACACACACACACACACACACACACACACACACACATACACACACACACACATATATATATATATATATATATAAACACACCCACCTGTACATGCCACTGCATGGTGACAGACCACTATATTTGATTTGATTCCCTGGTCATCGTACACTATAATATATATACACTGTATATATATATATATATACTGTACATATATATACATATATATATATATATATACTGTACATATATATATATATATATATATATATATATATATACGCTGTATATATATATATATATATATATATATATATATATATATATATGGCATGTGTTGATACAGATACTAATTCATTCGTTTTATATTGTATTCATTATAACTGCTAATCACCGACACTGTGGACACCATTTCGAAATATGTGAAACCCTGATATGTTACCCAGTGAGTTATGCAAATTAGTATTGAATGACTTTCCCATCCCCACACATTTCCCATGTTAGTGGTCACTGGTATGCTTAGAATGGCTTATTCCTTATTTGTTGTCTCCTACCCAGCGCCTAGTCTTTGATTGCAGAGGTTTATTTGTTGAGCTTAAAAGCGCCCCTGCTGACATCAAATGAGTGCTGGGGCTCTCTCCCAGTGGGTTATCCCAGGAGAGTACTTTTCACCAGTGGAGTGGAATAGTGGATGGGATAATTACTCTAACAAATTGGGCAGTATATTGTTTCAGGCTTCTGCCTGGCAGCTCCTGGCCTATGGTTATAGGGTTAGAATTTTCAGAAGTCTCACATCAAGCTCTATCTTTGATAGTGTGAGACTGCTCCTGGCTTTGGTGTGTGGATTAAAAGATCGTTGGAT
>OZ023205.1:18836149-19288649 GCA_963995525.1 Escarpia spicata | reverse complement strand
TGCTATAGTGGCCTCTGCTCTGGTTATTAACATTAAATTAACTAACTGAGGGTGCATTATTATGCCTTGTGGGCCTTTAGGGGACAGGTTGGAGACCTCCGCAGACGAAGCCCAAAAGAATGCAACTGGAGTGGTTTTAGGCGATAATAGATTATTATTTTTTATCCTAAACGTCATAAACTTAGCCTCGATTATCCAGGCGCCGTGAGGTGGCAGCATTGTCCCATCACTACGGCCTGGTTTATTAAGCTCCAGCCAATGTTACCGGTAGGGGGCTTTACCCTAGATTCGGGTAGAGACGATGATTGGCTCTCGGGCCAACTATGAAATAACAAATTAACTAAGGGTACACTTTTATCAGGTAACACTATACTATAACAACTATTCAACATTAAACTTATCTTGAAACATGTCACACACAAAATAAACCGACATTAAACTGTGTTCGTAGTTTAGTGCCTTTTAATCACATGCATATTCACTAGGTGGCAGCTCTCGTGGCTGTCGAAGATTCCGTATTGACGTTCGAAAACATACATAATATATAAACATTCTGAGGGATAGACGTGTTAACTGGCAGTGAGCAGTCAAAACGCGATTCTGAGCCAGACTATCTTCTTGGCGAAGTCACGCAGCCAGGCGAGAGTCGGTTAAGACTATCATAAACTGTGATAAAGCAGATTTAAAGCTAATAAAGGTATTTTCTCGGCTCGATTTTGTGCTCATCGCGTTTATTTTGCGAAAATTAAAACATTGTCCTCAAGTGTAGCCGTCGTGTGGCGCCACCGAAGTAAACATGTCCTGGGTACATAAATTATGTCACATGAACGTGGCAATTAATTCCAATACACAATGTCTTCAAAAGGCCTTACTGGACAATACGATGCAATTTAAATATAACAATTTATTACAATCAAAACTCACTGCTCATTTTCCATGTTGTATTGATTTTACCGCCCAATCCGGCAGACAACAAATGCGTAAATTGCGTACACAGCCGGAACCGGCGAATGAATAGGGCGCATCCTTTTATCACGTGATCTCTCCACACGAAACCACCTCATTTAGAGAACGGAGGATCGGACCATCCTCACGCTGTACCCCCTGGGGTAAGACCACATTAAGAATTCGTCAGCCATTACCGACCGAAAGAGTGCCCTTGAAAATACCGTTTTGGTGTGATGTGTGAATTTTATTCGAGCACTTTGACGTGGCACATGTTAGTCCAGTGAATACTGAATGTACTACTGCATTAGATCTTTCACGAGATAGCAATAAATATACTCTAGTCGCTCGCGTATTCGCACAGTGGCTATTTTGCAGAACACACCAATATTTTAAAATCCGTCACCAGATTGGGGCGAAACTGAGGGGTGTCAGGTTTGGGTGGATTTTTCTGAAAAATGAGGTATGAGAATTTCACGAGTTTTCCACAGCACTTGTTTCAATGGAGGTTAAATATGCTGTGAATTTTTCAAGAAAATCGTAACAGAAATTGTGCAGGAAATGAAAGAAACGTTATAATGGCCGCCTATGTGAATGTTAAATGTGGTCTTATCCCCCGGCTGATCGCTTTGCGAAACTCTGAATTTAAGCTCAGCCTATGAAATCGCTCACTAGGTCTGTGGATGTTGGCAGGTCAGGTGGTCATAATAAAACTAATTTCAACCAACCATGGCTCGTGTTACATGCAATGTTTAGGAAGTAGAATCAATTATTCGAATACACAATACTGCTCAGCTGCTCGTACTAATGGGCGAATGGGTCATTATATATTGGGATTCCCAGAAGTCGTTTATCCGTCTTCAAATTGGGGCGGGTATTTGCGCTGTTCTTACGGGTGATGCAGTCGCGACTGGCGAAGTCAATTACTATACTAGCCACAAAAAGAAACTGTGCATGATACAAATGTCATTATATTGTTAACAAAAAGTGGTTTAAACTGTCCACACAAAAGTGTGATCTATGTGTAACATGTATGCCATTATTTTCACGTGACAATAACACGATGGCTTTAATGTGTATGCCTAGTCTTTAGCGTCAAAGTTTCAGAGACAAACTTGAAAATCACAAGATTAATAACGGGTGTGTCCTCCACCTGCATTGATCACTGCAGTGCATCGGCGCCTCGTTGATGAAATAAGGTGGGTATGGAAACTTTTTGGAATGTCAGGCTTGTGCTTCGTGTGTTTTTCCAGCTGGGTGTACCAGCAGCTCACCAAACGTCTGCTTTGTGTATAGCCATGCCAGTTACGTAAGACCCTACAGGAGCATTTTCTTTGTTTTTACACAATGGCGTTGCCTGACCTTGCATTATGTATCTTTCCAATGAAAGTCGTCTTGTGGTATAGTCTACATGTCCCCGTTTCATGTTAATCGACATTGAGCAAAATCAATCCATTGCATTACATGTCGGTGCCTTTCCTCCTATGCACAATTTCTTTTTGTGGCTAGTACAGTTTGACTCGGCTAACTTCCGCACTTCGCGTACGTAGGGGATCAGCCATGCAGGGCTAGTTTTGCATGACAAACAGCCCTGGCTTGCGATGATGGATCGGACACCTCCGGACGCTCAAAGATTTCCAAAAGAATGCCATTGGAGTGAGTCCGGACATATTGGATTACCGAAAGAAATGCACCCAGAAAGTACCAAATAGAATATCCGCCAGGGTTACACAATGAGATGGCAATGAGATTCCAACAAAAACTGTTACGTATTTTATACATTTATCTTTACTGCAATCATTCAACATGCAAACAATCAAGCATACAATTGGACATACATGTCAAATGTATATTTACTAGCAACTTAACTATATCTTAATCATAAATATAGTACACCCGCTTTACCACAACAAATCCTGTTACAAGACAGATTTTGTATGTTTTTTGTTGCTGTCATTAACCGGTTTCATCTGGTGTCTGTGTCCTAAAATAAACAAAATGTAGACTTGTAAATGTTACAAAATGTCGTGTAACAAAATGTCATGTGACAAAATCCAATTAACTGCTGTAACTCTATAATACACAATAAAATCGTGTCGTTGGCATTCGTTTAAATTGCGTTTCAGTTTCGTCTTTACAATCTTGAACCATGCTAATCTACCGTAATTAAAATTGCTTACAAGCTTACAATGATAGAGTAATTGTAACTGGTTGATTCCGCTCTAAAACAACTCGCGACTGTTGTATAAATTGGTTGAATCCAGTTCCAACCAGTATGCAACAGAAATAGACCGCTTGTTATTGTATGACGTCAAACACCACAGTTTTTAGAGCTACGGTGGTGTCACATAGTCATGACATTATACTATTACTAAATATAGTTACTGGTGCTTGTGAATATGTAGGCCCGTTAGACAAAGCAATTGAGATAAATAACTGAAAGGTTTTAAAGCATTTATCAGTCCGTTTGAACCACTGAACCCAAATTGACTCACGAAGAACTACCCGGATGTTACTGTCCGAGGTACTCTGATAACCAACGTTCAGCCGCCATTTTAAGCAAACAAAGGTGTCCCTGCCTCGAAGAAACATATCTATACGAATACATAGTAACTCACAACGTTCTGTGCGGACACAGATAGAAGGATGAATTGATATGTCGTGCGTTAATATTAAATGTGGTAAGTGGACGCATCGTTTATTTTATCGATCGGTAAGCAGCAGTTTTCAAACTGCGCACCCGCTGCTGAGTGATACGTCAGAAACCCGTCTGACTGAAAACTGCACTGAGCAGTGCGAACGTCAAATGATTACGTATGATGATGGTTGTCGTCGTAATCATTGATGGTTTTCGCAGTTTCACTGTTTGTCATTACTGTATACAGTTTTACGTGCACAAACTTTCCGTGGAATATTTTCTGTGAAATTTTAGTATGAAGAATAAGAACACTGGAAAAAATGGCGCAAAATTGCGACTTCTGATAAGGCTCATAACTTAAGCGGCACAGTATTTATTTTAACGAACGGAATTTTTTATACGTTTAAATAAAATTGGTTTAACGTAAATGTAAATAAGTTAATGGTGTTATGTCATCTTTAAAATAGTATATGGCCTAGTAGTTGTTTGGTTTAAGACTACTAAGTCATTAAGAATTAAATAAATTTAGCACAGTGTGAGTGTTTGACTTTTACTGATAATTGTTCTGTTTATTTTTATAAAACATGCCGAATCAGGAATGTTGGAAATTGTGGAAACCAACATTAGCCTAGGAAAGACCTACTATATCTTGACATACTCTACACAAAACACATGACAAAGTTCAAGGTAAAAAGGCAGTTCATATATGATATTGCAGTGTTTCCCCTAGGTAACATAATAATAAGACGTTTTATTTTCCAACATAACAACGATAATATATATATTCAATCTTTGTGGCACATAAATACGTATTATGCTAGAAAAAGGGGTATACTGAAGAAAGTTCTTATAGTTGTATACCCCTCAGTACAGCATAATCTTCACATTGATTTTTGGTAAAATATTCAAATACAGTACATTATAATACATTCATCAGGACATTTCTCTAGCCATTTGTCTAGGAAGAAAAGTACATATTAAAGTTTATTGTGCATTTTTTCAAAGTTTTTGTTATAAATATCTTTTGAACATATCGGTTTTTAATCTGTTAACGAATGTGTAAAAGGTTGGCATCATTGTAGTATGGGCTGGTAGTGAATTCCAGCACTTTACACCATAAATTGATAAGCATCGCGACTTAATATTTGTTTGGATACTTTGAAGTACATATTGACATTGGATTCGAGAAGGATGTAAATTGGTTTGCTTCACAAAGAGGCACTGAACGTTGATAGGTACTAGCGTATTATTGTATGTTTTATACATTATTGAAACAATTTTTACACCTACTAAGTCTTTAAATTTAAGTACCCTACACCGAAAAAAATAAAAAAAGTGGGTTTGTGTGGTGTAGTCTACCAACACCACATATCAGTCTGACCACCTTTTTCTGAATCAGTGTAACACAATGTACATTAGTAATACATGCATTTCCCAAAATTTCACAGCAGTAGCACAGTATAGGTCAAAACAGTGAGTAAAATAGGGTAAGTAATCTTGTGGTTCCTAGGACATGACTTGCCCTGTACATCACACTGTTTATTCTAGACAGGTTTGTCTTGACTTCATTTATATGATCTTTCCAAGTCAGCTTTTCATCAATCAGAACTCCAAGCAATTTGGTTATTGTGAATGTTATGTCCATATCACAATTTATTCTGCGGTTGCCAAAGACCATATAATTTGTTTTTGATACATTCAATGACAATTTGTTCACACTGAACCACGTGTACAGTTTCTCGAGTTCACAGTTGACTACACTTATAAGGCTATGTACGTCTGTATCTGAATACAAAATATTGGTGTTGTCTGCAAATATAACACATTTGAGAAGTTGTGATATATTACAAATATCATTAATATATAGGATACATAGTTTAGGTCTTAGCACTGAACCTTCCGGTACGCCGCATGAGACATTTATTAGATCAGATGAACATTCACATATTTTGACAAATTGCTTTCTGTCACCAATCCCATTTCTCTGCCACACCATGAACACCATAGTAATTGTATTTTTCTTTAAGTTTTCATTTAAGCTTCTTGCATTTAAGTGTATTATATTAAGAGTCTGTCTTTAGCATTGACAGAGGTACTTATGTGTGAATGAAATTTACGGGAGGATGAATCATTATTTTTTTATGTTAGGATAAATTTCTGTGCCAAACGTTTCAATCGATATATTGAAAGTGGTTTATATTGAGGTTAAATTCATTTTCTATCATATTAATATTAGTGATCCAACTGTTGTTGTGTTGTGAACTAATCTCACCATTGGTTATATTGACATCTCCCCCAGAGATTTTATAAAAACTAGCTTTAAAATGGTGATTCTGAGGTATGTTTTAACATAATATAAAACAACAAGACACTACTTGTAAATGTAATCATGATTGATAAAAGTCAGTAATCATGATTGTTTCATCATGTTGAGGTGTGGTTTCCACTTTACCACTGGTACTCAGTTGAGGTGTGCTTTCCACTTGACCTCTGGTACTTGGTTGTGGTGATGTTTTTCTTGCCCTAACCCTAGACCTTGTTATCATGCTGACAGAGTCAGTAAAAATAGTAAAAGGTAAGTTCTTATATAGCGCAGTGTCCAGTCCTAAAGACTGCTCAAAGCGCTTTACACTTTACTCTGTGGCAGACCTGTTCAGTCGAACACCATTTCGACTTCTCTGGGAAGCATCCAGTGGCATCATCTGAAGACAGTTTTTTTTCATCATCACCATTAACTCATAATATGGTAAATTGGTGGTTTATTTTCCAAAGATTTTTTTAATTTGTTGCTAGCATGTTATGCAATTAATAACAGTCATTTCTGGAATGCCACAAAAGTATGTTTCTATTAATTGCAAGAACGTTTCTCAAATTGTGTCCTTTTTTATAAAACAGTATAAGTGGTTTAGTATATCCAATTTCTGTGCAAACATATTGTCTAGCCCAAGTTATTGATAACCGGCTGGTATACATGGTTTTGGGCACTGCTATATCTCTCATTTTACATGTGCAGTGCGGTAACACACGGCCGCAGACTAGCGCAGACGGGGTCGCTATTTGGGCTTCAACAGGGTCTGGATTCGATACAAATGCCGACTAGTAAATAGGATGTAAGGTTTTTATTTGGGCTTCAAAAGAGTCCGGATTCGAGACAAGTGCCAACTAGTGAGTAGGATGCAAAGTTTTTGTTTGGGCTTCAAAGTGTCCAAATTCGACACAAGTGCCGACTAGTGACATAGTGCCATCAGCCTGCACGGTGTGTACTCCTACCACCGTCATAAACCAAAACACAGTTACAGTTTGGGCATCATGTTACATGTTACATGAATGTCTACATTTCTAGTATGTTGAAACTTCGCAAGGTGTCACCATTGAAGACACCGGGATCCCGCAGGAATATTCTGTGATTGGACAACTGACGAGTGATGTCATTCATGTTGTCAAATGGAGTTAATTCCAAGAGGTTAATCCTAAGCGGCCCTGAGCGATGTTAAGACGACAAATTTTGGGCGATGCTGCATAGAAAAACGGCATATACTAGGAGAATCACTGATATTGAATAAATAATCTTATATATTTAAGAGAATCACAAGTTTAAGTAGATTTTTCTCTGTCAAATGTGTGATGCACTTCTTCTATTTAATGCACTTCTGTTTGTGCACTGTTGTGAATATAAACAATACGAAATATTCGCTTACGATAGTAACTTACACATGACATCGACTTGTTTATTGTGGGGTGCGGTGGTGTAGTGGTTAGAATGTCCAACTTAATCAAGAAATTGCGTGTTAGAATCCTCTTGCTGCCATCTGGCAAGTTTCTTCACTCTACGTTACTCCATTTCAATCAGTTGTATGGATCAGCACCTGGCTATAGGCAGTTTTATTAGACAGTGGTGGATATTTGTGTACTTGTGAATACAGAATAGTCTTCATGCAGTAACTGCAGCATGGCTAAATGCTTCCCAGAGAAGTCGAGGTGCTGTTTGATTGAACAGATCTGCCAGGGAGTAAGGTATAAAAGGCAATGAGCAGTCATAACGACTGGATACTGCGCTATATAAGACCTTACCTTTATTGTAAGTTGTAACATTGCTGCCACATTTTATTTAGAACTGAACATTAATTTAGTCATGGTTATTAATAATGTTTTGAAAATCTCAAATATCTATCGAAACCAGTTTGATTTTGCTGCACTAACTGATATAAATAGTGAAACATCTACTACTAGCACTACTCGCCATTCACCAGTCCCGACCACAATAATGACAAATACAAGGTGATACTTTCACAGAATTTGCATTCTAATATATGGTGGCTACATGGTCTACATTGACAATGTGTACTGCTTTCTAGTACCGTAGCAGTAGCAATCTGCTTATGTCGTCAGTTATGATCGGAGATACAGACGATCCATTCCATCATAACATAAAAAAAATGATGTTGCAGATTCGTTTCTAGTATAACAATTAACATTAAGCTGGTTCTAGCACTTAAAGAGGAATGTTTTAAGTGTAAGCCGTTTGTGTTACTGCTTACCCTACGCCCACTACAAAAAGTTTAAAATGGCACGTCATGTGACATCTTTTTCAGTGGCACATGTGGTGTAAAGTTGGAGTTGCGTCTTTCCTCATTGTTTGTGTGTGTTTGTAGGTCCGTGCATGAAGGCCCAATAGACAGAGCTCATGGCCGTCTGTCAGCCAGTGCAGTTGCCACCTCTTGCTCACCCCCTCGGCCAGCTCAACCAGGTAACAACCACACATTACCAATCCTGTTGGCAACCATCGTTTTACAAAGGGAAACTGGACTGTAGATCCAACTGGTGCGTGAATTTCATTTTTAGTTTCTGTGTGAAACTTCACAGCAAAGTCTACAGGTATTAACAAATTTGCATCATCTTTCACTATTGCCCGTCCTGTAGCAAAAGCCATTGCCTTGACCAAATTCACAAATGTATGATGCAGAAAATAAAGTGTCTGCTTTGAACATTCATGAAAACATTCTGCAACAGATCCTTGGTGGATAATCTTGCCTATCTTCTCAGTTTCCATAAACTACTGCTGCCATTCAGTGTGGATATTATCATCCGTCTCAGATGGTAGAAGTTTTTGAATCCCTGCACAATTTTCACAAGTACCATCCATAGATTCCATGCACATTGTCCTGGGGTCTGTGTTGACCTCTCATGCATTTAGTTCCCATTACTGGCTTTCTATACCGGAAAAGAAAATACATGTAATTCTGTTAGTGTAGTTTCGTTACCAAAATGTAACTCCATTACCATGTTTCCCACAAGTTGAGAGAAGACACACTGAAAGTAGGTAATCTAGCCTGTTTCTGAGTTTATCTAATAAGAGAATTTCAAGTAACTTATAAATTCAATGACTAGTTAGCTCTCAGGAAAACTTTTTCAACTTTTTTGGTAACAGAATTATGGGAAAATATATTAAAATATGTGACTGTCCATTTCAATATATGGGTTGTGCTGTACATATTACTTTCTGAATTTAGAATAAATATAATATGAACTTACAAAATCAACAAAATTAGAAAGTAAATAAGTTGAGAGTTAATGGTTAGAAGGAAGAGGTTTCTGTTGTGCGTTGTTTTTGAATAGCTTGATTGCTAAAAATGCACTCCACTAGAAATGCATTTTTTTCTAAAAGTGAACCGATAGCACTAATTTTGTTTACGTGGGCCCACATTCTTCATAATATGTTTTACACCAGTAGTAAAACTTTTATGCTGTTCCAACAAGATAAAAAATTTTAGTAATTTGACCTCCAATACGGAATTGTCTATATAATATATATATATGTACATACAATAAATACAATGTTTTGCAATTGTTCACTGATAATTCAACAAAATAAAGTGTGATGATTAAGATGATGAAACTCTGTCACAATCTTGCATATATTCTCACTGATATTGATAATTGAATACAACAAAGTTGTTATAATGAATATTTTAAAAAAATACTCCAACTTAGTTGTGCACAAGTAATATTTATCAGTGACTTTTTTAATGAAACTTATACACTGAATTTGTCGTTAAATTTAAAATAATTTTGACTTAAAAATAACCACTTGAGTTTAGTTAATATTGTAAATAACTCAAAATTTAAAGTTGTGACTTTTCCCTCTGATAGTTTGTTTCCTATATTTGTGTGTTTATACAAGCTGGCATGCCATTACAGATGTTCTGATTCTTGTGATGATGACAAAAAATGAGTAGATCCTTTTCAACCACAGGCACTAGGGCCAATGTTATATATTGCAAGTGTAAGATAGGCCAGGCTGTCATGCTGGTGAAAGTTGACAGCAAGGAATGTAAATAGGCAACCTAGTGAGCCATGCCAGCTTTCGTGCCAACATGATTACACAGACCAGAAACTAGTTGCATGAAAACACTAGTAGAAATACCATAACAACTGACGCCTGTATGTGATGACAATGGGGGAGTGGTACAATAAAAGAACAAAACATTTAGAGTTAAACTGATTTGATTTAGTGTAGTTTTTAATGCAAATTTCCTTTTAAAACTCAAAAACTATCATAACACACAAACCAATTTCTTAATCTGCATAAAAATCTGGGTCGTTCTTTGTTCAATGGATTCCTTCTTTGCGACATTGGTCCCTTTGAAGTCCATTTCCAGTGTTTTACCCAGGTTTTCAAAAGGGCACGTAAAGCACGGTGAGCTGTGGTTAAAAAGGCACTTTTGACACGCGACTTAATTAAATACGTGAGACGTAGTAGCAGTGTCCAGCTTGTAGTTTAATGTCATACTACTTACATACAGTATATTATGTACACAGTGTACAATGTTTTGCCAAGGTTTTCAAAAGGACAGAGTGCCAATTTAGTCAAGTGCACATAGAGCGCGGTAAGCAATGGTTAAAAAGGCACTTGTGACATGCGACTAAATTAAATCGTTAACAAGACATAGTAGCAGTGTCCAGCTTGTAGTTTAATATCATATATATATACTTACATATAGTATATTATGTACACAGTGTATACATTTGTTTATGCATTATAATATTAGCTTGGGCAAGCATTTGTAGAACAAAACACAATATTTAGCTTTACATGACTTTTTAATTTGTGTCAATCTGCATAATATTCAATACATACATAGAGAATATTATACAGGTAATACGTGTGTCAAATTTCTTTGGACTAGACTTAACATAAATTCAGATATGTTCAATTTTGAAAGTTATAAATTTACAAGCAACATAGTAATTTTTTTTAATGACATTTAAATAATAAATGTGGACAAATGATGATTATATAGTATATATAGATAATACAACATATTTTATTTAATTAAATTGGCATGTCTTAACTTTATCCATTAGCATATATAATGTAAAACTTCAAGAGCCGTTTTCTTAATTTTCACTTTTTGACCCCTACCATGTTCAATGCTCCATAACTTCGCAAATTTTTGTAGCAGTCATAATTTTTTAAACCATGCATCCTTGTGCGCCAGGGGTCGCTGCTGCTGATTACGCCAGTGCCAGCCAGCAGTACCCCCTGGCTGATCGCTTTGCGAAACCCATTAAGCTCAGCCTATGAAATCGCTCACTAGATCAGTGGATGTGGGCAGGTTAGGTGGTCATAATAAAACTAATTTCAACCAACCGTGGCTCGTGTTACATGCAATGTTTAGGAAGTAGAAGCAATTATTCGAATACACAATACTGCTCAGCTGCTCGTACTAATGGGCGAACGGGTCATTATATATTGGGATTCCCAGAAGTCGTTTATCCGTCTTCAAATTGGGGCGGGTATTTGCGCTGTTCTCACAGGTGAGTCAATTACTAGTTTGACTCGGCTAACTTCCACACCTCACATAGGGGATCAGCCAGGGCTAGTTTTGCATGGCAAACAGCCCTGGCTTGCGAGGATGAAACCGTGTAAAGCCTACCCAACCTTTACAAGAATGTAAGAAAAAAATATAATTTTTCCGACTTATCACTCATTTGGTCAACCGGGGTCACATATAGTCCAAAGGACTTCAGGGCCTCTTGGCCCATTTTTTACCCATTGTTTGGTGTCCTGTACTTTTCAATTTTCACCCATCTATGTTAACTTTTTTGTCTAGGAGCCAAGTGGCTCCTACTACATTTTTTAGGAGCCAAGAAATTGCGTGTGCGTATGTGTGTACTTGTGTTTTCAGTACAAATTTAATCCAAATTAATCACAGACGGCCATTTGAAATATAAATAATTTTAAAATGTATGAATATGTGGCCAGATACTAACTTTATGTGTTATAACACGGTACCATGGCAAATTAATAACAGTCATATGTGGAATCCCTGAAATTACCAATAATTACTGTAAATATTCATGTATGTATAGGGACATTGATTTTCCGTTAAAAAAAGGCAAATTCCATTTCAATTCTGTTTCAGAAAAGGGCAAATTCTGTGTCAAATGACGCATTTCCTGTTTTAAGTCAAAAAGAAGCCCATTTCTGTTCAGAAAAGTAAAATTTTATTTCAAAGTTAACTTTGAGAAATAATACATTCTGTAAAATATTTAAAATATCACAATGTTATGATCTATGCATCTATATAATACTGTTTTACTGTGTGGTTAACTTTTCTAACAAAATTTATTTGTGCAATATTTACAACACAGTAACAACCGTACATAATAAATTGAGTTAATAAAATAATTCCTCTCACACAATAACATAAATGACTAGTTGTTTCTAATGCAGCAGTGCGTAATATATAAGTTAACAAATGAAATTACAGAAGCAGTCATATTAACAATTATGAATGTTTAAATTACTTTTGCTGTTTCATTGAAAAAATGTTTCAGCTATTATGACACCATCCAACAGAATTTGTGAGAACTACGAAATGCGGACTATATCACTTTGAGCCAGCTTAACCTAGGCTGTTGTTATTCGTTCGAGTTTTCTATTCGAAACTGAAATCAGTTGACACGAGGTACCACAGGCGCCATGACACTTCGCAATTTGCCTTGCGCGTTTTAAAAATCCTGTGTAAACGAATACCGGGCGACCGTATAAAATATAAATAATGTGTCAGTCGCCAAACAGAAAAAACAGCCGCATATGCGACCAATTCAGTCGCAATTTAGAGGGCTGAGTTTTAGCTTGATGTAAGCTGTGACCAGATGATGGTCACTTCCGACATCTGCTCCTGTCTAATCATACATTAATTATAACTATTGTTAAGCTTATTAAAAATAATTGTTTAAAAAGTCCATCATAAGTAACAGAGCAGAGATTTGCACTTTTGTTTCACGGGTCAAAACAGGTTCCGTAACAGGCCACAGCAATAATGGTTTTTCATTAATCAATAAAAAATACTAATTAATTTTTACCAATATAAAGTAATATGCAATACTATACACATGACATCATGTTAACATAATCCATCATTCAAAAGAATGTGATCTAAAATCTTTATATACAATTGAAATGAAAACACACAATTTTGTGTGCAAAGTGCCACGTCCATAACGTTGGAATTGCTCATATGATGCCTAGAATATATGCTAAATCTGATGATTTGCCATCAAAATATTGGGAAATATGGAAGTAATCCGAACAAATTAGTTTATCAATGAATTCACTATCTCATAACAAAAACTAGTGCATTCGAAATAGCTGAGTAGAGTTTAAATCAAGCCCTGTAGATGCTCCAGAATGCTTCTTCTTCTTCACAGTCTTGTGGTTACTTCTATCCAGAAGAATATTCCATAATATGAGTACAAGGCATAAAAAGAGTATAGGGCGGAAATTTCTTGGAATTATAATAAAGTACGCCTTGGAATAATAGTGTAAGCCAGTAATAATGTGGAATAAAGTTGCAATGTGTGTATTTATAATTTTAATTGGTGTCTTTTTGACAATACAACAACATCATTATATGCAAACAGGAGTTGCCTATATCAAACAAACAATAATACTGTATATTAAATCAAACGTCGAAACAAAACTCCAGACATAGCGCTCCATTTAGTTTATCTCGGTGATTAGTAGTTTAACACTAACTGATATCTGTTAAAAAAAGCAAATGAAATATATCTATAATTGTTAGTATTACATTAATCGAAACAATGCCAAATTCTGCAGGATACTCTTTAACATAATATAATTAATTCCGCCAAGCCTGCCACACCTAAATACATAAATGGAGTGATCCACTATGGCTTGTTTACCATGTAGCTCTGCCGCGTAGCATTGCGGTCACTACTGCAGTAAGGGTTGTCTGGTGACGTCACGCCATGTCATGTCGCAAATTTGCCCACGAAATGTTGTTAATCATGCTTTATCGCCCAGCCCTAGACTGCGAGATTCGCAATTTACTTGCCATAACGTCCTGACCACAACGTGATCCCAATAAAACATAAACCCTTATATTTTGCACACAGGTTCCCTAAGTACTCCTTTTGTGCATACGTGTAGTTTTTCAATTCATTAGTGAAAAGATCATTATCTGTCATGATTGGCGTGGTGACGGGCGTAAACAGCATCGCCGTAAGAACGAAGAGCACTGCGCTTTCGGCTTCATCGATTCGCTGGCAAGAATAATTTTTATATACACATTTCTCAGAACATTGTATCGGTGATGCAAATAAATACATGTAGTGCCTAATAAAAACCGTATAAGGTGGAACCAACAACAGTAAATCAAGTTGACCCAAATAAAAAACATAGGGTGGAACTGCCAACATTAAGTAAGCGTACAGACCCGAATAAGACCGTACAGGCTGGCATTTTTTGTCCAACTAAATAGCCGTATATATACGCTTATTTGGAATGCAATAGTAATTGTAACATGGTAGTAATAGCTTCAATTCAAGCATATAGACTAATCATAATAATTTCAAGTAATGCATTATTACATTGTAATGTAGTTGACCCCACGCCTGGAAGAGACCATCAATCAATCAGTCACAGAAGCCTATTAATGGAAGGAATGGCCTGGAATGACTTGCTGCTCTTCAGTCAGGAAATGAACTCTGTTTACTACAGAGCAGTAGGCAGTGGCCTCAGGGAGTCTAGACCCAGACAGAGCAGGCATAGTGTCAGTATGTGTGTAACCTCAGGGCCTGACAGTGTGATTGTAACAGAGTTCAGCAGTCTGAGTGTGTAGTGGTCATGGGGTGTATGTACTTATTATAACAGTGAGATGACTGAATGCATTGCAGAAAGACCTGAGGTCACTGGTGTCACGCCTGCTGCAATTGACCGGAGGCCAGTGTAAAGTGCGGCCGTCCTGGTGGCCCCACTTCTTGCTGTGGACAAAGTCTGGACAGGTCTCCTTGAATGGTACAGACCAGGAGGTAAGGCCAATGGTTCTCTGCCAGTCATGTACTGCATGCACCTGGCACACAATTGAATAGCTGAAAGGCATGAGAGTCTTACTTCAGCACTTGTTTTGTTGTGTGCACAGGATGTCACTGTGATTCATTGTCCTCATGTGTGGGTGTGCAGTGTAAGCAAGCATCCTATTTTGTGTGTGTGCGCTGTGTTACTGAATTGATTGTGATCCACCCGATAATAAATTCATAAGTTCACCGATTATATTATATAATATATACATAACTCGGTACAGCTAGACTCCAGGGAGTTCAGAAAATGCAGTAATGCAGGTTAAGATTGTTTCCTGGCTTCACGCTATGCAATAAAATTCATCAAATTAACTCTAAACTGTGTTTAGTTGGCTTTCTCAATGAAAATATTAACACTAAGTTAGACAGTTATTTCTCTTAAGTATCTGCAGTTGTTTTTCTCTTTGAAAAGGGATTTTAAATTGTGCTTAGTTCAAAAAGGTCAATATGTCACATGTTACCATACTTTTAGCCCAAGACCTGCCAATTTTAGCTGTCTGTTGTAACTGACATAGATGTGATAGATGGATGCTTTGCATAAACCAAGGTTCCTACTCACTGTGATTGACTAGAACTCAAACTATCTGAAAACTGGTGTCTAGGAAATGTCTAGGTAGTTTTTGGCAGATTGGGTAGACTCATATTGGGTAGACTTCATTGTGATGCAGTTTGACGAAGTGCTTTACTGCTGGCTGCAGTGGCTACACACAGCCAGATAGGAACAATTAACTCTGACAGCTACAGGGTTTATCAGTTCAATGTACCTCATTACACCTCGAGTTTTCTCTGAATTGGCTATAGCTACTTCTGTTGAACAAGCCAGATCTCATGAATGTAACATGCCTTTACAGCCACAGCATAATGTCAATGAAATTAGTAATCGCACACCAGTGCATTTACAAAAGTCAAGATTGCACCCCTGAATTTAATACCGCATAACTGAATGCGTAAAAAAATAGCATGAATAAACCAGCTTACCATTTATGTATTCTCTAAAGATCTAAACCAAGATATAAGTGCTTCTAATGTGTGCAGTGTGCCGTGTGCCGTGTGGCTTACATTCCAGCACACGTTGGCAGAGTGTGTGGCGTTATGTACCATCATTGTGCTGCCGTCACAGCTGTTTGACATTGTACACTGTATGTGGGAGTGTCACTGTGTAGCACGTGTAGGGGCTAGTGCTAGTTCGATACCTCATTTCTTCGATATCAATCGATACCAGAATTATGTTCGATATTTGATACTCGATACTTACATTGTAAGTCTAATTCATATAGGGTATAATTCCCAATAGAAGCATATTATCCAATAGAAGCACACACCTTTTTTTTCGTTAGGGAAACATGTTTGAAAATATAGATGTTTCATGAATGAATGCTTCTTAATGTCATAGATGGCAAATTTTTGCAATACTGCTGCTGCCGCCACCTTGCAGAAACTTGTTAGGTCATTCATAATGCGTGTAGGTCTAGCAGAAAGGCGTTGCGTTCTTGTTGTATCAATATTAGGTAGATACGCTGAATATACGCGTTGTTGATACGTGTTGCCTGGTGCCCGTTTTGAGATAATAATAGACGTGCACCCAAGCCTTCACTACCAAGCACTGAGCATCTATGGGGAACGATATGGTACATCTATTAATTTTTCAACAACCATTGACATACTGACTGATCATTATTCATGCAAAAACGATTATCACTTATTTCAATAAACAAATTATATTTGTAATATTAACTTTTCGAAACTAGATCAGCGTTTGAAATAGCACTTGTCCGTTTGTCCGGGACAAGTGATTTTTGGCCCGGACAAGTAAAATGACTCTACATGGTTATCCGGTGGACAAGTGAAAATTTACATTAAATAGTGACATGTGCAACATTGCAAACTTTTTATTTGAGGAAATTCAAACGTAAATGAAGTTCGCTAGCAATCGCGCGCGTTCCAATTTTGTTAGTGTGTCGGCGTCTTGTCGTTCCGCCGCCAATGTGTTTTACGTCAGTGTTCGACAAAGTTTAGTGTCTGCGTTAACAGGGTCATCCGCTGAGCGCACCGACCTAGCTTTGTCATACGCGTAGGACTGACTCCGCATCAGCCATCGTTGATCGAGGCTGTATTTCACATAATCGTAAATCGTTCAGTTTGGCCGACGTACAACTTGCTCTCACTGACGGATCATATTTTTTGATGAACTTTGGAAACAGTAGACTTTGTATCGCTACCTGTTATTTGAATAATTATATAGTTTTAACCATTATTACGCCTAACCCACGCGGATTCGGCAGTCTTCCAAGACCAAGTCAGAACGTTACTCGTTATTCGTTAGCCTCAGTTAGCCGATCTAGATCGGTGACATTTTTCAAAACTTGTAACTGGCTTTCCAGTAAATATATGGTGCTGGTTGATAAACGGAATATTAATGAAATTTCAGAAGTGTTGTTGTACATATGTAACATTTATTTTAACCATAAATTGCGAGTTTTCGAAACCGAATTATGCAAATCGCGCGGCCGGGGACGGGGCGCCAACCGCCGTTGACATGTCGGCTTCCACCAACTGCGGCGGTCTGTGCGCGGCAGCAACGTTACGACGTAACTAAATCTACAAATTATTTTCCGCCTGGTAAATTCAGGCACCGTTAAAACTGGTTTATTATAATTTAAATGGTAATATAACATTTAGGAAAAAATATGCGTTTGTTTGCTGATGATCAATTGAATATTACCTTCGTTTATAAAATATAGAACTTTGTTAATATTGAAGTTCATAGAGGTTTAACAAAATATTATCAGATTATATTATAGTTTATTATGATTGTTGTGACAACATTTCCTGGCTCTGCATTGGTCGTGTTCCTGGTTCAATGGCGTCTTCAATGACAAACTGATGCCAACATTTTACAGCAGTGTTATATGTTATATATATATAATTATATATACCATATTAAAGATAAATAGTTTTTGTAACATTATAAAACAAATAGCAAGGAAAACAATTGTCTCATTCCTATCATCGTAATAATTATTTGTTATTAATAAAAGCGTTCATATCAGCATCACTAAAATATTGGTATACATCATGTAACATGTCTACTTTTAATATTCGTGATGAATAATAATGGACCGGAAAATAGTAGCAAATATAAATTAGCAATTTCAAAATTTGAAGATTAAATCAAATTGAGTCTTTGATCACAGGTCACTCATATGTACATGCAACGAAACAGCAGGAACATTGTGTTGTTGTCATAAAAATAAGATAGACTTTTAAAAATTTTCCAATGCTTTGATTCCCCTTCACAACCACTCGGAGTATCGGACAAGTTAACATTTTGGCGGACAAGTAGATTTCAAAACTTACTTGTCCAGCGGACAAGTAAATATTCTGGCTTATTTCTATCGCTGTAGATTCACAAATACTAATGCGTGCTTTTAACACATTTACACTTAAGCTTGTGCATAGGAGATACAGCCAGTTCCTAACCATAAAAATTATTTAAAATATTTGTTAGCATGAAAGATGACATATCTTTATTATAAATGGTTGTAACTTTATTATTTCCCATTGCAATTTTAAATGTGATATAATTAGAAAGCAGATTAAAACAAACTATCTAGTTACATTGGCCAATTTGACGTTTGGTAACACTGTGGACCAGCAGATAGCAAAATATTTTCCAACAAATTCAAATCACAAATGTGAGTTGACTTGTGACTTTACTATTCATGAGAAATTTTCTCCATGAGCAAGTTGATTTTATACACCATTCTTTCCAAAAAAACAAAGGCATAACAACTGTATATGTATCTCGAGTAATCATTTTGTTATGTATAATTGTGTTGTAATACCGCCATGCAAATCTATTAAAATACAATATGTCGCTCCACAGAGCAGAATTATGCAAATTTATGAAATATGTTATGTCAACCATCTCATTTTGTGGCTCGTTTCTTAAACTAACCAACTAGTAAACTAAACTGATGAACTTGGTCAACATCACAACAAAAATTTATTTTTTAATTAGGCACTATCGTTGAAAATAACATTGAGTTTGTGGCCGCCAAAATTGCGTCATGCCCAACCTGCAGCTGGATGAAAATAGGTGCCGTTCACTCCATTTCGAAGCAGTCGGCTTCAGAATACATTTTCATGGACAAATATCGCATCAGTTAGCATGTTGGGGCACATCATAGCGTCTGTCTGCTTGTCTGCCTCATTATTATCAGGTTGAGGTAAAATTGCGGAATAATCCTTAACAAATTGTTGAAATTCGGCAATCTTTGTTTTCAATTTGCAAGGTGTTCTTTCTTTGCTGTGTAACCAATCAACGGCACCAATTTGGTGATTTCTCCAAATAAAAGTATTGGCCTGGTCCATGTTGGTCTGGTTCGTATCGGACCATGTTGGTAGATAGCCCATTACAGTCCAGATCATGTTGGTCTGGGTCATTTCTGTCCAGACCATGTTGTCTGGGTCATTTCATTCCAGACCATGTTGGTCTGGATTATTTCTATCCATATCATGTTGGCCTGGGTCATTTCTATCCAGACCATGTTGGTCTGGGTAATCTCTATCTAGACCATGTTGTCTGGGTCATTTCTATCCAGACCATGTTGGCCTGGGTCATTTCTATCCAGACCAATCTAGACAATGTTGGTCTGGGTCATTTCTATCCAGACCATGTTGTATGGGTCATTTCTATCCAGACCATGTTGGTTTGGATCATTTCTATCTACACCATGATGGTCTGGGTCATTTCTATCCAGACCATGTTGGCCTGGGTCATTTCTATCTAGACCATGTTGTTATGGGTCATTTCTATCCAGACCATGTTGGCCTGGGTCGTTTCTATCCAGACCAATCTAAACAATGTTGGTCTGGGTCATTTCTATCCAGACCATGTTGTATGGGTCATTTCTATCCAGACCATGTTGGTTTGGATCATTTCTATCTACACCATGATGGTCTGGGTCATTTCTATCCAGACCATGTTGGCCTGGGTCATTTCTATCTAGACCATGTTGTTATGGGTCATTTCTATCCAGACCATGTTGGCCTGGGTCGTTTCTATTTAGACCATGTTGTTATGGGTCATTTCTATCCAGACCAATCTAAACAATGTTGGTCTGGGTCATTTCTATACAGACCATGTTGTCTGGGTCATTTCTATCCAAACCATTTAGGCCTGGGTCATTTTTATCCAGACCATGTTGGCCTGGGTCATCTTTTCAGACCGCATTGGCCTGGGTCATCTCTATCCAGACCATTTGGTCTGAATCATCTTTTCAGACCATGTTGGCCTTTGGTCATTTGTATCCAGACCATGTTGGCCTGACTGGGTCATCTCTGTTGAGGATATGTTGATCTGGGTCATCTCGGTGTATGACTGTCTAGTTCACCTCAGTCCATGATGTTGTAGTTACTGTAGGTTGTATTTAGGCATGTTGTGTATTATCTCAGAGCCAAGTGATCAAATGAGACTGACAGACATTTATTTTTACCTTGCCCAAATAAGGCCTGTACTACAGTTGGACCATGCACATTTGATGGGTACACTCTGTTCAGGCAACAAACCAAGGACTATTTGATTTTTATCCAACTGAATACGAAAGGCATATGTGATAACTTGTTAAATATGAGGTACAGGGTAGTTTTAGGAATATTATCTATTGAAAATGGGGCACTATGTCTTGTTTTTTGAATGATATGCTTTTCTGGACGTGTTGAATCCACCATAATTTGAACCAAGACATTGCGAATTTGAATAGTGTTAATGAATTGACTGACTTGTGTTAGAAATTTTACAAAGTACAAGAGTAAGAGTATGTTCCCTTTTCAATTATGTGGCCTGACGATCAGACTGTTTATTGTTGTGGTAATTGTAGATGCACACCATTCATCATGAATAGACCTTGGCCGTGTTGGAGATGATGTTTAGCTTTTCCCAGTGAAATAGATCATTGAGTGTACAGCAATAAATCACTGAATAATTGCACAATGGCCCGTGTGGAAGCTAATTGGATTCTATGCAACAACTGCCAGTGCATGTCAGTATAATAAATGATGTGCAGCCAGCAGGTTACATCTTCATTAGAGCTACAGCAATAGTCCACAGCAGGCCTCGAAGTTAACATTCTGAGCTAGTAGCGTTGCGCTCCTAAAATGAAATATTTAGGAGCAAAACATATTTTTAGGAGTACAGATGCGCTGACTAATATTAAAATGCAAATCTATACGTGTCATGGCATTTTATTGAACACAATTTTATGCCAAATAATCAACACTATGTACAGCGTTCTGAATTATCATCTTTCCTACTATACATAACATTTTGTTTGTAACAAATTCCACATACAGTTATGAAATTAGACCTACCGTTAGTCATGCATGCTACCCAGTAATTGTTTTGATATTTATATCTATAACCATAATAATTACTTAAGCGATTGAATGCTTTTACATTATACGTATTTATTTTGACTCTACATGTATATATCCATACAGTCTTAACACAAGGAATATATATATATTCTGACAGGCATTAGATTTAATTTTTTGCTTAGGCACACACTATTTCAGTTTAAACTTCAAACAAACAAAAAACAGCTAGTTGGTTAAGAGTTTCCCCTTTCTGCTGGTTGCCCAAATCACCAAGTGATACAAGGGTGGACAGAACAAGGGTGCCTGCATAGGACAATGAACTCAGCCTTGGGCAACAAAGTCATCAGTCACTTGCTACAATTTATCAATATTTGCTGCTGTAGGGGTTAAGCAGGGGCAGAGAAAGGAGTTAAAATGTCATCGTTCACAATTTGTTTGATGACTAATACCTTTTAATATATCAACACAAGGGCCCAAATGGTAATAAATGGACACACTTCTAAGTCATCGTGACTAAAGCAATTTATCTATTAGCAGGCGTAATATTATACTCGCAAATGCCACTATCTTTTGTGACTAGGTAGTTGCAACTTCAAGCCCTGCACAGTGTTCTTGCTGAATGTATCACTTAATTTAGTGTATACACTGTACACACTGCTTAATATATTAGTTAGCTACAAACAGATTGTTGTTTCTGAACATTCATGAAAGACGTATATCAGGCCAGGGATAAATTACGTTACAATGTACCAGTAATCTATTATTTAGTTTCCATCTTATTACTATTACATGCTGAAAGCATTGTCACCTATTATTACTATTATTACATTTGAAGCTATTTACTATTACATTTTCCATAGGATGTTTTAGTCCTTTGGCCGATGGTCCAAAGGAGTATTGCCATCACTCTGCGTCCGCCGTTAGCTACCGTATCTCAGAAACCGTTCATCTTAGGGCACTGCCACTATGCACGAGAAATCTGTATTTGATTGAATCATTTTAAGGGCTCCCTAGGGCCTCCAAGGACCCCAAAACTGGTAAAAATGTAACATTTTGCCTATTTTTTCAAAAACTGTTCAGCAACTAATTTTGCATATACATTTCATGTGGTAGTGCCACTATACACAAGAAATCTGTATTTGATTCAATCATTCTAAGGGCTCCAAATGTCCCCTAAAATGCTAAATTTCTTAACTAAATGGTCTTCTGTAGCAGCAGCTCTAGCAGGCTTCCAGTCCTTTTGTTCAACTAATCCCTTTTCCCACAACATCTGTTACACTTCACTGTGGCTGGCTGGTTAAAGTGTGACTAATCTGTAATTGGTCACTGGCAGAGGCTTGGGTCACTGTGGCTGGTGGTAGGAAGTATGACTAATTTGTAATTGGTCACTGGCAGAGGCTTGGGTCACTGTGGCTGGTGGTAGGAAGTATGACTAATCTGTAATTGGTCACTGGCAGAGGCTTGGGTCAACAAACAGAGCACCAGAAACAGAACACTATTTCTCTTCCCAAAACATCTGTCACATGCGGAGTCTGTGTCTTGTATGGATATATATTTTATGCAGTTGTTTTATATAAGCAGAAAGTTAATTGAAATTAGTTATTCATAGGCTACAGAAAAGTTATTCCCGGTTTCTCATCGATGCATGTTTTTAAAAATATGTGCCACAACATTTTATTTTCTATTATAATTATTCCTCTAAATGCAAGACGTGGTGCAATAAGTGAACAGTAAACATGTAAACATTTTACTTCCATCATAACCCTTAATGATCTGTAACTATGATTCACCAAAAAACATTTGATTAATAATTACCTACAGGGTTGTTTGATTTATGCTGGGCTGAAACTGTTTCTTCCCGGCAGAAACAGCAACAATAGGAAATACATGCCATTGATAGGCAAACGTGTTCTTTTTATAGAAAATGTCAGTTTCTTTCTGTACCTGTACGTATGATAACCATTTGTCCACCATGCTCACAGTAAACATCACATGAATGATAAAAGGACGATCACTGCCATTTAACTTGTGGATTATTATTATTATAAAACTGTTCTGCTACTGCTTGGTGGACAGACAGACTTCTACGGGAAACAACATTGGTGTAAATTATCATCCCATTATTCTTACTGACAAAGACCTGTAAGTTAGGTGAGTAACACCTTCAAAGTTACTGGACTTCAGTGAAGTTGATACAAAAGTTTGACAAAGGCTTCAAGTTCAAACGATCTATCACCGCCCAGCTGCCCCATTTTAAATTTTCTTTAGGCTACCCTTTGCTCTCAGATAATCTGTCCTCTTAATTGTATACATAAAAACATAATCTGGCATAACTTTATACATTTTTGTAGCAGCACATTTGTATTTCAAGTGTATCATATATTTATCACTTGTTGTGTATTACACCCAGCTGTGGAGCTAAGATTCTCTGCCTGCTATTGTTTGATGGAAACTGTGACTAATCTGTAATTGGTCACTGGCAGTAGCTTGTGTCAACAGACATCATTAAGCCACTAGACCCCTGTTAAACTGGACAGTTGCCTGTAGGTTTTAAACTGTATCAAACAGTGAGTCTACCTTTTGCTCTCAAATAATCTGTCCTCTTAGTTTTACACATAAAGACATAATTTGGCATAACTTGATAAGTCTTCTAGTGTATCATTGCAACATAACATATTACATACTGTGTGCCACATTTGAATGTTGTGCATGTAATATTTCCATGCAATCCATTTGCATATATAATGTAAAACTTCAACAGCCGTTTTCTTCATTTTCACTTTTTTGACCCCTACCATGTTCAATGCTCCATAACGTCGCAAATTTTTTTAGCAGTAATAATTTTTGAAACCATGTAAAGCACCCTACCAAACCTTTACAAGGATGTAAGAAAACAATGTTACAATTTTTCCGACTTATCACTTATTTGGTCAGCCAGGGTCACATATCAACGTATTAGTCCAAAGGACTTCAGGGCCACTTGGTCCATTTTTAAAATTTACATGATCAACATTTCTTAAGATATAACATTATTAAGTACACATACTCTCTGTGATGCAAGACTTTCCAACAGTTATTGTTGTATCTGGTTATTTAATTTTAACTTTATAAATTTATTAATTCTGAAAGAAATTTTTGTAATGGCAAAACAGCCAGGAATTGCACTTTCTCACGCAGATTTTCCAGAAATACTGGTTTTGTTCCAGATGTCATTAATAAAGATACTGCGAGAAATAGTGCGAAGCTGCTATGAACACTTCCAGCAGCCCCACCTACTGACACAGTCTGGCACAGAGATGCCAGCCACTGAGGCACCCATCAAGATTATCAACAACACAGATGGCTCGGTCGTGTTTATTAGTGGAGACAATAGAACTGTACTTGAAGATGGGAGTAGCACAAAGGTGTTTATCTTTGTTCTTTTGCACAGGAGTGAAGTGTATGTCTTGTACTGCTCTTTGTTATTGTTTCCCTCCAGGCCTTTAGCCAGAAGTTATTTTTTATTAGTTTTATATTAATCAAATGTGCCTTTTATTTAGCTGTCATTGGCTAGTTTCGTTTTCAGTGACAACCCTGTGTCATTTGAGCCATTTATTTAATTGATACTGATCTATTTGATTTGTTTCATTACCACTTGCGCCAATACTAGTCACTAATGTGGGTCCCTAGCCTTGGAACTATTAGTTAATGTAGTGGCCAGCTGTACCCCTCTAAATTCCACCAGTCTTATCAGTTGTAATAACTCGTCTCGGCCTGTCATATATGCCAATCTTGAAGACAGACAGACAGGTGTCTGGCTTAGCCCCTGTTTCTCTCTACTACTCCCTCTCAGGAGCCCCCTCTCTTTCTAAATCTCTACGCATTCCTCTTATCTCAGCTGCGATCTCCATTTCTTGCAGCCTTGATGTTCCTCCACCTCTCCTGTACAGTAGTCTGCAAGTGACCTGCCCACATCATCATACTTTGTACTAATATTAGTCTTCTCATTAAGCTTCACCACATCCCCATCAGGTCTGGGTTGAACAGAAATGGAGCCCGTATGACTCAACATGGTAGGCTCCATTGGTGTCCGGTGCTAGATCAAAGCTTACGTGATGAATAACTAAGCCATGAAACAAGTCTGGTTTTAGGTTGATATTTACGACTAACAACCTAATTGCATTGAATTTTTATGTAATAGAAACGTAATAGGCTAACTTTCGGAACAATGCCATTGATGTAGTTATCTATAAATAAATTGTCTTGGTGTTTTATTTACAAGATAACATTACATTTGTCACCTTCCAGATTTTACACTGTGTCAAACCTCGATCAGATAATTAATGTTACTACCTGGTTGTTATTATTATGATGTACTTTTAAATCGTCTGCATTTCATTTTGCCCATTGATACTACAACTGGTTATATCTGGCCTGATTGCAGTACGCAGCAGTACCGAGTATAGAAGCCACAGTGCCCCTTACATCAATGCAAAGCTCAACGCCAGTACTCCTCTACAAGAATGCCAACGCCAGCACAGGTGAACCACGGGGCAACAATGCGTATAAACCAGGCAAGTGGCAATCAGCATGTTTTACTTATTCAAAGCATAGATATTAACACTGATTATGTAATTATTTAAAATATCGAATTTATTAAATGAAAGATATTATAAAAAGGTTATTTTTTAAATGAAAGATATTAGAGAAAATATATAACGACAAAAAAAATGTATAAAATAGAAATATATGGGAGAAAACATTAGTGTTAAATTCAAACTTTACTTACAGTTGGTCACATTCATCTCAAAACGACGTAAATCAGTTGTGAAATGCCTAATTGTTGTGGACGACGTTTGCAGTGTCTTCCAAAGGTTGCGACCGGCAGTTCGTGGAGATCTTTGTGTGTTTCTTTTGTGAAGAGGAGTTCTCTGAGAAGACGGACCTGCAGCAGCACCAGCGGCAGTGCACGGGCCGCCCGCCGGACCTGTGCAACAGCGTGTCGACCCGCTCCCGTCGGCCCGTCATCTACAAGCGCAACTGGTCCTACATGTACAAACCACCGCAGAAGAGAGACTTCTTTGAGTCCCTCGGTCTCGTGTCCCTCTCGAAGGCGGATGTCATCCGACGACGGACTGACTCGAAGGCGCTCGAACTCGACGTCGAGGTGATCGACCTGGAAGACCCGACGTTCGAGCAGACGCTGACGCCATCGAAGAGTCCGCGGCCGATCTTCTGCCGGCGCGGCTCGAGCTCGGTGAAGGTGGAGCCGCCAGACGATGACAAAGACTTGAGCGACAACGAGAGCAGCAAGTCGGACGCCAGTAGTGAGATCGAGTACCACCCGCGCAAGAGCGTGTCCCTGCTCAGCATCGACGTGACGTCGGTGCTGGGACAGCGCGTCAAGAGACACGTCAAGTTGCCGGGAGGCGGTGATGAGATCGACGACGTGTTCGACGACAACCAGCTGCAGTACGAGAAGTTCTGTCGCACGCCGGTCAAATTGAAGGGTGGCGTCGTGAGGCGACTGCGCCAGCGCGGTGACGTCTTTCCAGTGACGTTTCGGAAGACGCGACGCACGTTGCAGCATAGAGCGCACACGTACTCGTTCAACCATCGACAGCGGCTTGACATGTATCGGCGTCTGGAGACGGGACTCAACGCCAGGTCGCGGGCGTTGAAGCGATGCATGCGCCGGTGCCGCGTCGTGTTGTGGCGACTTACGGCGATGGACATGCGGCGCTGGGTGAAGCGACCGGCGCCCACGTTGACGGTGGATCTGTCGCCGCTCACGCCCTACCAGATCGCACGCTGGTGTACGCCCGAGAAAGGCCAGCCGAGCATATTTCCGAGCACGCCCGACCGGCTGTCTCTCAGCGACCCCGTCCTGCAGGGAGTGCTTGGCCTCAAGATGCGACTGTCTCCGTCGCACCATCAGCAGCGTCGCTTGACGCTGTCGCAGGTCGTGTCGGAGGACGTCAACGCGGAGGTGCAGCAGCAGAAAGCGTTGGTCTACCGGATCGTGCTGTCGGAGATCGGCGCAAGCAGCGGTGACGGCGGCAATCCCGCCGACCTGACGCCGCCCGCCACCCCCGAAGACGACGCCGACAGCAACCAGCACGACCTGAGCAAGGAGTCGCCCCGTAAGATGCACTACACCGACGGCTCCAGGGTGGCCCCCAATGAGAACACGCATACGAAACATACACAGGAGGCCGGCAAGGGCGTCTCGCAGGCGTCGAAGAACTACGGCAAGACGGGGAAGATGGTGAGGAACGTTAGGCATACGCACACGGCGGCTCTACGGACGCTCGTCGGATGTCCGGATAACGCGATGGCTGGTGATGCAGTAGTGGCCGCCGCGGCAAGCACACAGGTGCTGTCGAGGACTAACAATGTGGTGTCGCCTTCGAGCACTGGTAGCACCGTCTCGTCGAAAAGGATCATCACAAACGGCAACGTTCCGAAGGTGTCTCCGACCCAGACAAAACGTTGCCTGGTTTGGGACGCGTCGCGTTCGTCTAATCGCCGATTCGTAACAAAACAGTTGACGCAAGTGGAAGACGTCGTATTGATATCGGACGACGAGGCGACACCGACAGAGCCCGTAGCTCAAGGGAAGCGCCAGCGGAGCGCCGTCGGCCGACCTGGGCCGGCGATGAAGCGGAGGAAGACGGGCGAACGGCGTGCTCCCGACATGCTCTTCAACTGTCACCTGTGCGGTGAGGCAGTCACCTTCAACGCCGACGTGCAGACGTACATCACGCAGCACTTCGCCAGACGCCACGGCGTGCCCAACATACAGCTTGTGCAGAAGGTGGGAGACGACGGGCGCATGGTGGTGACGATCGTGGAGGGCACGCCGCCTCCAACGAGACCAAGCTACCGCTCCGTGCACAGGCCGTCGGCGGAGGGGCCGCCACAGCAGCGACACCCCGTCAACAAGACGGCTCCACAGTCGCCGTCCAATCGCCGTCTGACTAGACGCAATTCGGTACGGGATAACGGTATAACGACGAGAGCTGGCACAACGGTCCGGCGTCCACAAACAGCGCCAGTTGTCGACTTTATTTGTATAGACTGACGTCGCCGGCACACTTGGACGTAGCAGTGATATCGGTATTGGCGGCGTATAATAACGAACGGGTCACACTGGAATATTCTAGCGTTTTCTCGTTCCTTATTAACTCATGCGTGGGTCATATACTTCTATAAACAGGACACTGTGTGTGGTGGATTGGCGCAGCGTGTGCGTTAGCTGGCTTCTACATGCAGTCTGTAATGTCGCGTACATTGAATGCATTGTTGCAGTCGTAATTAAACCTTTGACTTGGTTTGCGCTCAAGGGAGCTTCCGGGAAGCGTGTACAGTGACACAACTGTATCTTGTACGACGGCGAGGCAACTCCGTGCTGTAATTTAGGCAATTAAATTTCACAAGGGTAGTAGACTGTAGACTGGCGGGCTCGTTGTGTGGACAGTTGGACACAGAATGATGTGCCAAACGCACATGAATTTAGCATTTGTTTCGCCAAACCGCTAATATTTGGCCCAGCAGTTGTTAACTCACGTGTTCTCTTGTGCAGATAAATGTCACGGCATCTTCGAATCCGCGTACAAATTGCAAGAACTGACAATCTTATGTGTATAGTAAAGCCACACGTATGCTCCAAATCAGATGGGGATTGATGCATCAGTGCGGAAGAAAAACAGTACCCGTTTCTTCCGAGTTGGTGTATTTATTTTTAAACGTAAACGTGCCTAAAACGTACGTACGTACGTTAAAAAGTATTATCCTTATGCTATTGCCAAACAATAATTCATGCGAAGGACCTGTGCATAAATGGTTACGTTTACCGCATGTCTTCCAGTAGTGATAATAGTGCCACATTTGTTCACGTTATTCGTAGGTGAAGTGTCAAATGGTGACGTGTGATTATTGATTAATCGTACAGTGATTGAGGTCACCAACAACCTTCAGCTGTTGGTGGGTACATCTCTCCACGCAGTTTATATAATATGTTGATCTTGCAGCATTTAGCGAGTGCCGAAGTCCAACTAACAACATGTGAAATAGATAGGATGTATTTAAAGTTTCGCGAACTTAACTAGGCACGTGTATGTGTACGTAGTAAGCATCTGTGTACATAAATGTTTTGCTTACGCGTATCAATTGTGTACACCTGACGGACCAAAATAGATTGCCAACGTCCCGTTTCAAATCACGAATACACTCGGTACTACACCGCATTGTGTTTGATGACCTAGTCGAGTCGATTCGTGTCTTCGAGATCACGACTCGCATGCGATATACCCGCGTGTTCCCCAAAGCGGGCCAGTATAGTAATTATCATGTCATGTTACATGTATGTTGTAAATATATTTTATCTGTAGCATTTTGCGTACAAGCGATGTGATGATTTGTTGTCGCGATCAGGTCAAATAGAGTTATGCTTGGAAAAACTGGATTTGTTAGGACGGATTCCTAGTCCATCTTGCATCGACTTGCAGTTTATTTATGTTTTGTTTTGAAGTTATAGAAAATGGAATGTACAAACACGAACGAATGGAACGATTTTTTTCATTTCCAGGTTGTGTATTGTTTATTTCGGTACAGTTAGAGCCCTAGATATTTGTGGTCCGTTTCAGTCGAATAAACCGTAACTAATTTATAGCTTTGAATAGATGCGTCAGTTACACATTAACCTCATCGCCATTGTCTTATTTATTACCTGTGTTTTTATGAGTTTGGAGAGCGATGCCGATGGACCACTGCCGATTGTCGGTAGTGTCTAAAACTTATTGCCAGTAAGCTGGATGTCAAAATGTGGAAACAGCGCACATGTATAGTAATATTGTGTATGATAACCGAGTGACCCAAATCTGCCAAACTGCGCTATACGGTTGGAGGCCGTTTTTGTAGGAGTAACGGCTTATCCGATTAATCGTGTGATAAGTCTAATATGTCAGTCGTGTCAACGAAGCAATGTATGATGTATAAACGTATACCCGTGTCTGCATTCCGTGCTTGTCTCTTGTTCTACCCACTAGTCCACCCTCGGATTTGAAGGGGGACATCATCATACACGTATATGTGTGTCTTGTTTCCATTATGCACCTATCACTTATTCGCAAATACACCTGAAAGAATTATATAATTGTCTGACAGTTTCATGTATTATACCTCTAAAGTATAAACTGTACATTTGGACATGGTCATGCCGATACATTATGTAGTACAGCAGTGCAGCGGTATACCAAGCCGTCGTCTTTGTCAAACCCTGACACGATCGTGCTTCTATTCATACCTTCTGCGTGACGGGCGAGTCGTTAACAATGTTTTGCAAGGCAGTACACACATGCCAATAACTAAAATCGACTGTCGAGTGTGCTAAAGAAACAACACCAGATTGTCCAGATGGATAGCGGATATATTTTTGAAGTAAGAAGACCACATCGACGCCTGCATCTTTCTACACAGCAGACATCATATTTGGTTAGTCTGCGTTTTTCAGATACTCCCAGGAACGCTAGATCACCTGTCTCACCACTACGTTCTGATTGTAAAACTAAAAAGTAAAATAACATTGGCAACATCTGTAATGAATTTTAAATCATCTGAAACTATAGCCTAAATCTTCGGTGGTCCCTTGCTTTAATGGTGACTTGCGCATCCCTATTCACGATTTTGCCTTGAGATTCCTGTATGTTACGCCCCAGATATTATATTCCTAAGGATATAGATGTTTATTAAATGATTATATATATATACTGTAATTAGATTGACGATGTCGCTCGGTAGACGCTAGTAGTTATATGGGTTTTTGTAAACCTCGATGGTGGTGGGGACGGGGCTCCCATGCTGAAATTCTAAGATGTCAGCTTCTGGTGTAGTCATCTGTGTGTAGACACGTGACCGGAGGTAGTGCCTCCTGGCAGTACGGGTGGGTAGCGTGTAGGTATGATGTTTCAAGGGAATACTTAATGAACCTTCGCAGTATGTGCGTGTGTAAGGGGGGGGCAATATAATCTTAAACGCCTTCAAGAAGTAAGAGCTGCCAATTATGCATTCTATCGTCCGTTGACACTCGTGACATGTACTCGACGAGAGGTCAACGGGAAACCCACGCCTCAACTGCTCGCCGAAACGTGAAAGAACACCGCCTCCTTCGTCACTTTGTCATGGTCGTCAAACTGTGGGAATGCGAGTGGAAAGACACGAGAAACGACCCGAGCGTGAAAAGGTTTCTGGACGGTGCCTTTCCCCGATGACGACACGTGCGATGGAAGATGACGTCACAACAGTTCTTAATAGTGCGACATTCGTTTAACGGAAGATTTGCGCGCACGCTTTGTCGAGATGAAGTCCATCTTCAAGAACATTCACATGGCCTGCGATGACCTTGAACCGTTCATGCATCGATACACCGAAGAACACAACATCGTGGCAATCACGCGGCGCCTGCTCGTTGGAAATTATCGCGTCTACCAGGTCATCGAGTACCCTTCAGTCCCCTGCTCCCGACGATTCGGCGAATCGGTGTCCGCGGCACGTCGCGAATGAGATGTCCACAAGCCATCATCGCGAACACCAATAAGTTGTCGGGCAATTCGAGCTATGGGAAATTTATTACCAATGTCGATCGGCACCGTGACCTCTTATATATGGAGAAGAGGGCATCGATCATGATCAACGGTCGATGGTTTCGACAGTTCGACGTCGTCACCATACGAGATCGAAACGCACAAGAGAAGCGTCAAGTATGCATTGGCCATGCACGTGTAGTATGGTCGTTTTTGATATGTACCGGGAAAAATTGTTACCAAGGCATATAAGGTATTAAGAGAAACTCTGGGGCACAATTTTACGGAAAGATTAATCCTGCATTATATCAGTACAATTATTTACATAAAAATCATAAAATGTTTATTTGTGAATTAATTACTGAAAATTAGTGTGATTTTCTCAATATTGATTTATTCACCCAAAATACTACTATAATAAAATCAAAATATGAAGGACAAACGTGGAATCTCCACATAGTGTTATCTAAGAGATACATCTATAATAGTAGGGCCATGACCAAGCAACATTGCAAAAAAATATCGGAACAAACTGGAATTGCATATATTCTACGGTATATGTACTATATAAAAAAACAGCTAAAATATGTTCGCGTCCTCAGGCATTTCGTTCTCTTCCGGTTTCACTGGAGCAGCATTCTGACACTACCTCGACACAACTGACCCCACTTTTCCGACAGGAATAAAGATTGGTGCTGCAGGGATTTCGTGACGATGCCTTAACTTTCCAGCGCACACACTTCAGAAGATCATCGGGGGCAGGTTCCATGTCGGTCATGACAGGCGCCAATCTACCATTCCCACCATCCACCCCCATTCGCACGGTTCCATTTGAGACTGTTCCTAATCATAACCTGCAAATGCACTCTGAGACTGTTGGAATGCAGCTCTATCCGTCGGGGGAAGTCGCTCTGGTAGCATCGTGGAAGAGGTTGTTACTGCAAGCTCCCTATAGCGAATTTAGTCAATGAGTCGGCTGGCTTTCCGCCATACATATTGATGAAGATCCGTGCACCGGCTTCTCCAAAAGCATTCTGGATCGCATCCTACTGCTCACCATTATCGCACTTCTTCCGATTTCTGGACAAGCTTGAGGATCCTGCATTTTCCGTGACCAAATACGGCAGAGGTTGTGTCACAGCCAATGTGATGAAGAACAGTCTGCTCTAAGGGTGCTACAGCTTCTCTGCTATGAATGAGCTTCAACGTCTCTTCTGTGCTTTCCTGGATTCTGATCGTAAGTGGATATTAGCCTTCTCTGTGTTCCAGTGGCAGCAAATAAGTTCAGCATACAACTAACTGCATTGATAGGCATATTCCAGCTGCCTATCCTCTCTGCACGAATGAACAGCTTTAAAGTGTCGATGTACTCCATGTATATCAGCGAAAATTTTGCCGTTCTTGAACACTTCATTTGCTCACACTTGATGTCTTCCATGATGTTTATCAGCTTCAGGAGAGCAGGTGAGTCGCCAGTACTCTCAACACCGATTTCGTGATTTCTAAGCTGTTCGTAGTATCAACGGAGCTCTTCTACTTCAGTCTCATTCAGTCTCTTGGTGGACTCGTGTAAATCGCAGTCAAGTTCATCCAAAGTGAAGTTAAACCCCCCGAGACATTCCGAGTCAGCATCATTACAAACTTCCTCACTTTCGCCCTCTAAATTGAATCCCCCCAAATCTTCGTCAACCTTTTGAACGGTTGTCTTGTGATGCACCATGACAGGATCACCGTCGCCGTCCGGACCTGATTTCCTCGGAAGCTCCGCTTCTACGAGTCTGGCTATGAGTGCAGCTTGAACTAGAAAATGTCCTCTTAGAGTTGTCTCTTTTAGGACCCCAGGATCCACAAATTAATAGCATGATATAAAGGTTAAGCAGGAACATTATTTAATATGCCAGTGGGAATATGGGACTGTTAATTAAAGGAAATGAAGGTTTGAATAGGACTGGCACACTAAAACACACGTAAGTTCAGAACATAATTCATTTGATATAATATATCCGCAAAATAGGCTTAAAGAAGTTTGACATGACAAGATTAAAGAACTTTGATAGTGCATCTAGGCACAGATCATGTATGCTTATATCGTGTATGTGGTTTCCGAAGTGAGAAGTCATTGAAATTTAACTGAAAAGGGGTCCTTCACTATAACGACTATAATTATTTCCAAGGAGGATTGAAGAGGAGTTTTCACATTATTAAAGAGCACCAAAAAGCGCTTTGATTTATACCATATATGCTTAAGTAAAAAAAATTCCCGGTAGCCCATTATTTGGACATAGAACGACCATACTAGTGGGCTTCTTTGTGTTACAGTAGGCCAGGCCAAATTGCGCATATTCGACTTCTACTACGATTTCATGGACAGGTACCTGGAATGTCCACTCTGCGAGTACTGCGAAACTGACACAGATAACGCTTACTTGGCTCTATCCGGAAAGTCCGTCGACGACCTCGTGACCCCGGAACTGCGAGAACACTACTTTCGTCACTGCTCTGAATGGCTGCCGTCCGAATGTTGCGCCGAACATCAGAGCTAGTACGTGTTCTGTGGACTGGCCGGACGTCAGTGGAGAGGCACCGAGTCGTGTTGCAAGGCGCGCAATGCGTACGACAAGAGAACACCGGGACTCTTCAAGGCTGAGTGGTCCGGGGATGCTTTCCCGGATCTGTGCAGCAAGACCTACTATTATTCGGGACCCACCGGCAAGTACAATACCAAGGGACTAAACAAACGTCTCAACACCATCGACAGACAGGCGTTCCTGGACGTGCTCACCAATCGTCGGAGCAGTAGCGGAAAGAACCGTGGCTTCTAGGTGAATCACTCGTCCGTGCTGACGTGCATACAGGAACGTGCGGCCTTGACCTACTTCTATGCCAAGCGCGTGGTCAACGAGGACGGAGTTCCCACGGGTCCGGTGGACGTGTAACGTTCGATTGCGTCTGATGCATGCAAGTTTACGCTGAAACACTGCTGCCACTAAAGGGGAAATACGCCCCTATGGAAGTTTGGGTTATAGGCGATTCGTCACGCTATTAAGCAGAAAGTAGACAAAATAGATTTTTTTAAATAAAACTATTTAGACAGATGTGCAATCATTCGTCATAGGACATTATGTCACGAACGCGAGCGGTAGTACTCGTAGGTGTAGAAGCAGCAGTCAGGGTGTACTTGAACGTCTTGTACGTCTTGTTGAACGTCATCGGTGTGATGGAGGTATCGTGGTATCTAAGGACACGATGGATAACGTCAACAACACGACATCGAACGTGGCCTACTACTAAAACACGACGTCACGCGTTCGTTCATCATAAGCGATCATGGATACATGGAAACATCCGTTCACCTGTATCCGTTCACCTGGCGGGTCCGACGGGATGTGGTAAGACTACGTTCGTGACGCGCATGCTACGTCACGCCGCAACGATGACAGATCCGCCTCCCGAGAAGATCACGTGGTGTTACGGAGAATCGCCAAGCGGTTATGCCACTGTTGTAGACGACGTGGTGCAGTTTGAGGACGGTTTGCCGAGCGTGTTCGATGCATCGACGAGCAACCTCGCGGTCATAGACGATCTGAAAACGGACGAACGGGTCACGACCTTGTTCACGAAAAAAAGTCATCACTAGAACACGTCCGTACTGTATCTCGTGTAGAACCTGTTTCCGAAAAACAAGGAGAGTCATACGATCTGTCTGAATGCTCAATATATGGTGGTCTTCAAAAATCCTCTTGACGCGTCGCATATAGCTCACTTGGCACGACAGATGTATCCCGGGCGCCTGAAGTTTCTACAAGACGCGTTCAAAGACGCCACGTCACCGCCGTACTGCTATCTCTTGATTGATCTTATATAGGACACGCCCGATGATATGCGCCTGCGTACGAGCATCTTTCCAGACGACGGCGTTCAGTACGTGTACCAACCTAAGGTATAACAAGTTAGTACATGCGCATCGTCTCTTCGTTCGCAAAATGTCTGAACTCGTGAAGAGACACTTTCTCTGCATACAGGCGCTGAACAGATACGAGAACGCCAAATTGAGGAGAGCCATCATCAACAACGCCGACGCCGATCTTCTTTACGCATTGGCCAACATATTGAAGAAGAACATTCCCTTGACCGCCGTACAAAGGCGACGTAGGTACAACACGAAACTGCGCAATTAGGACGGAGAGGCGTGTCCCAAAGAGGAGATCGTGTTTCTGTGTAAGGTAATTGTATGTACACGGTCATCGTGGTCAGCATATACAACCTATCGATCGGTCGCGGGAATCCGACTCTGTGGACGGCTCTGTTGAGCAGTTCGTTGGGTTACCTGATACCCAATCCGACGTTGAGCCGACAGAATGACTAATGATTTCTATCTGACATTGCCTAGTAACGCATCCATGAACAGGCACACCGACAACACGCTGACTCACTATATTACGACGTTACCACAACGTTTCACCCTGTCGGGACGGTGGGAGTGCGGACTGGTGGAGATACAGTACCCACACAGTTGGTACAACATGATAGAAGACGACGCATGGTTCAGTGTAACGCTACCGATAGAAGAGAAGAAGAACGTGGTTCATGACCAGGAAGGGAACCAGGATCGAGACCGGACACAATAAAGAACCTTGGATACTAGTCCGAATGATCAGCTCCGCCCTACGACGCGTGGCGGGAGAGGGAAGTAGTGTGAAATTGACCTACAATGCTATCACCATAAGATAACGGCGTACCTCTTCGTCAAGTTCTACCACAACCTGTTCTCCTCGACCGGTAAGGTGTAGCAGGACGAAGGGAACGGGTTGTCTTGCGACGACGTCTGACACGACTACATCTTCTTCGGCTTGGATCCTCACCCCCGACGCGTGCGACGACGGCTGCTTCCATCTGATACAAAAGGGCAACCTGCGCATCGACATTCATTTCCGCGATGCACTGACGACCATTGTGAATGTCGTTGCCTACGCCGAGTTCGAGACCGTGCTGGAGATCGACAAGAGTCGCAACGTCATCTACAACGTCTGATGAGATGGAGACCCTGCAGATTGCTCGCCTACTCGCCCTAGACCCGCGCACAGACTCGTTCGTTCGCGCTGTCCTACCCAAAAACAAACTACCCGCAACCGCGATAGACGCTTTCCCGATCTCCTTCGAAACCAGGTGAACATTGGATAGCACTGTACCTGGACGGCCACGGCGACGGATTCGGTGAATACTTCTGCCGCCACGATACGTCGAGTTCCGCAGATTCATGAATAACCACTTTATAGAATGGTCTCATGATTCCAAGAGATTTCAGAGTCTCTGTCTAACGTTTGCGGACATTAGCCGGTTTCAGTTATCAGTTTTCGTTCCAAACGTTAGGTATTAGTTTAACTTATCTCATCCGTAGTCGTGACGTTAACTAATACATTTAGCATTATATATCTTATTGTCGTTTTGAGAAATGGGTGTTTATTTGGCAATAAACATTACTTGTTTATCTACAGATAATGTGGAAAGACCATGATTTGTGTAATCATAATAATCAATTTAAAACATCTTGTTGTGAGTATATAGTGTTGTGTATGTGACTGTCTAGTGTCATATTACGAAGCGTGTGACAGAAGGCATTTAACGAATATATTAGCCCACCAACCGGGCCCCGGAACCGGAACTCCTGTTCGGCCCAGATACCAATACATACAGTATCGTACCAATGTTGCCTATTCGGCCCATTGCATATATCACATTCCCAACACTGAAATTAAATGTCTTTCATAATGTAATTGTGTAGCAACTAGCTAGAAACTAAAATTCAATACGTGCTGTATTATAATTTTAAAAGTCAATTCGCATTGTGTTACAAGTCCAAACGAAGTGGTGCACAACACACACGAGTCGATCTGCGCGGCGATGGCGGAGTTGCAGGTTTCTGCTGGATCGAGACGTCGTGTGGCGGTGCGGGTTTCATCAGATACGAGTCACCAAATTGTGCCCGGTTGCGCGGAGTCGTTGGAGTCAGCAGCTCGTATCGGAGTAGCTGGAGTAGTTGCTACCACATCGTCATTACGCAACAGCGGCGATGTGGCCACCTCTTGACGTCGTAGTGCCTCGGAGTCCACTGACGTCGTCTCGCCAGTACGCCGTAAATGATCGACATGGCAGTAGCGTAGTCTGTGACCAACACGAACAAGGTAGCGCATTGGCCCAAGCCGCTTAACGACCGAACCGAGTACGAACTTGATAATGCCATTGTCATAACAATTCTTCACCCTCACCAACTGCATCGGAGTGAACTCTCGCACTGATGAGTGCCGGTCGTGATATTGCGCTTGGATGTCTTGCTTGTTCTGCACGTCCATCGTCAAGTTTGGCTTCAGCAAAGTGAAGCGAGTACGAAGCTGTCTTTTCAGGAATAGTTCCGCTGGAATACGACCTGTGACAGCGTGCAGAGTTGTGCGATAAGTTAGCAGAAAGCTCTGCAGTCTCTGACTTTCCGAAACACCAGACTTGTTATACAGTGCGTGTTTGTGTAACACTGACTTCAAGATCTGTACAACTCTTTCCACCTGCCCATTGCTGGCTGGGTGGTATGGTGGACATTTTGTATGTTTCACACCATTTGTTCTCATGAATGATTCAAATTCAGACGCAATGAACTGGGGTCCATTATCGGTAACCAGTTCTTCAGGAAGACCCTGCTGAGCGAACAGTTTTCTCAGTTCTTCAATAGTCCGAGACGCGGTCGTCGATTTCATGGGAACTACTTCGAACCACTTTGAGAAATTGTCAACAACAACGAGATAGTTCATATTCTTGAACATTGCAAAATCTGCATGCACTTTAACAAGATTTAACAAGATTGCCATCCAGAAAATTACTCTGGATGGCAGTTGGACAAGGAAGCCTTTTGGCTTATCGAGAGTCCAATACTTTTTATCTACATGTATCCCGCCTTTTTAAGGTGTGTGTCGATTTTATTTTTAAACATATTCACGCTACTAGCACCAACACAATCAGGAGATAATCTGTTCCATTCATTTACAGTCCTTTGTGAGAATGAGAACTTTCTTATATCTAATCTACACTGCTCCTTTACTAATGTAGCTTCATGTCCTCTGGTCCTTCTATCTTTCTTAACTGAGAAAAAAATGTTTCTATCAATATTTTCATAACCATTCAATATTTTAAACACTTCTATGTGATCTCCTCTCAATCTCCTGGTCTCTAGTGTTGTTAAACCACATTCTTTTAGGCGTATTTCGTAACTAAGATCCCTCAGATTTGGTATCATTTTAGTCGCTCTCCTCTGTACTCTTTCTAGCATATCTATGTCCTTCTTGCGATATGGCCTCCATGCTTGTATACAATATTCTAAATGAGGCCTCACTATTGTTTTGTACAGCGGTACTATTAATTCTTTTTTCTTATACGCTATATTTCGCCTAATTAATCCAAGGATTTGATTTCCCTTTGACGCTGCAATTCCGCACTGCTCTGAAACCTTCATATCAGCACTAATGGTTAACCCTAAGTCCTTTTCTTTTACAGTAGTACTTAGAACAGTACCCCCCATTTTATATTTTACCTCTTCATTCCCATGACCTGTGTGGAGGCATTTACATTTCCCAAAATTGAACATCATTTGCCACTTTTCAGACCATTTGATCAACCTATCAAGATCATCTTGTAAATGCTGTCTGTCTCCATCACTTTTAATCCTTCTAAACACTTTTGTATCATCCGCAAATTTCAACACCTTGCTTGTTATATCATCGTCCAAATCGTTGATATATATTAAGAATAATATAGGTCCTAGTACTGATCCCTGTGGTACCCCACTCAATACCGATTTCCAGTTTGAAGCCTCCCCATCAACTACTACACGTTGTCTTCTGTCATTCAGCCATTTTTCTATCCAGTTTATTATACCATTTCCTATGCCATGGGCCTTTAGCTTAAGGAGTAATCTTTGATGTGGTACTTTGTCGAAAGCTTTTTGAAAATCTAAATATATGATATCTACTGGTGATCCCTCATCTACCCACCTAGTGATGTCTTCCAAAAAACATAACATATGTGTTAAGCATGACCTCGCTTTTAAAAACCCATGTTGAGATGGGTTTATCAAGTTATGTTTAACAAGAAAATCCACCATGTGATCTTTAATTAGTCTTTCTAATAATTTGCAAATCACTGATGTTAAACTCACTGGTCTATAGTTCTCTGACTTGTTTCTCGAACCTTTTTTAAATAACGGTATAATGTTTGCGACCATGGGTGACTTGGGTATTTCCATGGCATCAGTGTTGATTTGACAGGGTCATGTTGTAACGTTTGGCAAATAGAGCACGCGCTTATCATGTCTTCAATTGCTTTGTCGATGCCAGGGAACCAGAAGTAGCTGCGAGCAATGCCCTTCGTACGAACAATGCCAAAGTGGTCTTCATGTAGTCGTTGCAGTAACGCCGACCGATGACGTTCTGGTATTATCACTCGCAGCCCCCACAACACACATCCCTGATCAACTGACAGTTCATCACGTCGTCTATGATATGGCGCCAAGTTCGCATCAACTTTGCCTGGCCAACCGTGCATGACGAAGTCCTTCACCTTTGACAAGACTGGGTCATTTCTCGTGGATGCACCGATTTCCTTCGCTGTGATTGGCAACTCGTTCGCGTACGTGAAGTAGTTGACGTCAAGTTCAAGGTTTTCTCTAGCAACACCAGTTGGAGCTCTACTCAGAAAATCGGCATTGCCGTGTTCCTCTGAGCGTCGGTACGTGATGTCATAGTCGTGCGTTATTAGGATGAGTGCCCGTCTCTGAAGTCTCAAAGCGGCAAGCGTCGGAACCCCTTTCTTTGGCCCGATAATGGTCGTGAGAGGTTTATGGTTAGTGATGAGGCTAAACTTTCGACCATAGACGTACTTGTGGAATTTCTTCACCCCATAAATTATGCTCAGAGCCTCCTTTTCAATTTGAGCTTAATTACGTTCGCTTGTCGTCAATGTTCGTGAGCTGAAAGCGATTGGTCTCTCTGTGCCGTCTGCCATAATGTGCGATAATACTGCACCAACCCCATGTGCAGAGGCATCACATGCCAACACCAATGTTTTGTGCGGATCGTAATGCACCAACACATTGTCACCTGTTAACTGCTCTTTGATCGTTTTCACTGCCGCGTCACAATCAGGCTTCCAGAGCCACTCGGCATCAGCTCGCAGTAGGCTGTGCAATGGAGCCAAGGTAGTAGACAATTGTTTTAGAAACTTGCCATAGTAGTTGTCGATACCGAGATACTGTCTTAACTCAGTCACGTTTTCTGGCACTTTGGCATTCCTGATTGCTTCACCTCGGTCTGCGATTGGATGGATCCCGATTGCATCAATCTTGTGACCTAACTACTGGATTTCATTCGTTAAGAAGCTGCATTTAGCACGCTTTGCTCGAATTCCGTGCTTTTCAAGCCGTTGAAATACAGTCTCCAGTCTCTGAAGATGTTCTGCCTCAGAACCAGCTGTTATGAGTATGTCATCAATGTAACAGCAGACACCTGGGATTCCCTGCAATACCTGGTCCATCACATTCTGAAACACGAGTGGCGCTGTCTTGATTCCATACGGCAGTCTTGTTGGTTGGAATAGAACCTTCGTCGTGTTTATTGTCAGATAGTGTCTCGAATTCTCGTCTACTTTCAGCTGATTGAATGCGTTTGAGAGGTCAATTTTGGAAATGGCTTTACCACCAACGAGTGTACTGAAAATATCATCAGCGGTTGGTAGAGGATAGGGTGTGTCCTCCACAACCTTGTTGATCGATACCTTGTAATCACTGCAGATGCGTACTTTACCATCTGGTTTAGAAACAATCACCACCGGCGACGCCCACTCTGCTCGTTTGACCTTCTTCAAGATGCCCGCAGCAACTTGCTTGTCGAGTTCATTGTCGACCTTCTCGCGCAAAGAGTATGGTACAGGTCTCGCTTTATGAAATATTGGAGCCGCATCATCTTTCAATGTAATGTGTGCTTTGAATGGCGTAATTTCACCGTACCCGTCTATAAAAACATCTTTGTATTTCCTAAGGAGTCTCTCCAAACTGCGATCACCTTTGCGTTCGACATGAAGTATTTCTTCCCAGTTGAGTGTAATCCTCTCCATCCAGTTTCGCCCAAAAAGAGACGTGCGTCTCCCTTCGGCTACAAGTAATGACAGTTGGCATTCTTGCCCACCGTACTTGGCGTTCACGGTAATTTCCCCAAGAAGTTCATTACAATGTCCTCTCAATTTTGCTGTAGAGTCACTCAACACGACAGACTGGAAGAACTTCGCGTAAGTTTCTTCGCTAATGATGGACACCGAAGACGCAGTGTCCACGGTGAAAGAGATTGGCGTACCATTGACGTCTACTTCGACTTTTAGTTCGTCACTGCCAACAACATTTACTGAAGAAACATCGCTCACTTCATACAAAGCTTCATCATCCTCATTGCAGACGTGATTGGTTCTACCACTACGTTTCTGTCTATAACTACCGCGGAACTGTCTTTGAGCGTCCTCTATTGCGGCAGGCCTTTGCGACATGGCCAATCTTGTTACAGCTGAAGCATTTAGCATTTTTGAAACGACATGCGTCTGCTTGATGCTTGCCATGGCAACGGTAACACTTTTGATCAGTGTCAAAATGAGAAGCAGCTCTTGGTTTAACAAATCTGCGTTGTTGTTGTTTGACAGCATTGACTGATGAATGCGCATGTATAAGTTTACTGCCCGAACGTGCCATGTCCATTTGAATGCTAATTTCGCAAGCACGTTTCCACGACAAATCATGTTCTGCCAACAGCCGATTGCGAATGGCCTCCTCCTTGATACCCACAACTAACCGGTTTCTAAGCCTTTTGTTTAGTTGATCTTCGTCACCAAAGGCGCAATTAATGCTAAGCTTTTTCAAAGCTACGACATAGTCCGAAATCGACTCGTTCTCCGCTTGGTCGCGCGTATCAAACTAATAATTCGATATGACCTCGTTCTCACCCGACTGGTAATGCCTACTAAGCATGCCTGTTAAGTCTGCATATGACTTAGTAGTTATGTCATTTGGTGTGCACAAAGACACCAACAAGTCAACAGCCTGCGACCCGACTATTGCAATTAGCACATCCACTGTTTGATCTTCCGCTATTTTATTTACTCTCAACCACGCATCAAGTCGACGCTTGTACGCCTGCCAATTATCATGGCCTGGTTCAAATTCCTTTATTGAGCCGATAATAGCGGTAGCCATATCGTTGATTTTAGCACTTCAACAACTATAGTTCAATCAAAGACAAAGTTCGCAGAACCTCTATTATAACTTGAAACTGTAGACTAGTGAATCGGCCTACTATCCACCATATGAGAAGAATCAACGTTATTTTCTTTTCCTGCTGAACTGAACTACCAGTGTCAATGTACCTTGTCAATTGTCATCACGCCCAGAAATGCACGTGGCAGCTGTCACTTTCGACTGCGCCAGTGACGACTCAGCGGCGGCGGCCTTCTTATCTACTAACATTCTAAAGATTCTTAGAGTTGGAACGGGCTCACCGAATTTGTTCCGCCCGCTGCATGTTGAGAGTTCACGAATGTTTTCGATCCAATGCTCGTCGCCAAATTGTTGTGTATGTGACTGTATAATGTCATATTACGAAGCGTGTGACAGAAAGCATTTAACGAATTTATTAGCCCACCAACCGGGCCCCGGAACTGGAACTCCTGTTCGGCCCAGATACCAATACATACAGTATCGTACCAATGTTGCCTATTCGGCCCATTGCATATATCACATATATTAGTTGAATGTTCCTACATTCCAATTTAATTAGCATGCGTTTTATGCCTGTTAGGTAATGATGGCCGAATTGTTGTTGCTACTTGCCGCCTTGGACGAAAATGATGATTTGTTCATGTTGGGAGCGTTAATTCACGGCGACGCTTTGAATGAAGAGAATGCAAGAACATGACGAATGAACAGATCGTCACGATTTAACCTAGCTGCGTCGTCTGAAGAGGAAGTCTGGTTCAATTTCGGTTTCAAGAAAGACGACTTAGAACACCTACGAAAAGCACTGAGAATACCAGAAATCATTACACTGTCTCGCATATCAGTGATCTCAGGCTGGATGCTATGTGTGTGTTATTCAGAAGATTGTCTTACCCTAACAGACAGCGTGATTTAGAGAGCTTCTTTGGAAGAGGATCAGGGGAATTAAGTGAAATTAGGAGTTATTTGGTAGACCTTATTTATGAAAACTTCAAAAACAAATTGATATATTTAAATGTGCCGTGGTTAAATGTTCGCTGTCTACGCGTGTTTGCAGATGCTGTTGCTAGAAAAGGTTCACCACTCCCCAATTGTTGGGGATTCATAGACGGCACCACCATGAGTATTTGTAGACCGAAGTACTTTCAACGAGAGCTGTACAGTGGCCGTAAACGAACACATTGCTTTAACTTTCAGGCAATAATGGCACCAAATGGTTTGATTGCAAATCTGTATGGTCCTGTTGTAGGACGCAGGCATGATGCAGCGATGTTAGCAGAAAGTGGGATTTTGAATGATTTACACAATAAAATTGATGCCAATGACACCCTCTTCTACTTGTATGGGGAACCTGCATACCCTTTCAGCCCATCAGATTCTATCTCCGTACAGGGGTGCAAACATCACACCAGGCCAGAATGCTTTCAATCGAGCCATGACGCCCCTTCAACAGTGTGTTGAGTGGGGAGTCGCAGATATATCAAGGACATTCGCATTTATTGACTTCCAGAAGAATTTGAAGCTCATCAGACAACCTGTTGCAAACCTGTATTTTGTGGGTGCCATACTTGTTAATTTCAGAAAATGCCTGCATGAGAATTTAACGTCATCGTACTTTGAACTAATTCCTCCAACTGTGGAGGAATACTCAGCCTGAAGAAGAGATTTATCAGGCTGATGCCAGTGCAGACGTGTATGTCAAACGTACTACATTGCTGCATACATTTAATAATAATAAATAACTTCTTACGCGCCAATATCCTCAGACAATCCTAGCTCAGTGGCGCACCAAAACCAAAGGATTAAGCATTCTCATACTCGTGTGATAGGCGAAAGTCGTCAACAGAAGGTGGTCATTAAAATGTACATGCAGTGCAAATGCACGTAGCTTATCCTTTTATTTAAATGACACTATAAAAATGCAGTTCATCCCGTCACATCTTCTTCTGCAGAAGCGTGGAGCATTACGTCAACTTGACGACGTTTGATGTCCGTGCGCTGTCGGCGCTCCGGCTCTTCCAGAGCAAACTCTCCCTGTTCAAGCTCCAAAAGTTGGCGCTGCATTTCTAGTTCTTCGTTTTTGTAATCGGCATCTTCTTTGCTTTTTTCTCTTAGGTAAACCAACAGGGCATCTGCTGGTTTACCTGCCTTCGAAGCCTTCTTATTTGATGGTGCAGCCTCTGTAGCGACTTTTGCATTGATGACGCCAGTAATAGTAGAACCTGTACAATAACAATATAATTGGTACATTATTGATAACATTAAACCATTAACTATTGATGTTTTCCCCATCTAGTCACGTTATCAACAAAGAACGATGCAACAAAACATGTTATGGCCACGATCATTTCAATGCGTACCTTTCAGCTGTTTAAACTTAACCAAATGATCCAACACTCATATAATTTCACAATTTGTGTTACTCTTGTATGAGGAATGTTATTATTATTATTATTATGACAAACATCTCAGCATAACACAAACCTGTGCCTGCATTAAGGTGAGGAGTTACTGGCAGATCAGAAGCATCCGTTGCCTGACTACAGCTGACGCATGCTGGAATGTCCGGCTTTGCTTTCACCGTAGTCACAGCACTGACTTTCAAAAACAGCGCAACTCGCTTGTCGTTGCCACTATTTTTTTGCACCATTCGTCGCTTTCTGTACCAGGGGCATTCTCGAATGCACCATGTATGCAAGTTCTTGTAATAGTTGGTCCTTCTCATTGCATTCCAACTCTGTGTCGGACCTGAAACATAAAGACAAGAATGCATGCAAGTGTGCATGTTTGTGTGTGACCATACGTGCGTGCGTGCGTGCGTGCGTGCGTGCGTGTGTGCGTGCGTGCGTGTGTGTGTGTGTGTGTGTGTGTGTGTGTGTGTGTGTGTGTGTGTGTGTGTGTGTGTGTGTGTGTGTGTTTCTGTGTGTGCGAGCGTGTGTATTTGTTATCTCTCTTACGGCAACGTAGCCAAGTCTTGCTTCCTGAAGTGCTCCAGAAAAAGTGTGATCATCTCCTGGGCACGTATTACTTCAATGGCAAAGCTCTCTCTGCCAACCTCGAATGTTGTGTTTTCGGCGATTGCTTGCCAACTGTTCGCTTTGGCATCACCAATGGCATACGGGTTGAGAGCTAAAACTTCCTTCATCAACATATACAATCTAAAATTGAATCTAAAAATAATAATTATAAACAAGTGTACATACAAGTTTATTAATACTCTTTTTATAATTTGGATACACAGTAGAAGCCCCGCAACTAAACAGTCATTGCCTCAATCATGCTGATTACCTGTTTGAATAACATTTCACACGTCGTGGCAAGCTTGACGGCCAGTAAACAGCTTAGCTAAAATGCCCATTAAACGTTATTTTTACATTTCTTGGCCTTCGACCGTGCCATGCATGACTGATTTCACATCACGCGAGAGGCAGTTGGGTAAATTGTCGTTCTCAAACGTCTGATTGCTCTAAAACTACTGTTGTTTTCCCAATGTGATTAAGTTACATATTTTCTTGCCCATCTAAATTAAATAGAATGTAAAACATAAACGAGTTTTTCTTTTAAATAACGTTCACAACGTAGCACGCTCACTTATTGCTGCCATTCTGTCAGTGCTTACATATCCTTATCTCGGCTCGACACTGATGGAGAACATGTGACTACCACATTCTAGTGACGTCAGTGCCTATAAGTTACGGATTTGGCGATACGTAGCGCGGAAAACGTGTAGCTGAAATAGTATATTATTGTGTGGCTTATCTCATGTTCGTTGAAGGCTTTCGTGAATGGTTTCGGCTCTGATTTGGTAGCAAACGATTGTCGTGTGTTTGATTGGCTTAAACAATTGCAATAAGGTGCATATACCGTGTAAAACCAACCATGGCACCTTAAGAATTAAAAACCAGTGTTCCTCGATTGACCCTTATTCGTTACGCGACACCTGACCCTTCAGTTTGTTATCCACAATACAACGCACGCATTCCGACCATTCCTGTGCGCACAGTTGTTGTGCCGCAGGGGAAACAGATCGGTATCGTTAATTTGTAGCTCATGTAGGCCTACGGGCAGCGTAGGTTCACGTCAATGGTGTGTGCGTGACTGTGTGCACCCGTGCATGTTCTCATGCATGAATGCTGAATACAGTCCAAAGGTTAACGGGCAACCGCAAGATAGCACGTCGTCGTGTTTGTAGAAACATCGTCGTAGGAACATTTTAATGTTAATAGTCGGATGTGCCGCAGACAGCCGCTCGGAGCTGCAACCCAGCTAGCACAGCGACCGTCACCCAACCATATATGCCAACCGTAGGCACACAGTTGGCGCGATGTGGCAATTGTGGTTGGCGCAACGGTACTTTGCTCATTTGTTAAACGTTGACACAACCCAACAACATCACGTTGGGCTAATGTCAACGGCAGTCAGTGTCAACGTTACCCGAACCATTTGCTAACGTTGCCCCAATCATCTGCCATCCACGAGCCAACGTTGCCCCAACCATGTGCCAACAATGAACCAACGTTGCCCCAACTATCTGCCAACGTTGCCCCATCCATTTGCCAGCCATTTGTCAACGTTGCCCCAACCATCAACCAACGTTGCCCCAACCATTTGCCACCCCTGAACCAACGTTGCCCAAACATCTGCCAACAACGAACCAACGTTGTTCCAACTATTTGTCAACGTTGTCCCATCCATTTGCCAATCATGACCCAACGTTGCCCCAACCATGAACTAACGTAACCGCAACAATTTGCCACCAATGAACCAACGTTGTCCCAACCATGTCCTAACCACAAACCAACGTTGTCCCAACCATCTGCCAACCATGAACCAATGTTGCCCCAAACTTAAACCAACATTGTCTAAACCATTCGTCAACGTAACCCCTGCCATCAGCTAACTTGTCCAAACCATTCGTCAACGTAACCCCTGCCATCAGCTAACATTGTCCAAACCATTCGTCAACGTAACCCCTGCCATCAGCTAACTTTGTTCAAACCATTCGTCAACGTAACCCCTGCCATCAGCTAACATTGTTCAAACCATTCGTTAACGTAACCCCTGCCATCAGCTAACATTGTCCAAACCATTCGTCAACGTAACCCCTGCCATCAGCTAACATTGTCCAAACCATTCGTCAACGTAACCACTGCCATCAGCTAACATTGTCCCAACCATTCGTTAACGTAACCCCTGCCATCAGCTAACATTGTCCCAACCATTCGCCAACGTAACCCCTGCCATCAGCTAACGTTGTCCAAACCATTCGTCAACTTAACTCCTGCCATCAGCTAACATTGTCCCAACCATTCGTCAACGTAACCCCTGCCATCAGCTAACATTATCCTAACCATTCGTCAACGTAACACCTGCCATCAGCTAACATTGTACCAACCATTCGTCAACGTAACCTCTGCTATCAGCTAACATTGTTCCGAAGTTGATGTTGAATTGTTCCAACCTTTACCAAATTACATACCAACATAACATATACAACAAAGGTATTAATGTTATTTACAAATATATTCAACAACGTATACTACCCGTTTTCAACTGACTAGAGGTAAATGTACAACAATACTGTGTACTATAGAATGCAACATTATTGTATAATATTATATATGAATATCGCACAGCGCATTATGCTAGGCACACACCAACCGACTAGTCGGCGTAAAAACCGTCGGCTGACGGCAGTCGGGTGGTATGGACCGATTTTAAGCCCGACGGTCGGTATTATAGCGCCGACTAACGCCGATTCGAATGTTGACTTGGCGGTCGGCGTTAATCGGCAGTCGGCGTTAAATAAGGACGTATCCGTTGACAAGTCGGCGCATATCCGATGACACGACGTTCGGCGGTCAGAGGAGGTTGGCAGGCTCTGGTCATGCGCACTAAATGTTGACAAGTTCAGCTCCGCCCACTCGGTAGGTTTTTTAGGCTCTTTTTCAATTGCTGCATGTTATAGATTTATGTCATTTTCTATTGATACCTGGTGACGAATTCACTTATTGATAACCAAGGGAGCGACCCAGTGTAACCATCATGCTTTTTAGGATCTGAATAGTTAATATTCGTAAGTAGAATTTGAGTGACGCGAGAGCACGGACATTTTCGAAAAAAATCAAATTGCAAAATACTAATCTATTGTTAGATATACAAACGCCATTTAAGCACCATATTCTTTATAAACTGTAGAATCTAAGTTTTAAAAAGAACCAAAAAGAACCAGAACTTTTAGTTATCAATTTGGCAAGTGCATTCTAAGCATTTCCCCTTTATCGCTCACGTTCACTAGCGCGGCGTTTCGTATTTGGAAAATATTTGTTATATGATTATTGTTGCAAGTAATAGACGCTCTTTTCACGTGGTTGACAATAGTCTGTATATGTCGTACTATGCATAGTGAATTTGTAATTTTCATTCACAACAGTGAACACGAACGTATGGCAAGGCCTACAGTACACTGTTTACACTGCATTGCCTAAGCCTAAGGCTAAGGTCAACAGTAGGCCTACACGGAAGGAATCGAAGTTGCGTAGCTGTCAGTTTCATCAAAACTAGTCTGTAGCCCTAGGCTAGGGTAGTTCTACGGAATGGATACTTCTACACCAAAATGTGACAGTAATGTAAATTAATTCGCATGTAAGTTCTATTATTTTAATTCTTTTTTATTTATTAGTTTTAATAATGTTAATCATATTGAATACGGTATTGCACATATGACGTTGCACATATTTATGATATATATGCATTAAGCACAGGGCATATGATTGACAAAAGGAATCTAATACAATATTTATTACCGCTTTACATTATAAATTGATTTCAAATAAACAACATGTTAAACTTATAACATACAGTTGTGGATGTAGAACGACTCCTGTCCCATGGAGTTGCATCCTTCATGGAAGAAAACAACTACAACACTGAGGCCGAATGTGTATGACATATAGCTGATTGGCATGAAGCACCTGACGGGCGTGGACTCTCAGAGGAACAAAGATGTCGATACAACCTCGGTATGCTCGACTATTTGGTGAAGGAGTGGATGGCCATGGATCGACCATGACAACCGTGACTACAGCCTTATTGACATCATCAGGTAACTGCAACTACATCGGAACATTGCTATTAAGGTCATCCTTGGGACTGGGCAAAAGGTAACCTGAGTAATGAGGTGACCATGTTAGCGAGACTAATTTCCTATACTTTTCTGTTATAAAAATTATTTTGGACTATCCTATGTTGACCTTACTTGCGAGGTGGCTGTATTACCGAGGTGACCATAAAACGAGGTTCGACTGTATTACGACAAAGCTGTTTAGTAATTTGCCATTTAATATTAAAGTATTCTTAGTAATTTTTGGAAACAAAATTATACGAAAATAAATCTTCCGAAAATTGTAGTTCAAAATCTCTTCAGCAATTTGATCTGTGATGTATGAATTTTAAGTAAAAAATATTTTATGTTAAAGTTAAAATGTACACAATTTGGATAGTAACTGTTTATTTTAAGTAGAAAAAAGTACATAACATTAGGATATACTGGTATAATATAATAATGTTATATTCATATCAAGTTCATTTTTTATGAGATAACTTTTTGCCCATGTGGCATTGCTTGAAATGTAATTGCATAATATAAACAAAATATACATAAATTCATGCTAATAATTAGAACACTTATTGTTTCTGAGTAATGGCACAGACAACCTTGCTTCAGATTGTATTTTGTAATATGACACTATGAATGTACATAAAATGGTAAATCATGTTAAACGCTAACATGTAAACTTGACTAGCATCAATTCGTTTATACATAACAAGTTGGGGGTGATTTCAAAACACTGATGTACAACACTACATACATATTTTACCATATTTAAGATATGACAAAAATTCCCACAGGTTTCTTGAGGATAATTCAATGTAAGCTACATACTAACGAGTAGAGGGAGATGAGTTTTGTTAAATGACATTGTTTCTTAAAGAAGTTTTGTAGTCATCCATAACCATACTTAATGTGTTTGTTATACTTTCATATTTTCAGTGAGTTTTATAAGAAAATACACCCGGAGCTGCAGTTTTACTATAAGACTGCAAATTAGCGGTACCGAGAGGAAGAGGTAGACTTCAACGCTGAAGTAAATGTTCCTGTGAATGTAACACCCGGGAATCATCCTCTGCGACTACACCGACCGGTGCGCAACAGACGGGAAGTTGGCTCAATCTTTTTGGCAAATCGAGTGTACATGCCAAAGAGACACGTGCAAGCCATTCGGCAGAAGTTCCATGCGATTTCCTCAGTTGCTGACCTCCCCCTGTGCCTGAACACATGTTGCCTCGACAACTGTGCCATTAGTACTTGGGTTTGAATGATTTAATATTGCTTGTTACTTTAAATTAAATACCTTATATAATGATATATAATACAACAAGATATTTAATTACAAATTATGGTTTAATAAATTTTTCACGTTCTTCAAATAATCAAATATATGTAACACAAACAGCAACCACATCTACAGGAAATCGAGTGCCACAAAAATAGGTCGTTGTAGCAGGTTCAACAAACATAGATGTAACATGATACAGTACTATTGGTTATGTTTCCGTGTATTACTGTATTACATATTGAAATTTGAGCACAAACCCCAAGTTTACACATTATCATGTTAAACTTAAATCACAAACATCATAAGCGAAGCTATCTTACAGTTATATATTAACTTTAATGATCAGCAAATGTGACAAGGGTATGTTCTGTAGGGTTCACCCTATGTAGTATCTACCAAGTGCAAAAGACATGATAAGACACAACAATTTAAAAGGTGCCAGGTGTATTATTAGAGTGTATGAGCTTGGAAAACAGGAGTGTGAAGGTAAAGAGCAATATGTCAATTGTATAGCGTTTCAAAATTAATGTTTTTCTTTACAATGTTAACATGCCAAACATTCGGAAAAACATGTTCAACTTAAAAACCATATAAAATTGTATATAAACTATTTGTATGGTCAAAGAATGCTATTCTCTAATATAACCATCAAGCGATTTTCTTCCAAACTAGTTTTGACACAGATTGCAAAGTCACTGATATAGTAAATAAATAAGTTAACAAACGCCATTACCACATTTCAGAAAGTAATAAGACAAGTCCTTAACAATGATAATGTTTCTAATTTTTTTTAATGTAAACAAGCATCTATATATAACATATAAGTATGTGGTGCCTTTTGTCAATTGACTCTGTACTATTTTTATTAATAATAGTTTGTGAATTTCTAAATTTCTTACCGTAAATGTTACCAAAATGTATCTGTTAAATAAAATTACTGGTGTAGAAATATTACATGTTGGCCATAATGAATGAGCACTTCAGTTTTTGATTGTAAGTAAAAGAGGGATCTTTCGGTGGCCATTTCCCAGTTTTCAAAAGGCAGATATAAGCTGTCAGCAAAGACTTTTCCTGCTGAGGTCGCTATTGAGCAATAATGTTGTCAATTTTTTGTGGAGCAAAGTGTTTTGTTAAAATACCCTTTGTGCACTCTAGGCAAATCCTGCATTGGTATATAGCCAATAGACTGAGAGACACCAGGCATATCTATTTTAATAAGAATAGCATTCTTGTCCTTTACTATACTGTGGACATCCTCCTCCTCACCCTCACATTCCACATTGGACTCATCATCTCTGTCTGAATGATGATGTACTCGACGACCCAACAGAAAAGTCAAGCGATATGGTTGTGCATATCTCGAAACAGTTGCGTCAAGTCTTAAAGTCAGGAAAAGGAGCTCCATGAATTGGATGTAAATCTGATGGAAGACTTGTTGAAGCAGCTACCCATGGTCCTGCTGCAGATGGGATCACCTCCATTGCTGCAACCAATTGCGCTTCCATCATCTGGCCATCTTCTTTCCACTGCAATAAAACAATAATTTGTTATACCAAAAAGGACATCATTGTTGATTTTTTGTGTTAATGGTCATTGACAGGGATAATGTACTGACATACGTCTACTGCAATGTGTTGTCACCAACAAACAGGGATAATGTACTATCATACGTCACTGCAATGTGTTGTCACCAATTGACAATGGTAATTATCATTCACCTATTACAATATTTTGTCACCAGCTGACAGTGATAATTTACCGTCATACGTCCTCTGCAATGTGTTGTCAACAACAGACAGGGATAATGTACTTCATATGTCCACGGCAATGTGTTGTCACCAACAGACAGGGATAATTTACTGTCATACGTCCTCTGCAATGTGTTGTCAACAACAGACAGGGATAATGTACTGTCATACGTCCTCTGCAATGTGTTGTCAACAACAGACAGGGATAATGTACTGTCATACGTCCTCTGCAATGTGTTGTCAACAACAGACAGGGATAATGTACTTCATATGTCCACGGCAATGTGTTGTCAACAACAGACAGGGATAATGTACTGTCATATGTCCACGGCAATGTGTTGTCAACAACAGACAGGGATAATGTACTGTCATACGTCCACACTTCAACAAAACTGTTAACCGAAACGGCTAAATTTAACGTTCTGCGTACTGATATAAAACAGCTCGACGCTATGCGTTTCTTTACTGGCGGATATGCTAAATGCTCAAGCCATATCGTCGTGAAGGCTGACGGCGAAGCTCCGACTTACTATGTAACAAGTTTCGTTTTTCTGATAGCTGTTTTGGCCTACTTTTTACAAATGTTTCATGTGTTTAGCGTATCGGCACACATTGTTAAATCCGTAGTCATTGGCAACTAAAGGGGTAAACACGCGTATTTATAGTGGATTTGTTTTCTACAAGGATCACGCCGAGCGCCGACGGTCGGCGCGAGTCGGTTGGTGTGTGCTGGCTGGTGTGTGCGGGCAGAAGTCGGCGCTAGTCGGCTGGTGTGTGCCTAGCATTAGTCTACATGCAGCCATAGACGGATCCAGACCTTTGTAATGTTGTGGCCCCTAGACCTTTTTGAGTGGGCCCACGTGACCGTGCCACTCAGACCGTTTGAAATGTGCCTCCGTTCAGGTTACAATAATTAAGGTGAAGTTACGTCGACGCAGTGGTTGGCAGTAGGTCAGGTGGTCATAATAAAACTAATTTCAACCAACCGTGGCTCGTGTTACATGCAATGTTTAGGAAGTAGAAGCAATTATTCGAAAACGCAATACCGCTCAGCTGCTCGTGCTAATGGGCGAACGGGTCATTATATATTGGGATTCTCAGAAGTCGTTTATCCGTCTTCAAATTGAGGCGGGTATTTGCGCTGTTCTCACGAGTGACGGTCGCGACTGGCGAAGTCAATAACTAGTTTGACTCGGCTAACTTCCGCACTTCGCGTAGGAGATCTGCCACGGCTAGTTTTGCATGGCAAACAGCCCTGGCTTGCGAGAATGCTTGATCAAATTAAGGGGACATCTCAAACAACTCCAACCACACCAGATGAGATAAAGGGAATTATTAAGAATTTTAAAAACTCTAGTCCTGGATGGGATGGCATAAAACCTATTATTGTCAAACAGGCCTTCTCCAACCTACTTGATCCTTTAAGTTACATTGTAAATTTATCATTTGATCAAGGCTATGTTCCTGATCAACTAAACAGCTGATATAGTTCCTGTTTTTAAAAATGGCGATACATCATTAATTAATAATTACAGGCCTATTTCTGTCTTGCCTGTATTTTCAAAGGTTTTTGAAAGATTAATGTACAATAGATTAATGAATTACATAATGAAACATAACATCTTGTCTAATTCCCAATTTGGATTTAGGAAAGGATATTCCACTGATATGGCTATTTCACTGCTAATTGACAAAATTTGTAAGGCAATTGATACCAAAGAGCACGTAATTGGGTTATTTCTGGATTTAGCCAAAGCCTTTGATACCGTTAATCATAATATATTTTTGAGAAAATTAACACATTATGGAATCAGAGGAAATATACTCCAATGGATTCGTAACTTTTTAAGTAACAGACAACAACGAGTAAAATTCTATGGAACAAAATCTTCCCTTAAAAACATAACATGTGGTGTTCCGCAGGGTTCAATTCTGGGACCTTTACTCTTTCTTATCTATATAAATGATTTATCTACTTTATCTGACACAACGTTTACCATTATGTTTGCTGATGACACGAGCATCTTTATACAAGGCAACAATATAGATGAAATGGAAAATTTTCTGAACTCTGAAATAAAAAAACTATCTTTATGACTTAACATTAATAAACTTTCTTTGAATATACAGAAAACTCACACAGTGACCTTTAGTAATACGATCAGTATAAGAGAGAGGTGTAATAACATTTGTATAGACGGCATACAAATTAACATTGTACATGAGATAAAGTTTTTGGGTTTGCTTATAAATAATACATTGAATTGGAGCACACACATTAAATATATATCAAATGCAATTTCTAAGAATATTGGTATTATAAAAAAGGTGACAAACAAATTAGATAACAAATCATTGTTAAACCTGTATTACATGTTTATATACCCATATATTACTTATTGTAATGTCGTCTGGGGAAGGGCCCCGAATATATACCTTGCTAAAATTCATTTACTCCAAAAACGAGTTTTGCGTGTAATAAGTCATGTAGGATGTATTGATCATACGCAGCCTTTATTTACATCTTATCAAATAATGAATATTTATGACGTAAATAAATATTTATGCTGTATTCTAATGTACAAGCATAATAGGGGTATGTTGCCAGATATATATCATGATGTATTTGTCCTGCAAATATCCACACATAAATATAATACAAGGCAGGAAGTAACATATAAAATACCATACTGCAAGACTAATTGTAGACAACTGTCTTTGGCTTATGTTGGTCCTAAAATCTGGAATACATTTATTACAAATAACTATTTACAATATTGTACATCTCTTCATATGTTCAAACAAAGGACCAAGCGTCTAATTCTAGCAAACATATGCCAAATGCTGCTTTAATGTAATGTTGTCATGTTAAGATGTACCCGGTGTTCAGTGTTACGGTACTCGTGTAATGTTGTCATGTTAAGATGTACCTGGTGTTCAGTGTTACGGTACTCGTATAATGTTGTCATGTTAAGATGTACCTGGTGTTCAGTCTTACGGTACTCGTATAATGCATTATTAAATAATTAGTTAGTTTATTATGAAGATTTTTTTTTTTTTTTTTTTTTTTTTTTGACACGAATCATAGTTTTCATTGCAAATATGACATGAATAAGGAACACAAGCAATGTGTTGCTTCGTTCCATTTGTTACGTAATGTATACATGTTTCATATTACTGCTACATCTGTGCTATACTTAACATTATGTATCAATAAAGATTATTATTATTATTATTATAACTCAGGGGAAATCTCAAAGTGCGATGTTAATTGAATGATACCATAACATTATTATAAAATAAAGAATAATATCAAAATAATAAAATATGGATCAGCTGAAACAATCAACGGGTAATCTCAAGAAACTAAAAGGTTCACCTAAACGATAACGGGAACTTAAATGTTTTAAAATATCACTAAAATTAAGGAATTATGTCAAACACAATTTAAAGAATAATTTTGTAAAATAATCACTCGGAGTTACTTTAATACATCCTCGCAAGCCAGGGCTGTTTGTCATACAAAACTAGCCCTGGCTGATCCCCCATGCGAAGTGCGGAAGTTAGCTGAGTTAAACTAATACTTGACTTCGCCAGTCGCGACCGTCACCCGTGAGAACAGCGCAAATACCCGCCCCAATTTGAAGACGGATAAACGACTTCTGAGAATCTCAATATAATGACCCGTTCGCCCTTTAGCACAAGCAGCTGGGCGGTATTGTGTATTCGAATAATTGCTTCTACTTCCTAAACATTGCATGTAACACGAGCCACGGTTGGTTGAAGTTAGTTTTATTATGACCACCTGACCTGCCGACATCCACTGATCTAGTGAGCGATTTCATGGGCAGAGCTTAAATTCAGAGTTTCGCAAAGCGATCAGCCAGGGAGTACTGCTGGCTGGCACTGACGTAACTGGAGGCCGAACCAAACTCATATTCGGTGTCTGCGTCGGCCCTTTAGCAAGTTGGACAATGAAAGACGGAGGGAGGGGGTGCTGTTGAAATAATTTCGCCACCGCGCCGCCGTAACTTCAGCTTATTGTAACCTAGACAGGGACACGTTCCATAGGAATAGGAGATCGAAGGCACGTAAAGGGGCCCATTCAAAATGGTATGGGGGCACGCCAATTCAAAAAGGTCTACGGGGTGCACACCCCCGGGGCCCTCCTGAATCCGCCTACCGTGGAAACTTCATCATGTGGCATTTTGGGAGAACTGTCAGGTGTAGGTTATACAAACATAGCTGATAACTTACTGGACAACGTAATCTATAATGTAATACCGACCCAGCTAGTTAACTCTAGGCTCGCAGACTGTGCGTGGATGTGGCAATCCTAGACCATCCTGGGCAAAGTGTAACGTACGTCGCCGTGTTAGATCGTCTGTTGTATTAGTTAATTATATTAACAAATTAAAGAGTTAATGAGTAGAATAGGCGTAATACTTAGTCAGTCCACCTCTTTACATATTCTGTTGATTCACCCTCACTTGGAAATCCATTTCATCCTACACAATAACAAGCGATTTCGAAATAGACTACTTAACCATGCCCCAGACAATCGGATGGTCGAACATAAATTTTAGTGACTTAAGACATATGAAAGGAAAACTGTTTACGTTCCGATCATGACGTGTGGACGCGTTGCTCATGATGAATCTAGTGCCTGACCGGACGGAGTGTGGAGCAGCACGGTATAAATAGGGGGACATTTTAGTGCCACTGGGTCGTCGGCTAGATGGCCGCAATAGTGGACGCATATTGTGTTTCAGGTCTACACTAATGGTATCTCTTAACATCTCCCTTTCTTTAGAAAGTTCGACAGTCATTAGGGGTTGTCACTACCGACTACATTATATAGTCCTTCATCCGGATGGGCGGTTGTCGTGTCCTCATCGGCCTGTCCTGAATTTCAGATGTCGCAGTGGGAGTGTCCGGTTCCCTTTGGTCGGGAGCCTCGGGTCGTGTCCCTGATTGCTTTCTGACGTTGGTCGCTGACACGTGTTCCCTGTCGCTGAATCTTCCCGGTTGCTCTAGCGCTTCCTTTGATGCCACGCCGTTGTCGTTGTTCCTAGCCAGGCCGAGAGTCGCCAGGGTTCTTTGCCGGAGGAATGTCGTCGGGGTTCATTCCCGGACGAATGTGTATTCGGTTTCGCCGATATTTATTGCCCTTTCGGTCGCTTACTAATAGCTCCAACAGGGCTAGTTGTAAGTCACTGCCATCTTCAAGTGTTATGCGGATGACAGTCTTTGCCGCCTTCACGCCAAACTCCGCTTTCCCATTTGATTGGAGATATATGGGAGATGACATGTTGTGTTCGATTTTCCATTCTCTGGTAAATCGTGCGAATTCGGCTGCTGAAAACCGACTACCGTTATCGCTGATCTGCTGACGAGGTGAACCAAATCGAGCAAAATGAGTTTTCAGCTTGGTGATGACTTGTCGAGACGTTGTTGTTGTTAAACGGTCGACGTTGAAATATCCGGAGTAGTAATCGATTGTTAACAGGTAGTCGACTCCGTACAACTCAAACAGGTCGACTCAGACTTTTCGCCATGGTCCATCACCATCATCATGGTTTCTCAACGTTTCTTTCTGTTGGGCTGGTTTCCAGTGCTGACATATCTCACATGCTCCGGCCATCTGCTTAACATCGCACGACATTTTGGCCAAAATATCGTTTCTCTGGCACGTGCCATCATGCTGTCATAACCAGTGTGTGCGGTAACCAGCAAACACATAACGTTCTGCTAACGTTAGCACAATGTTATATTTAGGTTACGGAATTTTGTTTTTTATATATGACGTTTCACGGTAATAAACAGGTTTTCTACACCATCAGTGTTAAGATATAAACGCTGTAATGGGAAATAAACAGTATGTTTAAAAACAATTGCATGTGCTATAGTGTAGGAACGTTTGCAGAACGTTCGTGGAACGTAACGCATATAACGTTATGAGAACGTTACTAGAACGTTCCGACACAATGTACATTTTATTACAAAACGTAAGTAATTAAATGGCGTATACTATATACCCAATCATTTTCTGCCAATGCATGGGGATATCGTGGAATGTGTTTTTTAATATCTGCATCTGCTAATAGCAGGAACGTTCGCAGAACGTTCGTGGAACGTAACGCTTCAATAACGTTATGAGAACGTTACTGGAACGTTCTGATACAATGTACATTTTATTACAAAACGTAAGTAATTAAATGGCGTATACTATATACCCAATCATGTTCTGCCAATGCATGGGGATATCGTGGAAGGTGTTTTTAATATCTGCATCTGCTAATAGCAGGAACGTTCGCAGAACGTTCGTGGAACGTAACGCTTCAATAACGTTATGAGAACGGTACTGGAACGTTCTGACACAATGTACATTTTATTACAAAATGTAAGTACGTAAATGGTGTGTACTATATGCCCGATAATTTTTGGTCAAGACATGAGGATACTGTGGACTGTGTTTTTTAATATCTGCATCTGTTAATGGCAGGAACGTTCGCAGAACATTCGTGGAACATAACGCTTCAATAACGTCATGAGAACGTTACTAGAACGTTCTGATACAATGTTCGAAGAACGTACGTTGAATAATATGGCAGGCCGATAGGGCCATAAACGCGGTACACTTAACGCGTTAAATAAGAAGTTAACGCGTTAACGTCGCAACCAATGAGAACGCAAAGAAGTTAACGCGCTAACTTAGCAACCAATGAGAACGCGAATAACTTAACGCGTTAACCTAGCAACCAATGAGAACGCGATATAACTTAACGCGCTAACGTAGCAACCAATTAGAACGCGAATAGCTTAACGCGTTAACTTGGCAACCAATGAGAACGCGAATAAATTAACGCGCTAACTTAGCAACCAATAAGGACTCGAAGAAGTTAACGCGTTAATGTATCAACCAGTAAGGAATCGGAGAACTTAACGCGTTAACGTATTAACCAATAAAGACTCATTTAGCTATGAATCAGATGTTGAACCAATGAATAAGGATCTTAGTTAAATGTATTAAGGCGGGAAGACTCTATAGTTCGTCTACCCTGGCAACATCCTGTTCAATGTGCGTTACAAAATGCCTCCTCGCCGCATTCAGCGAGCACAGGAGCGACTACAGAGTAGTTCTAATTTCACCTTGTTTTTGGCACGATTTAAACGTACCGTCGATGACTGCCTCTGGCTTGCCACAACAGACCACCTACCGGCTTCAACTCGAGCTGCATGCATCACTCGGTAAGCTTAAAGGTTAAGCACGACAGTGGAATTGGGGGGGATCTAAAATGAGCAAAATAGCGTGCTATGGTTAATGGTAGGCCCCCAACCGTCTCTGCAATTGCTTTTACGCCACAGTTGTATACTATACGTTGACTGTCGGGTTTGGGGCCAAACTTTGTTACCTGGTAGTTAACCCTACTATAATTTAGTGGTGATTCAGTTACTACAGTTAAAACAAAGTGGCATTTCCTAACAGTCCCGCCCTACTAAATATGCAATATAAATATTATAATCAATGTAATCATAAATAACAGTTAATACAAATATATAACCTTTTCATGTGTATAACCTAAACTAAGCATTTCTCTTATAGATTAGAAGCATTAGAGAGGCATACAAGGAGGGCAAGTGGAACTTTGTTACCAGAGAGTGCTGCTGAAGAATTACTGCAGTCGCTGGGGCCAATCATAGAAGAATTTAGGAAAGGAAATGTTAAAAGTCAAGGTAAGAAAATGAATTAAGGAACTTTTAAAGTGAATTCGAACACAAACTATTCAATGACGATGTGTATTGGTCTTACATACCAAGTGTGATATGAATTGAAAGGAAACTGTATGTTGCTAATCACAGTGTGTTAGCTTTCATTTGTCAAAGGTCATTCGGTAAAAGTAGTGTTATACATGTGTATCCTGGTGGTACTGCATGTTGAAGCTGTAAACTTGTGTCTACTTCTCTAATCAAGAACATGCATTATAAATATTTCAGGTTACCAACTCACTTCCACACAATAATAATACAATTATAATAATAAGCTTTACTCAGCTATAACAATACAAGTAATTTTATTCTATTACAACTCATCCACACCTACATACAATACATAACATGGTACAGAAAGAATATTAACAAATACAATTATTATATTTTATTGTATATTATATACATACATACTTTCATTTAATGTGATGACACATCAACCATATAATCACATGAATGTCTTAGTGTGGTTGGTCGTCTCCTGCTATGCATGCATTTTGCAGTGCGGAGCGGTTACCATTCTGAAAGGACCGAGAGACCAAGATCAATGCGAGGTGCCCCAAGATTTGCCATTAGTAATCAACAGCTTCGTTTCTTGTTCCAATGTGGGTTTGCTGCACCACGCATGAGCCAGCTGCTCGGCATCTCTGTGAGGACTGTTAAACGGAGGTTAAGGTAATCCTGTGAAGAAATATTTATGTCACTAACAAATTAACTTATTCAGATCCTTTATTTTTTTGTATTTTACATTTAATTTAATCTAGCAGTGAACCTGTTTCAAAATAACTACTGTAAAAACTACTCATTTTCCAGGTCAATATGAATGCAATATACATATATATATGGTTTCTGAATAAAATATTATTATGTTATCTTTGGGACACACACGCACGCACGCACACGTATTTCCTGTTCCTGCCATGTTGACAATGAAATAAAGCAGATATATGCATTCATGTCACAATCATAAATTAATAACTATATACACATGAGAAATAACCAAATATATGTGCTTTTCTCATGATTTCATTATAAATAAATAGTATGTCATACAAAAGTGAGGAATTAATATTAATTCTAAATTACGCCTGACCACTCAACAAGTACGATACCAATGGTGTGTATTAAGACCAAAAAAATACGGTATGAAACAGTTCAGACCTCACTAATGTTATACATTTATCATGTATAGCATTCAAACTATTATTCATGCATCTTAAAAGTCATTCAATGAACTCCTAATTACATGGTGACTAAATAATTATTGTCTATTAAAAAACATTCAACAATTGCAGGACGTGTGGCTTGAACCTGGGGAGGATTCACTCGCATGCCTGATGACGAGCTTGACAGGACTGTGAAGAACTGCATTGGTGAGAATCAACGAATTGGTCCAAAAGCTGTAAAAGCAAGACTATTCTCACAGGGCATCAATGTGCAGAGGTGGCGGGTGCGAAATAGCATGATGACGTTCTCCTTCTGCCTTCTTGTGCCTGTCTTCAGGAAGGTCAGGTGGCGTAGCGAGTCTTCGAGGACCCTCTTCCTCCGAACCTTCATTGTAAAGAACATTTCAGTGTCTGCCTGTATGACGGTGCTGACATGAATATTAATCAGCTCAGCCACACTACAAATGTCAATTATATAACATTGGTGAATGAAATGTTAACATGTTATTTGTATGAAAGACAATGGTGTTAACTTTTTCAATTATGAAATAATTAATTTACATATATATTGTTGTTGTTCTCCTTTTCTGTCCCTGTATGTCCTGGGTGAGGCTGGCTTCAATGATGGTCCTCTATATGTGTTTCCTCCACCAAACGTCTCCACTCCCCTACAGCTTTCACTGTCACTCTCTTAATTTACAATGATGCATGTAACAGTCAAGGTAGGCATTAGGGATCGCTGAAAGAGGGGGTGAATGCTACTGAAGGCATGTACGCTTAATAGAATGAATAATTAATTTATTATTAAAAAAGGCGGTTGGCTATCTTAAAAGTTGCTTGCCATTAATTTCTATAGGTACAACATACTCGTGCAGATGAATAATGTCAGGGGGACAGTACATATGTAATACTGAATGGTCATTACTTGGTCAGGTTCTTAATTTCTCCCTCTGCTGCCTCCATGAAATACATACATCTATTTGTAATTGCATACATGTTGTAAGGTTTTAAAGAACTCCTTCTCACTTGGTAAATTTGCAATAATCAACGCGACACAGTGTACGATGACATTGAGACAATAGACATACCTTTCAAGAACATCATTGTGTCTAACGACAGACACTTCTACTTCTGCATCGTCATCACTAGAGATGTAGTCATCTGGTGCAGGAGGTGGGTCGAGGTCAATTTCAAAGCTGAACACACAAAAATAGCACATGGTATAACTGTCAATAAGATTTTGAATACATTAAAATTCAATTAACTTTTACATTAATTTTTCATTGCTTTCTTAACTATAACATGTCGACATCACAATGACTAACAAGTGTAACATGTCAACATCACAATGACTAACAAGTGTAACATGTCGACATCACAATGACTAACAAGTGTAACATGTCGACATCACAATGACTAACAAGTGTAACATGTCGACATCTTCATTTTCATCACTTTTGTTTTCCTGTAAACGCATATATCATTATTGTAGTTTTTAATGAATGTGGCTTAATAAGATTACACATTGATAACTTCTATCACACAATTTTTCAGATATCACAATCAATACAACGCTTTCACCAATACATGGAAACACGGAAATGTGACTTCTGACATTTTTTATTTACTAAAGCTTAAATTCTCACCTTCTCCTGGTCTATTCGCAGGCTTTCTGCATACTGAGCATCCTGCTCTAGTCGGACTTGATGAAACTGAAAAACGTAATTAGTAAAAATGTCTCTTTATACTTAATTACAAATGAATTTAAAATATTGTCAATGCATTGAAATATAACTAACTAGCCTAGTTACCCGGCATTGCCGGGGGAAAAGGCAGTCATATGTGACGGACATCCCCCCAAAATGTTTCCAGCCTACTTGCGTTAATAAATTGTAGCTGGTCAGTGGCCTTGTTGTTAGGAATACCTTTTGTTAGAAATCGCACACGCTCACCAAGTTATATGTGAGGTAACACATACTTATACTTACTGAGTGAGGGTTGAAACTGATCTGAAAGATAATGAAATATACATGAGTATTAGATATATACAAAAACATGCATTATGCATCATTTCTTATTTGTTGTGATCAATGAAAACAGACTACAGTAATCCACCTCCTAAGCGAACCCCCTCATGCATTTCATATGTATGGCTTAAAGGTTTAAGGGTTAGCTGAATTAAAAAATGAGCATGTCATTAGAATGAGTGAGATGTCATTGGGATAATGACTACTTACTGTTGGAGTTCCAGCATCAAGGAAAGGTGCATGTAATCTGGCCTGAAAAAGATGTACTAAAAGGCTGCTAAATTTCTCGAATACATTTAGAAAAGGTTTATGAATGAGGAATAGAGTGAGGAAGTCATAAGGATGGTAATATAAGGTTCATGAATGAGGAATAGAGAGAGGAAGTCATAAGGATGGTGAGAGAACGTTCATGAGTGAGGAATAAAGTGAGGAAGTCAGAAGGATGGTGAGATAAGGAGGCAGGATACTCGCATTGTAGAAAATGGTCAGAGGACATTTGCTGTGTACACTATTAGTAGATGCATCACAAGCATGGAGAATGTGCAAAGGGTAAACAAAAATTGGAAGAAGTTATCGGGCATGTGGAGCCAGAAACAATGTTAGTTGTGACAGTTGACATGAGTGCAAATGTGGGAAAGGTTTGTGGGAAATCTTGGCAGGTGTATCGGAGCAAAATTTATAACATGCAAACATTTTGTTAGATATCTAGCAGAGGTTTATGTTGGAAATACAAAATGGCACAAAGTGCCTAAATAGATCCTGTAGACAATTTCTCACCTGGGGTGCATCACCAGCCACATCAACAGCAGTGGATGTAGACGACTCAGGAGCTACATCTTCAGCTGATGGCTGTAGACAATGAATGTTGTGGTCATAGACTTCTAAGCAAAAATTGACAAGTGAGTGAAGACATACATCATGAAGACACATTAATACACAAACAGCTGTCAAAGATTGCATAACAGCATTGATTACATGAAAGAACCACAACTTATCCATGAATAAAAGTGATTCAGAGATATCTAATTGTTATCACAGGTACCTTTATTGATAGTAAAATACAAATCTACTGGAATATGGAAGAAACACATTTTGAGCATTTTTTGTCTAAACAACCATACCACCCCATAAACAGTTAATTAATCAAGTGTACATGTACACCGGAACATTTTATGTTCTTCGTCTGTCTGTTTTCATAAATACTGGGCTGAAACAAACAATTAATAAAATGCAAAACATTTCACAGCCCCCCCCCCACAGTAGCTTTCATACATACTGTTGTATTGGGAGTGCGCACATCTCTTCTTCGGTAGTGACGGTGGACGATAGATGGAATTTCAAAATCATCGTCCCCATTATCCAGAAATGCCTAACACAATGACAACTTGTGTACTCACTGGGTGAAACTACTGCCTATGATGTGTTGCATGATTTGTGGTTGTGTCACATGATATGTGATAAATGGGTTAATGAAACATACTGAAGTGGTACACAACTTGCATAATTGGTTTACTGCTTATACACCTCCACAAGTCTAAAGTTAGAGGAAGTTTCTTACAAAATAAACACAATTTGAAAAGTACACTCTACTTTGCCATTGGCTAGTCATTGTTTTCAAAACCAAATCAAAATTGTGTATTAAATATTTGATATACTAAATTTTCTGCATTATTATTAACTTAATCATTCCATACAGTTGTGTACAAAAATATACAGGATATATACCAATAGCCAACTGTATATGCATAATTTTTTTTTATATAAGTATATCATAATTATTCAAAAGACATTTCAATACATGCTATACATGTATGCATCAACTAATTTAGAAAATTCCTTACCTGTTGTGTGCCAGAAGCCGCATGACTGGAAGTGGAAGTAGAGGTCACTGGAGCAACTTCTTCCATTTGCTGTTGAACATAAAGAAATTAAAACGTCATGACAAATGTTGAATGCAAATGTAGACTAGATATGTAATTTCTATGTATAATTTCAAATACCATGTTTACAATACATAACTGAATTTGACAGTTTTTTAAACAATCTAGCTTTAATACAACAAAACAGTAGAATTTGTGTTTTAAAAGTTTATTTTCATATGTGCAAATTACATTTATACACGACATTGATTGATTTTTTTAATCATTGCAACAACAAGTTATGTACATTAAGGTAAGCTCAAATGGACAACAACTGTGTTTATCAAATCAAGCAAAATAAAAAAAATTCTCACATGTGGTATCTGTGCAGCCACATCACCACTGGCAGTGGAAGTTAATGCCACCGGATCGACATTTTCAGATGATGGCCGTACTTCCTGCTGAATATAAATAAATACATAAAAAACTAACCTATTTGGTATTTTAATGTACGAGGTTCCTGGGAACAGATATTCAACAACAATGTTTACACTATATCCTTGAATTTGACAATATCTCAGCCACTGTGTTTCTGGAGACACATCAATTGTGAGGGAAGCCACTAGGGAGGCTTAGTGATTGCTGTTGACATTAAACAAACAAATATTCGAGGTCATTTTTGCTGGTACTGTTGTTAGTGAAGATTTTGTAATAACAGATAGTTATGTATGCATTACAGCATTTTAACTTACTGGCAATAATCGCACATAAAGGTTTGATCGCTTCATGCGACCCCATTCCTTTATTTTCTGCGGCGTGTCAATGTGTGCTGGAAGTGACTTCAACACGAGGCCTGCAGAGGCTGGACAGCACCTGCATTTGGTATGGTCATTAAATGTAACAAGTATTATAGTACAGTATTTCTTCTTGAATATTTCAAGTCATTTTAATTTTAACCCAGCTTGTAAATATATTAGCAAGAAGACCAGTTTATGAGTTTAACATACAGTGTATACTGACACCACCTATAAACCTGTATGTGGAAGAGTACTATCATTATGCTACAAAACAGATTAAGTATGATTCATAATAACAATTTAATGTTTGAAATTACCTGCACAACTCAAATCCACCTTGGATTTGTGGGAATGATGCCTTCAGCTGGTCGATGAAGGTCTCTCTGTGTGCACCCAAACTAAATTTTATTTTAGTTCGTGCAAGTGCTTGACCTGTAATACATGTATAATAATGTAATATTGTTATAGACAATTCTTATGTTTAATCAATAATGAGTGTAGCCATCATTTACTGGCATACTTCATGTGACACAGTTATGTGTGCTATATATGTAGTAAATGTGAACTAAACTGCACTTTTTATAATATGCTTCATGCATGAACAGTCATGAAAATAATGTTTTCCGTAATTACCTATATGTTATGAGGAAGAAAACTCCGAAAAAAACTATCCCTTCTTTTCGCATCCCCAAATATAACAAACTGTGAAGCAAGCACAGCAGAATTGGCCCAATACTGGCACTTATTGTTAATAGTACAGCCGATATTGAGGCAGTACAATGTCCATATCACAATTAAATTGACATTACTGGCCCAGTACTGGCCGAATAGTAGCCAGTATATAGCCTGCAGCGCCACCTATGGAATGCACACAATTGCATTCCATAGGATGACGGTACAGGCGTAGTACTGCACAAATACACTGAGCCAGCATAAAGTCAGTACAATATGCTACTACTAGCCCAATTTACAGTCTCTGTGCAAGACATATTGGACCAGTACCGTGTTTATTTATTTGGGCCAGTATGCTGTTAGTTGTTGAACGAGTACTAGCACATTACACTGTTTTTGACTGGGTAATAAACTGATAGCAATATCATTAATTATTATCAAACCTGTAACTCCACGACCATATCTTTCTTTTCGGAAACGTATGGTTCTTGTTCCTGCTGCAACGACGACAACAGAAACTGTCCATGTTTTCAAGTGATGTTTTTTTTCACCCAACCTGGACCTGGCTGGTGGATTGTTTCGGAATTGTTGAAATCTACAGAAAAAGTTAAAACAATATATAATACAAACCTATTAGTATTAGTATGACAGTCAATGTAATGTCTACGACTATGTGACTAACTAGTACGAGTATGACTGACGTACTCCTGCTCCTTATGTATTATAATTATATAATAAGGCTGCTAATACACATCATGTATATAATTGTATTATCTAAATTTGATTCTTATCTTTATACTATCTCTAACACAAACTTCCATCTGCCAAGCTGTTATTTACAGCAAACTAGCCACGATTTTGAGTCAATGTTGACTGTTGTAATTGATTAACAGGAGCACTATCCCTCTTACTCAACGTATGCAGATGATCCTATTACCTATTTCAAGCGAACTGATATTGACATGACACGCTTGCATTGACATGTCTAACTTATTTGAACCGACTTTAAATGCAATGCAATAAAAACGTCTGTCTGCCATTGCCGGCGTTCCCCACCATCGTGGACGATAGGCATGCTGGGTAAATATGACGCCGCACGCCACAAGTACGGAAACTCAATGTGGAATGGGGAATACCTCTGTAGGGCCGTCATTTCTGGGAATTTCCTATCTTACCTTAAGTTCTTACCTTAAGTTCTTACCTTAAGAACGGTCAATAATTGCCCAAGTTGAGCACTGAGACCGTCTCAAGGTTAGTTTTCTGTAGTGGTATTCCATTGTATATTGATTTTGCTGCTATTGTTGTTGCTGTTGGCGTTATTGCTATTTTTTCTCTTTATCTTGTCTTTTCCGGTTTGCCTAGTCTCTAGGCTCGATTGTGTGCGTGCGTGCATGCATGCGTGCGTGTGTATGTGTTAGTATGTGAAGTTGTAGTTGTAGAGGTCTGGATGGTCTCTCCAGTCTCTTTGGAGGCGGGACTTCAGCTGATTGACTGTCTGTGCTTGGACTGTGTCTTCTGATAGTGCATTCCAGGATCTTACTACACGGGTGGAAAGGAAAGAATGTCTGGTTCCTGCTGATGTCTGTGTAACTAGTTTTTCTGTGTGACCTCTTGTGGTTCCAGTGGCTTTTAGGTACATCTGTTTTTGTGGACAGAGTTGGCATTTACAGTCCTGGTCGATTTGGTCGAGTCCCTTGATAATTTTGAAAGTTTGAATGATGTCGGCTCTTTGTCTTCTGTAGTGCAGTGTGGGGAGTTTCAGTTCTTTCAATCTGCTGCCGTAGGGTAGTCCTTTTGTTTCTGGCACTAGTCGTGTTGCACGCCGTTGGACTTGTTCGATGAGGTCTTGATCTTTCTTTAGGTGAGGGAACCAGACACAGGATGCGTATTCCAGGTGTGGTCTGACCATTGCCTTATATAGTAGTAGGAATGTCTCCTTGTTGAGATGCCGGAATGTTCTGGCTAGACACCCCAGAACTCGATTGGCCTTTTTGACACTATTTTCGATGTGGTCGGAAAACTTGAGTTGTATGTTGATGGTGACTCCGAGGTCTTTTTCTGAGGTCACTGCATCAAGCTTGTGACTGCATTCACTGTCCATTCTCAGGTGGTATTTTTTTCGTGGGTTTGAATGTCCGAGGTGTAGAACGTGACATTTGTCAGGATGTAATTTCATTTGCATCGTATCCGACCAGTCTTGTAGTTTTGTCAGGTCTTCTTGTAGAGAGTTTGAGGAGTTGATGTCTGATGTGCGAATACAATTCGAATCGCAAAATGGAACGATTCAATGGTCTGTCTGTATCCGCATGCGCGCGTGAAAAACGCCTTCGCCTATGTACATAGATCTATACTATTGTATGGAACTAGTTCCATTATTATTTATTCTAGATTAACTTTAATGTACAGTAATGTCTATAGAATCTAAATCAATTACCTTACCCCAGTAACTCGTTTATCCAGATATACACATCCCTTCAGTTTTATTCAACATTGACCTTACATAATAATTATACATTGTGATAGTATGACTGATGTGTACGTGCGTGCATGCGTGCGAGCGTGCGCGCGTGCACGTATGGGTGCATGTTGTACATTCTTCGTACATTTCCATGAACAGTACGGAATGATGTTGACATAACAGCAGTTTCGAAAACTGACTCATCATCACGCCATATAGCATGGGGCGGTCAATAAGCTAGAGTCTACACTACACAGTTTAACAATGTTAACAGTAAAGCCTACTAGTATGTAGGTACTTACGTTTCCACAACATTTCCACTACTAACGGCAGCTCCTCCGGCCGGCGTACTTGCATGTTGAGTGTGCAGATTTTGAACAATTGAATGAACCCGATTTGCCAACGTCTGCAACCGCCCGATGTCCATAGTTAAAATATCCGTTGGAGGCTGGTCGACCCATTCTGACCAGCGGACAATTTTTCATTTCTTGCATACCAAACTGTCAAAGACAACCAGGCCGGAGCTGAGCTCGGATATCGATTTCATGTAAAGTTATACCCCTTTCAATGCATTCCATTTAATACATTAGGTTCAACAATGTTACATAATTAAACTAACATGAAATATAGTTACAAGGGGGCATTAATTATTATATATTGTATTATATTTATATATCATGAATATATCTCCACAAGATACAAAGGACATTAAATAATAGCAAACGACAGCCATTAATGTTGTGTATTAGTTTGAAAAGGTGTATACTAGGGCCTAATATGATGCCAAAAACTATAAATACGGAGGTTAATGTGCAATTCTTAATGTACATTGCGCAGGATGTTGCCAAAGTTTAGGTATGTTCATGAATGGTATTGTAGATTACCGCCTTTTCGTGTTCATAATGCATAACTAAGATTAACTTTCATTGGTTCAATATCTGATTCGTGGCTAAATGAGTCATTATTGGATGCTTAGTTAACGCGTTAACTTATCCGAGTCTTTATTGGTTGCTAAGTTAACGCGTTAAGTTCTCCGATTCCTTATTGGTTGATACGTTAACGCGTTAACTTCTTCGAGTCCTTATTGGTTGCTAAGTTAGCGCGTTAACTTATTCGCGTTCTCATTGGTTGCCAAGTTAACGCGTTAAGCTATTCGCGTTCTAATTGGTTGCTACGTTAGCGCGTTAAGTTATATCGCGTTCTCATTGGTTGCTAGGTTAACGCGTTAAGTTATTCGCGTTCTCATTGGTTGCTAAGTTAGCGCGTTAACTTCTTTGCGTTCTCATTGGTTGCGACGTTAACGCGTTAACTTCTTATTTAACGCGTTAAGTGTACCGCGTTTATGGCCCTATCGGCCTGCCATAATCGTTCATGGAACGTAACGCTTCAATAACGTTAAGAGAACGTTACTAGAACGTTCTGACACAGTGCACATTTTATTGCAAAACGCACATAAATTAATGGTATACTATGCTACATGCCCAATCATTTTCGGTCAAGACATGGGAATACCATGGACTGTGAGTTAGTAATATGTCGTAAGATGTATTGCTAAAGTTGTAAAAACGTTCTGAGAACGTTTCGTGACACTGGCACTTGCATGGCACTTTATATTTAATTAATTTCGTTCCGACGCCATTTGAGGTTTTTTGGCAAGCCTCAATTAAGGGGGGGTGCAATTGGAAGTTTTGTCCCCCCCCCCTCCAGACAACCGAGTAAACAAGGAACCAATTTGGAACCATGCAGTTTCACAAATGTCTTTCTTGTTCGTAACTGGTACGGCTCCACCAGTGTGTGTATAATTAATTCACATGTATTCACGCGAATGCACGTGCATCTTCATAAATTCAGGCATTCAACTGAAAAAACTGGTATGGTTGTAGTGGAAGGTGTATTTACGTGAATTGACATGTTTTAAAATTTCACGTGTCGAACTGGGGAAACCGATACGATTCTAGCAGCACGTGTATTCAGGTGAATCATTAATTCACTTATTTTTTTAGATGTGGAACTGGAGAAACTTATGTTTTACCCGTACGCACATTCACGTGAATTCGTGTTCTTTTTTGTTCGCGTGCAGAACTTGAGAAATTAATTGGTACGGTCCTAGACGTACGTATAGTCACGTGAATACACGTGTTCACATCATGTGCGGAACTAGGAAAAAGTGTTTATCCATTTGCACTCCTGCACTGATCAATTTTATAACTTCAATAAACTTGAACATTAAACGGATCACGTGAAAAAGGTCAACCTATGGTACGGACTCTCACACATACGTAACGGTGAAAGGGTAAATTGACTGTGTAACAATAATAAAAAGATCACTCGTTTGAACCATTCAGTCTAATGAACCTCGATCTGCACTTATAAGGTCATCTTATAAATATAAATAAGTGACAAATTCAAACACTGTAAAAAACAGAACACATTATAAGCATGTTTAGTTGGTATTCTATCAGTTACCTTGACCCACGTGAATAAACGTACTGTGATGTATCGCTGACTATATCCATGCACACACGATCAAAGCATCTACTGAAGCCCGCGAATCCTTCATTGATGGGAGTTTAACAACCTCCGTGCAACTAATGGCCATTTCGGGTGAGGGGTTGTTTTGAAAACAGATTAATCTTGGGATGGTTCCCATCCCGGCAGTAGACTATACACGTGAATTAAATGTGTAATATGGGATACCCAGCGTTCAACAATACTGCCAGCCAGTGAATCCATGTTCTGTCGGGCACGTACATAGGGCTAAGCTTTAATTTGACTATTATATTATGCATACATACATATGTAATATTTCATATTATCCTTTATAATTATAATATCATCGTTGGACGTCTTCTCGTATTCAAAGATGACATTTATCGTCCCGTTCTTATCTTCCTGTTTGTCTTACCTATGTTGTCTAATCCCAGCGGGCCGGCACACGACGTTTTTATTTTGTGGATGACGGCGACCAGTTTACTTACTCATTATCATCTTACGTTGGAATAATTAAAACAACCTGGTTACAGCATTAATTGGCTCCGCTGTCAACCTGGAATTGTATATAATTGTTTCGATTGTTTTACCGATTGTTTATGTTTGTATGTATGATATATACATTTCCAAATAAAGCCTACCTACCTACCTACATTCTTACAGGTGTTTAATGTTATTTTGGTCATGCGGATGACATATCACAATGGAGTGTAAAGGCACATATGTTAGACTTATTTTTATTGCCATAAATAAGGGGTCTATATTAGACTTTTTTTTTCCAGCAAAGTCATACGGGAGAATTGATATACATAGTTTTATTGATACGAAAATTACAGTGAACAGATAGATTAACCTTTTCCCATCTCATCGTTATGTAAAAAGACATTCCATTGACCTAGCAACAATTAAGGTCCGTCAAGCCGTCAAAGAGGGTGCCGAACATTAGCAGCTGTCGGACATTCTGTTGAAATTCAGGTTTAAATATTGAGTTGTCATTGACGAGGCTTCAACATTTTAGGTGACAGGTCCGGTTGGTGCTCGACACTGAAGCATCATGTCGCACATTAACATATATGTACGCACTATATATATATATAATATATATTATATATATATATATATATATATATATATATATATATATATATATATATATATATATATATATATATATATAGGATGGGGTGGAGTGGAGCATAGGTCACGTGGAGCACAGTAGCGCAGCGGTAAGAGCTCCGGAACGCGGGTTCGAATCCTGTGCGGCGGTGTCGGACCAAGTTCGTTTACTGTACATTGCTTCAGTTCACTCAGCTGTACGAATGAATGCCTGGCTATAGACAGTGGTGGATATTTGTGTACGAATAGTCTTCGCGTATTAATTGCAGCGTGGCTGAATGCTTCCCAGAGAAGTCGAGATTGTGTTCGATTGAACAGGTCTGCCAGGGAGTAAAGTGTAAAGCGCTTTGAGCAGTCCTGAGGACTGGATACTGCGCTATATAAGAACTTATATTTTTATAGGTACATATGATTACACATTCAAACACACCCCCACATACACGCGAACACACACACACACTTGCGCACACACAAAGACGAATGAGGTGATGAAAATCATGATTATCAATAATTAGGATGGTGATGATGTAGAATCATCACCATCCTAATGATGATGCTGATTGATGGTATGGGTTTGGGTGTGTTTGGGATATGTATTTTATGTGTGACTTATACGTATTATGTGCATTAAACCACATGTTTTTATTCTGGGCATTGTGCAATAAAATACATGCCGATTTTCACCCACTACCCTGGTTTTTCTTATTGTTTTCAGTAGTGTAGTCTTTGTTTATGTTATAGTGGGTTTGCTCTGGAACCAGCTGTCTATATAGCTGGTTTCCTTCTCACGGACACGATTAATGTGAGAATTAATTAAGTTTAATACTTTATTAATCTTGTTTGTGTTGTCGCACTGTTGTTCGTATTTTATTTGGTAGCTAGCTCTGTATATTGGGTCAGCCAATCAGCAGGCACCGCGGTCATTGCAGTTGAGCATTTTGAATTGCGCAGCGGCGCTAGCGGTTGTGTTTTCTCAGCTTTGTAAGGGAATTTTTAACTCCCACCCACCATCCCTGCTTTTGTATTTTGTAGTTAGTTAGTGTAGTACCAACATGATCGGGATATGTATTTTATGTGTGACTTATACGTATTATGTGCATTAAACCACATGTTTTTATTCTGGGCATTGTGAAATAAAATACATGCCGATTTTCACCCACTACCCTGGTTTTTCTTATTGTTTTCAGTAGTGTAGTCTTTGTTTATGTTATAGTGAGTTTGCTCTGGAACCAGCTGTCTATATAGCTGGTTTCCTTCTCACGGACACGATTAATGGTATTGACAATGAACATGAAGAAGAGATCGATGACGGTGATGCATATGAAGATGATATGATTCAGATGAAAACAACGAAGAAGATGATATGATGGTCAGATTATTATGATGATAATGATCCAAACACTACATGATCGATAAACATGTTTCACCCTTGTAAACACTGAGTGTAGCATCAAAACCTTGTTAAAACCAGCACAAAATCTGCTAATCAGTCAAATTTAAAACTGTCCCGGCAGAAAACCAGTAAAATCACACTTTTGTTCACAGTAGAAACGAATTCTATCCCCTCGCGTTGGTTTCGTATCGATTGGTCCACTGGATCAAAAAACGAAACCCTAGAGTTTGTCTACGAACCCTAGGTTTAAAAACTGCATCTATGACATCCACCAACCATTGACAGAACGTCCCCCGCGAAATAACGATCACGTCCGTCACCATATGCGCAGACGCGCCAGTGTAACTTTCAAGTGGGATTCGTCAGAAAATGGTCAGTACTTCGCGGGGAATTATGGAAAATATGGGTGGGGATTTTCAACCGAACTATTATATTTTGGTGGGAGAATGATTCGGTTCACTTTTGTACAACAACATATATGTATACCATTCAAACAGTACTTATACTCTCGCTGTTGTTCACATAAACATATTTCGCTTTTTACAACAAAGTGTATTCGTACTACAATGTACATTTCGGCTAAAACAATATTTATATTATAAAACATATCCATAACTGTTATCTTCTTTCATCGCCAAAGTAGGTGATGTGTGAATAATTTCTGACAATTACCCAGTCAATTTAATAAAAAGTGCACCCATTTGTTTAACTTGTCAAAAGTATTGACTTTGTCTATAATTGTTACATCTGAACTGTAACTAACCAAAACCAATTGCCGGGCCGACATTGTTGACTTTAAAATTACGGAGGACCAATAACTTATTGACGATGTCATAAAGCAATTATACAAATTTCTTTATGATATATATATATATATATATTATATATATATATATATATATACATTATATATATATGTATCTGTTGTGCGCTGGATCTGCAGATCTTCATGTAATCTATCAATTATACAGAAATTAAGAAGTAGTCCACATGCTGGGCACGTTTGCCGAAGTGTAAACGGGATATTTGTTCAATGGTGACAATGCTATTTTTTGTTGCAATCCAACAATGTTATAACTTGTGGTGTGTGGGCCTATGTATTTCACATTTGCAGTTTTAAAACCAAATCAAACCAGATTTATATACACAAAACAACATAGACTGGTTTATCTATACAATTAGAATCAGGACTACGCACTGGCGAGATGAAGGCCATAGCAGTGGCACCAATAAAGTGGTTCCGTCATTCATCTAGCCAAGGACATCGTTTTAACACTGACCAGCCACATACCAATCGTCTTCAACCACATTATTGTTGGCAGCTAATTTTTCATACACGCTAACGCGCTGGGCTGCTGTGTACATGCGATATGCCATATTATGTTCAACGCCCAAAATACCGGTAATCTGGTCTGGAAGACGAAGGCATTTGTGAAAGGGAACTAGGGAAGCGAAGGGAACACATCGTTTGAATTTATTCAGAGGTATTTACTATGCTATCTGCATATATTTATATCGTTGCTGTTCTAACTAGATATGTGACTAAATTCGTCCATTGTCTAGTTCAGTGATATCGCATCGTCACGGAATTGCGCGACGCAAGAACTACTTAGGAAATGTAATTTATATATTAATATGGGCACTTGCGTAGAATCCTTATCCACCTCGATTTCGCCGTTGTAACTTGAGTTTTGCCTAACTTTGATACATCAGTGCGTTAGTTCAATTATTCAACCTTATCCCACGTATATTTACGTTTCCGAATATTGCGTCTTAGTGCACTTCTGAGGCGTACATAGTGCCCCGATTTGCATCAACATACGCCGCTATATCGCTCATTTTATGAGCGCGATGCGGTAACGCGCTAAGACACACTATTTTCGTAATATAAATATGCCTGGGATGATATTGAATGATGGAACTAACGCTCTGATATATCAAATTTAGACAAAACTCAAGTTATCACGGCGAAATCGGGGTGGATCCGGATTCACGAGTGCTTATATTATATACGTAATACGAGTAATATTGTAAACAAATAGTCGGCCGAAATAAATTATACGGGTTTACTGAGCATCGACAACTAGACTATAGCATTTCCAATTCCAGTTCAGTCACTCGCAAACAGTGACAGGGAAGAGTGGGTCTGTGGTGAATCTGCCATCTCAATGTTGTGGGACAGATTACCTGGTTGATCCAATGTTGTCTTCCTACTCTAATTTAGTCACACAGTTGGATGATAATAATATTGTAAATTACTAATATATGTTCATAAGACTGATATGCAATTAAATATTATATAACACTATTATAACAATCAGTAAGATAGTACACAGATACCCTTAATATATACTAAATAACGTAAACAAAACTATATTATCCAGTGTAGATGTCTCCCAAAGGGGTAAATTGACCTGTTACCAACCCCTGTTTACCACAAAGGGGCAACACAAGTTTCCATCTGGTCAGTTAATCACCTTAGTTGAACTCCAAGTCCCAAACGTGGGCTACTTCGCTAATGGGTCTCCAAGGTGCCTCATTGGGACAGCAGTGGCGTTATGGCTACACTGACAGTGCTGCAGCTGTTAGTTTCACTGTCATCTACACTCACCCCTTTAAAGTTGCCCCCTGCCATTCTCTTGTCCCCATTACACTAATGGTAATATCTACTACAGGCATTGTGACTTTGTGACAGCAGGACTTAATTAGAAAAAAGACATAACTCCATAGACTTTTGTCTATGTTGAATATGTTAAACTAGTTAATACTCACTAACTAATAAGTACGTAGGTCCAATTAACGCATCTGTAATTTTAATTGCAATGACAAATGAAATGTAATTGTAATTGATTTTGTGTAATAGCACCCAGCCCTGCTGACAGAACTAGACAAGGACAATTGATTGAAATAAAATGTTATTGAGCAAATATATTCCACAAAGCATGCTGACTAGTGTTTAATTGCATTAGCTATAATGGTCTCTATTGACCCTTGGACAGTGACAGATGGTAATTCACTGTCTGAGAAACCAGTAGTATTGGACACTGCCAGCCAAATGTGTCCTTCTCATTAATTAGCACAGTTATGTTAATGACACGTTGGGATCACAGTATCACAACTCAGGCATTAGGTATCTTGTATGGTTTGTGTAATTGATGTAACTAAACGCAATTACACAGAAACATATATTACAATTGCAGGACATGTTCAAAAACATAATCAATTACAGCATTTTTCTGTAATCAATTACAAATACAATCACATAATAAAAGATCCCAGCCCTGGGTATAATAAAAGTTTTCATAAAGTCACCGGGTAGAGGATCATGTCTGAGTGGTAAAGTTACCGGTTGTACGACTGGACGCCCGTGGTATAATAACTGTATGTCATTCTGGTGAAAACAAATGTTTAAAAAGTCATGTCTACGCCTACGGGTCCCTAACAATAGAATGTCTACTAGTAATGTCAAGGGGTTGATGGTTAATCATGGCTTGATTGCCTCTGCAAATCTATAAAGTAAGCCTTAGGAGCTGGCTGGAATTTATGGGGCAATTAGGAGAGCTGGAAGGTCTTTGCCAGAAACTTGAGGACAAGGAAATCCACAAGAAAACTGTAAGGAGTGGTTTTCAATCATAATTATGGGTTTTGCATTAAACATTTTAATGTGGGGACCTGAGTTTTTTAAATGCGTTACCAGGTAAAATAAAATAACATTCAAATTGTGTGGGGTGGGGGTATCAATTAATTTGTTTGTGGGTGGGGTAAATATGAGGCATCGATATTTGAAAAGTTGATAAGTAATTAAAATGCAGGAGGGGGGCATTTTCTCAAGGTACATGTATGAGGCAGAAATTATATTGAGATGTGTGGGAAGGGAGTGTTTAAGGTAGGTAGTATGGATTCCACCAAAAATCTTTAGTTTTCAACACAGATCAACCATATTTGGTATGCAGATACATACCAACATAGTTAAGGGTTTTTTTCATGTTTCGCATAAATTATACAAATTAGGTATCCAATATGGCCGCCATAATAGGGAAACTTTTGTATTTTTTGCCGCGCTCTAACCAAAAACGTATTCAAGTTACAAGCTTGTAATTTAGCACAGGGATTACTGTTATGCATATCTACTGCATGAATATCACAGAAATCAGATATGTTGTGTTGTTTACGTGAAAACAGATTTTTTGTCGAAAAAAACTATTTTGAGTAACTTTTTCACATAATTAACGCCTATAATTCAGAAACCATTAAATATATTATGATTTCTTTTAATTCATGCAGTATATATACTCATTAGGCATTGCGGTGCAAAATGTTTTGCAGTTATACCCAGTATTTATTCTACTAGAGCGCAGCAACTTAAGTACTCACAGCAAAAATGGTATTCCGAGAAAACGATGATAAGGTAATTTTATATAACCAAATTCTGCCAAAAGCCGTCCGAAGAAACCTCAATATTGCCACTTTTTATTACTTTTTCAGCTAATATACTAACTGCATATTGAGGTAAGGATATGAAAGTACATAAATAGCAAAGAAAGTCCTTTTCAAAAAAATGTAAAAAATCACTTTTTGAATCCATACTACCTACCTTAAGTAGTTCAATCTGTGTGGGTAGTGGGGCCAAAACAAGTTCACGACCACTCCCCCAACTGTTTAAATGGAAAAGCCCTTAGTGAATCAAACATATTGCTACATGTATGTTTAAAGATAAATGTAAAAAAAGTGTGTATTTTGGCAACAATAAACAAAACGACAATTGTATCAATACAAAGTTTTGATATGCAATAGATCAGTGGATAGACATTTTCTCAGGGTGTTCATATCAAGTTGTTTTGAAACATGACTAATTGTTTCTCTTGATTTATCCTAAGGTTCTCTACTTGAGCTCCTTGGGAGGAGTGAATACTGGCGACAGTATTCGTCGCATGCTGCGGAAGGTGGCAATGGATGATATTCTTGGACAATACAGCCTCAAGGGGAAAACGTTGAAGCGAAAGTTCGTGGAGTTGTCCATCTGCCAATTTGTGATCAGTATGTTTCTCTTTTCTTTATTTTTATATCACCTGGTCACCGATGAATACAATTACCACCTCATAGCAATTGATCAAACTCAAAACTCTGGACGTTATCCATTATTCCTCCACTGGTAATTTACTGTGCCATTTTAAAATCTTCCATTTTGAGACCGCATTTCAAGTTAACCACTGATGTGAAGATGTTGATTTTATTTGCAAATGGTTAGCTTGTATTAAGTTTTTAGGTGCATAACCACAAAAGTTGCCTTTTGTTTCCCTTCAAGATATTTTAGTCTGAAATGTGTTACCTCATTTAGTTTTTCTCGTTGATTTCAGAAACGTGTACACCCATTCACAAAAGTTAATTACGTTGAAGAAGTGATCTCAGAAACGTTGAAGTTTGCACCTCCCAGAGGAGGGAGAAAGACCAACAAGGTATTTGACCATGACTCGCTCTTAGTAATATCTTTTGTAAATGATATGCCCCCTGGCCTTGCTATTGAATTTGTCATTCTGTGGTAGGCCATAGATATAAATGTGTGGATTCCCATGAAATCAATATGACTCTCTTCTAGTGGTTATCATTAATACACGATTAATGTTGCTGGAAAAAGCCATATTAATACACTATGTTCTTTTTCTTATGTAAAAAAACACCTGTCTCTGATGCAAAATAATAATTAGATTAATGTTATTGCAACAAATACATTCAATTAAATTATTGCAACAAATACATACATATACATTGTGTTTTTGTGTGCAAAAATATATATTATAAAACAATATGGTTCTCTGTCTGTCTGTCTGTCTGTCTGCCTGCCTGCCTGCCTGCCTGCCTGCCTGCCTGCCTGCCTGCCTGCCTGCCTGCCTGCCTGCCTGCCTGCCTGCCTGCCTGCCTGCCTGCCTGCCTGCCTGTCTGTCTGTCTGTCCGCCTGTCAGTTTGTCTGTCTGCCCGCCCGCCCGCCCGCCCGCCCGCCTGTCTGTATGTAGACCGTTATCACCGTTTGCATGAAAGGGGCTGAAATATTGTGTGATGTAGCAGACCCATTTGGGTAGTTTGTAGATTTAGATTTTCTCGAAATTTGTTTGGGTGGTCGGGATGTTGGGGGGTCACAATATTAAAATGGCGCTTTTGTCCATCCATTTTGCATGTATTTGGCTGAGATTTTGTGCAATCTAATGGGGCCCATTGTGGTGGTTTATAGACATAGATTTTTTTTAATGTTTTTTTTTAAATTCGTCTAGGGCGGTGGGGTCTCGGGGAGTCACAATTTCAAGAGTTTCAGTGCAAGCAACAGCCTTTTTTCACCATGCAACATCGGTTACCCAGCTAGTTGTTCAACAATACGTCATCAAACATATTCTTTACAGAAGGCCTTTACATTCCCCCAAATAAATAGTGTTTGATTTATATTTATATTTAGAATACATGTTTATATTCAACAGATGCCGGCAGTCACCCACCAGGTTGAAGATGATGACGAGGAAGATTGAGTTTTGTAACTACCATGTAACAGCCATGTGTAAATAAAAGTAATGAAGACCCATTTATTATTGTTTTATCGTTCTGTTAACATTAGGCAAAAACGTTCTGCTAACGTTAGGCAATAACGTTATTTGTAACGTTCTCGGAACATTAAGAAAACTTTCCAAAAAACGTTCTGCTAACATCAGGCAAAAACGTTCTGCTAACGTTAGGCAATAACGTTAAGAAAACTTTCCAAAAAACGTTCTGCTAACGTTATGGAAAAAACGTTCTGCTAACGTTACGCAACAACGTTATCTGTAACGTTCTTGGAACGTTAAGAAAACTTTCCAAAAAACCGTTCTTCTAACGTTAGGCAAAAACGTTCTGCTAACGTTAGGCAATAACGTTATTTATAACGTTCTCGGAACGTTAAGAAAACTTTCCAAAAAAACGTTCTGCTAACGTTAGGGAAAACGTTCTGCTAACGTTACGCAACAACGTTATCTGTAACGTTCTTGGAACATTAAGAAAACTTTCCAAAAAAACATTCTTCTAACGTTAGGCAAAAACATTCTGCTAACGTTATGCAATAACGTTATCTGTAACGTTCTCGGAACGTTAAGAAAACTTTCCAAAAGAATGTTCTGCTAACGTTACGCAATAACGTTATCTGTAACGTTCTCGGAACGTTAAGAAAACTTTCCAAAAAAACGTTCTCCGAACGTTATCTCTAACGTTACCGTAACGTCAAACTAACGTTCTGGGAACGTGTTTTTGTTAGCTGGGTATGTAGTTTTCGTAATATCTCACGTCGTAATGCTCTTGGGATGACCACTCTCTGGGTTTTAAGAATCACTCCATTTGGTGGCTGAGTGTATCCCGGATATCAAAGTAAGGTGTTGCTTCTGGTGGGACCAGCTGCTTGTTTTCGGCCCATCCATTTTGTATGAGTTATAGTACTTTCTGCAAATCTGCATCGTTTACAGTCGCTTGTGCCACGGTTAATGTGATCGTGTCTGGTACATGTTGAAGCGCATTGATTCTTACGGATCTCACTTCGCTTTCTGGCATATCTAGATACGCTCGGCTTAGCGTGTCTGCAATGAGGAGTCTTTCCCCTCCACATACTGGAACTCCACGTCGTATTGATGCAGCCTTAGCAACAGTAACTGCAGTCGTTTCGGTGCTTGGCTCAGTGGCTTTCTGGGGATTGATGCAATGGACTTATGATCATTCTGGATAATCACCTTGCACCCATACGTGTAATGGTCAAATCGTTAAAAACCTAACACGACCGATAGAAGTTCCTTTTCAGTCTGAGCTCACCTGCGTTTGGTAGTCGTCAAGGACCGAGAAGCATACTCGATCGGCTTTCCGTTCTGCATCAGTGCAGCGCCTAAGCCATGTTTGTTGCTATCGACTTGCAGTTCGAGTTCTTTGTCGTGGTCGAAGTATGGCAGGACTGGTGTTGCCGAGATCTTCTTCTTCACCTCGTTGAACGCATCCAAGCATTGCTTTGACCAGTTCCAGTCAACGTTCTGCCGTGACAGTGCTGTTATTGGTTCATTTCGCTTGCTAGACCTGGCATGAACCACGCAAGGTATTGAGTTATGCCACAAAATCGTTTGATACCATCCACATCGGTCGGTGTTGGCATCTCAGGAATTGCTTTGACTTTTCCATCGTCTGCTTTGATGCCTTCAGTGGTTATCATATGTCCCGTGAATGCCACTCTGTTCTGCTTCATCACGGCTTTGTCGTCGTTCAGCTTGGTGCATCTTTCTAAGCATCTCTTCTGTAACAGTTTTCAGTTTTCTTCGTGGTCGCATTCCGCAGCTGTCTTTGTGTCACCGCTTCCAATCACGAGGATATCATCCGCCACGCATATCACACCTGTCAGACCTTCCAGAGCATTATTAAGCCGCAACTGGAAGATTCCACTGCTCACTTTGAGACCAAATGGTAATCTGACCCATCGATATCTACCAAATGGCGTAATCATCGTCGTCAACTTGCTGGATTCTGTGTCAAGCTCGAATTGTCTGAACGCTTCCTTCGCTTCGACTTTGCTTTACTTTCGCGTTGTTTGCAACACTTCGTCAAGATTTGGCAGTTTGTAGTGCTCTCTCGTAAGTGATTCATTCAGCAGTTGTGGGTCAATACACAGTCGTAACTTGCCGTTCTGTTTCTGCACGACTGCCATCTGACTTACCCACGGGGTCGGCTAGTCAATTGGTATCAACACACCTCGCTTCACAAGTGTGTCTAGTTCGGCCTTCACAGGTTTTCGTAGTGAAGTTAATCTCAGGCTTGGCAGTACCTTGGGTCTCACGCTAGGGTCTGTCTGAAGGGTTGCTGTTCCCAGTCTGCCTAAATCGTCTACTTACTAGCTGCGTGACAGCTCGGGGCGTTTATAACCCCAACTTCCATAGGGACGCATTCCCACCGCTGCCATCATGTTAACAACTCGTGTTAGGTCATTATACAGCTTTGTTCGAGCAGATACATACATATGCCAAATCGTCTTGCTGTTTAGTTCCAGTGTCGCTGGGAGTGAGTCAGTCCCAAGTGCCACAAGCTCGTCGACTAGATGACCGCATTAGTGGATGTATAATTGTATTACGTTTCAGATCTACACTAACGGTATCTCTTAACAATGATGGTGTGTTTCAACTTATACATGCCATCACTACGACACATTGCGTGGCGATGCAATAAAAATATGTCTACGCTGTAGGACTTACCTGAATCTTCTTGTTTGAATTAATCATCCTCGCTCTACCCCTGATAGATCTCATACGCAGTGTACGGAAGTTAGCTGAACAAACTCATAATTGACTTCGCCGTACCACCCGTGAGAACAGTGCAAACACCCTGTAAGGTTCCTCTCTCCTTCTTCTTCTATGTCTTCCTTCTTTCAGCAGTTTGGGCGCTGCGTAATGGATGTAGAAGACGGAAGTCTTATCTCACAAAGTGTTGTCGCTCGCCAAGCCGTGGGCATCGTCGTCTTGTTATTGCATTGTTCCCTTATGGCTGTTTGTCAAGTGTAGTTCCCTCGTGGAGAGCGTCAAACATCCTCCCTTTTGTGTCATCGGTGGCGCCCTTCTCGAAGTTCCAATATAGTCCCCTTTAAAACAAAACTAGCTTGGCACTCGGCCAGTTTTGGGAGCACTTCCAAGCTAAGAATCATCCAAACGCTTATTAGAGCGCCGTTTAAAATTATGGCATTACACATGTGTAGTTGTACGGGTCATACTGTGGGGACGGAGGTTGGCATACATTTGCATAAGTAAAATTTATGTTTCCAGAAAACTCTTAATCAAGAACAAGATTTCAGAGAGGTCAACTACCGTCCTAGAAATCCGCTATCACCCCTATTGTCGATCACCTTTGCCCCGCTACGGGAGTCCATCGTCCAGACTTTTGAAACAAACACTCTCGCATTCACACCCGAATGCCCTAAACTGACCTTAGATGATGACGTACACCTGTTTGCCTTTATGTAGCTATGAATGTGGAGTTTCTGTTAAAACCTACAACTTTTCTCTAATATGTAATAAGTGTCCAATTAGCCGCGGCGGTTCTTTACAACTCGTCCGACTTGCGCCAAATTCCAGGAATCGCAATATAAATACCAATTCGACCATTCCCACGAGCCTTTAACCGTTATTGTCTATTCAAATAATTACGTCTACTCCCCAAACAGTCTATGAAGACCACCCACCAGAAGACCACCGGAACTTGCCGGCAAGCGATATTATTGGCTGATGGCTGATCTTATATTCCGAGTTTCGGCAAGCGATCTGCCGGAAGGTACTGAGACTGATGTAGTCAGCAGCGCTCCTTGGCGCACGAGGATGGAGTTAATATTTACAGGTACGTCCCGATGAACCAGTCATCCAGTTTTGCCAAACAATAGTAAGTATGCTGAAGTAAGTAAGTATATGTTACGGCTATCTGGGACAAAAGGTAGACTGAGACGAAGGACTAACATGTCTGTGAAGTGACTACATTGGCGCGTCTTGGGGTGGATGTGACATTCAATGAGCAATGAGTTAATTACTAAGGGATGAAATTAGGTGAAACACCTGGCTCGCTGTGTTTCAGTGGGGCAACTCGGCTGAGGAAGGCACTGGCCATATATTCTCCTGTTAATGAGAGTTCCTATCCGGACTTTAGTCATTATAAATTACGTTATTTGCGAAGCAGTTGAAGATGTTGGTTGAAATGATGCAAACATTATTGATGCTTGCATTGGGAATGCCAACCAAAGTATCCACTGCAATGGCGTCGAAACGTGGTGAATATTGGGGGGCTGGGGCTCTAAAAACCCTCCAATTGACCCGCTTCAGGCTCGCCAAAAAAACATATTAAGACTCCAGAAATCCATATGACGTTAACCAAAGGGCCAACCTCGAGGCTGTAGATATGGGGGGGGGGGGGGCTAATCCTATCTCCAGCCCCCACCTAAAAAAATTGGGGGCTGCATATGGAATCCTAGATTTACACTAGATCGTTGAGCAACAAACCAAGCGATGCAGTTATCATAAATGCATGTGTTTTGTTCTTCGATTTGTACCCGCCGACCACGTCATCTCTCCTGGCGCCAACGACAAAATTTACTGGTAGAGCGAACGTAACCCCACAGTGCGGCGCCATCTGTAGAGAGGCTCAACACTCACCGCGTCCACTATGGGTAACAAACACGTAACCAAATACTGTAACTATTAATAATTATACGTGTGCTTTATTTCAGTTCATCGTCAACCGGTAGATCAGAGGCCTATGGTCCAGGAAATGAACTAACATAGAAACAGGCGAGCGAGTGAATCTCGGCAGCTAGGAGGAGATACTGCCAGGTTGCCCCCAACGATAGCGTGTTGTATGTCGCCATGAAACCAGCGCTTCCACCATTTGCTGGCGGCGGTTTCACCCTGCTGGCGGTGTCACTGCGAGTCCCTCGTCCGCCAATGTTGGTTGGTCAGAGTTACGTAATTTAGAACAACCCGTGTTGTGTCAGGCAGATGGCGTGCGGCTGACGCCAGTCGCAGCTGTTATGACGACTGGTCATTTGTGTCATGTGGAACTCGGACCTTAGCAACGTGTCCTTAACGACGTCATAATGAGCCAAATTACAACTCATTGTGTCAACACAAAGACGTGTTTCCGCTGGTCGACACGTTCAACTGAGTCCGTCAATACCGGAGTGTTCTCGTTGACACCTCGGGCGGTGAAGTCGGGGATGGGTCATCGATTCGGCCAGACTGTCGCCACATTTCACCGCAAAATTGCATATAATAATAATAATAATAACATATTTAATTTGTTATAACGCCAGGTCCACAATTGTTCATAGCGCTTAACAATACATCATACGTCATGATCGTTAAACTAAAATATTAGTACTAACAGTCATTAAAATAAAAAATTGGCATACAATAGTAATACAAATATCAATAAAAAAAGAAGAAGTAAATACAACAAAATATTTGGAATATGGTAGTAAGATGTTAACTTAAAATAAACACAGTGCAATATAATATAATTAATAAATTACAATGCATAAGTTAATCACTAAAATATAGCAGTATAAAATCAAATAAATAAATAAATAGTTATAAAATATTACTAATATAAATAAGTCCACTGGATCACTGAGGACAGTCATAAACAAGCTACTAGCATTCGTTTAGAATGATATTCTAAATAAGTGTGTTTTAATTGACATTTAAAATTGCCAAGAGTGTCCGAAGATTTAATGTAATTAGGTAGAGTGTTCCAATGAACAATATTGGCACCGAGAGCAAAAACGGGAAATGGCGTGTGGGCAAGGAAGCCTTTGTCCAGTACTTTGGTATCTAGAAATGTAAACGGTAAACACTATACTTTTCTGGTACATTTATCATTGTTTTAAATATCAGCTAGCATTTACATACTCGGTAGATGGCTTGATCACTCTGTAGTAAAAAAAATTGGTATCTAATCTACACAGTTCCTTCTCCGTGGCGTGTTCTATAGGCTACTGATCTCGTTAGTGTGTCTGTATCTAGCTTTAATTTGCTGAAGTCGTTAACCTGAAGCAATTGCAATGGAATGCACTGTATAACCTTTATATACGTAATATTATGTATGTGGGACAGGGCATTTTTTTAATGAATTTTCACTGGGGGCGCAATGTCTTAAAAGGGCACTTCTAATGGGTAAAATGGCAGTTTACGCGTACATAATGATTATGTTCATAACCCTTAGGCATGTATGGAAGCTTAATACAATGTGGTATTATCTTTATATCCAGATAGTTGTGGGGCCTACAGTAGCGAGTGACGACAGCATCTTGGTATGAAAATAAATGTTACACATATATCCTAGAAAAGTTTTTTATTATAACCAATACATGCAGTAGTCATACAAACTTGAGACGTATTCTGCAAGTCAGAACGTTTGACAGTTGTCTCAATTTGACTAGACGAGTTCCGTTTCTCGGCTGAATTTCTTAACGAATTCACGCTGTCCGTAGATGTCCCAATACGGAGCCCAGCATCGATCTTCTTGTCTTCTCCAAGAATCTGACGACAGCGGGTCGAGGGTCATACTAGGCGGTGCCCACACTGTTCAGTGCCCACACTATTCAGTGCAACCATGAATGGTGCGTTTCTCGTGTCCTCATTCATACTGGTGCAGTGATTATCAACCACGAGGTTGTGGTGGCTCACATACGATCCTTTCGGTCTGCGTAGGATGTGGACTCATACAAGCCATAGATGCCAACACCTTCTGAACTGAACCTGTTGTGACTGGCAGAAGTTGGCGCAGACTGATAGTCAACTTACAACCGAGTTCACAGCCATCAGGCAGGAATGGCACATCCATCATGTTTTCCCACTGCTCGGCTGCCCCAACCGCAAAGTCTGATGCCTCATCTCGGAAAAGTCGCCTGCCGACGCGCACACCATGCTCAACGAATGATCTCAGACTGCGTGACATCACTAACTCCTTCATGTATTTGACGACGTCCTCCTGCTCAGGGTGCATGCGTTCAGACAGGTATTCGTAAGATGCTTCCACGACTTCAACTTGACTGCTCGTCTGTCGCGGCGGTTTGTACGAACGAACTGATGATTACACTTTCGTTGTGTTAGGTCCTCTTTTGTATTATCGGTTGGACAACTCATTTTCTCCTCCCTTCTTCCTGGGAATGGTCCATCCCTCATTAGATTCAACGTCTTGATTGCCGCACCAGTCACAGTGAGAAGATCGCTGATGATCAAATCACTCCTTTGCAACTTTTTCTGGAGTGTTTCAAATGTCTCCAGGATGTCGCCCATCAGTGCGGTGATCAACGTTTATTGGTGGTTCCACATTATCATGAACGCTTTGGCTTCAGCCTGCTCCTTTCTGTCGCTGGTACTTTCTGGCGCCTGTACCTGTTCCCACACCATAATGCAGGCTGGTAGGTTGTTCAGGACAGCACCCACCAGTCTGCAGCTCGTGCTGGGCAAACCTGAAATCATGGTTTGGCATTCCCGGCCTGCGCTGACATCTGATTTTCATCCGTCTCATTGTCCGGAAGAATCGTACGAGTCCCAGTAGATTGGACTTCCAGATTCCCAACTCAGGTACGGTGCTGACGACCGACTCAATGGCTAGGTCAGATCGGTGTGCAGCACACCAGAATGTTGTCAAACCTCTCTGCATTTGGTCAGCAAGCAGACGCCATGATCCACCTTGCCTGCCGGTGTTTGCCGCCTCGCCGTCAGTGGTGACACCAACTAGCTTCGTGTCTTTACCTCCTGTCAGATCCAGAGCTTTGTTCACCGCTTCAAGTAGTCCAGGGGCACCGTTCTTCTCTGGCGAATGCATGACAGCTGCTACTTGAGTTTTTGTCATTATACCCAATGCAAATTAAACCAAACATACTAAAACGAACACAATGCAAGCCCTACAAGAGGCCGGTTTGGGAGAATGGGGGCACACTGGGGGGGGGGGGGGGGGGGGGGGAGTTGGTCTGACAGGGGGGGGGGGCAAACGAAGGGGCTGGGGGGGCAATGCCCCCCACTTTCTACGTTAAAAATGCCCTGATGTGGAAGTACACTATATGAGTCTGATTTCATTGGCTACCAGCTCAATAAGTTATACTTCTCTGGTAGCCACCTCATCTGTGTTACATTGCTCCTGAATTGTGGTGTATATTATCTGGATGAGGAAATAAATTTACTTACTTACTTACATTATAATGATTTCACATACAACTCTGTAAGCCTACTTGATTTAATGTATTGTAGGTCTACACAGCTTTTGGGATATTCTCTATTTCGACGATAGCCTGCCCATAGTTACAAAACATGGCTAACAGAGTCATGACTTGTATGCATGTTTCTAACGCGGTTTTCTGGTGTTCGAGCGTGACACGCATCATCCCGTTCAGTCAGTGTGTCTGTGTGTCCGCGATGCACCGAGCTGAGGCTGGTTCATGTGATACTAGCATGATACGAGCATAGCAGCCGGCCATAATGTGTTTATAACTGTCACTGAACAACGAGAGTGCCATTGCTGCGCCAACATAATCATTACACCAAGCTGCAGCCAACGCCTGTGACTCATTTAGGAACACGCCCATGCATAACAAAGCTTTAACTGTTAGATCCGGATAAATCTCATACAATTATTTTCTATGTTTTTTGTTATTACTCATTCCACCCTACCCTCTGTGCGCTGTTACACGGTCATCGTTGTAATATAGTTATTGTACACGTGTATGTGTCGTCGTTTAAATTTTATCTTTGTGTGGTCACAGGAAGACGGCATCTTACATGCCATGTGACACCATGCAACATAACATTACTTTGTTTAAATGATTGTTTTGTGTAGTCGCTTATGTTGCTGTTTGTTGTTGTGGAAAATAAAATGTGATTGTATTTGATTGTTTTAATCTATTTAATCTATATATTGGCCAAACATCGCAGTTGCAGCAACGGTAGTGTCCTCCTAGTTCCACAAATAAGCTACCAAATGGCGCCAATATCTTACAGGGACGACAAAAGGCGAAACAAATCTTTGTACACAATGTAAATATAAACTGTATCTGTATTATAAAACAAGACCATTGACAATTGTAAAATATACAAGATATTTAACATATAACCAGATTACATAAGTACTAAGTAGCGTCCATCCCTGACGTTTCTAAATAAGTATAAGTAGTAAGTATTGTGCTGTTTTATATTGGCAAGACAGTCGTTGACAATACTTCTTTCAGGATACAAACATACCCATACTTGACTTTAATGGATTTATTACAAGAAAGTCAAGCTACGATAACAACAAATGCATTTATGCTAGAGATGCATAAGCTAACCGACGCGTCAGCGTTTCTTTGTAATCCACTCAAAATGTTCACATCTTGCAGCACGGTTAGTCCTGTGACCCTCTGGTCTGGCACAAACCCAAAACTGCCGCCCCTTGTTCGGACCGTCTTTCTTCACCGTCCTAAGCACGCACGCCTCCTTGTGACCCCGACACAGTGGGGCTGGTGGTGGTCCCGACAACAACGTCTTCCACGTCGGTGCTGTGGAGCGACAGTCTTGTTGTGGCAGAACATCAACGACCGGCGGCTGACGATCTGACAGTTCTGCCGCATCGTCCATGTTGACTCTTAACGAAGAATCTGGGCTGATTTCGTTGACAGTGTCTTGGTTGTTTGGAACACCCATGTTAAAGCCGGGCGTCGTCGTGTCTCGATCTGAACGTGGTGGTTGTCTCTCGGGTTTCTGAAAGAAACTCAACAAGTTTCCTTGTTTTACATGACGACGGCTGTCTCTGTTAGGAAGAGCTTTTCTTTTCAGGCATATAGTGGATGAGCAACGTTTGTCTGCGTTACTTGTGGCGTTTAGAGCCGAGGTTATCATAGCGGCCTTTGGATCTGTCGCGCCCTGGCTACTACCGGAAGTGTGTTCCTCCCCCGAGGACGGTAAGCTACTGTCATCGTCCACACCACTGCCTTCATAGACTGTGTTCTTACTAACACACTCCGTTGGCAATTTCTTCGAGAAGAACGTCATTAGCTTCTGCTGCCTCCCCGCAAACTCTGGCATGTACTTGGTGCACAATTTCGGACACCTGCCGGACGGCATGCAGGCGACGTTGAGCGTCGCGGACACGGGACAGTGGTCAGAGCCTTCGAAGTCCGGTCTGAGCATGCAGTCTGTGAAAGCGGTTGTTGCGAGTCGACGGTCAGCGAAGATGTAGTCGATCCGCGTGCCGTAGTTCGTGGCTCTAGCTCCTGACGTTGTCATCCAGCACGTGAAGGAGTCTCGCTGACACGGGTGGAAGTACCGGAACGTGTCGACGAACTTCGCCGAAGTGTCGCCCCCATTCCGCCGCACGTCGCCGTCTTCAGGCGACTTCCGGTCGTTCTCGCTCACGTCTCCCGTTAGGAACTGGGACAGCCACTTTCTGCCGGGGTTTCTGTCAAACTCCTGCGAGAGAAAGCAGGAAATGCGGCTGTTAAAAAAGTGATTGTGGTGCATTTCTTCCTTAACAGCATTAACAACTACAACGATGTTTGTTTTGCACGGCCACTGTATTAAATCGTCGTCGTTAGCTACACCATCTCCTTACTATGTTTCATTAATGTGACTCACGTCACGCTATCCTATACTTCATTGCTACGAACCACGTGTTCTGGTGGTGATCACCACTGTCAGGTGACCTATGTCTGACCCAATTTTATTCTAAACGAATACATGCTTATAAAATTATATTGCATAAAGGCACATTATTAAAGAAAACCAAGACATCTAAACGAGTTAATAATAAAAACTAACCATTAGCAACTAAAATCAATAGTATATTACGCCAGCAGTTTACTAGAATAATTCTGAGGCAGACACAATTTAAACAGCACCTACAGCGCCACTGTGATAGAAAGCCTGACGTCACCAATGCCTACTCTTCCCAATTAGTAGTTTGCGTTGCTAAAATGTTGGCGTTGTAACCATCCTCGCAAGCCATGCAGGGCTGTTTGCCATGCAAAACTAGCGCTGGCTGATCCCCTACGCGAAGTGCGGAAGTTAGCCGAGTCAACTAGTAAATGACTTCGCCAGTCTCGACTGCATCACCCGTGAGAACAGCGCAAATACCCGCCCCAATTTGAAGACGGATACACGACTTCTGGGAATCCCAATATATAATGACCCGTTCGCCCATTAGCACAAGCAGCTGAGCGGTATTGTGTATTCGAATAATTGCTTCTACTTCCTAAACATTGCATGTAACACGAGCCACGGTTGATTGAAATTAGTTTTATTATGACCACCTGACCCGAGTAGATCTGATCTAGTGAGCGATTTGATAGGCTGAGCTTAAATTCAGTGTTTCGCAAAGCGATCAGCCAGGGGTACTGCTGGCTGGGACTGACGTAATCAGCAGCAGCGACCCCTGGCGCGCGAGGATGGTTGTAACTACTAGACATGTTACGTCTGCACGGTGCACTGTACATACGTACATTATAACGGTTGTTACAAGTGTCATTCTGAATCGAAGGGAATGCAAGAAACCAAACTATGAGCTGGCATATTCAGATACATGAAGAGGAAACAGCGGCATTCGACGTGTCACCACAGCGTCGTGGTCGACGAAGCTCTGGGCACTACTGGTCAAGCATCGGGGGCATGTCTCAATATGAATTATGAGATTAAATTAATTTATGAGATTTCATTAAAATCTCCACTTTGAAAACTGATTTCAAGTAAACCACAAGAGTGATATTAATTGTTGACTGTAGTTGCAAGTGGTTAGATTGTATGACCTTTAGTTATATAGAGGCATATAACTAAAAATTGAACTGTGACACACAGCCTTACCTTCCCAGGATCTGGATCACAATGGTCAATCCGCTTGTGTGATGTGTTCACGTCCCCCACGATGATCACGTGACTGAAACACCACCACGAGTAAACAATGATATACTACATTTTTGTACCCAACGTTGATAAGGTTCAGGATAGTGTATATAAATGTACTATCTTTACATCTTTAAATCTTTCAAGTAGAAAGTCCTGCACATCAGCTGATACAATATCTGTTATCTTGTGTTACTGTTTGTCGTGTAACAGAACCCCGGGACCTTGCACGACTGGGTCGTATATATGGGTGAGTCACTCAAACAAACTTTTTGTATTTGTTCCAATCATGTCATAATGATAGCGCCTAACAATGATTAAACAACTTTTAGGCACCAATCATTTTAGTAAGCTTCACTCACAACAACATATTTTAGTCCATCTCTTAACCTCTGCAAAGTTTTTTTAATTGGTCTACAAAAGATATTTTGAATTTACATAATATTATTTACTATTACATAATATTTAATTATCATTGTATTTTGTTGTCGCTTGTCTATTTACTATTTTATCCTGTGTCTTTATATGATAATTTATGTACAGCTGAATGTTCTTCTACAGTAATGGAGGTTGAATAAAATCATAATGAGGACGTTACACTTAGTCCAGTCAATCTAAGGTCCAACCTCAAACAAATTGCAATAGTAAGTTTTCAGGCATTTTTAGATTCTACTGTATATTTATGTTACCAGAAAAAAAGTCCACCAAAATCCACTTGGTGGAACATTGTCATTTTCGCATATTGCCAAGTGGGGTACACATAATTAATTAACTTAGTTTCTGTGAGAATACTTTAAAGATGATGGATGTGTAATGGTACCTAATACGGGTCATTGCAATGTATATTAAGATCAGAATCTTATTCTAAACACATTTACAAATTATCGCAATTTACATGTACCCCGATTTTCGGCCTAGCCCAGTCAATCTATGGTTTACCCTCAAACAAATTGTAATAGCAATCATTATGGCGTTTATAGTTAGCACTATATGTTTGCATTATTATATAAAAAGTCCACATAAATTCATGTGGTGGAACATTTTCATTTCTGACGATAATGACAAGTGGTCCAAAGTCGCTGCCGGTCACTTTTAGTTTTGTCATAGAACAATCTAGGGAAATGACTTATGTAAGTATGCTAAGTATTCTATATTCTGTACATCATTGGAAGTGGTATGGATAAATTAATACAACGATATACATCAAGTTTAATTCCATTTAAATAATTTTCTAAACACAGTGAAACCCGAATTTTAGCAGAGATGGAGATGTTAGTTGCAATTTGACACACCGCGCGCACACAAAAGTACACTCAAATCTGTTCTTTCTGCAACTACATCCCAATGGATTGTAGTTTGTCTTTGCCAACAATTCAGTCGGTCGCCTGCTGAAATGTATACGTATGGCAGAATCACTCGCTGTATTTGTCAACAAAGATACAAGTATACAAGGCTGTCGTCGTCAGTCGTCACTACCCTTTTGTATGGTGCAGAGGCGTGGTTCCTGTACAGAAAGCAAATACAACTGCTTGAACGGTTCCACCAGCGATGTCGGCGCTCCATCACGGGACTGCATTGGCAGGACAATGTCTCCAACAAAGAAGTCCTGGAAAAGGCAAACCTCCGGAGCATCGAAACCATGTTGATGCTCCGACAGTTCTGCTGGACAGGCCACATCTTGCGCATGGATGACATCAGAATGCCGTAAGTTGTATTTTATGATGAGCTTCGTCAGAGCAACCGAGATAGTAGGCCCCCCACAGGCGCTAGAAGGATCAGCTGAAATGGCAACTCACCCTGGCAAGACCCCAAAGGTTGGCAACAGAGCGACTACCATGAGAGCTGCCCAGGACGTTGAGCATTCCAGAAGAGAAGCAGATGGGGAGAAGCATAGGCAGAGGAAAGAATCTGCATCTCAGGCACCTTCAGGCCAAGTAAACCTTTGTCCAATCTGCTCCAGAGCCTGCAAATCCAGGATGGGCCCCTGTAACCACCAGAATGCGTGCCGCCGTCCCACCAGGGACGGGGATCTTCCCGAGGATCTTCACAGATGGTGCTGCTGGGAGATCAGTCATCTTTGGAATATGATATTTGTATTTGACAATCCAGCTCTAGTCCGTGGCTTTTAGAGTTTCCTTGGATCCTTTCCACTGTTGGTTCCGAGAATTGATCCTGCGGCTGTGATAGTGGACAGCAGTTGATTGAAATACGGGGTAGATTTATCCCTGTGCGTAAGCTGCGCTTGATGCTACATTTTCAATGAAGTGCTTGTAGAGCAAACCATCAAGGTTTTTGCCAATATTCCCACATTGGAAGCACACAATAGCCTGGTTTCCTGTTGTAACCAATTCTTCAACTGTTGCTGTGGTATCATATCTTAGCCCACAGCTGGGTCCAGATATTCTGTGAGAGCTCTGATGTACCAGATCGTTATTTACTTGTTGCACTATGCTTTGTTTATGTTCTGGCATTACGAATACACGAAAGAGCTCCTGCTGAAAGTGGTAACTCAACAGCACTAGCAAATCAGTGTCTTCACCAGTGAGGATAGTGTCGATTATGTCTGATTAGTTCATTGTTGTCTAACAATCGTTGCTTTAACGTCCTCTGCATGAAAACAACAGCACCCAGCTTTCTCAAGCTCATTGCTCAGTAAGTTGATGAATATGTGCTTGTTTTCTCTGTTGGCCAAAAAACTCCTCCTTTAGGAGGACCTTGCTGATCAGCCGCCTTCCACAGCATCATCTGATGATGTGCCCTCCGCACATAATCTGTGGGAGGAAACGCCATGATGCGCACTGGCTTCCCATTCTTTCTCCCACACTCATCTTCAGATGATGCTGTGGAAGGCGGCTGATCAGCAAGGTCCTCCTCATTTGGACATCATGGACAGTTTGTATGGGTGAAGGACGGTATCCCGTCACCCAGCTATGACATTGGACCCTCGGATCCTCCAGGTCTGACTGATGTCATAAGCTATGGCTGGAAAGCAGAGAGCAAGGCATGCAGCACTGATGGTTGCAGTTGCCACGGCAATAATAATATGTCATGTACCATCTATTGCGCATGTACAGCTGGCGATGGGTGTTGTAACCCACTCACGATTGGGGACGATGAGTATGTAATATATTATGAAATTATTGCACCTGATAATCTATCTTTTGGCATCAGCATTACGACTCTAGGTGATGTAGGTCTTTCGTTATTGCGATAATTGGTTTGATGGGTGCCATCTTTAAAAATGGCGGATATATGAATGTTAGCAAAGGTCAAACATATTTGAAATTGCTGATCACAATTCTACACATTAACATAGACGACATGTATGACATATTTGGTAAGATACTTTGAAATTTGTTTTGACAACCGTCATCTTTAAAAATGGCAGATCCAAAAGTCGGAGAAGGCCAAACGTAAATATTCTAAACCTCTGACTTCTAAAACACGTTTTGACACCAAGATTAAGGTTGTAGGTGACGCAGTAGTTAAGATATGCAGAAATGTGATTTGGTGGCTATTTTGTAAAATGGTTGCCATTTTGTAAAATGGCTGCCATTTCTTTAAAAAGAAAAATTGCCACCTCAGATTTTCTGCTGACTGAAACACTGTAGATGGAATTCGTGCAAAAACAAATTGCTTTTGACAAGCAAATTGCACGGGAAGACATGGTACACCGCACTATATTGGAAATTTGAATAGACACTTGTATGCATGCAACCACTGTCAACTATATGGATTGATAACTATTTATCCTGTGTTGTGCAACAATATTACAACGAGATTCAATGTGTTTTCTGTTGTTGATTGTGCTATTATTATTATAGGGGCATAGACAATAGATGCGAATCAAAGTCATTGGAGATATGCATAAACATTGCATTGGAGATAAGCATGTAATAAGATCCAACATGGCCGATATCTGAAAGTTTTATGAAATGACAAACATGCAGCCGTTATATAGACATCTGGTGATGTGTTTATCTTAAACGTTGCCCATGAAAATGTCGGTCTTGACACCACTTTTGGGTCATTAGCATGCTTAGTTGCAAAGCAATTGAAGAAAATATGTATTTAAGTAATGAAGGCCCTAATTTGCATATTTGAAAAAATGCCCTAGGTTGTCCCGGGGACAACTAAGCTGAATTGCTTCAGGGACACCATGGGATAGAAAATCCGCCAAAAACATTACACTATAGAGCATCCATTTATTCAATTGCAAATGGACTAAGTCAACATTAGATCGCAATGCTACTCCCCCATAGCAGCTAAAAATCGGGGTTCACTGTGTTTAAAAACGATTGTTCACATTAATATTCAAAAAATTTATATTTATTATACGTCGCTGGGTAGACCAATCCATTATCTTGCCAATGGTATGCAAAATGTGTATGAAATATGCAAAGAAAATATATATCACAGCCTAAATAACGCCTACCAGTACCCCTACATTTCACCAAGCCAAAATGTCACTGGCAGCGACTTTTGACCACTTGTCATTGTCGTCAAAAATGACAATGTTCCACCACGTGGATTTTGGTGGATTTTTTTCTGGTAATGTAGACATGATGCGAATCAAAGTCAGTAATTTCACAACATCTTACCAAAAGCAAAATGTGGATCCGTTCCTGATATTTGGACCCCCCTTTAAAATGTACTAATCATTATGTTTATTCGTTATACATGTGACTGTCACATAATTACTATTGCAATTTGTTTGAGATTGACCCTCTTTTGGGCATAGATTGACTGGACTATTCTGTATTTGATTTCTCTACATGAAGGGCATCTTTTGAAGCAACAGCAATAGCGGTGTGGCCAGATGTGCAGGCCCATGGCATCGTTGATTTTTGTAGGGGATGCATTTTTCGACCCGGTGTCAGATCAGATTTGGACGTGGGTGATATTTGGATCTGTGGGTCCAAATATCTTAACAAAATGTGGACCCGTTCCTATGATATTTGGACCCCCCTTTAAAATGTACTAATCATTATATTTATTTGTTATACATGTGTGTGATGTCTTATTACTAGTTCATAGCAGGTTTGTGTTTATACATCCACGTGTCTATGGCACATTACTTCTTATGTCAGGTCACATACAAAAATTGATATAAAATTCTGCACTTAGAGTGTACAATTATACATTTCATTTTTTGTTCTTAATATTCAGTGGCATCATTCTGATAATGTCAGTGGAATAAACACACTTGCAGAACTAACTTGTGATTTCAGCAGTATTAAAAATTAAGACTGGTGCGTTAAAATATCATAGCATGAAAAATTGACCCGTATCTACAACTTCTGAAAGAAATTACATATTGGAAGTTACTAAGGTGCTAAGCTACATTTAGTGTTAGGAATTAGGATGCTAGTAGCGACTACACATTTGGGCACTCACTAATCTCACAGGGGGGTCCATACTTCGCTATGATATGTGAATGCATGTGTCCAAATGTCCAAATACATGAAACTTTTAAAAAGGAGACACAAATGTTGGGCACTCATTAATGTCCTAGGTAGGTAGGAGGGTCCATATTTCATTGATATTTGGACACATGCATTCAAATCCAAACATGTTTGTTTTTTAAAAAGGGGTACAAATGTTGGGCTCTCACTAATCTCATATTTGGGTTTGGACCCACTGGTCCAAATTTCACAGTGGAATACAGACCCCAACCTATGAGATTAGTAAGAGCCCAACATTAACAAAGTTTAATATATTTGGATTTGAACCCACGGGTCCAAATATCATAGTGAAATATGAACCCCCCACCTTTTAGATTAGTGAGTGCCCAAATAAGAAATCCTTATATGAAGGGTCGAAGTATCATAATAAGACTGTCCTGCAGATCCAAATTTCATATGATATTTGTACCCAGGATTTATTTGAAAAATAAATTTACAAGAAATCAAAAACTATTCCCCAAAAAGCAGCCTACAATGAAATCCTTGGGATGTACACACTAGCCTAGGTTACCACGATAATATTTGGTTATGAAAGCCTTGACTTTGTATATGTTACTTGACATCTCTGAGGGCGGGTACTTTTATTATAGGGTGGGTCCTTATATCATGATGATATTTGGACCTGTGGGTCAAAATTTCATATGATATTTGGACGGGTCAGTCCAAATATCACCGGGTCCATATTTCATGTGACACCGGGACTGCATATTTCCCACAAACATCCATCAGATTTGAGCCAGAGCCTCGGCTGTTGTTGGATATCATTTTGGAAGATCAGGGAGAGCGGTAGTACAGGAGATTTTTGACAGTTGAGGGAGTAGTGTTGGAGATTTTTCCACCAATTGTAGTAAACCTGATTCAGTAAACTCCCCACGAATACTATTACCATCCCTGGTTTAGCAGATGACACCGGGTAACGGAATGCACAAGGTGGCTTTAAGCTCTTTCTCGATGCTGTTATGGCAAGGGGCAGATTGATCCTGAGACGGCACGTGTGAGAAAGCACTGTCACCCTGTGTAGACAGCCGTCTGGGTGGGACATCTAGTACAAAATACACTCTTCTGGTTCTTTATTGCAAATCATGCAAATTATCACATTGTAATGTGTCTACGGCATATTGCTCTCCTCTCTGTCCCTGTAGTTCAGGTGAAGCTGACATGTATCTGCCATATAATATTACAAGGTATCCATTACACAAAACAATGACAGCAAAGGAACACGATATTTCCTAAATAAAGATGTAAATAAAAAAGATTACATGGGCAGATCATATTTATCTGGTACTTCATCTAGATTCTGCCAAGCTCACAGTAGTCAAGTAGACATGTTACCTCAGGGGTAGCAGCGTTACATGTGAGGTAGCAGTATTACCTGTGATGTAGCAGCGCTAGCTGTTAGGTAGCAGCATTACCTGTGAGGTAACAGTGTTACCTGTGAGGTAGTAGCATTACCTGTGAGGTAGCAGTGTTACCTGTGATATAGCAATGCTAGCTGTTAGGTAGCAGAATTACCTGTGAGGTAGCAGTGTTACCTGTGAGGTAGTTGCATTACCTGTGAGGTAGCAGTGTTACCTGTGAGGTAGCAGCGTTACCTGTGATATAGCAGCGCTAGCTGTTAGGTAGCAGAATTACCTGTGGGGTACAGCGTGACATGTCAGGTAGCAGTGTTACATGTGATATAGCAGCGCTAGCTGTTAGGTAGCAGAATTACCTGTGAGGTAGCAGTGTTACCTGTGAGTTAACCGCATTACCTGTGAGGTTGCAGTGTTACCTGAGGTAGAAGCATTACCTGTGAGGTAGCAGCATTACCTGTGAGGTAGCACCATTACGTGTGAGGTAGCAGCATTACATGTGAGGTAGCAGCAATATGTGTGAGGTAGCAGTGTTACCTGTGAGGTAGCAGTGTCTCAGCCCTCAGTTGAAGGAGGCGGTAGAAGTTGAGTTTGTACACCAGCCGTTCCTCATTGTCAGGCTCAGCCCGGGGACAATACACATTGATGACTGTCAACATCTCCAACTCTCCCTCTGCTGTTCTGTGTACAACAGAAGATTTAGAATGTCTAACTTCCACACAAATGCCTTAGAAATATCATGAGAATATTCTGGCCACAAACGATCTCAAATAAAGTTTGGTTACAAATAACCACATAAAGCAATATGAATGACATACTTGTCATAAGAAGATGGGGATGAATGGGCCATGTCTTGAGAAAGGGGAATGATGACATAACAGAGACAGTACCAAGATGGACGGCTGAAGGGAAAAGAAAGAAGATGACCCCCAAAAAATGAGAAAAACGGTGGAGGGAGAACTGAAACAAATGCACTTAAGCTGGGGCCAGGATGCAAGGCAAGGTGCAGACCAGAATATGCAGAGGTTCCTTGTTTCTGCCTGATGCGCCAGTGGACCTGGAGTGCTTAAGTATGATTACTATTATTTACGATTTATTTAACATAATCAACACATATTCCAACACATGCATGGATACATTCGAATACCATGTATGCTGCTTCTTTCATCTTATTGTTGGAAAAGAAATAGGGTATATTTAATCGCACATGTTTCATTGGTGGCTACTACGAGTGTTAAACAGGAGTCCCTGGTTGTGGTAGTACACCACTAGGTTCTTACAGAATGCGATGTTGCGTGACCATCGTGCGCCCTTCTCGGTCCAGGGCAATCAGCTCCTCGGTAGTGAAACCAGAATGGTCGCCATAGCAACCAATGTGAGTATCGTCATTGCTGGCTGTGGTCCCGGCAAGTCCTTCTTCTGCCTTCACTGGGGTTGCCGAGTCCTTCACAAATGTCGCTACTCCTGAAATGTCAGTTATTATGTTTTGAAAAACAGTCCAATTTCATTTAGACTTGATATTTGGCAGCATCAAAGTTTCTGGGACGTTTTCTCAAAAACCACAGTTGACAGATTCACCACACAGCATCGTACTATTTAGTCTTGTTAATAATATATGACCTTGGCGGAATGGTTAGCAAGGATGAAGTAGAGTTGTGGAGTTGTGGTGTCGGACACAAGTGAGAGCGAATGTATAGAGGAAGGTAGAGACAGTTGAGATGGACAGAGAAATATTAAAGGGAAAGTCCTAAGAACTTGTGTATCTCCAGCATGCCGGTATGGTACAGAAACAGTGACACTGACACAGCAGTAACAACAGTAGCTGCAAGTTTGCAGGAATAATTGGGTCTGGAAAATTACAATCTTGAACAAAGAGCCTGGACAGAAGTGGAATGAATGACCTGAGGGAACAGACCATGATGCAATGCAGCGAAGATTAGCAAGAAGCCAGGTGACTGAGGTGACAAGTCTGATAATAAGTCTGATAAGAATATATTTATAAGTATGATAATAACTGAGGCAGGCAGACTACCAGCCACCAATGACAGACACACCAAGGCCACAGAAAAATGGGAAACTCTCAGCTGTGGTGGGAGGACTGACTGAAGAGGGACTTCAGAGAGTTGGCGGAAGATATGAAAAGTGGAGAAAGGGGGCTTCTGACACGGAGCGGTGGAAGGCAACAGCAGAAAGAGCATTGCAACAGTTGCAGCAGCTAAACCTCACCATCGTACAATGGAACCACAAGGAAGAACAGAAAGAATTCCATCATGTCTGAACAACACTGTTTTTGAGCACTTTGGGCAATTTAAAACTCTATGGTACTAAAAAAACTGTAGCACTGACGAGGTTCTGTTTATGATGACAGATCTGGCAGTTGGCAGTTACCTGAGTATCCGCTACGCACTCTGGAGAAGCTGAAGTAGGCATTATAACCATCAACGATGGCCGACGGCTCATCCAGCTGATCCCCTGAAAACACAGCAGATTGTCTTATTAACCCTTTATACCCCGTGATGCTTAAATGAAATGCACCCTAATTCCCAATGCAATCACATAAGCTTGAACACAGCAAGAGTTTTCAAATGGTGCTAAACTCAAAAACGTCCAATATAGAGACACACTATAAATACTATTTACACCTTGCGGCCAGGGCATAGCAAATAGACGGGTTTAAAATTACATACATCCAGTTTGGGTAGATGACACACATGCACAGACACACGTAATTAAAGTCTAGCTTACCCTGGCGGGGGTGTCAATAGATCAGGTTGCAGGAGGTTTCTTACATGCGAGCCTTGTAAGAAAACTCATGCAACCCGATCTTTCACCAACAATTTGTTTGCACAAATGTGAATAATAACTAGACTTCCGGTGAGGCGGTTCAGCGGTGGTTTGTTTACGTCAGAGGCTCCGTATAACGTAGTCATTTTTCTTGGTTTTGTCCAGCTAAGAAAGAGTATTTCACCCCCAGCAGTAATGCATTGCATACTAATTGACCCCCACATGTTGTTATGTTTAAATTACTAGTTGATCAGAGTAAATCGCACCTTTAAATTGTAAAGCAGCAACTAGTATTTTCCCGCCAATTTCTAGGCCCTCTCATATCCAGCAGAAAACATAAACAAATACTCTAAGTCAATATACTTAGATCTGCACTACCCGCTTCTGTATAATATTACTACTAACAGGCTCATTTCACTAAGGCGTCTATGATACCCAGAGTAGCCCTGGGTTGGAGCAGTTACATTTAAGTTTGTCCCCATCGACTGCACAAACGCCTTGGAACCCTCAGCACGTACACACTGTACAACAGCACGGTAAGAATACCTTTTGAGTTTTTGTGATAGGTAGATCTAACTGGGAACAAGCTCAAAATTGTACTGTTAAGAAGTTTATTACCATAGGGTTAGTTTTAAATTATTGCATATATAGATTGGATTAATAAACATTAGACCAAGACTATAACAAACAGGAATTTACTACAAAAATGAGTGACATTCAAGATAGCGGAGGATATGCCCAAGCAGTAGCCACGAAGTTCACGAATAACAATAAGGGTGCCAGGAGGGGTAACAAAAACTCAGAATCAGGTGAAGCATGGAAATGTGAGGATTGTGGACAAATCTTCAAAAGTGAAAAGGACAAAGTACTAGAGTGTGAGTGCTGTGATCAGCATTACTGCATCAGATGGTTAACATTCACAGCAGGAGAGTATGAAGCCATGAGAAAACTTAAAATAGAAAAAAAAACGTACTAAATGAGAAAGTAATCCAGGAAAGATGTGAGCTGAACCTTGAAACAATAAATGCACGACTAGAGACTGTAGAAAAAAACTACAGGACAAATGCGACGAACAAGAAGTGAAAGAAATTGTAAGAAAGGAATTGATTACAAGTCAACCAACTGAGAATGTCATCCATACTGATACCACCGACAGAGTCAACAACGAAGTGTTACAGGACGCAGTTAAAGAAATAGCTGAAAGAAAATCCAGGGAAGCAAACTTCATTATCTTCAATGCACCAGAACCAGAAACCAATCTAAAAGATCAAAGAATCTAGATAGACATGGAGTTAGTTGAGAGGCTATTCAATGAGGTATGCCACCAAAATCTAGATGTGTAGAGAAAGTGATCAGGTCAGGGAAAAAAACAACTGGAGAGAGTAACAACAAACCATGACCTCTTAAGGTAATTATGAAAGACACAAACAAAAAGATGAAGTTATTCCGAAACCTTTCAAACCTTAAGAAGGCTGACTCAAATTGCATTCAACATGACCAAACGCATAAAGAGAGAGAGGAAGGAAAAAAACTACTAGAGCAGGCAAGGGCGAAGGAGAGTAGAGACTTGGGGAAATGCATACACAGAGTGAGAGGCCCACCATGGGCCAGGAAAATTGTAAAAATCAAGGAGGAAAGACACTAAGAACGACAAAACAGAAAACTAATGTAAGCAACATATATTATACACATAAACAACTAAAATGCCTGTACACAAATGCAGACAGTTTAATAAATAAACTCACATAGTTCAAAACTAGAGTTCAAGAAAACAAATGCATGATAATAGGTATTACAGAGGTAAAACCAAAAAAACAGAAATATTTATTAACCCCAGCAGAACTGGCATTAGATGCATACAATTTATTCCATAATATAGTAGACAAACAAAGTACATTCATAAATCACTTAAAGCAACACCCTTCTGTCTTTGGAGACTCGTTTTCAGGAGTCAGAGTGGGTGGAAATAAAATTAAATAAAAAAGATAAACTCTCATAGGATGTGTGTATAGAAGCCCAGGGAGCATCAATGATGAATATCTGAATAAAGTGATTAGCGAGGCAATGAGCTATCACCACTCACACTTTCTTCTGCTTGGAGACTTCAATTACACAAATATAGACTGGCACAATTGGTGGACTACCTCAGATAATGTTGAGAATCCCAAATTTAAATTTGTAGAAAATATAAGAGATCATTTTCTCTTCCAACACGTTACGCTGCCCACAAGGGGGTGATTAGGAAACAAATCAAAATGTCCTGGACTTAGTCATAAAAAACCAAAAAGGTATGATAGATGAAATAGTACATGAGAGTCCACTCGGGAAAAGTGACCACTCTGTTCTCATGATAACGTTCAGGTGTTATGCTGAGATAGCAAGTAGAAAATGGATAAAATACTACTACGAAAAAGGAGATTATAAAGGAAAAATTGGATAACACTGATTGGGAATAAGTAATTGGCCATGGTAAAATAGATGTCCAAAGTTTAAAGGACATATTAAAAAAATAGAGGATGAGGTCATCCCTCATAGAGAAGTTAGTAACACAAACATACACAGGGGGAAAGTACCCCTAGATAAGAAATCGGTAAAAACAATTAAACAAAAACACACACTGTGGAAGCGTTATATGGAAACCAAAGAAGGGAAATACTATAATGAATACTGTAGGGCTAGAAATCAAGTCCATAAATTAACTAGGAAGATCCAGGAGTTTGAAACGAAGTTAGCATCAAAAGCTAAGTCAAACCCAAAAGCAGTATGGAAATACATGAATTCCAAAACAAAAAGTAGGGAAGGTGTTTCAGATTTAAACATAGATCATAATGACCCGATATCGAGACTAACAAATTCTGACAGGGAAAAGGCGGATGTCTTAGGTAACTTTTTCTCAAGTGTTTTCAAGGTAGAACCAGATGGTGACATACCCGCATCCCGCCGGTGGAATTAAAACACAGCATGGAAAATTTGACTATTGAGGAGGAAATTATTAAAGAAATTAAAGGAATAATCTCAATGTGGGTAAATCAGTAGGACCAGATGGTATACACCCTAAATTCCTAAAAGAATTATCGACCCAATTATGTATACCATTAGCTAGGCTTTTTAATAATTCTCTAGCTATGGGTGAGCTACCAAAGGAATGGAAACAGGGAAGGATCTCAGCAATATATAAAAATGGGCCAAGTGACCCTGAAGTCCTTTGGACTAATACGTCTATATGTGACCCCGGCTGACCAAATGAGTGATAAGTAGAAATTTTTTTTACATTGTTTTCTTACATCCTTGTAAAGGTTTGGTAGGGTGCTTTACACGGTTTCAAAAAATATGACTGCTACAAAAATTGGCAAAGTTATGGAGCATTGAACATGGTAGGGATCAAAAAGTGAAAATGAAGAAAACGGCTGTCGAAGTTTTACATTATATATGCAAATGGATTGCATGGAAATATTACATGCACAACATTCAAATGTGGCACACAGTATATAATATGTATGTTATGTTGCAATGATACACTGGAAGTACAAATGTGCTGCTCCAAAGACTTATCAAGTTATGCCAGATTATGTCTTCATGTGTAAAACTAAGACGACAGATTATTTGAGAGCAAAAGGTAGACTCACTGTTTGACACAGTTTAAAAATAACAGGCAACTGTCCAGTTTAACAGGGGTCTAGTGGCTTAATGCTGTCTGTTGACACAAGCTACTGCCAGTGACCAATTACACATTAGTCACAGATTCCATTATACAATAGCAGGCAGAGAATCTTAGCTACACAACCAGAGCCATCACTGATTCATGGCAAGTAGATTAGCTCAGTTCACCAACTAAGACAATACACAACACTGTGAGTGACAGTGTCCAGAGGAGGCCTAAGCAGTGTCCTCATTTCTGAATAGATCAATTAAACCTGCCAAGTGGGTGACATTCTGTACAAGTGTTCATTAATCCTTAGTGATTGTTCAGAACACCAGACTGACCACACATACCTAAACAAAGCGAATGTAATAGGTGAAGAACAGGCAGTGTTCAGATAGGGGTATTGGTTGAATTGTATTTGTCTTGATGCAAAAGGCTTTATTGTGCCTTCATCGATTCTAAGAAAGCATTTGATTTAGTAGACCGGTCCTCCCTATGGTCTAAGATAATTTCATGCAGTATTAATGGTATTGTGTTGAAAGTTGTATACAACATATAACAAAATGTTAAATCATGTATAAATCAAGGCCAGGCTGTGTCAGCCTTCTTCTCATATAGTGAATGTAGAGGTATGGCAAGGAGAAAACTTGTGTCCTTTGTTATTTGCTATTTACCTGAATCATTTTGAACACTGTTAGTCACAATTATAACAGACTTGACATGGCAGCTGGTGAAATTTACAACAACCTTACGGATGATAATGTAGAAAATGTATGTTCTACTATATGCTGATGACATTAGAATGATTCAATCAAATACAGATTTCTTGCTTGTGAATAGCGGAACTATGTCAACTCTTCTAATGGTTGACATTTGGTTGTTTCAGGTGTCAACTATATTGTGAATCTGTAATTATTAGTCTATATTGATACAATTGATTTACACAGTACCATGTCTACACAAGGCATGGCAAGCGTAAACAGAACAGTAGAATGCATTTGATATCAGTAAAGTGTAGGGTATCTCACTCTATAGTTGTCCAGAATATTAATTTTCTATGTTTATCACCTACAGGTGACAGAATATTAATTTTCTATGTTTGTCACCTACAGGTTTCTACAGACAATAAATCTTTAACCAATAGACACCACAGTCACACCATTTTATAATAATTAAATGAACATCAAAATAAACACAACTTGCAATTATAGAAAATCAATAGTTTTGAAGATAAAAAGTGTTAGACAACTGTTCAGTCTAACAGTGTGTCTACTCTGCCTGGGCACTGTGACCAATTAAAGATTAGTCAAGGTCTCAATGGAAAAGTAGCACTAGGCTGCAGAGATTAGTCATGGTGTTGACTTTGTGGCACATTAAACAAAATCTACTGTTGGGGTGTCTACTCTGCCTGGGCGATGTGACCAATTAAAGATTAGTCAAGGTCTCAATGGAACAATAGCACTAGGCTACAGAGATTAGTCTTGGTGTTGACTTTGTGGCACAATAAACAAAATCTACTGTTGGGGGTGGTCTCAAGGGCCCTTCTCAAAACCACATCATTAGATAATATAAAACTGTTGCACTTTGGGGGCCCCTTAGAATGATTCAAACAAATACAGATTTCTTGTATATAGTGGCAGCACCCTAAGATACATCTATGCAAAATTAGAAAAAAAAGTTGCTGAATAGTTTTTGAAAAAATAGGCCAAATGTTACATTTTTACAAGTTTTGGTGTCCTTGGAGGCCCTAGGGAGCCCTTAAAATGATTCAATCAAATACAGATTTTTTGTGCATAGTGGCAGTGCCCTAACATATGTCTATGCAAAATTTAAGAAAAAGTTGCTGAACGGTTTCTGAGATACGGCAGCTAACGGCGGACGGCGGAAGCAGAGTGATGGCAATAGTCCCTTGGACCTTCGGCCAAAGAGTAAAAGGCAGGAAATTACAGACCTGTAAGTATAACAAGTATATTATGCAAAGGCAGGGAACAATGCATAAAAGACTACATTGTTAATCATATGACAAGTAATAACCTTTTCAGTAAACAACAATACGGTTTTATTAAAGGTCGTTCAACCGTACTACAACTGTTAAATGTTATGGAATCTTGGACCAATGCGTTAGATAGAGGAGACTCTATAGACACAGTGTATTTAGATTTCATGAAGGCTTTTGATACCGTCCCCCACAGAAGATTGATAGGCAAACTAGAATCATATAGTATACAAGGCTCAACATTAAAATGGATTGAAGCATTCTTGTCTGATCGTATACAACAGGTCAGCATAAACGGAACAAACTCTGAGTGGACAAGTGTAACCAGTGGCACCCCCCAGGGGAGTGTCCTAGGACCAATCCTATTCATTCTGTATATAAATGATCTACCAAGCAATATAGCTTCAGACTTATATATGTTTGCAGATGACACTAATTTTTTTAGAACAGTTAATAACACAGATGACCATAACACACTACAAGAAGATTTAGATAAACTTACATCATGGTCTAACCAATGGTTATTAAAATTTCATCCAGATAAATGTAAACTGATGCACATAGGAAAAAAAGATGAACATATGTATACTTACAATTTAAAAATCAATAATACGGTCTATGAGTTAGTTCTTATAGAAGAAGAAAAAGATATTGGGGTTATTATTGACTCAAAGCTAGAATTTGACAAGCATATCAACCAAAAGATTAATAAAGCAAACAGTATAATGGCAATTATTAGAAGGACGTTTACAACCTTAAATGAAAATAGTTTTATACCACTATATAAAGCTTTAGTACGGAGTCATTTAGATTATGCAGTAAGCATATGGTCCCCTTATAAACAAAAATATAAGGATGCGATAAAAAATGTGCAGAGACATGCAACTAAGCAACTCCCAGGAATGAAGGATATTCCTTACCAAGAAAGACTTAAGAGGTTGAAACTCCCTACATTAGCATATAGAAAAACACGCGGAGATATGATAGAAGTATATAAACTGTTAAAGGCAAGTATGATATCAATGTATCTTCTAACATTGTCAGGTTATGCAAAGACTGTGAAATAAAGGAAGGAACAAAGGGTCATAGTTTGAAATTATTCAAAGAACGTTCACATGTAAATCAAGAAAGGAGAGTTTTTCAATCAGAGTTACAAAAATGTGGAACAATTTGCCAGAACAGGTAGTAAATGCACCTAGTATCAATTCATTTAAAAACCACCTAGATAACCACTGGAGAACAGAAGAATTCCTCTATGACTACAAAGCCGCCTTGCCAGGAAGCCATAGAGCCTTTAAAAAAACCAGCGCAGATCTGATCACCGAGGCCACCGCCTACGGTCAGAAACAACCTAAGTAAGCCTAAGTAAACTAAGTAGATCAAATAAACCCATTTACCTAATCATTGTAGCGTTTTTGCACAATATGCACTTGTATTAAATATACATTGTGTGTGTTAATTCTTAGCTATTTCACCAACCTGTTTCCACTTTAAATTCACAGGGTTCATACAGAATAAGCAAAGTCAAATTCAAGAACATTCATGAACATTTTCATGATAAAAAGTAGGACTTTTCATTAACATTTTCAGGAGCGTTACAAAGAAAAATATTAAATATCTAATGTTATGTATTTGTACACTTCCACTAGATGTAAGTCGGTGTCACTCTTTTTTATTATGAATTTACTCAAACTTATTTGTTATTTAAGTAATTGTGTTTAGGTGCTTTTTTTACAAGTTTTGATTAGAAGATTCTCACAGAAGGCTATTAAACTCTAATTAAATTGCTTTTCACAATGTCAATGATGCTTAACGTGTCATGTTTTCACCAAGATTCTCATTAGGCTAAGTGTGCACATAATTTCTCAGCGAGATTGAGAAATTGCCTGCACAAGTCAGTCTTAGCAAGTCCATGTGATATTTATTTATCAAAATGTTGTCTTTGGCTCTGCCTTACCCCAACTTTTAATTATATGCTTTATTATTTTGGCAATATTTTACTTAACTTGCCTAAATTATAAAGTAATACAAAATAGCTAACATGGTGAATTATTCACCATGTTAGCTACTTTAACCATTATGAAAGGATTATTGATAATTTAAAATTACAGTGGTCAAACTGAAGGTATAAGCCATATATATGGCGCATGATGACAAACTAACAGTGACCTACAAGTAAAAATAAACAGTTGTTTAATTATAAATTATGCAGCAACTCCTGGTTGCGATATGAATGAAAATAAAAGTAAACAAAAAGGAAATACAGCACAGTATCTAGTCCTCAAGACTGCTCAAAGTGCTTTACAATTTACTCCCTGGCAGACCTGTTCAATCGAACACCATCTCAACTTCTCTGTGAAGCATCCAGCCACACTATATTTAATGCACGATGACTATTTGTACATAAATATCCACCACTGTCTATAGTCAGGTACTCATTCAAACAGCTGAGTGAACTGGAGCAACGTAGAGTGAACAAACTTGCCCAAGGTTTAACAAGGACGTACAGGAATCAAACCCAGGTTCTCTCGGTCGAGAGTCCGAAGCTCTAGGTACTGCACCACTGCGCTCCAATTATGTATTTCAGAAAACACAATGATAAGCTTATTTACTAGTTCAGTGGACAGACTGAGTGGTCAGCCATTCTGCAGGAGGCGCCACTTTGTAGTTACGTTAGATTTTTTTGGGAAATTATTATCGGCAGCATGGAATTCTGTTGGCAACAGCAGAACTTAAATAGTCAACGGGAACAAGTTTAGAATGAAAATAGTTGTCCTGGGTTTGTTCCTCATTGGGTAAGCTAGTGTGAATTATATACACTAACCGCGTAACCAGATGTTAATGTGCCAACTTGGAGGCAGTGTCTATGCATCCCCTCCCAGGTGGGTGTAAGTTAGGACGAATTATATACACTAACCGTGTATCCGAATGTTAATGTGCCAACTTGGAGGCAGTGTCTGTGCATCCCCTCCCAGGTGGGTGTAAGGTAGGACGAATTATATACACTAACCGCGTAACCAAATGTTAATGTGCCAACTTGGAGGCAGTATCTATGCATCCCCTCCCAGGTGGGTGTAAGGTAGGACGAATTATATACACTAACCGCATGTTAATGTGCCAACTTGGAGGCAGTATCTGTGCATCCCCTCCCAGGTGGGTGTAAGGTAGGACGAATTATATACACTAACCGCATAACCGAATGTTAATGTGCCAACTTGGAGCCAGTATCTATGCATCCCCTCCCAGGTGGGTGTAAGGTAGGATGAATTATATACATTAACCGCGTAACCGAATGTTAATGTGCCAACTTGGAGGCAGTATCTGTGCATCCCCTCCCAGGTGGGTGTAAGGTAGGACGAATTATATACACTAACCGCATGTTAATGTGCCAACTTGGAGGCAGTATCTGTGCAACCCCTGCCAGGTGGGTGTAAGGTAGGACGAATTATATACACTAACCGAATGTTAATGTGCCAACTTGGAGGCAGTATCTGTGCATCCCCTCCCAGGTGGGTGTAAGGTAGGACGAATTATATACACTAACCGCGTATGCGAATGTTAATGTGCCAACTTGGAGGCAGTATCTGTGCATCCCCTCCCAGGTGGGTGTAAGTTAGGACGAATTATATACACTAACCGCGTATGCGAATGTTAATGTGCCAACTTGGAGGCAGTATCTGTGCATCCCCTCCCAGGTGGGTGTAAGTTAGGACGAATTATATACACTAACTGCGTATCCTAATGTTAATGTGCCAACTTGGAGGCAGTATCTGTACATCCCCTCCCAGGTGGGTGTAAGTTAGGACGAATTATATACACTAACCGCGTATCCTAATGTTAATGTGCCAACTTGGAGGCAGTGTCTGTGCATCCCCTCCCAGGTGGGTGTAAGTTAGGACGAATTATATACACTAACCGCGTATCCGAATGTTAATGTGCCAACTTGGAGGCAGTATCTGTGCATCCCCTCCCAGGTGGGTGTAAGTTAGGACGAATTATATACACTAACCGTGTATCTGAATGTTAATGTGCCAACTTGGAGGCACTGTCTGTGCATTCCATCCCAGGTGCTGAGGTTCATTCGCCTATTCCTATGTTCATTTTCTCTCTTGGACCACTGGCCCCTAATCTACCAATTGGCAATATATTTGAGCTCTCCACCGGGTGGTCAAGATGACCAGGTGATCCAATGTAAATGGCAGCCAAGTTCTAGGCTGACTGTACAACTGGGGTACATAGGGACCGAGATGACGGACATAAGAGAAATGCAGCCCATATCGTCCGGACCTTTAGTGGAAGTCCTGTCGTTGGATGAGGTATATTTTTGTATTTGCCCCAAAAGGGACCTTGTTTATATTAAAATGGTACAATTGATCTCATTTTGGAATTTATATGCAATATGCATGCATTTATAGGAACATTTTGTAACCAATGTTTTGTTTTGACCTATTCATCTCACTTTGTGGGTTTCAATGCCAATTCAATTCCAATCTGTTTTGATTTTTTCAATTCAATGTAAATTCACAACTATTTTTGTTCAATTCAATTCAACTCAGAATTGAACCTGTGTCTGGAACTAGTTGGTTATAACTTATAAGTGTCCTCGGTTTGTTCCTCTGTCGGTGTATTGTAGTCTATTGATACTGACAATGGCATACATCACTGACTAGTCTTTACGCACTAGAATCTAAGGCTAAGTCAAAGCTAATTGGGCCAAACCTCTGGCCAAAGACATGTGCGTTTCAAACACAAAGTTTCTAGACTCGAGCCTAGATATTGTGTGCGATGTGATATTTTGAGATTATAACACGTCAGCATTCTCTAGCGATTATGACATTGAATGATAACTATCTACACTACAGAGAGGTTTTAATTAAAATATTAAATGGTCCAAAATGAGTTGTTCTCCTATTACATTAGACAGTGGGACTGCAGCCTGTAGGAGAGGAGTAACTAACCCTATCTATGGCTATGCCTCACCCCACCCCACCAGGGGAGTACCTACAACCAGTACAAGGCGGCTGTTGCTAATAAATCAGGCCAATTAAGTAAAACTTAAAAAAATTGGTAAGTACCCTCCCTTTTAAATTTGGTGTAACAATTCTTGTTCCCGCCAACTGTCTGCCATCTTTTTTTCCTTAGTTCTGGGTGGTTGCTTCCGGGTAAGTGCACTTTACACTAGACTCCAAGTAAGGTTGATTAGTAGTATTGTAGTTTAGGCCTGAGAGAACACTTAAGCAAGCAAACAAACATATTCAATTAAATATTATTATAAGATTATCTGATACTCAGATAGAAGCACTCCTGCATGTTCTTTGTAATAGCAGGTTTTTTAGCAGAATGTTTTCCCACAGTCATCCTGAAGTACAGACACAAAGTTGTAGATTTCTTCCGTTTATACATTTTTTCACAGACAGTCCTGCCTCCATGCACGTACCTCTCTAATACATGGCACATATATTTAACCACACCTATGTAAGTATATCAGCCATTCCAAGCTAACGTATACATCATACTAATTTTTTTTAATGTCACCAGGAGTTGAAAACTGGAACTTCTTACAAAGATGTTTATTTGGGGGTAATAAATACAAAATATCCCATGGATATGTAACTTCGTTCCTGTCACCATCACATGGTCCAGGACGACACACGTGAATTTTCCATGGAAAGCTTCGTCTGGCCAGGCTCAAATTGGCAGCTAAAAATAACCACTGCTATAGCAAAGTGCATTTGGTTTAACAACTGCTCACAGTTTCTTGAGCTGAGAATATGTAATCTACTGGTACCTCATTTTGATGTCACGGAAGTCACAAAAATAAGTATTTGGTTTTATTTCCAGGGAAATAAACACTGTTGAGAAAAAATCCTTTATGTTTGTAAATCTCCTAATACCGGTACTAAACTAACTAGGGCTAACCTAATGTATATATATATATGTAAGTGCTTTAATGTAGTTAGGAAATCTACCTCAAGGTCTGTCATGGGAGTTACAACGTTTTGTCATGGAAGTATCGCCTAGGAAATACCTAATGTAGAAATGTTTTATATGTTTATTAATCTTTCACAATTAGAGTAACTGAGGCATGCCTAATGTATAATTAAGTGTATTATTGTAGTGAATAAATGCACTTCAAAGTCTGTTATAGAAGTCAAGCTGATTTGTCATGGAAGTGACACTATACAAATAACACATAAACTTTGTTAAGCATGTATGATCATACAAATGATGGACTTTCTGCTTTTAAAACAACATAATATTATGTTTTTACAGTTATATTATGTTCCTTAAGTTAATACCCATGAGCCAGGATGCCACTCAGAGATAAATACAATTAAGTGGGGTATCTCCCGAATACAAAGTTAGCAGCAGGAGATGGACAAAATAATTAAAGAAAAACAAATATGGGAATGCTTTAAGTGAATAAAAGAAGAATAGCCAGAACTTGTGTAGAAGGAAGCAGATAAATTAAACGGTGAAAATGTAGGAACAGAAAAGTTCTCAAACCTTAAATTATGTAATACAAGATAATTTTACAATGTACGTTATTCACTAAATATTTACTATCATAACCCTCACTACACTGTGCATGTTACTAACATGTACCATTATAGATTGAGTTAATGTGCAGTTCTTGTATTAAATTGATTTTCCTTCTAGGTGCTGCAACTAAATGAAAATGATGTTTGTCTGAATTTCCTGAACAGAAGTGGAAATCTCTACAACTGGCATCCCATCAAAAAGATATCATATATGTGCAATATCAACCCCGAATATAGTTAATACATTATATTTAATAGTAATAGGGGTAAACATGTTCTGCTCTACACACTAGGAAGCCTGGAAAAAAATAGTTTTGAGTAAACCAGAGATCAAAACTGTTTATTTAAAGTAGTCACAAGAATAAATGAGCCTACACCACACTTTAAACTGTAATTCAGGCAACATGTTGTTGTTCATTTACTTCATATATACACAGGATTTGGAAATAAGACTATTTTGAGAAACCTTTATCATCAAATGGTACTTTGGAGTTGATGTGTTTATTGTGTTTTATGTTTGGGGATTTTATTAAAATAAATAATAAGAATTTAACAACTTTTGCATATTGTTTTATACTGGTGGAGCTACTCGTCACTGAAGTGACATATTTTCTGTCACGGAAGTCATGCACATACAACACTCCAAAAAAACAGAAAATGACTGATTCCTGATAGCTTGCCTCATTTACGAATCTTCAAACCTCCATGTAGCCAATTATGTGAAACAAAATGGTGTATTTCTCATAGAAGGCTACAAAATGGATGAAACATGTACTCAATCTATATATCTGGAATTATAGCTGTCACGGAAGTCACGTTTTTCACCTCTCATTTTCCCCATGAAATTGTTGACAGAATTGAAAAATTGTTTAATTAAATTAAAGAGCTGTTCATGGTCTTTGAAATAACTGCAGTTCAAATTTATTCAGGAATGTAATTGCAATAGAACAATATCACTACAATTTGAGTAGCTTTTGTCACAGAAGTCACACTGGAATGGCTGCTATACATTAAACAGGTAGGAAAAGATATAGACATAGTAAATAATCTGACAAGAAAAATAAAGATTCAGCCGGAAACAACTAAAAATGGCAATTGCAAAAAAAGGCAGAGGAGTACAAGCCAAAGTACACATGTAAATAAATATTCATGTGATATCTGCCTAAATTTAAAGATGTCAAGCCCTGGTTTGTGAAATTTGTTAAAAGTGGTACCATACTGACTGCCAGAACATCTCCGAACAAGTTTATGAATTTCTTGTCAAAGAAGGAATAAGTGATAAATGCAAGGCGCAGCAGCTAAAATCTATAACATGATAAAAGGTAAAAGTACTAAACAGGATGAGATAGAGATTAAAGTAGACTAGGCACGTTTACTTGTAGTTTTGATGAAATTAGTCTGAAACGTGAGGAGCAAAACAATCGAAATGATTGGATATTTTAGAGAACGGTACATACTAATGTGTTTGTCTGGTTCGTTTGAATAAACATTATGATTAAGTACTATACATACAGTCATAGGCAAATTTGACTGAACTGAACTTGTGCAGACTGAAGTCCAAGAGCCAAGAGGATGTATGAATCAAAATTGAATGTATGTAAGTATACAGCTACACTAGCCTACAGGCTACAAAAACGACGCGCCAAGTCAAGTTACCCACTCGTGACTTTAGTTTCTTGGAGACATATAATATCAGCATCCAGCCTATCGAATAACTCTCTAAGGGGAACTTTAGACGCTCGGATACCATTGATATTCCACGTCAATATTTTCATGTTGCGAAACACGCCCGACTGAAAGAAACAGTTGTCCGCGGAAACGATATTTACTTATTCCAATTGGTTGATAAAATGGGTTCAAGGGTCAACCGGCACCATTTCGTTTTGGTTTGATTTTGTGTTGTTTTTAGCACAAGAAAAAACTTCTGACGTTGCTACCTTTTGAAAGATCATGGATCCGAACGCAATGACCAAGTCGCAACTTAAATCAGCACTGGTGGGACACAATGTGTCTATACCAGCGGCCGCTCGAAAATCTGTTTTTGTAGGGTTGTATGCAGATCATGTTTTGTTTCGTAATTGCAACTGTAGGTCTGCTACAATCAGAGTAAGAAACGGAAGTAAATCACAGTTGGCCTCATCAGGATTCTCTAGTGGTGATGATGACAATGATAACTGTACACAGCCAGAACAACCGAAGGGCAAGGTAAATTGTTCGCATGCCGGTAAGCCAGTATCAACATTGTTAATTTTGCCGTCATCCTCCAAAACACGTGTGCCATGTGGAGTGATATTGAAGGATTATAACATTAACGTACACTAAACCAGTTACTAATATACATATTAATCGGGATCGCTTGAGATAAATACAATGAAGCGAAACGCCACTAGGTAGCCTAATATGCTGTTTTTGTCATTTGTATGGATAGTTCCCGCCACGTTGTAGATTCTAGACGTGGAGTTTGAATTTTCACCAGAAAACCCACCCCCCGGACGGAAAGAGTACCGCAGAAAATGTCACGAACCAATGAACGTTGTTCATACATTTGTTGTGTGCCAATTAGATGCATTCATACAATAGTGATTGGCAGGCTTGGTATTAGACGATTCAGCGTTAAAACTGATGTTCAAAAGAAGTGTATTGTACAAGCCATTTAGTAAGTACGACATATTTCCGAATATATGGCCATACAGACATATTGATGGAGTTCAGATGTAACTAAATCTCGGTTTCCGTACATGGACCTGATTCACTGTCCTGAACTGGTCTGGAGTCTGGTTGTCGCGACGACACTGACAAGTCATAACATAATGCTTCCTCAAGTTCCAGTTTCGATTTTTAAACTCGTGTCTTGCGGATGGTTATGCATTGGCTCTGTTGGCAAACTGAACCTTCAACCTTGCCTTGCGACTCTAGTGTGTGACTGTCACTGACTATCAATCATGCACCGGGTTCTTTTATTTATAAGACTAGTATAGAGTATAGACAGTATATCTATTATAACCATATAACAAATTTATAGCCATTATTACATGGAGGGATGGAGGTAGCAGTTGGGGTCATGCCTGTTATGTTTTACCCATTTCTTTATTCAACACATCAGCACAGCCCGTGAGCTGTCCTTATTCCAAAGCCATGGGGAGCATTCATAATGCTCTACAATACAAATACTCTAAACCCCTCTCTTTGAAATGTTGTTCCTTTAGTTTCGAACATTTTAACATCCTCGTTACGCTACAACATGAAAACTGTAAACACTGTCCATAGGTTCAGCGTCCATTGTTCCATGTTTTTTCTTAAGAACATTTACACATCCTGGCTATACGCTACTCAACATCTATGGCAAAACAACACAATCCACAGATTCAGCGTCCATTATTTAGTCCATTGCTAACAACTTATACTTTGCCAGCAGCCATTGAACTTGCTTATTGGCATTCTTCGGAGAAATGTCCTTGCCAGTCCCATGACATGACTTCAGGGAGTGAATTTCTCCCCAGTCGAGCTTGATTTGATAACGTACAATTCAAGCTTCACCTTCTGCTTCTTGTACTTGACGTGGACACGAAGCTTTCCCTCGGGAACAACTAACTCCCCCATATAGGTTCGGAGAGTTACCAGTGTAGGCCAAAGTTCATACTTCTACTCCACAATGCCCCAGTTAGACTTCCTGTTTTGTTACAGACAAAAAAGGGCAGTGTAGTTTTGAGAAATGATTTTTTACATGCTCTGACACAAAAGTGCATTTGAGTAGTCAGATTTCCAGATACGATTGTAGAATCTGTTGACAGTAAAATGGTGTATTTTTAGGTGATTTTACTTAGCGGAAGGATATTTGGCAGCAACTGGGCTATTTGACCCTTTAGCCAGAGTACTGCCTGCATCCATTCGTAAATATTGACAGGTGTCATACATACAGGCATTTTATGAGCGCTAGAAATATTAAATTTTGACTAAACTCAACCAGCATGTCAATGATATGATGATGACAGCAGGTAAGAAGTTTAATTAAGAATTTGTGTAGGTCACATTTTCTTAAAATCATACAAAACGCTAACATGGCAACCAATGGGAAAACTAACTGTAGACTGTAAAGTTATTAATTTTGTATAATAATTAATACTTTATTGGTATATAGCCACTTATGTAGAATTCGTGCCCAACTTGATTTTTTTGCCCTTGTAACTCAATCGTTTCCTAAATGTGATATTTTATATAGGTATAAATATTGCTTTTTAGGGCACTTAGTGGTCCAAATGCTAGTCTGGCATACATCAACATGTGCTATTAATATTATATGGCGCACGTTATGGTCACTTAATTCAAGCAGTAATTCACTACCACAGTGGCACAGAGCGTTTGAGCACGCTATTGTCATACTATGTATGGTATGTCAGACTAAGGCACAGCATGGTCACCCTGTATGTTATATGCCTGAACATTAGTTTGTGTAGTCACCATGACCCCATAAATGATATGCCAAAGCAAGGCATTATGTGGTTACCCTGTATATGATATATTGGAGCACTGCTTTGCTTTCTATCTACTTTTGCATGTCAGTAACAACTCTTTGCTCTGATTAACAGCAGCGCTTCTTTGGATGGCTGACGGGCATCTTTGCAGGAAAGGGACATGCTGGAACACAGCAAAATGTCGTCCAGGTATATAGCAACTTGGTACACACTACACCGTGACTCACACCCCTATTTTGTCCCTGACAGAGGCCCCAGCCATGAGGCAAATACAGGGAGTATAGTAAATTAAATGTAAATTGTGTGCACGTTTTTTTATAGTGAATGGAGTATAACATGGTTTTGACCGCATTCACACCCTACAATTGACTCAGCTCATTGGACGACAGCAAACACTTTTCTTATAAATAGGCCTTTAAAGCCACAGACATTTCACCTCACTATTTAAATCGTCTTACTTTCTCTCGTCTCAGATTGCTGCTCTGCACCACAAGTGAAGGTTATGTCACCAGGATGAATGTTTATCTCTTGCAAGCCAATGCAAAATTTTATTCATGGTGCAATAAATCAGTCCATTACTTGGTGCTACAAACCACTGGTGCATCAGACCAGTGCACCATAACTAGTGCATCAAACCAGTGCAACAAATGAAGACGTACTACAAACAGCTCAACCGTGAAATATGAAAAATGTATCACGTTTACCATTGATTGCATCTTTAGATGCCCCGGTGACATGACAATAATGTTTGAACTCGTGTCAGACTACACGGTCCTATATGGTGTGACATGATGTTCTTCACCCACCACAACATCACTGTCCATCACTCACATAATCACATTCACGTTCCATCACAAAGTCACTTGCGACACCCACAAATTAGTGCTAAGTTTAACTGTAAGTCAGCCAGATCATAGTATGCCATTTATTTGCAGACATTGCCATCTCCAAACCCATGTAACTATGACGGCATGCTCAGTCAAAAAACCACCAAACGTGGACAACAGCGGCTCAATAATCCTAGCAGCACCAAACGTGGACAACAACTCGGTAGTCCTAACAACAAAAACCGTGGACTACAACAGCTTGGCAGACCTAATAACAGCAGCCGTCAACAACCACGGCCTAGAGTTACCGTCCAGGTCAAAAATAAAGCCTACGCTACTAGGCCTCCGGGGAAGAAACCATGCGTTGCCTGGTCAGGGCCGATTCAACCACATACCAACTACTCGAGCAGTGTAGCAAATATTTTCCACAGACTTAGTTCGACGTACGTAGGTAATGAATGCCTTGGTGGTGGTAAGCGGTATCCCTCCACATCGCCCGGCATGCTCTCTAGGCGAGACGTGAAGCCAAACTATATTTCTCCCTGTTGCCGACGGCAGTCAAAAGAGGACATGCAGCCAGCCTGGACCCCTTGCATGCTCCCAACCAGCGAGGAGCTTAATGAGCGCATACGTGAACAACAGAAATGTGGATTTTATTCGCAGGACAAGCCGGGACAGAAGATGGCATCACAACCGTTCACCCAGCTGCAGATAGAGGTCATGTCAAACGCCGAGCTGCTCGAGACTCTGAGACAACACGGCATTAACTGCGGACCGATTGTGCGTAAGGACTATTTTCTGTTGCTTTGCTGTCACCTTTCTCTACAGTAGAACACGATTAAAACTCCCCCATTCAGTCCATCACAATTCTGGTCATTGGTGTTAACAATTTTATAATAACTAGTTTTTAAATGGAACCCCAAGTGATAGCTGTGGGTCTATGGAGTTGCAAGTTAATCAAAACTAACCACTTGCAATTAAAATCAAGACAGGCATGCCAATAGTTTATTAGAAAAGCATCACAAACTGGTCCTAGTTTGCTGGTCGTCAAACGGAAACACTGGTTTGCATGGCTACAGTAACCCACATATTTCAACCAACCACTGTCATTAATTGCATACAACTGTGTATCACATAAGTGTCGGCACCAAAGAAGCACTGGGTGTTATTTTGTTAATCATTGGGGGCATGTCCCAACATATCGGCCGCCGCAAACTGAGATTTCACCAGAATGTACCACTTTGAGAGCACTTTATGAGTAAACCTCTGGCAGGAAGCCGCATGATATTGTTGATTTTACTTGCAAATGGTTAGTTTTATATAACTTAGTCTTAGGTGCATGGATCCAATAATTAACTCTAATAATAAACCATTTAAGTTATGCATAATATGCATTGTCATTTTAATAAAAGAATGTACAATGCTGCTAGAAACATCAAAAGAATGAACTGAAATGATCAATTTAGATCAGGTGATTTGCGAAAGCATGAGTACCCGGTAGCTTAGTATTATAGCATGTAGGTCCTGACCCTTTCGACTTGCCATTTCTCACCGGATTTTTTATTGGCCTAGTCAAAAATAATTAATTGTTCTCTGATGATTTCATCAAAACTAAATAACACATTTTGCACAAGCTGGTATTTCGCATTTAAGGAATAACACTCATGTTAAGCTACTGTAAATGAGAGCAATTTGACGGGCAGTATCTTGGTGACTGGTGTTTCAGCAAGCACGCGCCGCGTGTACCAAAAGAAGCTGCTGAACCTGCTGTCCGGTGGTCAGGAGAAGTGGACACGTCAGGAAAAAGATGAGTACAGCAGAACCTATGATGACGATACTTCAGATAGCAGCGTTGAGGATGACGACGATGATGATGGTACTGATTCTAGTCTAATTATTGTTTCATTCGTTTGGATGTCTTCATTACGTTGTAGTGGTAACACTGTCTGTGTAGACGTCGCATGATTTGTTCAAATACTTGACTCGTCATAATGAAAACATTGCTCCATGCCTGTGTCATAAAGGGGCGGCCAACTGTAACGGTTGAATGAAGAAAAACATTATATTATTTATGGAAATAATTTCTTAAAATAGATAGTAGTCTTATAGGGGAGAAAACAGGATTATTAATAGAATAATATAGATCAACTGGATATTGCGAAAGTACACGTCCTCCCAGAGGACTTTAAAGTGAAAGAATAAATTACATGAGTACTCGGTACGGACAGATGCTATAAAATTAAGCTATCGTCACATCAGTGAAACAGCGGTGATCGCGCAATAAGCCACTGTCTTTTTTATCTACTTTCATCTGGAGCTTATCACTTTTGATGGCAGTCTTATTAAATGTTTGTTGAACGTGGTCTGATTGAGTTATGGTGTGTTCTTGAAGAGATGACGCCAGCGGAATTGAACCTCGTTCAGACAAGGAGGGGGAAAGCTGTGGCTCCTGAACGGGTCGTTGCCAGGTATGTAACAGTAGAACCATCCGCGATATGTATTATATATGAAACAATACTGTGGCATATTTCTGTTCGATAGAACAGCTTCTGATCTACCAATAGGCGATGCATTTCATAAAACACAATGATAGTTATTTAGTTACATTTTTTTTATATGCACTGCTTTTCTAGAGATCTTTCTGCCACCTGAGAACTGACTGGTGAACCACTGTTCTCGAGAGGGTGCTATTGTAATGGTGGCAATTGATGCTCTTGGTTTACTGTTCCAAGTGTGCCTTGAAGAAAGCCAATTAGATTGCTGATTAGTGTTGTGGAGATTTTGGATAGTTATGTGCTGTCCATGAGAACGGCCCAACTTGAAGACCGGCTACACTTCTCTGTTTCAGTGGAGGTCTTCCAAAATCACCCAGAAGGAGAATTGTACCAGATGTCGGGTACAGTAATGAACCCAAAGTGTATTTTTCTTCCACTCTGAGAATGCATAATTTAAAACAACATGAACGTGCAGAAATGTGATACTTTCCAGTTTTAAAGCACTGACTATTACAATTACTGTGGAAGCACTGAAAGTGAGAGCTAGTAGTGGTAATTCACAAAAAATGCCATGGTTGCTACTGAAAACAGATAATCTATAGGTCATGGATTTGTCATGTTTTAGGAAACAGATTGTGAGGTACAATTGCTGATATTTCAGCATGCAATGTTAATATGGTGTTTCACCCACAGAAGGTCCAAACAGCTATAGCAAAAGTGTAGGCAGGGCTGACTGTAACTTTCTGGAATAACTTATTGACGTTGGACATGCATGTGCGGTTCTCCCATCAGAACAGCAAGTGGGCTGAAGTACAACTAACACTGTGAACTTCCTTCTAGCACTATTACCACCTGTAGCTGGAGAAACTGACTCGGTGAACTTCCTTCTAGTACTGTTACCACCTGTAGCTGGAGAAACTGACTCGGTGAACTTCCTTCTGGTACTATTACCATCTGTAGCTGGAGAAACTGACTCGGTGATCTTCCTTCTAGTACTGTTACCACCAGTAGCTGGAGAAACTGACTCGGTGAACTTCCTTCTGGTACTATTACCACCTGTAGCTGGAGAAACTGACTCGGTGAACTTCCTTCTAGTACTGTTACCGCCTGTAGCTGGAGAAACTGACTCAGTGAACTTCCTTCTGGTACTATTACCACCTGTAGCTGGAGAAACTGACTCGGTGAACTTCCTTCTAGTACTATTACCACCTGTATTTTTGTGTGCTCTATAACAAATTAAGTTAGCTGCTGATCAGGAGCATTTTCATCACCTATGGTCTGTAACAACTTACAATGGCAAATCAGAAGGTGGCTTATAAAGGACGCAGCATAAAACTATTAAGGAAAATAGATGGGCAAAGTTGTCTACTGGTCTGGTCCAGTATTAATTGAAAAACACTTCAAGATAAGGGTTCTGAAAAATTGTATGTTAGAAATTTAAAGTGCCTCCTCAGTTCAATTGTATGTTAGACACTTAGAACTTTAAGGTGCGTCCTCGGTTCAATTGTATGTTAGAAACTTAGAACTTTAAGGTGCCTCCTCAGTTCAATTTTTGTACTCATTTCAAATTCATTTTGCAAAAATTAAAAACCTACCTAGTATTTTCTACAATATGCTAGCTGTTTTATGCAACATTTTAATGAACTTTTTTACAAAATCACCAGATAAATTGTGAACTTATCTTTTTATGTTTTACCAAAACATTAATTAGTGATTCTCACAATCACTTCACGTGAATGCAAGATACGATTATGCACGTACTTCGCTGTTAATGTTGTCAACACTCTTTATTCACCAAAAAAAAACCTGGTCATCTATCGTATTGCCCAACAAGTTCAGTTGTTTGAAGTCTGCTAATAGGCCATGGGATTGACTTTAAACCAACAGCAGACATTACTTAAATCATTCACACTATACATACAAAGAACCTGATTTGTGATGTGCTAAACCAGTTGTTGAAGCACCTTTAAAAGGAGGCAGACTTTCCTAATTGTTCATTAATTAATTAACATGAAGTTGGTAAGACTATATTAGACTTTGTTGGAAGGTTTACTGTACACCAAACTGTGTGTAGTAAGCCCGTGACAATGTTCACAATTTGGAGTGTATGCCCCAGAGCATGTTCAAATGGTAAATAAAACATCCAGTTTCAAAACAAATTTATTGGCAATATAGCCAAGCCAGCCCGAGTTAACTACAGTATCCTTTGGTATTCAACAACTTCTCATTTTCCAACGTTCAACATGGCAGACATCCTGTTACAAATTACTGTGCTGGGTAGAGGAGCAGACTGTCTCTCTTTAACGATCTTTAAATCATCAAGTACAGTGTGTACCGTGCAGGCCATTAGCCAGAAATACTTGTTTGCCAATCTTGAATGAATCAAAAATGTGCCTTTTAGTGTGCAGACAACTTGCGTGGAGGTCATGCACATCACTTATAGCCATTATTGGCCAGTTTACTTATTTACTGATCCATTTGATTTGTTTCATTGCTAGTTGTGCCAATGGTCAGGTCAATTACATTGCAATGTAATCTATTACTATTACTTTGTTTCCTTCCTATTAGTATTACTATTACATGCTGAATTTTGCAATTACTATTACATTTTTCATCTGAACATTTTACGGCACTGTATGCATAAATACAATAAGTACAATTGTTTGATTCACAGTCTCAAGAAGTTAAACAAGATAGGTGAATAACAAATCTAACTTGCCATTTATTGATACCCATGCCCAAAGTATTTGAAATAATATTTTAGAATGTCAAGTACTTTCATCATCATCATCATTAGGGAAGTATTATAAAGTAAAAAAAATCCTAAATATTTACAACTAAATATATCTGTTGTATATACTATATTTAGTACAATCTACTTACTACATTGACTAAGGATGGAACATATATGTTCCAGTTTATATTTAAGTACCTTACTGGAATGAAAGACAAAAGCAGTAGTCAATGCCACATAACTAGGTGGATTGTATTTAACAAGTCTATATTACAGTCTAATTAAACCACATTGCTCTACTACTGTTTGGTGCTTGGTGGACTTTTAATTATTGGCTCAATACAAATACACCAGGATGTTTTTTACACCCACTGTAGTTTAACCTGAATTGTGTGCACCATGGAGGCAGTCACTAAACACATGGACTTACTTGAAAAGGGTATTTAGCAAATTGGCACTTGGCAGAACTGGCTTCAAAGCACTGAAAGCCCAGCTTAATCCTTTAGTCAATGCAGCAGTCACACTGTACCAGTGTACCTTGCTATGTAAAAGCTCATAAAACTCTAGGGTAAAACGTCACCAGGGTCATGCTGAAGTTGACAAGGGGAGCAATCATAAAACCTGGAGAAACTAGTGAAATCCACAACCTAATCAAATGGAATGGTTATGTAGTTAAAATAAAATAAAATTAGGTTTAAATGTTTAATAGTAATATAAAAGTAATAGGATTATTACTATTACATTGCTTCCTTTTGCTATTACATTGAGTTTTTGGTCAACCTATTACTAATACTTCAATATTTGTAATCATTACTATTACATATTACTATTACCCCAGGCCTGCCAATGGTAGTCATTAATGTGGATCCCTAGATTTGGAACTATTAGTTAATCTACTGACCAGCTAGCCCCCTCTAACCAGGCTAATTAGTTGTAATTACCCGTCTTGGCTAGTCATCTGCCAGTCTTGAAGACGGGCAGACGGGTCTCTGGCTAAGCCCCTGGTACCGTGTTAGGTGGAAGTAGACGTTTGGTGTTGTGTTCAGGTTGCGCAGGTCTGAGGAGGAGTCTGTGCGGAGAGAGAGAAGACGGAGCAGTGGAGCCGAAACTCTGGAGCACGAGAGACAACTGAAGAAGGAGAGACGAGTTCCCCTCTACCTCCAGATCCTCATCTTCATCTTTGTCAGCATCATCATCTACCTCATCATCTACAACCTCGAGCCCGTCTTCAAGCACCCCATCTCTCGTACCAACTGAGGGCTGTTGACCCAGGGCGAAGTGTCGGAACATTTACCAAGAGTGAAATGTTGGGGTGTTGGCAACGGGCGAAATGTTGGATTAGAACGTTGACCCAGGGTGAAGTGTCAGGGTGACTTGTGTGTACCACGTTGTCCCACCACGTGACAGTGTCCTCATCTTGTGATCATCCAAAAGAACTTTGTATAATGTTTGCTAACCTACCCTATGTGTGGATATATAAGAATATGTAATAATATATATTAATAGTTTTTTGGAACACTGCTGTGCAGTGCCTGGCATGAGCTGTGTTCTCATCTGCAATAAAGGTAATGTCTGTCTTTAAATTATACACCCACAAATCAAAGCAAAACAGCAAGCACTATGACTGAGTCACACTGTTAGTGATGTTCAGGCGATACACTGTGTACCAAGTATGCCTTGTATGAGAAAGTATGTTTTTGTAACCAGCGTGGGAGTCATCAAAATGGCATTCCGAGTGGGATAGAAGGAGTGTCATATATTTTTGTCTGGTGCCATAATATAGATACTTCCACCAGCTGTGCATGCTTATGAAACAAATGACACAATGGGGATATTTAATCAACAGTGGAGAAGCACTTATGCAATATATGCCGTTTTCTTGTGTCTGATATACATTGTACATCGTTATCTTTACTTTGAAAGTGCAAGGCCTAAGGGGCTGTGTAAATATAAAGAATTCCAATAATCCAAAAAAATTGGAGATTGATCGATGCCACCCACCCACACCTTTCAAACAAAATTGGAAAGGCCTACAAATTGCAGTGATACAGTGACATGTATCTGCGTCTTCAAGTGACAGAGTTGCTAAAAATAATTACCGGGGGTATATACAGAAAGGTTCCCAATTGTTTCTATTGACAAAAAATGGTTAGAACATATTACACGTTAGTGAATTGCAACTGGTTTATTATATCAAAAACTAACTACACATTTACAGGCACAACTGAAAATGTATATAAAGAGCAGAATTTGTCCACATTTTCAAATTTTTGTTATTCCAAATGTACCCTTCACCCACAATTTTTTTAATTTACAAAGCCCCTAAGGTACTGTAAGCAAGCAAGTGGTAATAGTTTGTGATTTAAAATGGTGCTGGCAGACAGACAATATGACCACAAGCAAGAAGAACCATTGGTCATTTAGTTTTAAACTAAGTCATATCCTGAGTTTATTCCAAGATATACTCTGTTTTACTTTACAAAGAACCACACAGATGACAGGTTCTCCATCTTGTCTTTAGACTCTCCACCAGCAGTCGGCCATAATTGAGACTACACAGATATTTACTAAAGTGTATAGTAAGTGTATTCGGCAGCTGATTATGGGTACAGAATATGATATATCTATCTTTGTTGCGTGGTCTCATCAAATGACTGGCACAACATTCCATGATGTTTGCCATGTGTATGTGCTTTAGCAAAAACTACATTACAGTGACTGCTTCAGAATAATTTGGACCAATTTTCTGGGATTTAATTATAGCATTATAAGTTTGATGTTTTAATTTTGTTTGCGACAAATTCATGTTGCTTATTGATAAGTAACGTGAAAGAATACCTTGATTTGTGTGTTCCATATTTCCCTGATCATGTAGTAATCAATTGATTAAAATTTATACAACCTACTTCTTTGTCTTCGTTTGCTAGTAGTGTATGCTACATCTGAACCTTTTCCATTATTACAAATATCTTCTTGACAGACCCATTAGACTGACTTTGAAAGTGTTGACACATGAAATAATACAACATATTAGGCAGTGATAATTTTGATGGACTCGAGGGGAAGCATATCTAACAGATGTGGATTTGCTAGGACAGCATCATTGTCTGCAACCTTGAGCCGGGCTTCAGGTCTCCATCTCTTGTCTCCAATCACACTGCTGGGACATTGACCTGGGATGAAGTGTTGGGACATTGATCCGGGTTGATGTGTTGGGGCATTGACCCGGGGTGAAGTGTTGAGACATTGATCCGGGTTGAAGTGTTAGGACATTGACCCAGAGTGAAATGTTGGGGTATTGACCCAGGATGAAGTGATGGGACATTGACCTGGGGTGAAGTGTTGGGGCATTGACCCGGGTGAAGTGTTTGGGCATTGACTCGGGGTGATGTGTTGGGACATTGACCTGGGGTGAAGTACTGAGATGTCAAAGACGCCTGCATCAAAACACGTGCCTATTATGTCGTAGCGTTTCTCTTGGGCCTCTTGCTATATTCCAGCAACCTAATCGTCATCTTCTTTTCTAACTGCGAATAGACATGCCCATAATTCTGTCAGAAGGTCGTCTTTTTTCTACTTCTAACAATATTTTTGGTTTATATTTTTAGAATCACTATGAAACCTATATAGTGGTACCCGATCAAGTAGGTGAAAGAGACTTGTGAGATGACATCCCTGGACAACATCCAGTTGTTGCAGGATGCAGTGGACAATAATATTGTCCAGTTGGGATGGATTCATGTAAGTATCATTATTAATTGTACCTGTTTATTATCTGTGACCAAGGACAGATTCTTGTATTTTTATTTGGCTATTTCATCACAGATAAACCTACAGACATAGCAGCCTATATAAAGGTTGCATGTTTATATATATTTCCTTTTTATTGTCTTTTTAAACAAGCGTTTTTATAATTCACCGACAAGGACATTTGATGTGCTTTCTTTAGATAAATGTTTTTTTTATAGTTTCTTGGGATATTTATGGTTATTCTTGTATAAATAATGTATTTAAAGTATAAGAATGTCTTAGTATATGTATTTGTTTAACAGTTTTCTAATGATCTCTTGTTTAATTGTTTTTTAAGTACTTGTAACTGTATTTAAGGTAATGTTTTATTTTTTGTTTATTTCTTAGCATTTCTATTTTGTAAAATACTATTATATGTGTGTGTATGTATGTAAAGTGCCCGAGAGCAATTTCAATTGATTTGGACGCTATATAAATACTTTTATTATTGTTATGCACAAATGTTCATATACATTTATTTATCACGTTTTGTTTATGTCATGTCCTGCTTACTTGTATCTTTACTGTATGACCTTATATACCATACAGTTGTATGTTACTTGTATCTTTACTGTATGACCTTATCTACCATAAAGTTGTATGTTACATGTATCTTGACTGCATGACCTTATCTACCATACAGTTGTATGTTACTTGTATCTTTACTGTATGACCTTATCTACCATACAGTTGTACGTTACATGTATCTTGACTGTATGACCTTATCTACCATACAGTTGTATGTTACATGTATCTTGACTGTATGACCTTATCTACCATACAGTTGTATGTTACATGTATCTTTACTGTATGACCTTATCTACCATACAGTTGTATGTTACTTGTATCTTTACTGTATGACCTTATCTACCATACAGCTGTATGTTACTTGTATCTTTACTGTATGACCTTATCTACCATACAGTTGTATGTTACATGTATCTTTACTGTATGACCTTATCTACCATACAGTTGTATTTTACTTGTATCTTTACTGTATGACCTTATCTACCATACAGTTGTATGTTACTTGTATCTTTACTATATGAACTTATCTACCATACAGTTGTATGTTACTTGTATCTTTACTGTATGACCTTATCTACCATACAGTTGTATGTTACATGTATCTTGACTGCATTACCTTATCTACCATACAGTTGTATGTTACATGTATCTTTACTGTATGACCTTATCTACCATGCAGTTGTATGTTACTTGTATCTTTACTGTATGACCTTATCTACCATACAGTTGTATGTTACATGTATCTTTACTGTATGACCTTATCTACCATACAGTTGTATGTTACTTGTATCTTTACTGTATGACCTTATCTACCATACAGTTGTATGTTACATGTATCTTTACTGTATGACCTTATCTACCATACAGTTGTATGTTACTTGTATCTTTACTGAATGACCTTATCTACCATACAGTTGTATGTTACTTGTATCTTACTGTATGACCTTATCTACCATACAGTTGTATGTTACTTGTATCTTTACTGTATGACCTTATCTACCATACAGTTGTATGTTACTTGTATCTTTACTGTATGACCTTATCTACCATACAGTTGTATGTTACATGTATGTTTACTGTATGACCTTATCTACCATACAGTTGTATGTTACATGTATCTTGACTGCATGACCTTATCTACCATACAGTTGCATGTTACATGTATCTTTACTGTATGACCTTATCTACCATACAGTTGTATGTTACTTGTATCTTGACTGCATGACCTTATCTACCATACAGTTGTATGTTACATGTATATTGACTGCATGACCTTATCTACCATACAGTTGTATGTTACTTGTATCTTTACTGTATGACCTTATCTACCATACAGTTGTATGTTACATGTATGTTTACTGTATGACCTTATCTACCATACAGTTGTATGTTACATGTATCTTGACTGTATGACCTTATCTACCATACAGTTGTATGTTACTTGTATCTTTACTGTATGACCTTATCTACCATACAGTTGTATGTTACTTGTATCTTTACTGTATGACCTTATCTACCATACAGTTGTATGTTACATGTATGTTTACTGTATGACCTTATCTACCATACAGTTGTATGTTACATGTATCTTGACTGCATGACCTTATCTACCATACAGTTGTATGTTACTTGTATCTTGACTGCATGACCGTATCTACCATACAGTTGTATGTTACTTGTATCTTTACTGTATGACCTTATCTACCATACAGTTGTATGTTACTTGTATCTTTACTGTATGACCTTATCTACCATACAGTTGTATGTTACTTGTATGTTTACTGTATGACCTTATCTACCATACAGTTGTATGTTACATGTATGTTTACTGTATGACCTTATCTACCATACAGTTGTATGTTACATGTATGTTTACTGTATGACCTTATCTACCATACAGTTGTATGTTACATGTATCTTGACTGCATGACCTTATCTACCATACAGTTGCATGTTACATGTATCTTTACTGAATGACCTTATCTACCATACAGTTGTATGTTACATGTATCTTTACTGCATGACCTTATCTACCATACAGTTGTATGTTACTTGTATCTTGACTGCATGACCTTATCTACCATACAGTTGTATGTTACTTGTATCTTTACTGTATGACCTTATCTACCATACAGTTGCATGTTACATGTATCTTTACTGTATGACCTTATCTACCATACAGTTGTATGTTACATGTATCTTGACTGCATGACCTTATCTACCATACAGTTGTATGTTACTTGTATCTTGACTGCATGACCTTATCTACCATACAGTTGTATGTTACATGTATCTTGACTGCATGACCTTATCTACCATACAGCTGTATGTTACTTAATTAATAACTTTTTTGATTTATTACTATTTTACATGTAAAGCGCCTTGAATTGTTTCTAACTAGAGTTGGCGCTATATAAGTATATTTATTTATTTATTTATAATTCAAAGTACAGAACTTTTTAAAACAAAACACCAATTCCATTAATTATTATGTATTTGACCCCAAGTCTAGACACGTGGCTTATGTTCTTTGCTGCTAACGTTAGCATAGTGTAGGCTACAAATGACTGCTTTAAACTGGACATGGTGTTGGTCTTCCTTTTCTAATTGTTTCCACCTCCATGCTACTTTAGCCATCTGTGCTTCCACTTCTCTGTGCCAGGTGTTTCTCAGCCTTTCCCTGTTTCCGTCACGGTTTTTCTGGCCATGGTAGCCACCAAAATCCGTATACTGTATTGTCCCTAGTAAACATGCTCTGCCTAAAAGATGCGCACACCCTTTTTCCAGAAGTGACACCATGTGCACGAAAACAGATTTCCAGTTGCAAATGGTCATTTAAAAAATTATAAATATGGTAATACTCCAGCTGGTGCCATCGTTCAAATACTTTCAAATATTTAATTGTACTGTTAACCGTAAGATGGCACCACATTTCTCACATGAGCATCTTTACGTAGGATATCCTGCAAAGTCCAGTCATGCGCCAACTGTCTTTTACCATAAGGTGTGGAAGTATGAAAACAAATTGGTATAAAATTATTCAAATATGCTTTAACATGTACAGTTAAGTAATCAAAATATATATTTATATGATTATATTCTGCAGAATGCCCAACACTGTTCACCCAGCAGTGCATTGAAACATGTGGAAATCATAAACCATACAAGGTGAAGGCACTCACAGTTTATTCTCAGCTTCACTTTATAACTGGTATTAAATCAACCATATTTACCTACATATACTATATGCATACACACAGACCTACCTACTTACATACATACATACATAGATATGTTTTATAATACAGAAATATACATGTATATAGGTATATTTATAATTTAAGTATAATTATATTACATTATTTTTTTTAATGCCGATATACTATATGTCATGTTATAAGCCTTAGCAGAGTACCAGGCACGAGGGAGTGGACATAAGTTGACAGGCATGCATGCAAAAATAGAATAGATACGGAGCGTCCAAGCACAGAATGTGATCATGGCTACATGCAGCAGTCGGAGACTATGGGTAATGTTTCTTTTAGCTGATATTATCGATATCAAATGTAGTAATATACATATGTATTCATAACTGAAAAAAGTGTACATAGGTGCTAATTATAACATGTTGATGGCTTAATATAGACACCTCTCAACCGATCCTAAAACATTTGTAGACTGGGTGATTGTCTCATAATACTAAGTTACTGGGCACCTGACTAAACATTGTGACTACCGGTAGGTACTGTATTAAGAATAAAAATGTACATATTCTATTTAAAAATTACATTGTAAATTAATTAAGTATAATATATTCAGGGCTTGAAATTCGTCAAATTACTTGTGTCCACTGTGTCCAGCAGATAAGTACAGCCAAAAGTTCACTTTACTGTACAACAATTCATTTGTCCCACAAATAACTAACTTTCAAAAGCTACTTCTCTGTAATTAATTTTGTTTTTGCTATTTAAAATCATTACTGTAACACTATTTGCCATAGGTAGCCAATGTCCACTAGTATTCCCAGTCACATACAGTATTTACTGTTGAATAGTGAGTGCTGATCACCCTATCATAGGCAATGCATGCTACACGTTTATGTTTACCAGAGAACAGTGATGCCCTATTATGATTAAATTATGACACATTCTTTTGGTGTTCCAGTGTGGTTTACTGGAAGCAGCACAGGGAGAGAGCTAGCTATATCGATTTTTTAAATACAAGTCTTCACATAATTGGGTGTTTAGACCATGATGGTGCTGGAACACCTGTAGGTGGAGACATGGAACACCTGTAGGTGGAGACATGGAACACCTGTAGGTGGAGACATGGAACAGGTGCTGTGAAGACAAACAGTAAACACTTACCATAAAATTGGTGTTTCATACAGAAAACATTGCAACAAAAAGGGTTTTACAAGTATTTAACCACAAAATGTACTTTGATTTCACATGTTTTTCCTTGGCAAACATAATATTATATGAAAAACGTCATGGTTATGTTTGAAGACACCTGTTAAGTTTGCCTAGAATAGGCAGACAAATCAGTCATACAGCATGGACAACCAAGGTTTCTCAGGTGCCAGCGACTCGTCACCTTTCAGCAAAATGGACACTGAAATGTACAAACGACCCCCATTGCTAGTACTTTTCAGAGTAATTTATATATATACCAACAGGATTGGAGTCAAGTACTTGGCCTTGCATTTGGTTTATTTTGAAATGACAAGTACTTGTACAACAATATCACTCTTCTGTTTTCTCCTTCGTGATGTACATGATTGAATCCCCATCTTGAATATAACTACAACTAATATATATATACACACACATATATATATATATCTACAGGTGTATATATATATTAGTTGTAGTTATATTCAGGATGGGGATTCAATGATGTACGTATATATATACCTATACAGATTGTTTATGATGAAGAAAAATAATTTCATTGTGACGATTTTACCTGTATCCGAAGTTTTTTAGTTATCATAACTGTTTACAGACAAAATTATTTGTGGGACAGCATTCAATTCAATGTAGTATTTTGCATATTGATTCACTGTAGATATTCAGCAGAAGTCACTCAAGCTGATTGAGAAATGTACCGAGTACATTTCCCATGAGAGACAGTACTCCGAGGCTCTTGCTTGATCACTGCCACTGAAAACAGCCATCATAAACGTGGAGAACTCTCTGATAGATGCTGTGATGGGAGGACTGACTACAGCTATGTGCTACATAGCCATAGGAAAACTCTCTGATAGATGCTGTGACAGGAGGACTGACTACAGCTATGTGCTACATAGACACAGGAGAACTCTCTGATATATGCTGTGACGGGAGGACTGACTACAGCTATGTGCTACATAGCTACAGGAGAACTCTCTGATAGATGCTGTGACGGGAGGACTGACTACAGCTATGTGCTACGTAGCCACAGGAGAACTCTCTGATAGATGCTGTGACGGGAGGACTTGACTACAGCTATGTGCTACGTAGCCACAGGAGAACTCTCTGATAGATGCTGTGACGGGAGTGCTGACTACAGCTATGTGCTACTTAGCCACAGGAGAACTCTGATAGATGCTGTGACGGGAGGACTGACTACAGCTATGTGCTACATAGCCACAGGAGAACTCTCTGATAGATGCTGTGACGGGAGGACTGACTACAGCTATGTGCTACGTAGCCAAAGGAGAACTCTCTGATAGATGCTGTGACGGGAGGACTGACTACAGCTATGTGCTACGTAGCCACAGGAGAACTCTCTGATAGATGCTGTGACGGGAGGACTGACTACAGCTATGTGCTACATAGCCACAGGAGAACTCTCTGATAGATGCTGTGACGGGAGGACTGACTACAGCTTGTGCTACGTAGCCACAGGAGAACTCTCTGATAGATGCTGTGACGGGAGTGCTGACTACAGCTATGTGCTACGTAGCCACAGGAGAACTCTCTGATAGATGCTGTGACGGGAGGACAGACTACAGCTATGTGCTACGTAGCCACAGGAGAACTCTCTGATAGATGCTGTGACGGGAGGACTGACTACAGCTATGTGCAACATAGCCACAGGAGAACTCTCTGATAGATGCTGTGACGGGAGGACAGACTACAGCTATGTGCTACGTAGCCACAGGAGAACTCTCTGATAGATGCTGTGACGGGAGTGCTGACTACAGCTATGTGCTACATAGCCACATTTCTAGTCAATGACTGCTTTATCAGTGTTTGTAATTAGTACCTTCTTTTCCCATATTAACACTTCAGACAACTGTCATTGGAATTGTGTCTCGTTGATAGTTTGGATGGTCGCTTGTTGATATTATAATTGTCCAGGTGCTGTTTTATTGAGGTACATATTTATATACAATGTGTGTGTGTGCGTGCGTGTGTGTCCACGCGTGCATACTTGCATGTGTACGTGCGTGTGTGTGGTATGGTCCTGGTCAGGTGAGACGTATAATAGGCTCGATAATCTCTCATTGATTTGGCATTCATGTTATATTAGTGGACAGTGTACCCACATTGTAATTTATTGTTAGAAGATATATTAATAAATTTGTATTTGATGTTGAAGATACATCTACACAAGATGGATGGACAGTGGCGATGTGGAAGGCTTTGAGTCCTCGCAGAAGCAGCTTCATTAAGGGCACCCCACAAGGGAGAAACAGTGTTCCGCGTGATGCATATTTCAGTACTGGAACGATTGTGGAAGGCGATGACATGATCACCCATTTCAAATATATTCCATTGTCAGTGCGAAATAAGGTCCTATATTACTAGCGGTTGAACGCACCTGAAGACATCCTACATACACTGCATCATGTAAAATCTGCTCAAGAAAAGAAAAGTCACCAACCATCTACATCACACACATTCCAGGCAGACCACAACTACTTTTGAACACTCGTCTCCACAATATGACTCTGCCCGCTACACATGCTGTGCAGGAGGAGGCCACTTCCTGTGTTAAATTCTTACATCTTGTTGGACAATGTGGAATGCTGACATGGAGGATCCATTGTCATGACTTGGACTCTGTGGCAATGAATGACACTGACACTGGCTGCATTGTGAAAAATCGTTTTGTCCACATGTTCCGGACTGTGTCATCTGAAACCACAAACATTAGCTATTCCTTAACCTGCAGGATGTACAGTACCACACAACAGATGGAGGACAGTGACCAGACTTGCTGTCATGTGCGTTTTTTCACATAGGAAATTGAGCCGCTCTCTGGTCTGGTCGCATGTTATTAGCTCCTCAAACTCCAATCCAGAAAAAGATCCAAAGATGTTATTCTGGGAGCAAATGTTCCAATTATACGGCTCGACTCAGACCCACATTACCATCATTTCTCTGTCTCCTGCACCGTAGTCACACTGCAGAGCAACCGTGTTTCTTGTCAGAGTGGAGGATGTCATGCTAACAGGGGGCATACTAGAAAGATAACAAAAGAATATCAGATCCCTCAAACTGTCAGCACCTGCAAGCATTGTATGCCATTGAAGAACTGTGGGGCCATCTGTGCACCAGACAAGAACATGACTTTGATGATGATGACATTGGTCAGCATGACAACCCCACAGTCAATGCAGCACAAGAGGTGCCTGAGTCTACGACAGAGGAGAACATTTCAGTAATACTACCACTGCACAATTATTGTCACCTTTATTGTCACCTTTGTCTGTTATTTCTTTAAAAGTAAAATACAGGAAAGTAGCCGAGTTACCCGGGGTTGCCCGGGGAAAAAAGGCAGTCACCTGCACTAAAACATATTTGAAATTGAGATCCCCACTGCCTGGATGATTTTCAATCAAATCTGAATCTATGAACCAATCTTAAATTGTCTCAAAGTGACACTATTAATAATAAATCACCATACATACCCAGTATATATACCAGTTTGTGAAATGTATTTATCAGAAAACTAAAAAAAATCGACACTAATCTTATCATATTTGAAGTTGCAGCATTTTATCCCATCTACAGGACTTTGGCACTTTAAATGCGTTGGTACACACAACTGACACAAGCCACTCGAAATGGACGATCCTGTTCTACAAGCTGGAATAAGCGCTCCACTCGCAATTGGACTCCAGTGATGAATTGTTTAAATAATATTATCAGGGATGGGTTAGTCACAGTTATTAATAAATAAATGTTCACTAATGCATTAAGCCTTTTATATGTTGAATAAATTCAGACATTTCCAGATAGACTGGCCGTGGATACAGCAGAATTTGACATCCATTCAAACGTATATCAGTACATTGTTACAAAATGATGAAACATGCATATTGCATGACAGCAGATGAAATGGCAAAGAATGGAACCACTGAGCAATATTCAGGTGATTTTGAGTTGTCTGACCTGTGTAGTTATTCAGTTGTACAACTACAATTGTTTCAGGAGTTGGTCTTGAGGACGGCTACTTCATAAAAAAGAAGGACAACCAGCTGGTGCCATTTGAGTTGTATCCAAACCTGGACACCAACCAAGTCTGTGGCTGTGGTGTAAGTAGTACTTATGCATATTCTGAGATGGTCTTCTACTGCCTGTTCATTCGGTAAGAACGTATGGGAATCCTAATTTTTCCCAATTTTAAGAACTGCCTACTTAGAACATTGATTGTCTGTCCTCCGTCATGCATTTTGATACCATGTCATACACTTTTTTCAGAAGGTGTTAAGATCCCACACTCCATATGAAATGGTTGTGTTGGTGCAGAATGTCTTGTTTTACTTCACCATAATATTTAAATTGTGACTGCTTGATGGGAAAGTAAAAATATTTGTCACATATTTTCAGGAGAAGTACTGGAGTGAGAGTCATCCAGTTGGTGTTCTAACGCAGCTCTACCAACACCTGACAAAGGTTTATCTTCAGAATGGCGTGGCCAAGTTCATGGTGATTACTTATTTAACCATATTATCAATAATGAACAATTGGATATCACAAATGAGCTATCCATCATGTGACCTGTTGCCTAGCAAATGGTCCATCAAACCATCAATACTGTATCCATCAGTTGTCGAGACCGTAACACTCATACAAAAATAGCAATAATATTGCTCACCACATGCCCTTACAATTCAATGTAACCACTTTTATTCCGTGTATGAAGTTGCTTTTTGAAAGTAAACACCTAATTCATACATTTGACACACTTCTTTGACTATGTACATAGATAATATATATTGCAGGTGTTATTAATATTGAGTAAATATGATTTTTTTATTATCTGTCTTGGGATGTCTTGTTCAGTAGGATCATATGAAAAGTTTGCTTAACTAATAATTCCTAAAAAACAGCAATTATTATCATTTGTTGAAAAACGGTATAATGGTTTCACTGCTGTGCCGTTTTTCACCGCTATACCGTTTTTCAACAAATGTTGAAAAACAGTACAGCAGTGAAACAAGTGAAGTTCAGTCTACATTTTTTTAATCTGTATTTTTTATTTAGATGTTTGACTGCAACTGCATTAACAAAGAGCGATCATGCCGCCGACTATATTCAGGACAACAGGACGGCCTACACATCTTGTCATCGTACATGGCAGCTGGAGAAGAACTAGCACGGGAATTTGTTAATATTGTCACCAATAGTCAGATGTCACTTTAATACAACTTTCTGTTCAGTGATAAATTCCCCTGCTACTTCTATAAAATACCATTTATGAGTAGGCAGACGTTCACAGACTGGGTGTTTTTGTGGTTGGCCAAATTTCATATCAACTTCTGGCAGACTTGTGACACCTGTCAGGCCAATCCAAAAATACTTGCCTTTAGTGGAACAGAATTTGGCATGTTCTTTAAAAAAAAATTTCTGAAGACATTCGAGTCACCAACGAGTGACTGTGTGGTGACACCATCACACATATGCACCATGCGTAAAATGTTTGCTTATCTGACTGATACAGACGAAAAGAAGATAAATTGTTGTCAGGCCCAAGATGACGGTTCTATCAACCTCATCCAATACTCACCATAAGAAAAGGAGAAGTACCATCCAATGTGAAGCTGATAGGCATACAAATATCTTGAATAACGTCACACTGGAGTATGGCACCGTCTTTTCAAAATTCATTGAACAGGACTACCCATGTGATGTTATTCAACAACTTTGTCCACTTGTGAAAGTCCTTGGCACAAGCTGTCCAATTACATCACTCTTAAACTACTGATTCCTTGACTCTCTGTCCAGTTTGCTCCATGGGACTAGACAATGGCAACGACTGGAGAGGGAAATACCAGAGGTGTTCTTCCTTATCAAAGTGGCAGTTAGATTTGGTGAGACAGACAACACTAATAACTAATTTGAATGATTAAGCCATGTTTCTTGTAAACAAAGAGCATTGATTTTACAAGTATTGTTTCTAAGTATGTCTAGCTTAGTAACAATTTCGTCAATTTTTGCGTTTAGACATTGACAGTTTAGACTTAGTATTGTAAATTGTTCCTGTTTGTTTTTATGTGATTAATGAAGTCGTCATCATTAAAATATGGTAACTGGTGAATTAGATTTAATTCACCATCTTCATCATTTGTATCTATTCTTAAAATATGATTTAAGGAATTATTTTCTATACTATCAGTAACTTCCTAACAAACGTTCAGTATTGATCATATTTAAAACAGAACATTGCTTGTCAAATTAATCAAATTAAACAGCATGACAAGACTAATTTTACTGTTAACAAAAACACATTTGGCAAAATCATATATAAAACGCATATAACGCGTATGCGTCTGAATAGTACATTTAAAGGAGATGTCGCATGCTCCCCATTAGTGCATTTTAAATGTATAATAATTGTGTAAATGAATATTTCAAAAAGAAGAAAATAAAAAATGTGTTAAAAAACATAAGCCAAAATAAACTAATGAATTGTTATGCACCTCAATAAATAACAATTGTGTGTAACGTTATTTACTAGTATTGATAAAATAGCCACATTTGTCAACACATTTTGTATTTGAATATTTCACCAAATTATTACACATAATCATAATAATTAATACAGCTGAGTGAACTGAAGCAACGCAGAGTGGACGAAGTTGCCCAAGGTTCAACACAGCAGCTGGCAGGTTTCAAACCAGGGTTTTCTCGATCGAGGGTCCGACGCTTCAGCACTGAACCACTCTCCACAAAATATATATAACTTCTGAAATGTTGCTGGATGGTTTCCGGCGGACGTGAACACGTCATGTCGTTACGTTGTTGTACATATTGGCAGTAGGTTGATAGAACACGTTCATAGATCGAAAGTACAACGTAATCCCAAGCGCGTTGGTCGGTTACTTGACACAGAATGGCATGGACACAACGTAATGTCGTTGGCATTACGTTGGTAGAATACGTTTATGCAACGTATATAAAACGTAAGTCTCGACACGTTGCTGGATGGTCACTGGCGGACGTGGCAACAGCGCAATGTCGTTACGTTGTTGCTACGTAGTGGTACACATTTGTAGAATGTACATAAAACGTAATTTATGATGTTACGAAACCACTACCAGTTTCCCCAGTTCAACATGAACACGTGAATTCTCGTATTACTCGTTCCGCTAGAACCGTACCAGTGTCTCCAGTTCCACACGTGAATGAACACTTGAATTCATGTGAATACACCATCCAGTATGACCGTACCAGTTTCCTCAGTTCCACCTGAATTCACGTGAATACTCGTTCCGCTAGAACAGTACCAGTGTCCCCAGTTCCACACGTGAATGAACACCTGAATTCACGTGAATACTCGTTCCGCTAGAACCGTACCAGTGTCCCCAGTTCCACACGTGAATGAACACTTGAATTCACGTGAACACTCGTTCCGCTAGAACCGTACCAATGTCCCCAGTTTCACACGTGAGTGAACACGTGAATGCATGTGAATACACCTTCCACTATATGACCGTACCAGTTTCCCCAGTTCCACACGTGATATCACGTGATTACTGGTTTCCCAGGAACCGTACTAGTTTACCCAGTTTCACATGTGAATGAACCCGTGAATTCACGTGATTGCTCGTTCCCCTGGACCGTACCAGTTTCACACGTGACTGAACCCATGAATTCACGTGATTACTCGTTCCCCTTGTCATGTCTTTCAGTTCGATTAGGTTTACTCAGATGGACAGACTCAACTTCCAAATTTAATATTCCAATGTCATCCATTTTATTCCATTCCCGGTTCCTTTACTGGTTCCCTTGGCGTACAGAGCAGAGTACTTGATCATCCGTACACACCAGTTCAGCTACACGACATCCCTCCTTTTCTTAGATAACTTCAAAACATATAACTATTAACAAAACATCTAACTATACCAACTTTAAAAGTGTAAACGCTGTTTGAGCGTCCGCTATGATACAACATAACAGTTCATAACGAAGCATGACATAGTTCGTATTGAAGCAGTCTATTGCATGACTCATCTACTCGCATACGAAGTCTTCATACCGCTTCGGAATTCTCCTCTCGCGTGGGCACCTTGGAGACGCGACTTGCTTCATCGGCGTTTTCGGAGCCTCAGCGGATGGTGCTACAGCTGGCGCTTGTAGTGCAGTTAACGCTTCTGTCGCTCTCGGGTCACTGCGGACGTACTCAGTCTCGGGTTCCAGGAACTTTCGCACGTGACTAATGTTGCGGGAATACCGGACCCCGTCATCAGCCTCAATCACCAGACTATTCCCAGTTTTGCTGACAACAGTGAGTGGTTTTGGGGTGAAAGGAGTGCTCAGTTTGTGTCGCCCGTGTCTACCTCAGAGTAGCAAGGACCTCGTCGCGCATCCGCGTACATTTTTGACTTGCCCTTCATTTCGCTGTCTCGTAAGTCGTGATGTACCACAGGACGCGATCCAAGGTCGGGTAGGTCGCCTCGTAGCTTGCCATTGTCCAGTAGCTCGGCTGGAGTTCGGCCAGTTGTGCTGTGTGGTAGACTACGGTACTGAGTCAGGTAGTTCCGCAGCTCCTTCCTCCAGGGTTTCCCTTCAGCTTGTACACTCCTGATACGTTTTAGCAGTGACGCATTCTGGCGCTCTACTTCACCGTTCGCCTGTGCCCACTTTGCGGTTACCCTCGGGTGCGTGCTGTTTTTTTCAACGCAGTATTCTTCAATCTATTGTGGACCGTTGTCAGATTTTATGGTAACTGGCAAACCGTTTCGGCTGAATTAAGGTCTCGTCAAGGCTGTCAATCACCTTCTCGGCCGCAGTGGATTGCAGAGCATCGACTTCGTAGTATCTAGTAAAGTAGTCCACTACCACCAGCAGAGAATGGCCTGATGGGAGCGGCCCCATCAAATCGGTGGCGACATCGCTCCACGGTCCGTCAGGTAGTGGAGTCGGATTCAACGGTTCCGGCGGATCTGGCCTCACCACCAACTGACATCCACAGCATGTTCGGCAGTGTCGCTCCGTCTCTCGATCCATTTCCGGCCACCAAACTTTGCTGCGTAGCATTGTCTTAGTCCCAACGACACCCAAGTGACCTTCATGCGCAAGTGCTAGAGCTGCTGGTCTCAGTTTGGATGGCAACACAATTCGCGTGCCACGCAGAACCAACAGGCCAATGACACACAGTTCACTTGCAATTGGCATTTATATATGCTCGACATTTTCCGAAGTTGCCTGTGTCTACGGCGTCTCTCACGTTTTGTAGCTCCTTCGTCATTTGCAGAAGCATTTATTTAGGACAGCGTCTCTCATTTGATTTTCCAGGGCAGCACCGTACTCACAGTCCTTCCGCTGAACGTAACCGTGTTGAAAATTGCTGCACAGTTTCTCCCGGTTGTTGTTCAACCTGATGAAACGTCTGCCACGCAAATGCTGAATTCACTTGTGGAACGAAATACGCATTCAGCTCCGTGACAGCTGCTGCGTAATCATAGCGCTGATCAGTGTTAGGCAGTGTAGCGAATATCTCTTGAACACCAGCTCCCGTTTGGTGTAGTAATAACGCTCTCCTACGCTGCTGTGTCTGTCGATCATGCCGACGTTCATCCGCACTTGCGCCCTCACATAGATCATCGCAGATTAGCCCATTGCGGTCGGCGAAGAGTTCGAAACTGGTTAACCAGCGCTGCCATCGTGGAACAATCGTTGCCGGCTCCCCAAAAGGGTTGAATGTCGGTATTACATTTTATTTTTCATCCATCGCGATTTCGCCAACAGTTCGTACAATATCTAATTTACCTCGTCGCCAATGTTATGTCCTTCAGTTCGATCAGATTTACTCAGATGGACAAAGATTCAACTTCCAAATTTAATATTTCAATGTCATCCATTTTATTCCATTCCCAGAATTCCGGGTTCCCTTACTGGTTCCCTTGCCGTACAGAGCAAAGTAGGGGAGACCGGGGCTGGTTGGCGCACGGGGCTGGTTGATTTATTTGATTTATCGGAATAATATTGAACCATTTGCACGGTGGCTCCATCTACCGATCAACGGGATGATTACGCACAACTCCAGAAAGTTCGGCGTCAAAAGAAAAACACGCGAGCGAGTTATCACGGTTTGTTGCATTTTATCAACTTTTAGTAATAAAATGGCAATATACTCCCTGTCGTGTACAAGGTCGTTAATTAGTGACCAAAAAGCGTACAGTGGCCACTGCTGAAGCTAAGTTATATAAGCACACGTGGAAATAAGCACAATTACGTTACGATACATATGTAGTGTGTTGCGTATTGCAAATGGCGGCCGACCAGCTCGGGGCAGGTTGACGCGTTTTCTATGGGGCAGGTTGGCGCATGCGTCAACCTGCCCCGCAAGTGTGTCTTATTACTGTATGCGTTTTCGTTGGATAAAAATGCTGTAATACGGGGGGGGGGGGGGGGGAGAGAAACCAATTGTAACTTACGTAATATCTATTTGCCGTCATTTATAATTTTGTGCAGCTAAGGAGCGCGGGGAGGCTGTTATAGTCGGCCTACTATGCCTAGGCTATGCGCTGTGTAACGTTGTGTAGGACTTATTGACAATTAATATGCGCAATGCCGCTTATGTGTTTAGCTAATATTGCGGTAGAGTAATAATATTATGTTTGAACCATGCTTAAACTAGCGTTTTTTTAGTAGACTAGGCCTATTATCGGGAAGGGGGAGGGGAGGGGGAGGGGAGGGGGGGTAATAGGCTACCGGAAAGGGTTTGCTTTTATTAAGCCTACAGCATGGGGGATATCGATTTAAACCTGCGTATTTTTTTATGTCGCCATTGTAAATATATATATATACAAGTGAAAACTCATCTTGCAGGTCTATGGTCAGCCATGCGAACCTATAAAAGAAAATCGAATAGAGGTCGAACGCCGTCGGATAGCATGAATGCGGCTAGCAAAGAAGTTTTGGAGGAAGGAAAGAAGTGTCGTGCCGTGGCGAAAGCCAGCAACATCAGTGAGGCTACTTTGCGACGGTCTGCTCGAAAGTTCGAGCAGCCGGAGCAGTTGAGATCGTCGGGGACTATGGAAACAGATGCGTCTTCAACAAGGCAGAGGAGGCCAGCCTTGTTGATTATGCAAAGAAGGCAGCAAGTTTGTTTTATGGCCTCAGCACAATGCAGGCGCGGAAGCTGGCATACGATTACGCCCATACACCGAAGAAGAACATCCCTGCTACGTGGACACAGAATGAGCGTGCAGGCGTCGATTGACTAAGCGGGTTCCAGAAAAGAAATGACACGATATCGCTGAGGTCGCCAGAACCAACCTCACTGAGCCGAGCGACGAGTTTCAACCGGACGAACGTATCTAAATTTTTCGACCCGCTGATGGAAGTCTATGCGCGCGACAACTATGCACCCGAACGGATATGGAATGTCGATGAGACGGGATGCACCACGGTCCAGAAACCAGCGAAGGTTATTGTGACAACTGGTAGCAAACAGGTCGGCGCCATACTGTCAGCGGAACGAGGACAGCTCGTGACACTCTGTTGTGCGGTAAACGCTGTGGGGAATAGCGTACTCCCGATGTTCATCTTTCCGAGAGTGAACTATCGAGACAACTTCGTCAATGGTGGCCCGGTAGGGTGTGTGGGCTCAGCGCACCCTTCCGGGTGGATGACCGCGTGTGGTTTCCTGACCTTCATGAAGCATTTCGTGGCTCATGTTCGACCGTCCCCCACGAATAAAGTGCTCTTGTTACTGGACAATCACATATCACACTTGTCAATCGATGTACTCCAGTATGCCAAAGACAACGGTGTGGTGATGGTGTCATTTCCCCCGCATTGCTCGCATAAGCTGCAGCCACTGAACCGGTCAGTGTATGGACCACTTAAAAGGTACTACAACGTGGCATGTGATGGTTGGATCGTCTCACACAAGGGTCGCACCACGACGATATTTGACGTGCCGGCGTTGGTGGGGCTGGCGTTTCCGAGGGCCACGACTCCAGGGAACATCCAGGCAGGATTCAAAGTCTTCGGCATATTCCCGTTCGATCGAGATATATTCACTGACGATGAGTTCCTACCGGCTGACGTCACTGATATGCCACCTCCCCCGGAGCAAGAAGCAGCAGGTGTCAGAGACGCGCCTCTACCCGGCAACGCATCAGGCGTCAGAGAAGTGCCTTTACCCGGCGACGCAGCAGGCGTCAGAGACGCGCCTCTACCCGGCGACGCAACAGGAGTCAGAGACGCGCTTCTACCCGGCAACGAAGCAGGCGTCATATACGCGCTTCTACCCGGCGACGCAACAGGCGTCAGCGACGCGCCAATCCCCAACGAAACGTCTGCGTCAATGGCAGCAGGCACAGCAGGCATAGGCCATCAATCGACGCCGTCGACGCCAGCATGTGCATCTTCGCGGCGCGAACAACCTCTCACACCGGATGATCTTAATTGGCACCCCCGTGAAGAACGCGATTGAGGCGGAAGCCGCCAAGCGGGAGACTAAAGTGAAAGGAACGGCCAGCCATAAAATGGCGCGATCAGTCGTTCAGAAGAAAGACGCGAGATTTACCAAGTGACAGAAAAATACGGAAGACGAAACGTGCCCCTGCCTCGTTTGTGACGAGCCGTTCAGCATTAGCAGACCCGGCGAGAAGGGGGTCAGCTGCACTGAATGCGGGAAATGGGCTCATGAGGATTGCACGGGCGGTGATCGGTGTTATGTGTGTCACAATTTTGACTCCGATTCATGCATTTGATTTCGATCACGTCTTTGACAAACACACTTACATTTAACATTAATAAATGGTTGCTTTAAAATCACATTGGCGTCTTAAATATGGTGCATCAACCTACCCTGGTGTGTGCATCATCCTGCCCCGTATACGGGGCAGGTTGGCGCAGGTGACACGGTGTTAAATAACAAGCAATACGACAAATAGCATTCCACTTGTGAAATGCATGAATGCGTATATTAATAGGTGATATAATTTGGAATGTAGCCACGCTATTATGATTTACCAAAATAATACCACTGCCGGAGATGGTTGAAAGTACATTCCCACCAACTGCATGTTACGAACGGTTTGCGTTGATTTCCACAGGCGCCACCGCATGGAGTCTGCGACAATAATTTTTCTAATAATTTTCGCGGGTTCTTCAATGAACAAGTATGCTTCCAAAAAGAAAACTTGGTGAGGATGGACAGCAGAAGACACTCTTCAGCTTTCAATTTAACAGCATGAAAAGAAATCTTGGTTAGTTTTTAGGAATGTTGTGAATGGAAATGTGATTGATAGCTTGTGCAGACCTGCCAACTATTACTGTTAGCCTACGGTTTCGCCGTAGTTGTTACGTTTAGGCAGCTGTTGATACGGTGTTACGGCTGGGCTATAAATAATACGGTAGTGACAAAAACTGACAACAATTCGGACATGCTTATTCATTGTAAAGCATCCCGTATTCTGCAAAATACGTAACCTTCCCAAGCCCGGCGCAAAAAAAAACCGCGGTCGGCAGTCTGTTGCCAATGTCTACAGTACACCCGTTAGTTTTCATCACTCGGCGGCGCAACTGTTGTATATTGTCAATGGACAGTCAGTTCTTCGAGCTGTTCATCTAGACGTATGGGAGGCTTGGGATGTTATGACAACGTTTCACTAATGTTGGTTTATTGACGATAACAATGGTAATAGACCAATGTATTTTACAAACACCTATATGCTAAATTAAAAAAGTTTAATGTTGAATAGTTGTTATAGTATAGTATTGTCTGATAAAAGTGTATCCTTATTTAATTTGTTATTTCATAGTTGGCCTGAGAGCCAATCATCGTCTCTATCCGAATCTGGGGTAAAGCCCCCTACAGGTAACATTGGCTGGAGCTTAATAATCCAGGCCCCATCCTCACAAGCCAGGGCTGTTTGCCATGCAAAAACTAGGCCTGGCTAATCCCCTACGCGAAGTGCAGAAGTTAGCTGAGTCAAACTAGTAATTGAATTCGTCAGTCGCGACTGCATCACTGGTGAAAACGCAAATACCCGCCTCAATTTGAAGACGGACCCCTGGCGCGCGAGGATACCAGGCCCTAGTGAGAGGCCAAGCGAATGCTGCCACCTCACGGCGCCTGGATAATCGAGGCTATTTATTTACGTTATGCATTTGATCACGTGGTTGATTCAACCACACACGTGCGCGAATACTACTGCCTTCAACCGATGGAACGTGAGATGTCATTCGCTGATATATGCAAATGGAGGTTTGTAGTCGTATGAGCGTTAGGGCTTGTGTGAACAATAGTTATGTTCGTTTACAGTAGTTAGAAGGACATGTCGAATTTATTCGACATAGTGAACGTCAACTTTGGTATTTCGACGGCAGAACAACCCGATGAAAAAATACAGAAGAAGGTCACGCTGTCGTACGGGCAAGTGTCAGCCCCGCAGGTGACCAGCGGCAGCGGTAGCGCTGTCAGTGTCAACCATGTCGTGGTTTGTTGTCCAGATAAGTCGGATTCAAGTGTCGCGGTGACAAGGAACGAATCTGAACAGGTCATTGAGATCGACACATTGAAGCAGTTTACCATTCCCAAAAAGAGAAAGGCAAAAAAGGGTAAGAACCAAGATTAAATTTAAAGGGAATAAAAACCCGGCGATCTTTTACTTTCTGTCTCTGATCTAACCATGAAAACGACCACCTACAGCCGCCAAACTTCTCCTCACATATCTTTTTTTGAATTGAATTGAATTTTATTCAACCTAACATACATACATACATACATACATATACAGCATAATTCCTATAATGCATACTAAATAATATCGTATATAATATATTGAAATGTTGAAAGGAAAAATGCAAGAAGTGTTATCTTACATACATATATACACACACTACGTTACAGAAATAATTATTTTACATTCCTACAACGATAAAATTTCGCAAAACAAACTCAAGTAAAACTCGACTTCTACGACTACGGCGGCGACTATCCGGTGCTCCGCGGTTACCGTAAAATTGATATTGTGTCGAGCTTCACAGAAATTTCGTACAATGGCGCTATCATTACTGTACCCATAATAATATATCGTTAATATATACGGGCGCGTGAGTGTGTGTGCTAGTTATAATAATTTTTTATTGGCATTGTTTCAGTTAAAAAGTAGCTCGATTGATTAAGGCATGATTATTATCAGCAGTATGGTTTGCAGGTAATGAAAGGTTTCTACTTAATGTAAAAAACAAAATGTATCTTACGAAATTTGATCATTGTAGGAATTTTAAATATATTTTTTTAAATGTAGTGTGTATATGTATGTAAGATATGTGAGGAGAAGTTTGGCGGCTGTAGGTGGTCGTTTTCATGGTTAGGTCAGAAAGTAAAAGATCGCCTAAAAACCCCTATCAGTATCAATTCTTACATCGGTCCTACTCAGACTGGTGTGTGTATATTTTTTTTCCACCAAGAACATTTTTTATTAAGAACAATAAATTAATAATTCCACATTATACACTATGCAACTGGCCTTCTTCGGATATGCATATTTTTGGTGAACTTTTCGGTGTGCCTATATGTGACGTGATGTTATGAGATTACACACATTACTTTCTGTAGCGGGATACAATATATGTTTGATATGTATGTTTATTGGTGTAGATTATCTCTCGTAGATTGCAATCGATATAATTATTCTGAAAGCGAGCCGAAGGTCAAAGAAACCTCACCAGCTTGTAGGCCCATTCGCATTCATTGTTTTGAATAAAATTGAGTTTACATGCCATGGAACCGTAAGATAACTGCTTGTTCCTCTGTGATGACTAGTGTTTGTATTATATCGGAATTATAGCTAATGTTGTTGTAAATTTCATCAGCTACCATGTCAAGTCCCTTATAATTATGAGTAACAGTGTTCAAAATTCAGGTAAATAACAAAGGAGACAAGTTTTTGCCTTGCTGTACCTCTACATCACATGAGAAGAAGGCTAACACAGCCTGGCCCTGTTTTTTTTAAAGTATTCAGTTATAACATTATCAATACCACATGCCATTTTGTTTTTGAGTATTTTTATTTGCATTAGTATCTCATTTTGCATGAATGGTCTGTTTATGTGTTCGTTTCTTTCTTGGATCAAAAGGTATCTCACTAGCTGCAGTTTCACTTTCAGGTTTTTCACTGAGTTTTTCAAAGTGGTTCATATACTTATCCAGTGAAATATTTTCACATTTTTCACTGCTGTTACTTGCTTTATTAAGTATATCCCAGTATTCTGCAGGCTTGCTATGTTTTAAGTTGCACAAGTTTTCATGTAACTGTTTATGGTACCATTTTGATATTTGTTTTATAAAGCATTTATACCCACTAGCCTATGCTCTTAATTCTGCATTAGCTTAGTCATTTTTTATTTTCTTTAGTCTACCTTTTGCTCACAGATAATCTGTCCTCTTAGTTTTACACATAAAGACATAATCTGGCATAACTTGCTAAGTCTTTGTAGCAGCACATTTGTACTTCCAGTGTATCATTGCAACATAACATACATACTATGTGCCACATTTGAATGTCATGCATGTAATATTTCCATGCAATCCATTTGCATATATAATATAAAACTTCAACAGCCGTTTTCTTCATTTTCACTTTTTGACCCTAACCATATTCAATGCTCCATAACTTTGCTGCCAATTTTTGTAGCAGTTATATTTTTGGAAACTGTGTAAAGCACACTACCCAACCTTTACAAGAATGTAAGAAAACAATGTTACAATTTGTCTGACTTATTCATTTGGTCAGCCGGGGTCACACATCGACATATTAGTCCAAAGGACTTCAGGTCCTCTTGGCCCATTTTTCCCCTATCTTTTCTATTATAATCGTTCACGCATATTACGAACATGGGTATAACAAATTCACGGTTATTACGAAACATTTTCCCGAACAAATTTTGCTGTATAACGAATTTCTGTCCAACTGAAAATTGCCTGGTTTTTAGCAAATACTTCGCGGCGTGACCTGAAAGCCATGTTGTGGCCGAGCAGAGCACCAGTGCTGAGGTAATTAGGTCTATTCGTAACAGGGCTACATAGTTAGATGCTCCAGTTCACTGCTACTGGCTTTCCTTTTGTTTGGTGCCCTAGCCAACAGCAAACAAACATCAATGGAGGACTTCTTGAAAGCAGATTTACTCATGTCATTCTGTGCCTGTTAGGTCAATGAGGGAAATCATCAAAGCCTAAGCTTTAGGCTAAGCCTAAGGTGATTGTTAGCTATGCTTTATAGGACAGTTCATCTGTTAACAGGACTATGCAGTCAGACAATGCTGCAGCGCACTGCGACTGGATTGAGGATTTCCTGTTATCTGGTGCCCTAGCCAACAACAAACAAACAACAATGGAAGCAGATTAACTGCTGTCATTCCGTGTGTGTTGTACAAGAAGTAGTAGTTACCGTGGTTCCATCCTGCCACAGTTTGTGTGCTTTGACGCGACGTGCTCGCCATGGCATGTGTTTGCGTCATACTGTATTTCGTTACTTTTTCACAGACGGTGGACTGCGATCTTATGCTTTAACTACAGTTAATAGTAACATTTGTAACGGTCTTATATGTCATCTAAATCAATGTTACACAACAAAATATGTTTGCGTTTGATAGACACCTGGCAAATAGTTTTAAAACTCACACACAACACTGCCACCTGGCGGGTAAACGCGTACATGCATATAATAAATTCATGGATATAACGAACTCGTTAGCTACCCACAAAGTAGTTCGTTATAAGCGTGTTGCACTGTATATATATGCAATAATTATATATACAGCGATAGAAATAAGCCACAATATTTACTTGTACACTGGACAAGTAAGTTTTGAAATCTACTTGTCCGCCAAAATTTTAACTTGTCCGAGTGGTTGTCAAGGGGAATCGAAGCTTTGGAAAAAAACATAAAAAAGTCTGTCTTATTTTTATGACAACAAGCATAATGTTCCTGCTGTTTCGTTGCACGTACATCTGAATGACTTGTGATCAAAGACACAATTTGATTTAATTTGCAAATTTTGAAATTGCAAAATTATATTTGCAACTATTTTCTAGTCCATTATCATTATTATTCATCACGAATATTAAAAGTAGACACGTTACATGATGTATACCAATATTTTGGTGATGCTGATATGAACGTTTTTATTAATAACAAATAATTATTACAATGGTATGAATGAAACAATTGTTTTCCTTGCTATTTGTTATAATGTTGCAAAAACTTTTTTTGTTTAATATGGTATATATATATATATATATTGGGTTTGCTTATCCATTTCCGGATGTTGCAGCCTTGATGGATTGTCTATAGGCAGCTCTTTCGTTTGTCAGTCTCCCCACTTGCCAGACGTCTGCTCCAATCCATTCCTCTGTGTCCTTCCCCCATTGTTGCCTTCCGCTTTTCCTTCCATTATTAGTCTCTAGAGACTGATGCCGTTTCACATGGCCGAAATAACTTAGTTTCTGTTTCTTTACAAAGTTCAATAAAGTCCCGGGTATAACACCAAGCTCATCTGCGATGGATTCGTTAGTTCTACGTTCAGTCCACGAAACTCGTATATATATATTATATATAACACTGCTGTAAAATGTTGGTATCAATTTGTCATTGAAGATGCCACTCAACCATCAGGAACACGACCAATGCAAAGCCAGGAAATGTCACAAAAGTCATAATAAACTATATAATCTGATATTATTTTGTTCAATCTCTATGAACTTCAGTATTAACAAAGTTCTGTATTTTATAAACGAAGATAATAATATTCAATTGATCACCAGCAAACAAATGCATATTTTTACTAAATTTTATATTACCATGTCAATGATGTATAAACAGTTTTAATGGTGCCCGAATTACATCTACCAGAGGGAATATAATTTATAGATTTAGTTAAGTCGTAACGTCGCTGCCGCATGCAGAACGCCGTAGTTGGCGGAAGCCAACATGTCAATGGCTGTTGGCACCCAGGCTGCGCGCTTTGCATAATTTGGCTTCGAAAACTCACAATTTATGGTTAGAATAAATGTTACATAGATACAACAACACTTCTGAAATTTCAGTAATATTCCGTTTATTAACCACCACCGTAGATTTACCAGTTACAAATTTTGACAATTGTTACCGATCTGGGACTGGATCGGCTAACGTTGGATGACTTGGAAGACTGCCGAGTCTGCGCGATGCTGAGTCTGTCCTACGCATGTGACAGCTAGGTCGGTGCGCTCAGCGGATGACCCTGTTAATGCAGGCACTTAACTCGGTCAAACACTGAAGTACAACACACTGGCGGCGACAAGACGCCGCCACAAACGTCGTTTACGTTTGAATTTCCTCAAATAAAAAGTTTGCAATGTTGCACGCATCACTATTTACTGTAAATTTTCACTTGTCCACTGGATAACCATGTAGAGTCATTTTACTTGTCCGGGCCAAAAATCACTTGTCCCGGACAAACGGACAAGTGCTATTTCGAAGGCTGATATGTATGCAAAAATAAATAATTAAAATTACGCCTTGAAAAATGTATGAACATGTATGTAAGCACACTATTACAATAAAGTGCAAATTATCAAATAATATTTGTAATTACTAAACTAGCCTATAATAATAATAAATAATAATAATAAATATTGTTCCAAATGTATGTCCTGATTGTTCAAACTCTGCCCATCTTTGCAAGTCAAGGCTGTTTGCCATGCAAAATAGTGCTGGTTCAATACTCGATATATCAAAGTATCACGATACTTGTGAAAGTTCGATACCGATATTTTGTGGTATCGCGATACTTCGATATATCGGGTATCGAACTGCAAGTAGTGTGGTTCAATACCTTCGATATCATCGATACCTTCGATATATCAACTCCATTAGATATCTTCGAAGTTACGCATCCTCGCAAGCCATGCAAAACTAGCCCTGGCTGATCCCCCACGCGTAGTGCGGAAGTTAGCTGAGTCAAACTAGTAATTGACTTTGCCAGTCGCGACTGCATCACCCGTGTGAACAGCACAAATACCCCCCCAATTTGAAGACGGATAAACGACTTCTGGGAATCCCAATATATAATGACCCATTCGCCCATTAGCATGAGCAGCTGAGCGGTATTGTGTATTCGAATAATTGCTTCTACTTCCTAAACATTGCACGTAACACGAGCCACGGTTGGTTAAAATTAGCTTTATTATGACCACCTGACCTGCCGACATCCACTGATCTAGTGAGCGATTTCATAGGCTGAGCTTAAATTCAGAGTTTCGCAAAGCAATCAGCCAGGGGTACTGCTGGCTGACACTGACGTAATCAGCAGCAGCGACCCCTGGCGTGCGAGGATGAAGTTACGGATATAATACGGGACCTACACTGATGCCACTACGTCTACGGGTTTCACTTGCCGCAAAAACTCTGTACAGTAACGTCACGGATGGCTATTGGTTGACATTGAATGACGTCAGTATATTTGGGGAAATCATCAAATTGGCGCCTTTGATTGGTTATACAACTTAGAAAAAACACCTTGAAAATTGAAAACAAAGATCGTTGAATTTTGGCAATTTTTTAAGGATAACTACAAATTTATTCCATCCTGATAATAATAATAAGTAGGCAGACGGACGGACAGACGCTATGATGTGCCCTGACATGCTAACTGATGCAAAATTTGTCCTTTGAAATGTAGTGAACGGCACCTATTTTTGTCCAGCCGCAGGTCGTGCATGACGCAATTTTGGTGGCCACAAACAAATGTTACTTTCAAAGACGGCACCTAATTTCAAAGACGGCACCTAATTAAAAAGTAAATTTACATTGCGGTGTTGACCAAATTCATCAGTTTAGTTTACTGGTTGGTTAGTTATCTAAGATATGTATACAATTGTTATGCCTTTGTTTTCTGGAAAGAATGGTGTATAAAATCAAATTAACTTTAACTCATCTATTTCTTGTGAATAGTAAAGTCACAAGTCAACTCACATTTATGGTTTGAATTTGTTGGAAAATGTTTTGCCATATGCCGGCCCACTGCCGTCACAGTACGGAAATAAAAATATCCGACTGAAGAACATGACACACATTAAAGAATTGCTAAATCTGTAAATAATCTTGCTCCATGTGGAGCAAGATTGTGGACTGGTCGTGCTACTACAGTTTACTGCTGCATGGATAGGCAGATTCTAACTGAGAAATACGATGAAATAAAAATATTCATAGAACAGTATTAATTAAACGTTAAATAAAAAAACTCATTTCTACACCGATACGCAGATGTATGGAATAGCCTCACACAGTTTGTGTGACAGGAAATTAGATAAGGTGTGGCAAAATTACCCAGTTCAATTAGCCCAATTAAATTAGACTATATATAGGCTATAATAGAGACCCATCCCTATCATGGAATTCATCAGACACACGCGCACAGTCCAATCTGACAGCAAATATGAGAGCTAGCTTAAGGGGCAGTACATGCTAGAAGCCCAAAAATGAACTGTAAAAACCTGTTAAGATGACACGATCGACTTTATGAACCTGCCACTTTGAAGTGGTAATGCAGTGGTGTCAGTGGCAACGCCAGTGCACTCGCTGGTATTAGGCTCATTGTCATCGACAGTTGGTTCTACTACGTCTGCAGTGTCACGCGCAGTCATTTGTCATTTTTGTCCCACCCAAGTAACGTTGTTTGTGAGGGCCATCAGACATTTCTTTGGCGGCATCTGTGCGACTGCAAGATTTGATGGGTGATAAATAGTCACTGAACATGCACTAGCGGACAAAAGACATACAGCACACCCTAGTGGAAAAAACAATAAAAATCACGGTTATAGAATCCTCTGTCGCGTTTTCCAGAAAATGTATACCTCAGTGCATTAATTCCATTATTCCACATAATCGTGCTCATATTTACGTTATAAAAATATTGCGTTGTACAACATTTTTTAGGCCTAAAAGATGGTACAGTTTACATCAACATCCACTGTTGATAGCTCATTTCAAGCGCATGACAGAATAACGCACGAGCGCTATGTGGGCCTCAAAATGCGCTGCTTGAGACGCAATATTTTTATAGCATATATATGCCGGGGATGACGTGGAATGATTTTATTATTGCATTGACATGTCAAATTTAGGCAAAACTATAGTTATAAAGGCAAAATCAAGATGAATCCGCATTCAACACCAGTGACCATCAATTTTCTCAGATAAACACATTGTTTTTGTATGTGTCTTTGGGGCATATGTGGCAGAAAAGAATGCAACATTCCCATCATTCACGCTTTTCCGCTGTCCAGGTGAATAGCTGACTTGACCTAACCAAAACGGTGACAGTCTTGGTCAAAACAACAACAAAGCAAAAACGGTGCCAAATTAAATAATAATCGTGTATCTACAACAGCGACTGATCAGAACGGTGACAAACAATAACAGCGACAAACCAAAACATTGACAACTTAAGTAATCACAATTGCCTATCTCCATTTGAAAGGAAATGACAGACTGGGTAGATCTTGCACATCATGTATAAACACAATCAATTGTAACTAGCTTTGCATATACCGGTATATGTATAGATAATATAAATATTGAAAGAGTAGATGAATTTAACTTTCTAGGATTGACTTTAGACACTAACCTAAATTGGAAAAAACACTGAGAAAATTTCAAATAAGTGCTCCAAAACAATTGGCATAATAAACAGATTAAAATATGTATTACCTTTAGATATAAAAGTGTTGTTATATAACACATTAATATTATCTCATATTATCTCATATCAATTATTGTACCATGGTTTGGGGATACCAAATAAATAGAATTACAATTTTTTTTTTAAACGTGCGAATAATAACCTTAAACAAATACAACTTGCACACGGAACCACTTTAAAAAAAACTTAAACTACTAAATGTAGAAGACATATTAAAGTTACATGAATTAAAATTTTACTTTAAATACATCCATAAAATGTTACCTCCTTATTTACTTAACTGGCAAATTATCCCAAGTGTAAACATACATAATTATAATACTCGTGAAAAAAATTATATACATACTTTTAGAACTAAGCATGAATTTGCAATGAAATGTCTCAAATACAGCCGACCACGTGCTATAAATGACACCCCCGATATAATCAAAGACAAAATATATACTCACAGTTTGCGAGGCTTCTCATTTTATATAAAAACATACTTGTTACACAAATATAATGATTCATGCACTCTATCAAATTGCTACACATGTCAACAGAACCATTAAATACAATACATTTGATGCTAGCTTCAGGCAACCAGCACACATACAAACTTACATTCTCACATAAACAAGCACTCCCAAAAAAACATACATGAGATAGACACCTTGTAAAATGACCACATAAATTATCACGTAAATAGGGTGGCTCCTATGATAGCGACAATTGTGTCTTAATAGGGGTCACCGACCCCGATTGAATAAGCTATATGATTAATATCTATGGTACACCAAAACCATAATAGCTGTACATGCGTTTGTATGTATTTTCCGAATAGTATGTTGAACATGTAATGATATACGTTTATGTATGTCTGCATAATGTTTATATTTGTTGTTTATTACAGCATAAGTGATGTTAAAAAACCAATTAATTGTGTACCTATATGGGGTCAAATAAACGTTATGTTATATAAATATATATATAATAAATACAAATTTCCATACATATATTTGTTTTGCTACTCTATTCATTGTCTTGCACCCATGTTGTTTATTAATTAAATATTATATTAATAAAGATATATATATATATTTATTGTTTTAGAGATGTTTTTGTTTTGACTTTCTGGACATTCTTGAAGGTCAACTCAGACGAATGTCAGCTGGATTAGTTGAGCGGTGCTAAACAGACAACCATCGCACTAGCCAGTGGACATCATTGCATCATAGGATATTCCCCGTCTGTGCTGAATCGGCGCAAATAATTCAAATTTGCCTGCATTGCCGATGCCCCAACTGCACACGGCAAACGCAGAGGGAGTAGTAAAAACCAAGGCCACTTGCCAGTGGGAGAAACATGATGCCATCTTAGGGCAAAAAGTAAAATGTTCAACCTAATTTGTCGAAAATATCCATAAGGTGGCACCAATGGTAGTATTATTTTCTGTTGCAGTTTTAAAGCATGCGGTCACTACTAAAAATCTGTTTTGTGCTGGGTTTCACTTGTGTGGACAGGGGTGTGCATCTATCGGGCAGGCTGCCAGTAATGGGAAGTGTGCAGTATATTGCCTGTGTGGGCAGTTGCCAGTCCATGGAGATACCCTTTAACTTTGTTGTCTGTCAGCTGTGTGCCTGTCTGTGCCACTTCCTTTTAATTATATAGATGTATCATATTTAGACAGACCTTGAAGATATCAATACAAGACTCGCATACAAATACTGACACACTATGAACCATTGTGAGTTTTTAACATAATTGTGAGGGTTTCACGTATATGAATCAACTTATTGTGTTTAGTTTCTGACAGGCTATGAATCATCTTATTATGTTATTATATTGCCTACCCCAGTTCCTGGAAATTTAGCATTAACCTGATTGCCTTTGGTGTTAATCTGCTTGCCTTCCGTGTGAACCTGCTTGGCCCACCTGCTTTAAAACCAACAAATAGAGATGACAAGTTGGCAGACAGTATTATTGTTGAATAGTCGGCATGTTGCCTGCTCCACGGTTTCTGTCACATGACTATCTAAGTAATTAATAGACCCTGTAAACCATGCAGTTTGTGCAGTTATAAGTGTCTAAAACACAACAAAAAGAGATATTTGTGAATGAGGGATGGTAGCATGGGTGATCAGCCAGGAAGCAAAGGAACTAGCAAAATAGAACTAAAGGTATAGTACTTAACCATTTCTGGTCTGCAGCCCTGTCACCACGTGACTTAAACTAGAATGATCAGCGGATATTGCAATTTTTTGTAATCTGGTTACCACAGTAAGGATAATTCAAAATTTATCGATGGTCCAGTGCCACCTGCATCGTCAACATCATCGTTAGAAAGTCCATTGAAAATATCATCAATTTCAGCAGTTGAATCGTCAGAATCTTTGTTAATACTTTGTGACAAGTCAACGAAAACACATTATTGCCTTCCGATACACGCTTTCGTCTAAGTCTGAAATGTCAATAAAACTGTCCTTCAGACGTTCCAAAACATTGTCGTCAGCAGCGCTGCTGCAAACAGCCGCCACCATAATCAATGGACGGCACAAAAAACAAAATAACTTTGGAATTTTCAGTAGAACAGTTCGACAACTTCGACATGAACAGAAGCCTGAATTATTCCCTGGGCGTTCAACATGCAACAAGTTGTGCCACAGAGCGACCAAGTGGGAGTTATATTGAATGCAAACAAATTTATATCTGAGCCCGCTGTCCACAAACGTCACAGTATAGCCTGCAATAGAGGGCTGCCGACCCGAAATGGTTAAGAACTTTTGTGGGTAATATTACAATAAGATCATTGAACTATTTCACCAAAATAAGGAAATTAACAATGCAACAATGCCGACCATTATGTCTGGTATTTATAATTAAAAAAACTACATCAGAAATTATATATTTCTCACATCATTTGTTATGGACTTATAATAATGGTTATGACTGAATGCTTCCGAGAAAAGTCGATATGGTATTACTATTAGATTGTAGAACTACGAGGGGGTGAAGTGTTAAAAGCACTTTAAGCAATGCTAATAATTGAATATCATGCTACATAACTAGCGTTTAAGTAATAAGAAGTTAAGAACTAACTTGCCTTTTTGTACCTTTTGTTGCATCACCAAAGTTGACTAGTCAAAAAACATTTCTTTGTCAACACAGCATTTATGTTTAATCACTTAATTATATATAAAATTATGACACGTTTTATTAGTAGAGTGTAAAATTTGAAGAAAATTAAATTGGTACATGCTAGTAAGTGCAGTGTTACTTTGAAATAATACCAACAAGATTGATTTTTTTAAATAGATGTTTTATTATTATATATTATTACAAAAATATAAAACCATTTAACTGACAAAGGGCAGGAGTTAATTTTTAATGAACATTTTGCCTTGTGAGGCTTTAATGCCCAGTTTTGTTAGCACGATAGATCATTAATGCTACAGATGTTAAATGTACATGTAATAATTATAAATGTATACAAACATGTTGCAACAGTGGGTTGTGAAGATAAGTAGAAATTATTTATGTGTTTACATTGGAGGTAACAGCATCCTTTTGAATTTGACAGAGCTGCTAGAATCGATCAGGTTGGATTCGAGGGAGTTTCAGCATGACGTGTTGCCGGTGATTCAACAGAGCTTCAAGTGTCACAATGCGAGGAACAACTTTACCTTCCTGCAGGCCAGACTGGTGCACAATACACAGCTCTTCTCTCAGGTTCGGTCATCTCTATGTTCTATGCAAGATGTTCATTTTAACTCCCCAACAACAGTGTGGCCTGTGTACATAATGTCACTTGTGGAGCGCAGTAGTGCAGTGCCTAGAGCTTTTGACTCTCGACTGAGAGAGCCCAGGTTCAAATCCTTTCCTGCAGTGTCAAACCTTGGGCATGTTTGTTTCTCCAAGTTGCTCCAGTACAGTCAGTATGAATAAGTACCTGGCTATAGACAATGGTGGATATTTGTGTATGAAGAGTCTTCACGCATTAATTCCTGCATGGCTGGATGCTTCCCAGAGAAGTTAAGATGGTGTTCAGTTGAACAGGTCTGCCAGGGAGTAAAGCATAAAGCACCTTGAGCAGTCCTCATGACTGGATACTGTGCTATGTAAGAACTTACCTTTACTTTTTTCTTACACACAGGTGTCTTAAGGTCTTATTTATTGATACACGTATCTAGTTATTATGACTTTGCATAGTTACTTGGTCAGTTAAGGATTTTTTATTAACTGACATTTTACACCACTCGGAGAAACTGTTTTTAGTAACCATCATTTTAATACAAATTTTATTAGAGGAAAGATTTTCTTTTATAATATCTTGTTTGTCTTCAAAAAGTAAGAAAAAAGGTAGTCAACCAAAACACAATAAAGATGTTGTTTTGCAACAGTGCACAGGATGTGCGATGAAGGTGTTCTGTTTCACATATTTGAGAGTTGACCTTTTGACGTGACAGCGACGATGTGGTTGCAGTTTGTGGAGAGACGGAAGCAGATGCGCCTGGAAGGATATTCGGACAAGGATGCCCAGGACAGCTACGCGTTTCTGTGTGTCGAGTCTGAGGCGCAGGTAGGGCTGAAGTAGCTTGGAACATCGGACTGCTGCACACAAACTGCTTGTATATATTCGATCAGCGACCGGTTTGGCCAAACTGATGACCGATTATGAAAATCAAACCAATTCCCAACACTGACGTCACATTGCATGTCTTTTTGAAAAGACACTAAAAAGCCAGGACTCAAAATTCCAGTTGTCTGGGACAAGTGAAATAACCGTCAGACAAGTGCCACTGTTCCCATTAGTTGTCCACGGGACAACCGAACCATTTGAGGATGTACAACAAAATTACTATTAATGTCCATTGATTACAGAAGTAGGTTTTGAAAGTTTCATTTTCTTTAGGTAGGTTTTGAAAGTTAATTTTATTTAGGTAGGTTTTGAAGAAAAAAAAAATTTTTAGGTAGGTTTTGAAAGTTAATTTGATTTAGGTAGGATTTGAAAGTTAATTTGATTTAGGTAGGTTTTGAAAGTTAATTTGCGACAAGCAAATTATTGTACTAACAAATGAACTACTGTACACAGAAGTGAATTATTTATTCTACTTGTCAATTGGACAAGTAGTTATTACAACGAATTTCATGCCCTGAATGCTGTTGAAAATAGTTCCATGTGGGAAAAAAGAAAAGATATTGTGGACCAACAATGGTGGTGTTGATTTAAAAAAAAGTCAGCACTTGTTCTCTTTGCACTATCCCGATAGTGACGTACGTTTAATTAAGCACTGCACCAACATGAGTGAATGGGTTCACTCTAGATTTAGAACACTAGGTAGTGTTATCTTTGAACTAGAAAATCAGAAGTCGGGTCTTTGTATGTGACAACAGTCGAGAGCCACCGTATCTACGTGCCGTGATCTGATTGGGCACCGTTTGAGTGGCGCCTGTCATGTAACCTATCATGTAACCTATCATTGTCATTGACAATTGCATGATATAAATTGAGTCAATTATTATCATGCACTTGACAGGCCAGTATTATCTTAAATCATACCTGTGAATTTGTTTTACTTGACCATAGTAAATTTTTACATCTGAAGATACAGTTGATTTTTTTAGGCCATATTTTCACCGACTCATTCGGTCTTTGTCAACCAACTGATGTAACATCAGTCAGTTCAGGTAAACTGATCTTGTTATTCTCTCTTAAGGTTTTGTGGTAATGCACCACTGAATTTTGATGAATTGTGTGTTGACATTTGTTTCCAACTTGTAACATGATACACCACTGTCAGGCCGTTGTTGGGTTTCACACAAAATCTAGCAAGTGGATATCATTTTTGAACGTGTCAGATGGCATACAGCTGAAAAACTCTTAACAGCAGCCAGAAGTAATTGCTTGCTATTAACCATATGTTTTCAGGTATTGACAGTGTTTATAGCTGCTTCATTAGCTGATTTAGCCCACCAATACTCCAGTTACGTTTACTGTTACTTGTACTGGCATAAGCAGACCAAGTTGACTTGTGTAGTTGTAACAGAGTCATCATGTCAGTCTGAGTCGATCAGCAGTTATGTTGGGCAGTCAGAAATAACAGGAATAAAGTCTTGAAAATAAAGTCACAGTTTGTGCTAGGAAAAAATCAAATTATGTTACACATAACTATTCAAAGACTATTAAAAAACAAAGTTCTGCACATTTTTTGCCTATAATTCAACAAAACAAAGTTGATTATAATTAATATTCCAAAGAATCTTTGACAGTCTTGCAAATTTTCATTGATATTTGATCACAAGCTAGACTTTATCAAAGTTATGCACATCACTGTGTTATCTTCTCCAGTTATCTTCAATAATGTGATCATTACCCAAATTTATGTATTTATTATTTCTACTTATTAATCTTCTACGGTAAATACACAGAACTTTAAATTAAAAGTTGTGTGACTTGTTCCGTTACTTTTTCCTACATTCCACTAGATATCTGTGTTGCTCTATAAGTTGACGTGTCATTGATGTGTGTTGTCATCTGCAGGCAAGGAAGATCTGTAAGCATGGTCTCTATGTTGGTCACTCATCTCTCACCTGCCTCGGCAACCCACAGATGGGTAAGTCTCCTCCTCACCCTCGTCTCAGGGTGCATCGCAGTTAGACAAGAAACTCCCATGTGAGTGATATAGATATAAAACAATAATGTTTTTATTTTAGACAAACAGCATGTCTATACATAAAAAACAACACATCAATAAAAACAGTATATCCATATAAAAATAAAAACATCAGTAAAAACAGTATATGTAAAAGTGATATTAAGCCAGAACCCACTGATGTCACAATTGCGATGTACAGTGCATGTCGCTAGTAACAGTGCTCTCAATAATGCTATTCCTAGATATATCGGTCTTCATCATTATTTGAGGCATAGTGTTTACCACTGTGCATGGTTTATGCCAGAATAACAACAACTCATTTGATAAATACATCAAATTTATTATGGCAAAATGGGACAGTCCGGCCAGATCTCTTTGGGGCCAGCTGTGACAGCCTGAGAACAGGATGCAAGACCAGGTTATTTCACATGACCGGACATGTGCCTGGGTCAGTTACTTGATCATGTGACTGCGGCCACATGACCAGAATCCAGGGTGTTGAGACCGAATGCCCCAAGATTTTACTTTAGCAGTAATAAGCATTACCAGTGTTAAATATATATATATATATATAAACTGATCAAGCAATGTTTTGGTTAAAGTTAATTGGATAATTTCATATTATGTTATTTTGTAATAGTTTTGTGCAAAAGTTTGTTTAGAATTTTTAAAATCCAGCATTTTCATTTAACTTTATAACCAAACTTTGCATGAACCTCTGCACTTGAGAGGAAAGGTTCACTAGCAGTTATTTCATTGATCGAATGCAAACCAATTGTTAGAAAAATTGTTTTGAGTGAAATAGTTATGATTATTAAACGATGAAAATGCACTTTGGTAAACAAGTGTATCTACAAAATTAGCGATAGCAAGTTTTAATAACCACGTTCTATAGTAAGATGCTACACAGGCTAGAAAGTAGCCAAACTTTACAATGTTACTTTGTTTTGTGGCACAGAAATTTACAAGATATCTTGTGTAACTGTTCACAATATATTCAGCCAGTTACTTGTAGCAGTCAGTAACTGTAATGTTAATTACATTGAGAGAATGTAATGTCATGCATTTTTATCTAATTAGTAACTATCTTGAAGATGTGTACATAGTCGGTTCTCAACTGTAATTGATTTACGTAATTGATTACCATTAAGGAGCTTTATTTATGTAATATGTTCCAGTTTCTACAATTGTGTGTATCAGAATGATACCCAAAAAATGGGGTATCATTCTGATAAATACAGTCCTGTACTAGGACGACATGACATCTGCTAGACATTTAGCCAATTTACCCTGGATCAAACATTCCTGCATGCAGTTGACCCTTAGCCAATTTACCCTGGATCAAACATTCCTGCCTGCAGTTGACAATTAGCCAATTTGCCCTGGATCAAACATTCCTGCATGCAGTTGACCCTTAGCCAATTTACCTTGGATCAAACATTCCTGCATGCAGTTGACACTTAGCCGATTTACCCTGGATCAAACATTGCTGCATGCAGTTGACACTTAGCCAATTTACCATTTTTTTGTCAAAGAAAAACATTTGGGGCAGAAATTTTAGTAAAACATAGACAGAATGTCATTTTTTTCATTAAGGAGCTTTATTTATGTAATATGTTCCAGTTTCTACAATTGTGTGTATCAGAATGATACCAAAAAATGGGGTATCAGAATGATAAATACAGTCCTGTACTAGGACGACATGACATCTGCTAGACATTTAGCCAATTTACCCTGGATCAAACATTCCTGCATGCAGTTGACCCTTAGCCAATTTACCTTGGATCAAACATTCCTGCATGCAGTTGACACTTAGTCGATTTACCCTGGATCAAACATTGCTGCATGCAGTTGACACTTAGCCAATTTACCATTTTTTTGTCAAAGAAAAACATTTGGGGCAGAAATTTTAGTAAAACATAGACAGAATGTCATTTTTTTCACATGTTCGGCACATTTTAAATAGCTTGACGGATCTTGTTGTTAGGCAGTAGGCATATTATGGATGTATTAACTGTAATGATCCTGTTGTATCTGTGCTCTAGGACTGTACCTGAGTCGGCACGCAGACATTGTGAGAGCATGCCCCTTCCACCCTGGCTTCAGTGCCATACTCATAATCTTCAAGATCATCAAGGTGAGTGTTGGTTGATGACAGCCGCTTGGAGGGTGTTCGTATCCTGGTGGCCAGGCCTGTATGCACAACATGTTTGTAAACTCAACTTTAAGGTTGTTGCAGTTGGATGATCATCAAGACGTTTTGTTGCAGGGTGCATATCATTTGTGCTATCAACAAAGCAACATGTTTGTAGTTGAATCACAAAATTTGAGGAATTTTTGTCAAATATTTGAAAGACACTTGTAATTTTGTAATAACTTTTACTTATTTATTTCCCAAACGGACATCACCAGCCCTTGAAGTATGTTTATGCAGTATTTGATGTGTTTACCTGTAGGCTGCAGAAAATAGTTAATTGATAAAACTACCAAACTAGAATTTGAGTCATATGACTATGAAATGCGACCAGATACCATTGATTCTGAAATCACCATTCACTGTATTGTGCATTGGTATTCATTATATTATTGTGTTTAAATCATTTTTGTTAAGTGATTGACTTAGAGAATTCTATGAACTAATTCTATGAACTAGACAAAAATACCCAACCTCTGGTAGGATCACTTTGATGGTAGTTTGTAAATTGATATATGTGATTTTCCTTTAAAGATTAGGTAAAAACCAAGCAACCAAGTCTCTAGTTCTATATTACGTGGCACAGTGTGCAACATACACACAGACGCATTCACTAATCTAGAGACATGTCCACCCATCATAATTATTGACAACAAATAATTACTTTATCGTTCCTGAACGTGCTTATACCTTGTTTGTCAGGGGAAACTGAAGTTGATGGCTGAGAGCGCATCTAATGTAACTCTTGACCCGACCCCCAACTATGACTGTCACATGTCGAAGGCGGTGACAGGTGACGTATTCAGTATGACGCCACAACAGGCCTTCGAGGCTACACAGGTGGGTTTTGCACCCGCTGGATGTTGGGTGTCTGCCTCATTGGTCCCTATGACAAAACTATACTTGTGAAACCAGGCATTGTCATAGTGTAGAAGCTACTTGCCAATGAAGGAACTGTTGAAATGTGTTATACAACTTGAAATTATCCTAACTGTCACACTATTTGTGCAGGTAATTTTCAGTGTTCAGAATTATGCAAGAACATTATTTGTTTACAACATGAGGATCAGATTGCAATGCAAATGATGGGAGAGTGGGTGACATTCCAAAGCAATAACAGGAGAATATTAATACGTGTCTTTGTACCACAGCATCTAAGTTAGCAGGACTATAAACAAATGGAACAAAATTACAGATGATTTACTGATTGTGTTAATTTGACAGATATCTCAGATGGATGGTTACAGATACTCACAAGAACATTGCACTCTCAGTGTCTGAAATTAGCAAAAAAATGAACTGGCCCAGATTTTTTTTAACTGGCCCAGATCAATTTTGAACTGACCCTGCTGTATGTGAACTGGCCCGACTAATTTACAAACCACATCGACACATTTCCATTTTTCCACATTCTTTAATCACACACATGAATTTCTATCATTTGAATTTTACATGTAAGTTCATAAGATATTAATAATTTTAACATTAACTGTATGTACAGTAATATAATAGAGCTAAGTTACACTAACATAATATAACTTTGCATTGCATATATATATATACATGTATTATATTATGTTAGTGTAACTTAGCTCTATTATGTTACTGTACATACAGTTAATGTTGAAATTATTAATATCTTATGAACTTACATGTATATATATATATATATTATCAAAAATAGATAAGCGAGCGAAAAATGAACAACTCAGAACACGTCTAAAACATGAAATTCTACGGTCGCTAGCACCCTCACGGCTCGTCCTGTCCCGACGATCTTGGTATCATTTGAAAGGATGCACTTTCTGTTATTCTAGCGACATCTAGATTTCCCTGTAACCGTTCAAAGAACACTGATAAATGGACCTACAATCACGCCGTTTTCGGTGTTCTGGACGGTTCCGAATAATGTTGGTGGCGGGTACTCAGTACACTAATCTTCCGATTGCGGCGCTGTTTTCCTCATTTGCATAGGTTCAGACATGCGCACTTTGCCATTTCTAGATTTCATGTTATAAGCTCCACCCACTTTTAAACCGCGGCGAAACTGATGTGCTTTGATTGCAGCAAAACCGACATATCTCTACGTCGGCGTGACATCACAATAAAGTACGCCACCCAACGGGTCAAAATTCGTTGCGTTGGTTGGTTGATATACGTGATTGTGACGTCACGCCTACTTCACGTATGTCATTTTAGCAGCCGTTTGAAAGTGGGTGGAGCTTATACTATGAAATCTGATAGTGGTGCCTCAATCGGTAGATTGGTGAACTGTGTCGACGAAACAACATGGTTCGCAGTGTCTAAGACACCAGAACGGGCCCGGTTGTAGGTCCGTTTTCAGTTAATTTTAGGAATGATTATCAGGAAACCATTTATTTATTTGAATCGCAGAATGCTTAAACTTTCAAACGACATCAATATTGTTGGGATCCAACGAACCGTAATGGTACTAGCAATCATTAAAAAGGCGTTTTTGGAACGTGTTTGACAGTTGTTCATTTTTTGCTCGCTTATCTATTTTTGATATTATTTATGTCCTGATAGTTCAAACTCTGCCCAAAGCTAGTACTTGTTTTTAACTGTATCAGTGTTGCACTCCGATGCATGTGTACAGTACATTTGCCACTTCTTTTTAGGTGTTTCCCGGTTTATTCACTAGGTGACACCACCAAACTAAGTGGCCTTCACTTTGCCAATGTTGGTCACATTACGAAATACACTTTTGTCACCAGTCAAATTTGGATTTAGGCCGTGTTTATTTGTAGATAAAGAACAAAAAGCGTGCCTAACTCTGACCTACAACTGAGACAACTTCCAAACACCCTAAGATTTAGTGAATATAAGGGTTCGCGTGATAAGAGTTAAGTTTTGACGAACTATTGTTGAACTATTACCAAAGTTGTGAACCGGTGGTGTCGGGCCGATAACATTTTGGTGAATTTAATCAGCGGCACGGATTTTGAATCAGTGGCCGCCAATTCAAAGGCCTTAATTTCGACCAATGGACTCTAGATAAGCCAAGGCCTTCCTTGTCCACTTAATGGGTGGCAATCTTGTTAATTCTCTTGTATGGTTAAATCTTGTTAAATTCCACTTACTCGAAACTTTTCTGTTCAAATTTCTGAATTTCATAGTTCCAATTCCTGTTTTAATTGCCCCGAGCCCTAATACACTCTGTATGTTGTGTGTATGTTTCTTGTACACCAGATGTATCTCTACGAGTACGGTGACCTTGACCTCGAGGAGCGGCCGCGCCAGATCTGTCCGTACGCCATGGTGCACTTCTGTCACTCGGGGGAGCAGCAGGTCTACCGCCGCCCCACCCTGCCCTCACAGCACGCCTCTAAACCCAGGTCAGTACATCCCACCCTGCCCTCACAGCACACTTCTAAACCCAGGTCAGTGCACCCCACACTGCCCTCACAACACGCCCCTAAACTCGGGTCAGTACACCCCACACTGCCCCCACAGCACACCTCTAAACCCAAGTCAGTGCACCCCACCCTGCCCTCAGAGCACACCTCTAAACCCAGGTCAGTACACCCCACACAGCCCACACAGCATACCTCTAAACCCAGGTCAGTGCACCCCATGCCCCTAAACCCAGGTCAGTACACCTTACACAGCACTCACAACAAGCCCCTAAACCCAGGTCAGTACACCCCACACAGCCCACACAGCACACCTCTAAACCCAGGTCAGTGCACCCCATGCCCCTAAACCCAGGCCAGTACACCTTACACTGCACTCACAACACGCCCCTAAACCCAGGTCAGTACACCCCACACTGCCCACACAGCACACCTCTAAACCCAGGTCAGTGCACTACTGGGCATAGTTCTACTGTCATGATAATATTGACCATGCTAACTACGGCTGACTACTGGGTATAGTTCTACTGTCGTGATAGTATTGACCCTGCTAACTACGGCTGACTACTGGGTATAGTTCTACTGTCGTGATAGTATTGACCCTGCTAACTACGGCTGACTACTGGGCATAGTTCTACTACCATGATAGTATTGACCTTGCTAACTATGGCTGACTACTGTAGGCTATGGACTTGATTTGGGTTGGGCATTTATTTAAATTCTAATAATTCCCAATGTCTGTTGTGCTTTTTTGTGACTGAGTTGCTTTGCATTGTCCAATTTAATGTATTTGATATATGTATGCCAAGATAACAGTGTGATTCAACAGATTTTAGTTGTTGTCCGCAGAAGGTGTAGAGGTTTGGTGTCGGTTTTCTTGAGGCTATTGTCATTGTATAACATTTAGTGGGGTTGAATTTCATAAGCCACGTGTGTTGCCATTTCTCAAGTTTGAGCAGATCGTTTTGGAGGACAGATGTGTCCTGGTCAGTTTTAATCGGTGAATATAACAGGCAGTCGTCTGCAAAAAGGCGAACAGTTGAGGAAAGATTGTCTGGCAGGTCATTTATGTAAAGTAGGAAAAGTAGGGGCCCCAGTACTGTGCCCTGTGGTACCCCAGAAATGACTTGAGTTGATGTTGACTTGGATCCATTTATAACAACCTGTTGAGTTCTTCCTGTAAGGAAGCTATTTATCCATGATGATACTGGGCCTGTGATGCCATAGTGTTTGAGTTTGTGGATTAGTCTTTTATGTGGAACTTTATCGAATGCTTTGGCGAAGTCAAGGATGGCCATGTCTACAGATTTCTTCTCATCAAGGGATTTGCTTATGTAGTGGATTGTTTGAATTAATTGTGTTTCAGTTGATCTTTTGGCACGGAAGCCTTGTTGGTGGTCAGTTAGAATGTGGTGCTGTTCAAGGTGTTTCATAATGTGACTATGTATGATGTGTTCAAGAAGTTTAGAAACCACAGGTGTTAAGGATATTGGTCTATAGTTAGATGTTTCTGCTCTACTTCCTTTCTTAAAAATTGCTGTTACATTGGCTTCTTTCCAGGTATTGGGGACTTGTCCAGAGTCAACAGATGATTGGAAAATGTCATGTATTACTGGTGCTAAATGAGAGGCATATCTGTTTAAGAACCATGGTGGAATGCCATCTGGTCCTTGCAATTTAGAAATGTTAATTTTGGAGAGTTGATCAAGTACTCCTTTAAGTGAAATTGTTAGTTTGGGGATTTCTCCATGTGGACGTCTGGCCATATCTGGTAGGGTGGAATTTCCTTCGTGTGTAAAGACACTTTGGAACTGATTGTTTAAGGCTTCTGCTTTATGTTTGTCGTCGCTAATGATGTTACCCGCAATGTCAAGGTCCCCAATGCCCTGGTTATCCTGTCTAAGTTTAGAAATGAAGCTCCAAAATGATTTAGGTTTCTCTGTTATTGTTGTTGTCAGGAATTGACTTATGTAGGATAGTCTTGCAGAACGAAGGTGTTTATGCATGTTTCTCCTGATGTCACAGAATTCTTTCCAGTCTTCTGGATTTCTAGTTCTTTTTGCTTTGTTATATAGCTGTTTCTTTCTTTTGCACATTTTCTTTAAATCTTTATTGAATCAGGGAAGATTGTGTCTTGAAGTAGTAAGACAGTGCGGTACATATTGGTTCATAATGTTGATGATTTTTGTGGAAACAAGATTCCACTTGTCATTGACTCTTATGTTTTGGTTTTGAGAGAAGTATTCATGTGTAAAGTTTTCAAGAGATTTCTGGATGTTAATGTTGTCGGCTTTATTTCTAATGAAGACTTTACGTTTCGGACGATGTTTGCGTTTGGGCGAGATGTTTACATCAATGATGACTGTGCTATGGTCTGCTATTCCGTCTACTACATTTATCTTCTTTATTAACCCAAGTCTATTGGTGAAGACAAGATCTAAAATATTGTTGGCATTTCCCTGTCTGTGTCTGGGTTCTTTGACATGTTGGATCAGTCCATGTTCCTCTGTAAGAGAGAGTAATTTATTGGCAACAATTGTACTGTATCCATTGTTAGGTGTGACTTGGTGAATTTCCCAGTTGATGTTAGGGAGGTTGAAATCGCCAGTAATGATGACATTATGTGTGTTGATCTTGTTACCTAATTTAGAAAGGGCTAGGTCTAGTTCTTCGATTTGAGTTCCATGAGAGTCATTTGGGGCACGATAGAGGGTACACATGATTATTGGTTTCATTCCTGTTATCTGGGTTTCAGTCCAAATGCTCTCACTGTTAGTGTCTAGGTCTGGTAGGTGGCTTGTGATGAGGTCATCTTTTGATATTTGAAATACCCCCCCTCCAGTAGTGTCTGTTTCTCTGTCCTTTCTAAAGACGTTAAAGTTGCTTGGGAATATTTCTCCATTTTTTATTGAGGGATCTAACCATGATTCAGTGCCACAGATGATGTCTGGGTTGTGTAGATTGTTTAGTGCTTCGATGTCTGAGGCTTTCTTTTTAACGCTTTGGCAGTTTATGAGGATGCATCTGAAGTTTGGTCTCTTTTTCGGTCTATATGCTTTCTTGCTATTAGTTGTATTGTTGTTGGTGGTTTCGTTTAGTTTATGACTGTTACTGTCCAGAGGATAAAAGGGATTTGCCATTGGGATTTCTGTATCTCTGAAGAAAGAATTTGTGAAGTTTAAGTTGTTGCATTGGGGGCAGGCCCACGAACATGTGGAATTTATTAATCGTTTGTATTCATTGTCATCTATTGCACAGCATTGTGTGTGGATCCAGTTTAGGCAGTGGTCGCACTGAATTGCTTTATGGTCATTTAGGACATCCCCATGGCAAATGCCACAGGGTGCTGAGCAATTTGAGCAGTGCCATGGTACATTTAGGTTTCTGTAAGTGTTGTTAAATTCTTGTCTGGATATCTTGGCGCATTTGATGTGTGTTGATTTATTACAATCATTACAAGTTAGGATGAGTGCATTAGACTTTAGTGATTTCTTACATGAGTGACATTTAGAGGGGCCTGGATTTAGTTGAACATCTCCTGATAGCATGATGCATAGAAGTATGGAGAATTTTGTTGTTGTCCTGGGTTTGTACGGTAGAGGAGTGATCAGTAATCCAGTGGAGGTGCTGGATTTGAGACATTGGGCTATGGTTTTCCATATGGGACTGTAAATGTAGTAGGACGTGACAGAATGGATGTCTTGTCTAGCTTTGGCGTTGACATAGGTCTCGTTTGTGTTGCTCTGGAAACTCTTAAACTTTTTGAGATTGGGATCATTTAAAGACCTAAGAGTGATCTGCAGACATAAAATCATGAACAGGGTACATCTAAAAGTGCATCTTTTAGGGGTATGTTGTACGGAGCCTGCCATGTCACCAACTCGAGTGGTAGTGGTTAAGAATTGATAAAATGGTCAAGTAGTTATTAAGAAACACACCCACACTTAAAACGTGTACTGAGATAATATTAAAGAATAAAAGATAAATAATTATAAAATATCTGTCCGTGTAAAAGGTTTAGTGACTAGTTGTTGTTGTTGCTGTTTTTCGACAGCCTACAATCGGGATTTGTAATAGCATGATACGTAAGCTTTATGTGAATGTATATATTTACATGTGTGTATGTTGAACCAGCTCACACTGGTTCATGAGTCAAACTGGAAACCCAACTAACACGACACTTCCCTGTGTGCAGTCTGACTATGAACTGGTCTATGCACTCACTTATTGGTATACAGTTTATTGTGTTTACTGTTTATTTCAGCTTGATTTCTGGTAGTATATAAACAGAACTAGTAATGATAATAACATAGGTTTTACTTTGTCACTGAGAGAATGCACCGATTTATAAGTTGATTTGAGGGTGGTTTGGGTTTCGCGCATTTATACCCGTTGTTTACTAGTTCGCCATCTTGTTTTGTAGGTTTTAGGTTGGTTGTTAGGGAAGCTAATTTGTCAAAAACTTGGTTTAGGTATGTCAGATTGCAACTACAACCGTGGGGTTGTATTCCGATGTAGTTATACGAGTGCCTCATTCATTTGTGAACGAAAGAAACATTTGGAAATCGTAAATAATATCGGTAAATATCGGAGCGATAAATCGGATTCGACTACACCTGACGCATGCGCAGGATCACATTGTGATAGTATTGACCCTGCTAACTATGGCCGACTACTGGGCATAGTTCTACTACCGTGATAGTATTGACCCTGCTAACTATGGCTGACTACTGGGCATAGTTCTACTACCGTGATAGTATTGACCCTGCTAACTGTGGCTGACTACTGGGCATAGTACTACTACCGTGATAGTATTGACCCTGCTAACTATGGCCGACTACTGGGCGTAGTACTACTACCGTGATAGTATTGACCCTGCTAACTGTGGCCGACTACTGGGCGTAGTTCTACTACCGTGATAGTATTGACCCTGCTAACTGTGGCCGACTACTGGGCGTAGTTCTACTACCGTGCTAGTATTGACCCTGCTAACCGTGGCCGACTACTGGGCGTAGTCCTACCACCGTGATAGTATTGACCCTGCTAACCGTGGCCGACTACTGGGCGTAGTCCTACCACCGTGATAGTATTGACCCTGCTAACCGTGGCCGACTACTGGACGTAGTCCTACCACCGTGATAGTATTGACCCTGCTAACCGTGGCCGACTACTGGGCGTAGTCCTACCACCGTGATAGTATTGACCCTGCTAACCGTGGCCGACTACTGGGCGTAGTCCTACCACCGTGATAGTATTGACCCTGCTAACCGTGGCCGACTACTGGGCGTAGTCCTACCACCGTGATAGTATTGACCCTGCTAACCGTGGCCGACTACTGGGCGTAGTTCTACCACCGTGATAGTATTGACCCTGCTAACCGTGGCCGACTACTGGGCGTAGTTCTACCACCGTGATAGTATTGACCCTGCTAACCGTGGCCGACTACTGGGCGTAGTTCTACCACCGTGATAGTATTGACCCTGCTAACCGTGGCCGACTACTTGGCGTAGTTCTACCACCGTGATAGTATTGACCCTGCTAACCGTGGCCGACTACTGGGCGTAGTTCTACCACCGTGATTGTATTGACCCTGCTAACCGTGGCCGACTTCTGGGCGTAGTTCTACCACCGTGATTGTATTGACCCTGCTAACCGTGGCCGACTTCTGGGCATAGTTCTACCACCGTGATAGTATTGACCCTGCTAACCGTGGCCGACTTCTGGGCATAGTTCTACCACCGTGATAGTATTGACCCTGCTAACCGTGGCCGACTTCTGGGCGTAGTTCTACCACCGTGATAGTATTGACCCTGCTAACCGTGGCCGACTTCTGGGCATAGTTCTACCACCATGATTGTATTGACCCTGCTAACCGTGGCCGACTTCTGGGCATAGTTCTACCACCGTGATTGTATTGACCCTGCTAACCGTGGCCGACTTCTGGGCGTAGTTCTACCACCGTGATTGTATTGACCCTGCTAACCGTGGCCGACTACTGGGCATAGTTCTACCACCGTGATTGTATTGACCCTGCTAACCGTGGCCGACTTCTGGGCATAGTTCTACCACCGTGATTGTATTGACCCTGCTAACCGTGGCCGACTTCTGGGCATAGTTCTACCACCGTGATAGTATTGACCCTGCTAACCGTGGCCGACTTCTGGGCATAGTTCTACCACCGTGATTGTATTGACCCTGCTAACCGTGGCCGACTTCTGGGCATAGTTCTACTATTGTGGTAATATTGTAGTAGCTGTATTATTATTATTGCAGTGTGATTCTTGTAACTATTGTGATTGTGTCATAGCTATTATTATAGCATCATGATAATATCGTGATATACCAAATAAGCCAATGAAACCATAATTTATCTCGTAACCTTGAAGGTTGTTTATTTAATGTGTGTAGGTGTCTGTTGCGATGTCTCATTGGATTTTTTTCTTACCAGCAGCCAGAGGGCAGCACCTGCGCAGAAGTCGCCGCAGTCGGCAGGGTTGCAACGACCGCCATATCTGCAGAGACAGCAGTCCGCCCCTCAACACACCCAGGTGTCACCCGCAGGCGTTCCCAGCGACCCCGCAATGCCCGTTTTGACGGCGGAGAGTGAGCGGGGGGACGGTGTTGCCCCCACAGAGCCGAGGCGGATGTCGGAGGGTGGCACCCCGATGGAGCCACGTAGGGTGGGGGAGGAGGCAGACGGTGGGGTGATTGTGTGGGAGGGTGAGGTCACTACACGGGGATGTGTGTTGTGTAACGCGGAGCTCGTGTCCTACAGCAGTGGCGTCAAACCAGCGAGGATGTGAGTATGTTGTCTCGTGGCATAGCCGTTCAATCGTATGTGTTGTTGTCATGGTAACAAGCAGGCAGGATAGTGTCAAAGCGAACCATAATCCGACAGGCTACCACGTTTTCTTGGCCAAAACGCATATTTTGTATTATAAATACTGTTTAAAGGCCATATCTTGGGAGAAAAAAAATTGCTAATAAGTATAAAAATATGCATGTACGTATGTTTTCTGCAATATAATGACAACCCCGAAACCACACGTTTGCTGAAACATTTCTAAAATTGACATTAAACGGGACCTGTCTTGGTGCAGGCTTCGAAAAGTCTGTTTTCCGGAAATGCCGCAAGGTGCAGAATCGTGACGTCAGTTGTGGAAAACATTCCCGGGATCGCAAGCGTTCTCGATGGCTGGATTTCTTTGGTGGATGTTTGAACTGGTATACATTCGTTCACATATAGAAATGGTGAACAAATGTGTTGTTGGAAACTGCAACAATTCGAATCTGACTGGCCATGCTGTGCACAAATTTCCCAAAGAGCCAGTTACTCGGCAGAAATGGGAACGTTTTGTTTGAAACGGCAGGACCGACTGGACGCATGCTACGGCAACTAGCATTATTTGTGGTTCGCATTTCGTTGCGCCTGACAACTTCGAAGGCTTCGTACAATGGAAGATGGGTTTCAGGCGTTAGTCAGATGTAAAGAAATATGCCGTTCCTTCGAAGAACACAACAGGGGCGAATCGGTTACCGGCGAATCTGCGCAAGTGGGCCCGGTCAGTTGTCGGAGCTTCTTCACTGATTCGTGTATATACGGTGCCACAACGTGCTGACTAACATCAACATTGTCGATCTCGGCAATGTCATCCTCACTGTCACCGAAATATATATGATCAAACGTTTCATGATCCGCGTCAAAATTTAAATCGCTCTCTGAACTACTCGAGTAAGCCGCCATTTGTATCGAGTTGTTTACATGACACCGCGCGACTGTGCATGGCCGCAGGCGTGAAGCCGCTGCACTAACTCACGGCGGAACCACCACTGACGTCACGTTTCAGCATCAAATGCAAACCCGGCATCGCTCGGGAGTTTCCGTAAAATGGCAAATTTAAAGGCTCTTTTTATGTCGTATGTTCACATACGATATTTAAACATTTTGGTAATATCATTTGAAAGGGTATCAACCATTTGTTATTAAGGGACATAGCACATTGTATCCCAGGATATGGCCTTTAAATGTTTTATAAATCCATGTTACGTTTTCTTAGTTTAACCGACCTAAAGCATTCCGCTGCAAACATTAGTGGCACCCTGTTGCATGAGTTGCCTTGTGTCCGGAAACTTTAAGAGATATTTCAGTATTTTATCAGACTATTGGATCATTTCAGGTGTACTCACAAGTTATGACACTTTTTTGCTAGAGTTTAGATGAAAGCTATCTTTATTGTTAATTTGTTTAGACATGTATTGCGAGGGTTGAAAGGCGTGAGTTGCAACCACATCAACAATGCGAGCTCCATTCGTGTTCGAAACCTGCAAAAAGACATTTCGTGCGAACATTGGCCTTATCGGCCACATGCAAACCCACTGCAAAAAAGAAATGATCAGACTTTAACTGTCACTATCACGGGAAATGAGATGTTATGGTCTTCATCGATCCGATGGACAAGAGATTACTACTAATAATAAACATATAAAAACGATGACTTTGTTCCACGTTTGACATTCATATTATCCTTATGTATGTCTATATGTGTGATCTACATGTTGAGCTGATTAGTCGTCATGTTTGACTGCAGTGGTCAAGAGCTGCCGCTGGACTGTGGCCAGCCTCTGGTCAAGGTGAAGGACAAATATTTTGGTCACATGATGACACTAGACAAACAAGAGGTGGTGACAGTGGACAACAAATACTACTCGTACTGCGAACTGCATCCTACCAGGACCACGCAGGGCAAGTTCAATCAGATCATGACGTTCCTCGCAAAGCGACAGATTGTAAGTGTTTATCTGCATTGTTTCTTTTCACAACATTCCTTGCAGCTTGACTTAAAACATTTCACACTACTGAGTATATTTCATCTGAACTTATCCAAAGATTAGATAACCTGTTGTGTTAGTATAGACTTTTGCCTTTGATCAAGATGTCTGTCAGTTTCTGTGATGTCCTGTCTTGGTGGATTGCAGCTTTTCTGGATCTTTATTAATTCTTTTATGTGTCATGTCCTTCCGTTTGTGTCCCTGTCTAAAACTTTCACACCTAATCTATGATATGGTTCTCTGTGGCCTGTGAGGGCTGATTTATGAATTGTGACCCATCTTAACAAAATGAGTCACATGTCGACATTTTTCAATATTGAGTTACTGGCATCGTTTGAAAGAGCAGAGTCTCAGCTTTCATATGGTGTATCATACAAGAAGATGTCTCAGTTATAACTGAAGTTACGGCTCGCCAAACATGTGTGGGCTTGAAGTCTTCAAACCCAGAAAACGGCCTTCAAAGTTTAAGCAACATATTTGTTGTGTTTCAGGTAATGTACTTAAGTTACCATGGACAAATCTTGCTGAAATTTGGACCACTCGGATATAATGGCATTCTGAAGACATTCTGTTAATATGAAAACAAGATCTTTGCTAGAAATAAAATAGCAGTACAATTAATTGTTTGTGTAATTACCACTATTGTTAGAAAAGTTAAAACTCTGCTGCACTATTATACATTATGCCTTAGTTAGCATTGTCATATCTGGATGATGTTTGGATCACTTGACGATAATGGCATCCTCGTGACACTACATTAATATACAAATAAAACCTTTGTCAGAAAAAAGTTAGCAACAAATTAATTGCTTGTGTAATTACTAGCATTGTTAAGAAAAGCGAAACCGGCAGTTATACCATTATACATTACATTTCGTAGAGGTAACTATTATTAGTGGGTCAGTAAGAATGTTATGTTTTTATTATTAATTTTATATTATTATTTTTATTAAAAACAACTTATTCAGATTTATGAAAACATAAATACGATGAACATTTTCGTAATCTTCATAGTAAAATACTACAGATAGTCATATTTAACAAGAATTTTAATACCAAAGAACAATGTAACTACACAACAACAACAGATCGGTGACAGTAAGTCAAGTGTAGCTTCCGGACCGGCCACGTCCTCGCTTGCCCCTGGTGGTCCCCTTTTGATAGACTTTGTGTGTGTTTCAGGGGATCATCATCAAGTTGCCAGACAACGTGCAAATGGTGATGCTGACCAACAGTGAGATCACACAGAGTCTGGGTGAGTGTCGGCATCAGGGTGGATGATTGGATGGGCACTAGGGGAGAGCTCAGCAAAGGGTGACGGGGTGGGGGGCTTAACACAGGAGGACAGGGGGAGGGTCAACATAGAGGGACAGGGGAGGGTCAACATAGAGGGACAGGGGAGGGTCAAAATAGAGAGACAGGGGGGCTCAACATAGGGGGACAGGGGGAGGCTCAACATAGGGGGATGGGGGAGGCTCAACATAAAGGGACAGGGGGAGGCTCAACATAGTGGGACAAGGGGAGGCTCAACATAGAGGGACAGGGGGAGGCTCAACATAGAGGGACAGGGGAGGCTCAACATAGAGGGACAGGGGGAGGCTCAGCATAGGGGGACAGGGGGAGGCTGAACATAGAGGGACAGGGGGAGGCTCAACATAGAGGGACACGGGGAGGCCCAACATAGAGAGACAGGGGGAGGCTCAACATAGGTGGACTGGGGGAGGCTCAATGTAGAGGGACAGGGGGAGGCTCAACATAGGTGGACAGGGGCAGGCTCAACATAGGTGGACAGGGAGAGGCTCAACATAGAGAGATAGGGGGAGGCTGAACATAGGTGTACAGGGGGAGGCTCAACATAGGTGGACAGGGGGAGGCTCAACATAGAGGGACAGGGGGAGGCTCAACATAGAGGGACAGGGGGAGGCTCAACATAGGGGGACAGGGGGAGGCCCAACATAGAGGGACAGGGGGAGGCTCAACATAGAGGGACAGGGGGAGACTCAACATAGGGGGATAGGGGGAGGCTCAATGTAGATGGACAGGGGGATGCTCAACATAGAGGGATACGGGGAGGCCCCACATAGAGAGACAGGGGAAGGCGGAACATAGGTGGACAGGGGGAGGCTGAACATAGGTGGACAGGTGGAGGCTCAACATAGAGGGACAGGGGGAGGCTCAACATAGGGGGACAGGGGGAGGCTCAACATAGGTGGACGGGGGCGGCTCAACATAGAGGGACAGGGGGAGGCTCAACATAGGGGGACGGGGGAGGCTCAACATAGGGGGACAGGGGGAGGCTCAATGTAGAGGGACAGGGGATGCTCAACATAGAGGGACACGGGGAGGCCCAACATAGAGAGACAGGGGGAGGCTCAACATAGGTGGACAGGGGGAGGCTCAACATAGGTGGATAGGGAGAGGCCCAACATAGAGAGAGACAGGGGGGCTCAACATAGGGGGACAGGGGGAGGCTCAACATAGGTGGACAGGGGGAGGCTCAACATAGGGGGATGGGGGAGGCTCAACATAGAGGGACAGGGGGAGGCTCAACATAGGTGGATAGGGGGAGGCTCAACATAGGTGGACAGGGGGAGGCTCAACATAGGGGGACAGGGGGAGGCTCAACATAGGGGGACAGAGGGAGGCTCAACACAGGGGGACGGGAAGAGGGCTCAACATAGGGAATGGGGTGACAGCTCAACGTATGCTAGCATCTCGTAGTTCACTTGACATTATCTTTACAAGAGATTTGCCATATTTAGTGCATTCACTCAAACATTCCATAATAAACATAGCTACATATTGTACAAAGAAACAGAAAGTTTGAGGAGCAGCATATTTATTCCTTGTTGCCTGTGGCATGTATGATCTGTTGTCTGACATGTTGTCTGTTGCCCAGGCTTGAGCGAGGCCCATAGTAACCCTCTCCTCCTCCACTGTGTCTTCATCTCCCCAGCCTCCCGCTACACCCAGCTACAAGGTAGGTCATCGCGGGGTCACAGCTATGATGTAGTGGGGTCACGGCACAGTGCCGGACTGTCAGTCATAAGAATTTTGAAACTTGCGCTATTTTGTTTGTCGTTGCCTGTGTCTTTCAAAATAGACTTCTGAAGCCATTTGTCCATTATATCTGGTGTGTGTGCCAGGTAAGTAAGAGATCCCACACAGGGAGTAAATGTGTAAGCTGTGATGGGTTGACAGACTGGTGGTCACTGTTTCTTGCTGCTGCCAGAGCTGCTTCCTGGTCAGGCGTGTCAGGCGTGCCAAGTAGGCAATATGTATGTAAAACACATTGTTAATTTAAAAAACGGTGTTTTCAATAAACGCAGTTTGAATTTAGCACAATTCGAAAGCCAAAATAAATATTATTTTGAAACATCGTTCCTTATTAAAATGGATAATCGGGTATCAGGATAATTGTAATAGTTAGCACCAGCACTGAGTTCTTTACTATTCCACTTTGCACATTGCTGTCTGAGTCGATGCCAACTCGTGTGATGTTGTTCTAGGGAAACTGGGCAGTCAGCCCCAGCACACCGATGAAGTGCCGAGGTTGAACCCACCGGCCCAGATCCACGACAAAGAACCATCAAACCAGAATAGGTTCACCAGTCGATCGATTCCGAACCTACTCCACGAGTCACGTCTCGACGAAGACTTCCGCAAGTTCGTTCCCCTCAGCAGTCTAGTGTACCGCAACAGTCTGAGCATCGACTTTGAGATCCAGGCAAACGTACAGGACCAACACAACATCAACATTGCACGCGGCATCATCACCCCCAACAGGCAGCCAGGGCAGGGGGTGCCACCATTCGTTACTGCCGTCGAGCGAGGCTTCGGGATGGACAAGCATCCGTCGATGCCACAATCATCACCGACTAGCAGCCACTCGATGCCGGAGTTGGTAGGGAGCATTCATTGTCACCAGCTGCCCTCCGCGCAACCGTCGCGTGCACCAATGCCCAGGCACCACTCGCATTCCTTTGACCAGTCGCCAATAGACATCGAACCTGAGTTTGCAGCATGTCGAAGCCAGTGTAGCGACCCAACAATGGCGTATGGACAGTCTAGCATGGCGTACGGACGGCCTCAGGTGAATCTCAGTTACGGTGCGACGATACAGCATCACCACCACAGCTCACAGGGTTACGATGATCAGCATGGGGCAGCACATGTGTTACTCTCGCCCCCAGTGCCGCAGCCACAACCACAGCAGCATCCACAGCAGCACCCACACTGGCCGTCCACACAAACTCTCACTTATCCCCAGACGTCTTATGCGCGACCCGTCTCAACACCCATACACACCCCGCCGAATATACCTCGTCAAGTCAGTGATCCACGTTTGCTCAGAAACCGCCGTCCGAGTGCGGATGTGATGCAGTCCGCACCAGTAACGAGTACTGCAATGTTTGGTGCAGCTGGCGCGAACGCTGCCATGGCGACAACGATCCAGAACCAAAATTTAGCGGAGTGCCTCTCTGTTGGCCCGTCCCCGACCACTGGGACGAGTGTGCAGCGCCACCTAGTGTCGACCAGCCCATTGTCGACTGGGCAGTCGACTGGTCGGATCTGTGGGACGGCTTCGATGGCTGAGCCGCCGACAGAGAGGCATATCACTGGTGACGACAAACATGTCGACACCGCGCTAAGAACAGGGTCACCTGACGGCGTTGCGGCTGGAGCCAGCGCAAGTAGGTCTGATGTTGTGGCAGCTGTTGGTTCCTCCACCGATGTCAGAACTGCGAGCGCGCCGACTCCGGTGGAGCTTTTTACGCCACCTAGTGGCAGACAAAGCAGCTACAACACGTCGTCGATGGATGTTGATGAAATGAGTGACGATCTGGTCGATCAGATTGTGCGCGGGTGCGTGATGGCCGCCCGTCTCAAACCAAGTGTGACTTCATCGACCGACAGCTACCCAGCGTCGGCGTCACTTGACACACATCCAGCCACAACAGTGGCGCCGCCTGTGGACAGCATCACATCGCAGCAGCTCTCGAAGACGTCACACAAAATCCTGGAGGAGATGGCTAAGATCAAGATGCTGCAGGAAGTGAAGGCTGCAGCGGAGAAACTATCCCAGAATGCAGCTGCTGCAGCCACAATCCCCACCGCCTCCCCCGCCACAAGTACTGTTCCTTTTCCGCCATTTGCTTTTGTTTCTGCTGCCATGCCGACAGGTCAGGCAGTGCCCCCTTTGGTAGCAGCACACACTACGAACACTACCACTATTGAAACCACGACTTTGATTCAAACCCCTCAAAAGTCGGAGAGTGGTACACATCAGCAACATCGTGTGTCGAAGCAGACGGTCACAGTAAAAAAGCCACATGTTGGCACGAAGGAGAAGGCAAAAGAAAAAGAGACATCGGGTAAGAGAAAGAAGAGCACTTCAGTGATACGCACGGCCAACGACATGAAGCTGTTTCTGAATGCGAATAAAGGACACAAACGCGATGGTCGGGTCACAAAGAGGACAGTAACGCAGAAGAAAACTGACCCCCGCGTTGCTAAACGGTAAGTACCTGTGGTACGTTGTCGAGTAAAACATTGCTGACCTGCCATCCAAACATGCTTATTTTGTCTTGTTGTGTCTAACTGGTTAAAAGTGTATGTTTAAGATTGCAGGGGCAGTTAATTTGTTCTAAGTTGACTTTTTCATCACAATGTGCTAGAAGTACTGAACTGAACATCCGTGGCTAACTTCTTTCTGGTGATGTAATAGAGTTCTGTAATTTGTTCATGTTCATAAAAATGTCATATTGTTGTCATTGGCCTATGGCATACTTCCATGTAGGTCATTAATTCCTTTGGGGTTTCCCAAACTGTTTTAATCTGACATTGTTATGTTGCTCACCTCTTGTTCCCCGCCTGTCCATTTAAGGTAGCTGCACCGGCTATCATGTCAGTTGATTTCTTTATTTTGTTCTTCATAGAACATTAGTAGGAATCAGTATGAACATGTGTACTATTAAAAAAACCAAGGCACTATCACCATATGTCACCAATCAGTCCTTTAAAAACTAGTATTTTAGTGTGTCTGTGGAAAGTCGCTTCAGATTCTTGGAAACTGGCAATGTTTCCATAGTGACGATCACGTGTGCGTCAGCCCAGTTCAAACATAAAATCATTCACCATGAATGCAGATCATAATAGTCTGGTTATTCTCATGCCACTATGCTGTTGTATTATAATTATCTAAATACATCACGCTGTCAAATACTGGCCGTAGTTTTGTTAATTCTCCAATAATGCCCGATCTCAGCCGCCATTTGCAGTGACGCGTGACTGACCCCAGCAGGTGTCAATCAATCTTGTCTACCACAACAAGTTATGTACTAGGCGAAACATAACGTACAAGGAAAAAGAGCTAATAATACCGCTGTACAAAACAATAGTTAGGCCTCATTTAGAATATTGTATTCAAGCGTGGAGGCCATATCGCAGGAAGGACGTAGATATGCTAAAAAGAGTACAGGGGAGAGCAACTAAAATTATATCAAAACTAAAGGATCTTAGTTACGAAATATGCCTAAAAAAATGTGGCTTAACAACACTAGAGACCAGGAGATTGAGAAGATATCAGAAAGAATTTTTTTAAATAATGAATGGTTATGAAAATATTGATAGAAATATTTTTTTTCAGTTAAGAAAGATAGAAGGACTAGAGGAAATGAAGTTACATTAGCAAAGGAGCAGAGTAGATTAGCTATAAGAAAGTTCTCATTTTCACAAAGGACTGTAAATGAATGGAACAGATTATCTGCTGATTGTGTGGGTGCTAGTAGCGTGAATATGTTTAAAAATAAAATCGACACATACCTCAGAAGGGAGGGATACATATTAATAAAAGGGTTGGACTCTCGATAAGCCAAAGGGCTTCCTTGTCCACCTGCCAACTAGAGTTAATTTTCTGGGTGGTAATCTTGTTAAATCTAGTTAAAGTTCAACACATAGCCCTTCGTAACACAATATCATGAGAAAACCTTGGGGGGAAATCTTAGTAATAGAAGAGTCTAACAAATTGTGTTGAAATAAACCACATGCCAGTAAAAAAAGTAATATTTCTAAGCAAAAAACAAGCATCTGGTGACATTTTTATTATTGGTAACAACCAGGAAGTATTACATGTACTTAATGTAACTTTTTATATAAAAAAACTACAATACTTATAAAGCCATAACTTGGCACATGAACTTGATTTGTGTTTATCCAAAATTGCACGGGATGGTTTTATGTTTGGTGAAGGGGGTCATGCCAAAAATGCAGTACAGATTTTTGCTGTCTTTCAACATTGTAGCAAAATGTTTATGAAGCTGTATCAAACTTAATACGCATTTGTTTACACACAAAAAACATGAATGTCAATAACATGTTTGTACTTACAAGCATAACAAATTTTCTTTTGGGGAGTTTCTCAAAATGAAATAAAATGCCATTTTAAGGTGATTTTTGACATATTGTCTTTAAACACATTTTAATATCTCTAAACAACATAAAAAATAAATTCTTTTTGGTCTGGAGTATTGTTTAGTATTTGAGGCAAACTCTGAGAAAAAATGGTTAGCTTATCTTCAAAACTTATATTAGAAATGATTAATTCAAAAGAAGCATATAATAGCCGGTGCAGCCACCTTAACATGAAACAGTGAAGTCGTTTTGTGAACCATTGGGTTTACATCAGGCATGGGTTAATTTTAATTGTTAATTTGTTAGTTCAATTAACTTTTTAATTTATTTAATTAACTTTCTCAAAATACGCAAACTAATTTAATTTAAGTAATTAACTTTTCTGGAAGAAGTTAAGGGGTGGTATGGCACCTAGATAGGACATTTCATTTAATTGACAAAATCTCAATTAACGTTCAATTAACTATTTTTGATTTTGCATCATTTTATGCGTTCCTTCGGTGATAGTCACTGGCCTGCTGTCTGTGGTTAGAGCTCTAAGACCTTTCTGCACATTCTAGTACTTCCTGTCTCAAGTGTTTTATCAGCATGCAACTTTTCAGTTTGTGCCAACGCTTGATGTTCCGAATTGACCCGATCAAATTATTCTTGTGTAATGGATACTGCTATGGCATGGCTAGCCTTGGTTGTGTTTTGGCCTGACTGGGCAGTGGGGTGACCAGGTGGACAAACACGAAAACCACCTAGCGCATAAAAAACAACTAATAAATCGCTCGCGCTAATTTATTTGGCATATTTAGGCGAGCCTGGTTTTTTCAAACGTGAAGCACTGGTTAATTGTAATTTAATTTTCAAGTTATTTTCCCCATGCCTGGGATACACATGTGTACGCTTAATAGAACACAACATTTAACATATTTTCACTTCTCCAATATTTGTAAGCATACATTACAGTTAATAGAACGAATACGGTGCGTATGAACAGAACACATGTAAATACATAGAGCTCTTTTTACAGAAGTACTGAAGTACACGGCCATTTAATCACTGGTTTAGGTCAATTCTGAGACACCAGCTTTTTGACCATTGGTTGATTTGACATGTGACCCATGTTCTAAACCCCTGTTTGGAGATACCAAACCGGCAAGCAATGTCAATGACCATCTAAATGTCAGACCAGTTTGTTGATTGTGAGCTCTGACTACAAGAATGCGTCTCATGGCCGCTCTAACATTTACTCTTACTTAGGTCTAAATAAAATATAGTTGTGTTTCCAATAACATTGATTTTTAAAATATGGTAGGTAGGTAGGAAAAACATGTTATTTTTAAACACTATTGCAAAAAAATAGGGTAGGCAGACCTATTGTAATATTTTCTTTTCTTTTCGTCAGTCTAACAATTTCCAGCATTTGATAAAAGGGCATATGTTATAACTTGCACTGCTGGGGTTAATATGAAATGGACACATTTGAATGAAACTGGGAGGTACTGTTAAAGGGGAAATGAAACGATTGAACAACCACACCCAAACATAAGAACATACCATTTAGAGTACATGTCACCATGATTTGACAAGTACAGCGTCACGGTATATTTTTAATAATTTTTCAAACGTAGCTACTATCGGCACAGGGCGCCGCCATCATGCTCCAGGAGCGTGTGGTTGTACATCCGGTTTGATTGGCGAGATGTCTCCCAAAGCTGTATACAGCAATTCGATAGGCGACGCAGCGTAGCTCTCAGAAAAACCGACGAAACGCATACAAACACATAAAAAAAGAACAATTTAATGCACTGCGTGGCTACTAGATATACTATAAGTGTTAGTAAGCAATTTTTCACATACTTCCACAGAAGGATTCCAACAAAAAAAAAAAAAGTTATAGATGATGAATTTGACATGTTCGCCGACGGCAAGATTGGCAAAACTCTGCGGTGGTCACTTTCAAACGCCGATTGCAAGCCTAAATACGAAAGTGACGAGCATAAAAAGACATTGAACATCGAAACATAATTCTTGGTTAAAGTCACAGGTCCATCTTCAGTCGATTTGTTTACATATAACTATGCACCGATGAAATAAAATTAAACGAAATCGACCTGGAAGCTCGACATTATTGCCTTATTTGGAGGGTGAAGCGGCGCGTAGGAAATAACAAGCCGAAACCAGCTTGTTGTTGCCAAGGTGACTCGGCAATCACGAGTTCCGTCAGGTATCATTACGACCACTATATAGTCCCGCAGTTCTAGTTCAAAGTCTGCATATATACAAATATGACGTATTCAAAATTGAAATGTAATAAGAAATGTGAATGTGATAAAGTACAAATACGTGTGAATACTATGATATAATTGGGAATAATGAGTGCTTGTAATCCGCCGATTTAGTTTACGGCAAGTCGTGCCGGCGTGTTGCTACGTCTGAATACCGCAACGTCTACATCTACGAGTCTATGTTATCGACTTAGTTGCTGGTGGGGGGAATAACCTTCAAAATAATTACAAAAATAAATGTCAGCTACCGTAGCCAGTATAACGTTTTGCGAAATAGTGTCGTCATCTATTAATCAACATTAGTCACAGTCCGGACCAAGCCCTGTCAAAAATGTATTGTAGGCATTGTCATTGGAATGTATTAATTTAAAAGAAATAGTTAAAGACAAATATTATTGAAGTTGGACTGCTCAAACACTATAAAATGTAACCGCATTTAATTAAGTGACATTACAAGTATTTAAATCCTTAAAAATACTTGTTATACAGTCAATAGCATACAACAAAACACTGTAGTCATATCTGAGATAACTAGTTATTGGCATAGTAAATAGGTTCACATCAGTCAACTAAAGTCAATCACCATGTAGGCCTAATACTAATGTATGTGTCTCAAATATTGGCTTGTAACAATGGACCCTGAATTGATGCTCCAGTTTTGAGGCGACAATTTAGCAAGCATGCTATCATACCAACTTTTTTCCTGATATAGATTGCATGACTGCAAACACCAATGTATGCTTTTAATAACAAGGACATTGTATATAATTTATTGACTTCAATGTAAGCCTAACAAGGAAAAAAGGAAATAACGTCACAGGAAAAAGCCACAAAGATTAATAAATATGTATTTTGTATTTATAAAGTTCAAATGTTAAACACATTTGAGTGCACATGCATTTTAATCATGAAAATTCAAGATAACACACATATCAACTAAAAAAAAACGTTGAAAAAGTCACTTGTAAATCGCACTTGTGCTCTAATTTTAATTAATATTTGCACGATTGTGTCATTTTGTTAATATATAACGGAAGTATTCAAACAACCATAGGGCCTAATACCGAGCGCAAGCTTCGAAGGATTCATGGAAGGATTTAGCACGCGAGATGACATCGTCCCTCGTGGTAATACAAATGTCACTTGTAGTGCTGTCACGCCATCGAACTGTAGTGTCAAAACATAAAGGAAGCCAGTGGTCGTGTCGCCAGTGCGACACTTTGTCGATGCAGTAGTTAATACTGACAATACTGTTGTTCCATTGAACATTCACCATGACTGTGGGTATGCAAAGTTGCCATCGCATTCTCCGACTGACCCTGACCATGGCAGTTCTGTCAATATAGATGCCCTTCGGATGTCCCAGTCTCACTATTGCCATCTTCAGACGATTCTGTCTGCAACAGCGAGAAGAGAAACATTGAAGCGAGTGATGCAGAATATGTTGTAGCATGTGACAGCGGTATCACTGATGATGACTCAAGCGGTTCTTACACTAATGGGAAAGAGAGAAAGTTTGTCATCTGTGAGAAAAACATCATTTCACTTTTCTGCACCTGCTAAAACACCAAACTGCAATAAACCACTTATATCAAAGCCTAGCATCACAGTGACTGGATTTGCAGTGGTTGTGACCACAGAATGTGTTGATGGCCACTCGTTCATGTGGCACTCGCAACCCAAGATTGGTAACATTTATGAGAGTAACTTGTTGATACCAAGCGTCCTCTTCCTGACTGGACATTCATTCACTGTGTACAATTTGGTCAACCTAATGAACCTATGTGCCTTGTCACCCCGCCAGTGCTACAACATACAGCGGGCATACATACTGCCAGAGATAGAGGACATGCCATTCAGAGGCCATCATGTCAGCTCTGGCCGGACAGAGCGTGGTCGCATCAGACGATGCAAGATATGACAATCCAGGACACAACGCTACATTTGGCATTTACTTCATCATGGACACTGACAGCCAACTCATCATTGCTCAAGAAACTGTTCGGTTCACAGAGGTCAAGAACAGTTACTGGATGGAAGTGGAGGGCTTGAAACGCTGCTTGGACAACTTGACTGACCATGGGGTGAAGATCACCACACTTGCCACTGACAGACATCCCAGCATTAGAAAGAGAAAGAAATAAAGGTTGTTGCCTGCCAAGAAAGTTGAAGTTGTCCCTTTGATAGGTGCAATTGCCAACCACCTGTGGTATTGCGCATCAGCTTGTGATGGTGATCCCCGCTTGATGAAGGAGATGTGGATCTCGCTCCTCCATCACATCAGGAATTCCATTCATGGACAGCAGGCGCAGAGTTGTACCGGAAGTGCAGTCATGCAACGTATACACAACAAGAAGTGAAAACAAGACTGAAGTTACAGAAGCCTTCACTGTCCAGTAAGCTGTTGCCTACTGTATGATATAGAGAGCGTTATGAAGTGTGTTCACACTGGTGAACTGGAAAGCTTACATGCCCTCTTCCTCAAGTATGCACCCAAGTTCAGCCGTCAAGGCATCATAGCCAGACTCCACTTGGCCACCATTGACCACAACACAAATACAAGGTAAGGCTTGTGATATCAATAGTGTTAACATTTGATGTAACAAAATAATGTATCAGTTGCTTGACAAAGCTGCACACTTTAGAAATCCAGCATTGCATTAGGAAATAAACTGAAATGGCTGTACTCGATAGCAAAACAATGTTAGGAATACAGTTTCGAAAATACAATCTCACTGCACAAGAGTGTGCATGCAAACAACAGATAACATAATTAAAATTGAGGACATTTGTTTATTGTTACTTGAATTGTTTAATTATATATCAATGGAATTGGAATGGTATGCTTTGGAATTGCTTATTGAAATATAAACTGATGCATATATAAATTATATATATATATATGATTAAATATTTGAATGTATTATGGAATTGGAATTCCTTGGAAGTTTAAATTGAAAAGGATGGCAGAATTCGGAACCGATTAATAAATGACATTAGCCGTTTGATTGAGAGAGAGCGAGAGCATACAAGCAAGCTGCTATAGCCAGCTATTCTTCAGATATTTCTATTGTTATACTGATTTTAGATTTATCATTTGTTCAATCAGCGGGAAACGGTGAAAACAGCAGGCAACAAGCTACGGTATCAGCTGCAGTATTCAAAGTCTGCTGGGTATGTAGTGAAGAAAGTGATGGTGTCAAAGGACTACAGCTTCCGAGGAGAAATTCTAGAGGGCATTGCAGCTAGATGCACGAGTGGCACAAAGCTGTGAAGTGTGCTCCAAGTTGCAACATCAAGTAAGGAGGTAACTCTAGCAGAGCATGCAGGCATCAAAAAACCAGCAAAAGAGGAGGCTGTGGCAAAGCAAAGAAGCGGCTTTACGGAAAACTAGTTGTATCCGTATCAATTCGGTTTAGTGCCACCCAATTGATACGACATCCAATTTCAAATGACAATGGATTTCTATGGTTAAATAACTTAGTTTGAACATCACCGGCAGAAATAGATAAACGTTTTAGGCAATGTGCATTCTCACTACTGTATAGGACCTCCTAAAGTAAGAAACATCCACTTAAAAGCTTGTATCCTAGTTGTGGTATGCAATGTATTTTATTAGACACTATTCTACGTAGGGAACTTTGGGTATATGTAATTTACTGGAATAGTTTAACCAAGTCCAAACATGTTACTTATAGTGAGTTTTTTGCAACAGACTACCATTCTCAAACATCACACTGAACTGTACATGTATTTGTTCATATGACTCACTGTACACTTTTAATGTGGTTTCTAGGATGTGTGTCACAAAAATGATAAGGGCCATTACCATTAAAACTGGACTGTTACCATAAAGTTTAGTAAAAGTAAATTGCCATCTTACAACAAAATATATATTTTTTGTTTAATCTGTATGTTTTAGCCAGTATTATTAAAGTGTACTACAAACTAATGAAGCAGCAAAGGATTCAGCTATACGTTTTTTTTTTATATATTCATACTTCATTGTTAGTATTACATTTGACATTATCACAAAACAACATCTCAAAAAGTACTTAATAATAATAAGAACACTTATATAGTGCCATAAATCTAGATAAATCCATTTGGAGGCACTTGATAGATTTTGAAACTAGTACTACAAGTTTTGAATCTGTATCTTGAATAATAATACTTGTTTTCTTGACACATGGCCCTAGTGTTGAAAGTTGAAACCCACAATTATGTAAAACTGGAACTGTAATGGAATATTTTGTATGTAATAATTTTTGTATCACAATATTTGATCATAATGATGACCCATATCATCAATAAACGTGTTACTTATTGATGTACTATATGTGCACAGGACTGACACAGACCCAAATTGTAATACAGTTAGATTGAAAACCGGTGTGTGAATTTGACTAATGCATTGGCACAGTCTGCCATGTAGTCTTATTTATTTGTGAATTGTTTCTCCATATGAATAAACTGTTGATATATTTCATGTTGGCTTCAGTATTACAAATCGAATTATGAATAGGGACATGCAAGACACTACAGATCACATTGTTGTTGCCAAAAATGGGATAAGAAGGCACCGAATAATTCATTCTTCCTTTTGGTCAATCTAATCTTACTTATCCATGGTTTTTATGTTCACTGTACACTCACCTGTATAGTGCAATGTCCATAACTTAAATTTTCATAAACCCTATTCACTTCTGGATACAGTGCAGGCTGGTATAACACGTCTGTTGCCTTTTCCAAGTCTCTCCCTTGACCACAACGTGAAGTGACGATAGGCGGCTAATCGAATCAATCGATATGTTCTGAAAGTTCATTTATTTGCATTAGTTGATAATAAACAACCGGTATCTTCTAATTATTGTTATACTGGCAAAACTGTGTTTTATCAATATCACATCATGAATTCAGTGAATTGGTTCATTTGTTTGTGAAGGGCTGTAATAATTATGATTGTAAGACTACATTTCATGATGTGGTCTTGATAACACACACACATAATATACATAACATTTTTATTATATTAAAAACTCCACTTAAATATTTTTGTATCAATAATACATTGCACAATGTCCTGATTATGCATCTATTAATGCATGGTAGTGTGCAATTTGTCTACATTTTTATATAAATTAAGCAAGTTGCTTGAACACTTTTAAATAGGGAATTATACAAGTGTATAAAAAGGATGCACACATTCTGTCAAGAATAAAAGTAAGTTTATTAAGAAAATTATCAAAAAAATTTTGATGAAAATCATAGACAGTATTTTATGAAGATTGAGTGAACCTGAACATTTGAGGCGGGAACAAGTATAATTACTCTATTTAAGTTTGAAAAAGTTATTGCTAGAATAATTATTTGATACCTGTTGAACTACGTAGTACTTACCTACTAGCTATTGGTCGAATCAACGAGTCTGCACGCAAATCATACAATGACAACAGACCGACTTCCAAGTTCCAACACCGCCCTGTTGGTGCAAACCGTTTCGAAGTCTCACTCATAATCGGTAATGACACTAAATCTAATGCAGGCATCTGCAAGGTCTGTCATACGGTGCTGTACGGCAGCTATATCTCTACAGCACAGCAACTCGATGTGCGTCGACATTGTCATTGGGACGCAGTGTCCACACAAACACCATGCGACATTATTAAGTCGCGTAACGTCTTCGTCGTCGATAGACCAACTGTCACTGTCCGACTCCCACAACTGAACCTGACCCGGGGCCGGACATTATCGGACCGTGGATCGCACACTGTCACTGGGTGAAACCCGTATCATCGCGTATGGCACAGGCCCTTTGTGTGTCAACCGTAATTTCCGAGTGACAAGTCGAACTAGAGTCTTCATCTGTCGTATCGATTTTCTCCCCAAGTGATACGGAAGTTTAAAAAATCACTTAATAACTCGTCTCTACCAAAATTCTTCGACATCTTTGTCAACAAAATAAAAATAGTCCCGGTATGCGCGCGCATCTAATATTCTGAACTTTGCTTTGAAAACCCCGCCCCCTTCTGGCAGCTAAAATCTTCGTTCGGGAAGTGCGACTTTAACAACGATTTCATTGGTTATAAATCGTTGCCATTTAATTTCACCTTTTTATTTCGAACGCGTATACAAGTTATTTGTTGACCTATAGAACGCCTATCGTGTATAATAGGGCACCATATCTTTGTTTTTGCACAGAAATGTCTACTAATGAAGTAAACCGAAAAACCCCGAAATTTAACATTGATTAGATAGGAGTGAATCAAACCACTCGCTTGGAACAAAGATGGCGATACGCAGTGCTCTATAGCAACGATTTAGGCATCGAACAAAATCGTTTTTTTAGTTTGTCTTATAAATGAGTACGTTTCTGTTAACATTAATGTATACTTATATAGTATATATTTAAATATGTAGCATGAAACAGCTGCATTTCATTTCCCCTTTAAGTGTATCTTAAAGGAAATAAAAATAAGGCATTAGCTAAAATCCTTTTTCCATGTGTACACAAAGTTTAACATTGTATGTAACATTTGACAACATTAAACAAATACAGAAAAATACATTTGTAGTATAAATTCGATTTTAAGCCCGTCTGTGCAGCGATTCCCGCGGAAAATAAAATTTTAATGAGCTAGGCGATCACGTGGTATTGTGACGTCACTTATGACACACACTCGCATCAGGCCGACCCTTTCCATGCATTCAGAGCATGTTTACAATGATAGCTTTTGGGTCGAAACGAGCGTCAGAATGAGTTATGCAATATTCCGATGTAATACAAACACTAGTCATCATAGAGGAACAAGCAGTTATCTTACGGTTCCACATGAATCAAATTTTATTCAAAACAACGAATACGAATGGGCCTACAAGTCGACTAGGTTACGCCGAGCTTGGGCTCGTTTTCAGAATAATTATATCGACTGCAACCAATGGGAGATAATCTACACCAATAAACATACATAGCAAACAGATATTGTATCCAGCTACAGAAAGTAATGTGTATAATCTCATAGTATCACTAGACTATCGATATATGAAACAGGAGTTGTACAACTTAAAGGAAATAAAAATAAGGCATTAGCTAAAATCCTTTTTCCATGTGTACACAAAGTTTAACATTGTATGTAACATTTGACAACATTAAACAAATACAGACAAATACGTTTGTAGCATAAATTCGATTTTAAGCCCGTCTGTGAAGCGATTCCTGTGGAAAATAAAATTTTAATGAGCTAGGCGATCACGTGGTATCGTGACATCACTTATGACACACACTCGCATCAGGCCAACCCTTTCCATGCATTCAGAGCATGTTTACAAGGATAGCTTTTGGGTCGAAACGAGCGTCGGGATGATTTATTGTGCAAAATTCCGACGTAATACAAACACTAGTCATAGAGGAACAAACATTTATCTTACGGTTCCACATGAATTTAATTTTATTCAAAACAACAAATGCGAATGGGCCTACAAGTCGACTAGGTTTCGCCGAGCTTGGGCTCGTTTTCAGAATAATTATATCGAATGCAATCAACGGGAGATAATCTACACCAATAAGCATACATAGCAAACATATATTGTATCCAGCTACATAAAGTAACGTGTATAATCTCAGAATATCACTAGAATATCGATATATGAAAGAGTTGTACAATTTATCATAACTTAAATCGGTCAGAGAGCTTCCGCTGGTCCCGCTTGCTCAGTGGGTAGGCGCGTTGGTTGGTCAATGCAAGATCTGTGAAAAATAAGACGGTGACTATAAATGAGGAAATTATCCAACACGATTGGGATGTTTTGGCCATCACCGAGACATGGCTAAAAAAAACTGGAGACGAACGATTGTGGCTGAACTGACGCCTCCCGGCTACACATTCAATCATGTAGCACGTGCCTCTGGTCGTGGCGGCGGAGTTGCCATAGTTCATCGAAATACCTTCAACACCAAGATCCTCCCAAAGCTGCCATTCACAACTATCGAACTTCTCCGTCTGCAACTCACCAACCCTTTCTTGTTGAAATACAACATCTGGGTCGTTTATCACCCGCCTGCATCAAGTAAGACATCTGGAACAATATCGAATTTTTACACTGAACTTGAGCAGCTATTCATCGAGGCATCCATATCCGTTGTTCCTACTGTCATCATTGGTGACTTCAATGTTCATTTTGATGATACCCTCAAATCAGAACCACTTCGCACTTTATGTGAATCGTTCAATCTAACTCAACATGTACATTCGCCGACGCACCAATCTGGACATATATTGGATCTTGCGATCTGTCAAACTGATGACGACTTCATTACTTCCGTTACTGTGCATCCTGACTCTCTGTCTGACCACCATCGCATTGAACTCACACTAAGAGCAGTGAAGCCTGCAGTAAAAACTAAGATGATTGCAAAGCAGAATTTCAGGAACATTGAAACAGATGCACTCCGAAACGGTATCGAGTCTGTATGTGCTGACATGACATTGCGTACATGCGCGAATGATCGACAAGCAGAGGATTTGGTGGAGATGTACAACACCTGTCTCACTGAGTGCCTTGACAAACATGCCCCGTTACGCAATGTGAAAGTAAGAGACAGCACACCACATCCCTGGTACGACTCTGACATCGACGACGCCAGGGATAAGAAGCGGAAACGGGAGAATGTGTGGAGAAGAACTAAACTGGAGATTCATCGGCAATTATATGTCACCGCTCGTGAAGAATGCACTGCTTTGATATCGGCACGCAAAACGTATTATAATCAAAACCACCTGGAGAAGGCAAACAACAAAACCATGTTTCGATTACTGAGATCGCTTGATGGCCACCGCATACAGGAACACCCTGAATTCCACTTGACAACCCAAATATGCGAACAATTTTCACGTTTCTTTAGTGAAAAGATTGACAAGCTCCTGTCAGGTCTGCAGTGTTTCAACATCATCGATAGGCCAACAGATAAAGACGTTTCACTGACAGTATCCATGCATTTGATCCAACAACGAACACAGAGATCACAGCGATTTGTGGTACTACTGGCAAAACGTGCGCGTTGGATCCTCTGCCTGCAATTCAGCTAAGAGACAATATGACAAATATTGTGTCTGTCATTACACGGATTACAAATGCTTCGCTGGACAAGGCAGTCATGCCAAAGTCGCTGAAGCATGCAATTGTCTGTCCGCTTTTGAAGAAACCATCACTTGACAAAGACATTCTGAGCAGCTATCGACCTGTGAGCAACCTTACACAATTGTCCAAAGTAATTGAGAAAGTGGTCGCGCTTAGGATAATGACGCATGTGTCTGACCAGCAAATGGTTGAGTGCTTTCAGTCGGCGTATCGGAAAAAACATTCGACCGAAACCGCGCTACTGTACGTTACAAGTGCCATCAAAACAGCCATGGACAATAAACAAGGAACCATCTTGGGTCTCGTTGATTTTAGTGCCGCCTTCGATACTATCAACCACGACATCTTGATTAAGCGTCTACGTTTGCGCTATGGCTTTGTTGGAAAAGCACTGGACTGGATGACATCGTACCTGCAAGACCGAGGGTTGGCATAATAAAAAACGTTTTTCTTTTGTTCTTGAAAAATGTATAGGGTCACATGAAAATACTAAGGACGGTCGGGCTACCGGAAACACATGTATTATTTTATTTGGCCCTAACTAATCTAAATAAAAATCAACATATTATATAACCATTTCATTGCACTAGCTGTCAGTCTGAGAGAAGGTTACATTCATTATGCAGGTTCTGATTTGACCTGCCAACATGAAAGAGGATCACCTTGCTGTTGTTTATACAGATATCAGTTAGATGAATGTCCCCAGCTGTGGGTAGGCCAGAGGTTTATTGCAACCAACTGATATGAAAGGAAGCTCCCAGTAGTACTCCCATCTTCTAGGCAGTTGTTTCAACAGTAGTGAATACTAGTGATGTCCTCCCTTAGAGGGGAATCAGCTGGCATGAGTAACCTACAAGTGGCCCCTCATTGAGAGGCTCTGGGCAAGAAGCTATGTACTGTCTCCTGCTCACATTGCTGTGTGAGTACAGGCGCAGTCTCCTGCTACTACTCAGTACTGTGTGAATATAGGAACAGGCTCTCGACAACAGTAGCTAACTCCCCTACGAGGTACTTGTATTTTAAAACCTGTTTGTATAAAGTTAAACACTGTTACACAAAAAAGTTCTGTAGTAAAAGTCAATTTAAAATCAAAAACGTTTAAATTAAATAAATTGATTTGTTATAATGTATTTTTAAATCATGATTTTTTCAACTTTGCAACCAGGGGCGGGTTGAATAATGGCGTAAGGGACAGAGGAAGAAGAAACTAGCTGGTATGATGCAGGTGGGAAAAGGGTAGGGCGAATGAAATAAGACTAAGAGTGTTGTGATTGTGCACGTCAAACATGACCCCGTGGTTGTCCTGTGTCCACAGAGCGGGGGTGAAGAAGTCTAGAATGGAACACAGAAAGCAGACGCCACTGTCAAACATCAGCCAGACTGCACAGTCGCCCCACCGTGGTATGTGTCTCGGTTCTATTACATTTCACCGCTTCTGTAGCATTGAATGGTCTGCCACAGTTAATCTGAAACACTTTTCAACCCACATACCAAAGGCTTGTGGTCCACGATGTCGACCAATTCTATTAAGTTTTATTTCAAAAGCTTTCAACCTAACTACTGCATCCGTGAATATATGTATATATACATGTACAGCATTTTCCAGCAGAGCCATAGATGCAACACTTACCTGACAGTTTGTAAATGACAAATAAATATTGTGGAAGTCTATAATCTGGTTTATTAGCACATAAAACATTGACTAAAACATTCTACCGTTCACCATTGTCGTGTCACTTCTACAGTTCACCAGTCATGTCACTTCTACCGTTCACCATTGTCATGTCACTTCTACTGTTCACCACTGTCATGTCACTTCTATCGTTCACCATTGTCATGTCATTTCTGCTGATTAGTCAGTCATTGTTCAACATTTTACTTTCCTGTCTGTTTGTTCCCACACTGCCTACTGCCCACAGCACCACGCAGTGGTAGAGGTTGTTACTCAAAGAAGGCTGTTGATGTAATGGTGCCTCTTCATCATCAGGTGCTGAGTCTGCTGTATTACTCTAAACAAGAGCTGTCAGCTCTCTTGTGCTCCTTCTTTGTGAGGCTGTCAGACCAGCAGGGATTGTTTCATTCATGGCCAACCTCGGCTTCTTCCCGGTCAACAGTCTTCAGTCACTCGAGTTAGGTGCAGAGAGTCATGACCACAAAAGTTGTGTAGTTATCTATTATGACAACAACAGTGCCTATAGTTATCTGTCATGACCACCACAAGGCTGTAGGTCTACATCTACCTGTGTCATCTGTCCCTGGTTTATTCAGGCCAACGTACAGACACCAGTGCTGCATTTAATGAGAAAACAATGGGCCTGGTAGTACCCTGGGTGTTTTGTCTTTGTTGTGCTGTCAAACTGCTGGTGTAGACTTCAGTGAATTGACAGTTGGTGGATGCAAGTTGACAGTTGGTGGACACATCAGAAAGTATTGAAATGATTTTAAAAGGTGACACGAACAGATGCTATAATTGTTTTTACTTAGTGGTCATTTAACAGTTCATTAACATGAATAGTTTGAAGTGTGTGTGGAGCTTTCTGTAAAAAGAAGTGGCAGAGACTTGTGAGTGACATTCCTAGGACAGTCTCATTGCAGTTGAGGGGCATGGTGGGTTCGTGGGTGGGAGTTGTTACCCCAGGGCCTATACACCAGGTAATAATATTGGATAGTTCTGGCGCAAATCTTTTAAGCAAAAAACTCATTGCATTAGAACATATCATTCACACTCACATATAGACATAACATAGACTGCAGATACATACATGGACCACTTAGACTAGGGAGAACGCTTGTCAGAACAGATATGTCTTTAACCGGGGTTTAAATTCAGATAGAGTAGGGGTATTTCGCAGACTGACAGGCAGTGAGTTCCAGAGAGTGGGTGTGATGAAGCTAAAAGAGCACTCACCAACAGACTTACGGGTACGTTTAGGTATAATTAACAGCTTCTCGCTGGAGGATCGGAGGGTGTGTGACGTTTTGTATGTAGAGAGAGCAGGGCTGAAAGGTAAGGTGGGAGTGATCAAAATGGCGGTACTGTAGAAGGGGCCTTCAGAAAGACACAGAGTAGAGTGGACAAAGTAATTCTGGCTTTGAAACAGCGCACTCGAACCCAGGTCCTCAAGAATGACTAGACAGCGGTCTGACAGCCATGTCACTCAGTGTCATAGCATGTCATTTCTACGTCACTGCCACGTCACTGCCAGGTCACTGCCACGTCACTGCCATGTCACTGCCATGTCATTGCCGCATTACTGCCGTGTCACTGGCGTATCCCTGCTTGGTTATGTATGTTTGTGTGTTAATTAGTTAGCATGCAGTAACCACCACGGTGTAGTTACCAAACGTAAATGAAAAGTTCTTTTAGGGAAAGGCTAGTCTTGCAATCTTTCTCCATGACTTTATGTATGATGAAATAAATAGGCTCATAGTTACAGCATGTCATTGAGTTGCAAGACAAGCCTTTCTCAAAGGCATGTCTCATTTCAGTGTTTGTAATGCTCTAGGTCTAGCATTTCTTCCTCAGGATAGACTGTAGACAAATGTGCATGATTATCCTGGTATATGATTGTACAGTGTTTAAGAGACCCATTGCTGGATGCGATGTACCATATTGACCGTATGTATTGGAACACTTAAAAATAATTAACTAATCAGCTTTCAGAAATGCAACAAAACATAAATCCCCATTGAACTACCTCTGTTATTAACAGGGTGTCTGTCATCCGTTCAGGGCCTTACCCAGAGACCCGCCCACCCATCCACAGGACGGGTAAAATTCGAAAATTGTGTTTTTGTACAGGTTGAAATTTATTGTGGACGACCCACCCGTCCACAATTAATTTCAGCCTGTACAAAAACTCATCAGGCTGGCCCGTCCATATCTGTCCATGTAGTTTTTTTGTATGGGCGAGCACATCCATGCCATTTTTACGACGTTATTGAAACTGCCACGAAGCCAGTTACAAAATCTATGGTGATTAGTTTTAAAAATTGACCACCCAGATCGCCTGGCCAGCTGCCTGACACACGCCAGAAACCTATAAAGGCCTCAATTTGCTAGGGTAATTGTCACCGAACCACTAGTGGTTGCTTGAATGGCAGCCAATCCTGGCATAGACCAAATAATTTAGGGACACTGACTTTCCGCGATTGGAGAAAACGGATGGAATTTGCGGAATTCGGGTTTTGAATCGGAATTGACATTTTGGAACGGAAATTCAGCGATCTTGTAAACAATACTGACATTATTGGTGATATTTTGAAACAAACATAATTACTATGCAACGGTATTCATTTATTTTGGTGGATTTATAAAACGGATTTTTAAAACGCGCAAGGCAAATCGTTATGACTGTCATGGCGCCGGTGCTACCTCGTGTCAATCGATGTAAACAGGGACGCGGGCGGAAGGTGCTAACATAATGATAAAGCGTTTCATGATCATTGTCTGGCTGTCCGCTAAACGCATTAAAGACATGTTGCTAATTAAATGCAATTGTCACATCACTAGAACACGTATAAGTGTACATATTCCGGTTTTTAACACAAAACACGAAGGCATAACAACAGCCTAGGTTACGCTGGTTCAAAGTTATATAGCCCGTGTTTCGTAGTTCTAACAAATACCGTTGGATGACGTCATATATAGCGCTTGCTAAAATGGTTGAACAAAATTATCAGTGAACGATGAGCGATGTGCATTCAGCCATGTGCTCTGCCTTGCCTTCATAAATGGTAATATGTATTTTTAGTTTATCTTCATGTTTGAACACTCAAGTATGATTACCAACATTTACCATGCGAGCAGGTAGATATATATATACACATACTTGATGCTGTGTTTTAAGAAGTATCTCTTTAATTCTTATTTAAATAAAGATACATGTTTGTTATACTTATATTGTTATAAATACTTACATTTCTGAGCACACATGAGATGTGCATTCAGCCATGTGCCTTGCTTCATCTTACGTCCGATACCATGCTGATTGCACGTCTGATCATGCGTCCGATCACGCATCCGATCGCGCTTCGCAGCATGTCGGAAAAATTTGGAATGGCAAAAATTTGATCTTGGGTGAGGCCCTGCATGCATTACACTATTCGTAACTAATTTCTTGGTGGATGAATGTCCATATATGCAGATTAAAACATCAACTGTACGTGAAATGGTGTGCAAGTCTTGGGACAATGCAGACAGTAGAGAGATCATGCAGTTTTGTACATTGGGGGACGGCAACTAGGAGTTTAGACGCGTATTGTGACACTTCCTAAACGTATATAGCTGAGAGAAGGGTGAATCACTGTTGCTGGTGCTACAGTATTTACATCACCCAAGTTTGTGTTGTTTACGTCAGAGCAGCCGCGATTGTAATACGTTTTATTGATACTGTTTTTTATTTATGCATCTGCAATGGTGAAAATAGTGGGTAGATACAATTAATTGGTGTCCCAATACATAGGAACAAATAAAATTACATTTACAAAGGTGTCCCAAAACATATGGTACAGAAAAAAATTATTTTTCTAGATTTTTAAGGTGTCCCAAAACATACAGTGACCCAATACATATGGTCATTACGGTAAGCCACTCATGTTAAAACTGCAATTAACAAGCCATCACATGGTTGTAGTCTACAATGGATGTTTGTCGATTTGACAGTTGTGGAACAGAACTTTAATCAAAACACCAACAAAGTTAAAAAGACATGCCCATGGTGAAAGCATTGAGTTTCTTTAAGTACGCATACATGCGTGGTCTGGAAATCCTGTCAGTAATGTATTATAAAGCTATATGTTCCGCAAGCATTTAACTGAACAATGTCATTATGTACACTGTATTCCACTGTGTTGGCCAAGATGGATCTCTAACTCACTGTCCAACCATGAAGTACATAGCATAAAGAACATGTTATGTTGCATTCATGCATGTATATCTGTATTTACAGTCATCTAGTTGCAATGAGTAGGTGATAGTATAACCCGTAGAGTGCCTGTCACATGTCGCAGAAAAAGAATACATTGAACATCTCGTTTTCAGCAATATGCTGATTAAGTGTTAGATAGTCATTGTCTGCATGTTGCGAAGTTATGGCTTGGTTTATGTATTCATCCAGCAGTCCTTGTTCCCTTCACTTCGTCCCTACCTTTGGTTCTCTTCCTTCCCAGCTACTTCCCTCGACATACTCTTGCCCCAGCTGTTAGTTGACACAGTCTCTGATGTCCTCCAAGTCACAAGGTCTCTGATGTCCTCCAAGTCACACGGTCTCTGATGTCCTCCAAGTCACAGGGTCTCTGATGTCCTCCAAGTCACACGGTCTCTGATGTCCTCCAAGTCACACGGTCTCTGATGTCCTCCAAGTCACACGGTCTCTGATGTCCTCCAAGTCACACGGTCTCTGATGTCCTCCAAGTCACACGGTCTCTGATGTCCTCCAAGTCACACGGTCTCTGATGTCCTCCAAGTCACACGGTCTCTGATGTCCTCCAAGTCACACGGTCTCTGATGTCCTCCAAGTCACACGGTCTCTGATGTCCTCCAAGTCACACAGTCTCTCCCTCGTAACACCCACATCTTGCAAATTGTATTTAGTGTATTACGTAGTTTGAACTATTATGTAGAAATACTTGATTGAAATTCATAATTGTTTACATTTTGTTTTGCGTAGTTCACTTACATTTATTTTAACAAAATGGAACGCAGTTTGTCTCTTTAAATAATTGTGCAAGTGGCCTGTTTTTAAAGATAACATTTGTGGGTTCAACCCTTGATGGCAAAAGTAATCAATTTTCAGCAAATATATCTATTTTACTGTACTTAGCTAGTTTTGTGTCTTCGCATCATGCACGCATTTAGTGTTCACCATCATAGACAGCGATCGTGTGCGCATGTTAGTAAACATGTTGTGCCTGGTACTGTAGTTGTGTGTTGCCTGTATGCTGAAATAGTCACCACTGTATAGCATGATCACGCATCTGCATCTGTTTGTTGGCTGTACTCACTGGCAAATAACTCGGTTGACTGTCAGGTAAGCACATTTTTAGAATCCAAACATAAACAGTACTGTATTAAAAAAATTCTGGTTCTTGGAAATGCAAGAGCTCAGAATGTGTTCTTTAGTGTAGGGCCAAGTATCTAGTTCTGCTATCAGGTAGCTTGGAGATCTTTGTTTTCTAATTCTCTAATTGAGGTGCCATATTCGTTCTTTTTAGCATACATGTCCTAATTAGCATACACTCCCTTTCCAGCAGTGTCTTAGTTATAGTATGTAGTATGTTACTGAACTACGCTGGAATGTATAGCACCACTGTCATGCACATCGTTTGTCTTCTGCTGTCCACTGCTAACTTATCTCTCCAATGAGAAGTAGTTTTAAATGTGTGGTAACCATAAATAATTAACAAAAATGTTTATTTAAAAACTGAAATGAACGATCTAGTGGCATTGCATAGCGGAGTACAGTAGAGACAATAAAAATACACATCATTTCCACCATGTGGCGCCACCATTTTGTAATTTTCACACTGGTTTGTGAAACAGAATTTTTGTAACCTTAAAAATATTTTGTAAGTGTACTATAGGCTAAAGAGAATGAATACGGTACTTGTTTTGTGGTAACATTGTCCTACACATCCTGTTTCATATTTCTGTGTACATTTGTAATTACAGCCCATGTCCAAATTTACAACATTCCATAAACACAAGATTACAGTTTCCGATTAAATTTGATTTCTTAGACTAATTTTGCAAAAAAAATCTATAATTCTAGTATCGATTATGACATGCTAGGTCAAAGGTCACGTGTACAAATTATTCATTTCAAAGAAATCATCAGAGAAACCACTTAGTTATTGGTGACCGGGTGCAGTCAAAAGTTTGGTAGAAAAGGGAAAAGTGACATGTTTCTGTGTCCTGTCAAATAGGGATATTCACAGTTACACAAGTCATGCTGTTATTCATCTCATTACGTGTAACTTAGATATTCACTCGCTACAAATTTGATCTTACACCTGCACACCAGACTCTCGATCATGCAAAATTTTGAGGTCATGGGTTTAAAATATATACATTAAATGGTTTTGTTCTGACCATTTGTGGATGACATAACAATGAAGTGACAAGAAATAGGCTGCAGTGAGTACAGCAGGCAAGGAGATGCTGTGTGTTGTGTCGTCTGCATGCCATGTTTTACCCGCATGTTTCTGCTTCTTCCTGCTCAGATTTCCCCAAAAGCCTTGAGGCTGAGACGAAATCATTGACGCACTCGCCCAAGAAGTCGAAGCCGTCACTGGTCGGGCACAATGCCGCGCATCTCAACAGTCATGTCAGTGACATTGTCGCGCTCCTCACCAACACTCACTGTAACAATGTAGTGCTGTCACCTCAACTTGGTGTCGTGTCAAAACCTCGACAGTCTGACCCGCCTGGCAGCCAGCCCTGCGCAGGCAGACCTAAGGCAGGGTGTACAGTTACTGGTGATTCCATGACTAACGTAGCTAACCAGACACTAGCAGCAGGGAATACTTCCCATCGTAACTCTCCCGCTTCTGGCAGTATTAACTTCCCTGACACTATTGGGCAGACGAAGGAGTTCCACTTGTCCCAGTCCTGCTGTCTCAAGGTGTCTATTCAGAATGACACCAGGCCACCAGAGGGAGGCACCGGGGCTGGGAAAATCGGGGACGAGACTATAGAAAGCACAGACTTGGCAGGAGAAAGCGATACAGAGGACGTAAATGCATGTGACATAGTTGGAATTGCATCGCCGCCACATGAAATCGTGACCGCTTTTGAAATCCCAGAGATTCCCACAGCCTCCTTCATTGGGAGCGCTGGTAACATACCCCACCCCCCGCTGACGCAACTGTTGACAGACGCAGTGCGTCAGAAAGCAGTGTCGTTCCTTAAAGACATCACACCCCAGTTGTTTTCCCCCATTCTCGCCGCCAAAGGCCTCGACCCATTCAACCGTGTCCTGTTCGAAGGTGCCACTGTGTATGTAGGTAACGCTATTGATGACATCACTGTGACCTTCACCCGTGACAGCGGCGACCTTGCTGAAGAGCTTGGCGACAAGCTCGAGAAAGACGAAATGTTGGAACAGTGTCTCTTCGAAGCAATGCATAGGTGAGTGGTATATCAGTGCTGCCATCCAGTGATTTATTTTTATTTCTTAATGTCCAGTTGGTGGAAATTATCCATTTGATTAAGTATTTTCTGTCTCAGAAAGTATGTGTTTTACATGCAAAAGGTAGCCATATCTGATTTGGTTACCAGTAGTGATTCTTTAAATTATTATTAACTACTAAAAACGCCCATCCTTCGAAAGGGATGACTTGCTAGTTTGAAAGAAGTTCTAGGAGTTAGATCAGAAACAAAGCAATCAAGTCATTGGTTCAATCTTATATGCTAGAAGACACCATATAAACACAGAACCTTGGGGATGGTGTCACAAAGTACACCTTTGTGTTACACACCAGAGTGTTACCTCACTGTGTGTTACCCCTTCCTGTGGTGCCCCTCCCTGTGATATCCCTCTCTGTATTACCCCTCCCTTTGTTACCCCTCTCTATATTATTCTCCCTGTGTTACCCCTCTGTGTGTACTCCTCCCTGTGTTACCCCTCTCGTGTGTTACCCCACCCTATGTTACCCCTCCCGGCTCTTGTGTGTTACCCCACCCTGTGTTACCTCTCCTGGTGTTACCCCTCCCTGTGTTACCCCTCTGTGTACCCCTCCCTGTGTTACCCCTCCCTTTGTTACCTTTCCCCGTGTTGCCCCTCCTCATGTTACCCCTCCCCGTGTTCCCCCTCCCCATGCTACCCCTCCCTGTGTTACACCTCCCTGTGTTACCCCTCTCTGTGTATCTCTCCCTGTGTTACCCCTCCATGTGTTACCCTCTCTGTGTACCCCTCTGTCTGCCAGATACGAGAGTGATGAGAGTGAGCCGGAAACGGAGGCTGAGATGGAGATGACAGACCTGTGGCACATCAGTCTGCACTACCTCCTGCCCATCATTGACTGGCTGCAGCTGCACGACCGCGAGGTCATGGAGGATGAGGGGAGGGAGGAGGGCAAAGAGAACACCGCCCCCAGCCCAGGTGAGTGGAGGACGAGGGGAGGGAGGAGAGCAAGGAGAACACCGCCTCCAGCCCAGGTGAGTGGAGGACGAGGGGTGGGAGGAGAGCAAGGAGAACACCGCCTCCAGCCCAGGTGAGTCTGGGAGAGAGGGTGGGAGGAGGGCAAGGAGAACACCGCCCCCAGTCCAGGTGAGTGGAGGGAGAGGGAGGGAGGAGGGCAAGGAGAACATCGCCCCCAGCCCAGGTGAGTGGAGGACGAGGGGAGGGAGGAGAGCAAGGAGAACACCGCCCCCAGCCCAGGTAAGTGGAGGACGAGGGAGGGAGGAGGGCAAGGAGAACACCAGCCCAGGTGAGTGGAGGGAGGGGGAGGGAGGAGGGCAAGAAGAACACCGCCCCCATTCCAGGTGAGGGGAGGGAGGAGGGCAAGGAGAACACCGCCTCCAGCCCAGGTGAGTGGAGGGAGAGAGAGGGAGGAGGTGTATCCAATTCTGTTAGTCCATTCCATTGAATAGACCCCTTGTGGCCTGATTCCAGAGAGCAGTCAAAGACCAGAGACATCAACAGCTACAGCAGCTTCTGCTGAAGCCACGGCAGCTGTGACAGCAACAACAGCAGCGACAATGGAAGCATCTGTGTTCAGTCCATCAGTCACTTCCTCGACAGCAGTGACCACTCCGATGGCCATGGTCATCATGCCCACACTGCCCGCCAGACACAACCAGGTAATGCCATCAGTGAGCAAGTGCCCGGTGTCGTCGCCTGGTGCCCCGTGTGGGGCTGCAGTCGCCGAGAGTGTGTGTGTGTGCGGGGGTCAGTCTGACACTGCCACCAGCGTGTCTGTGAGTGTTGTGCATTGTCCACTCTCACCGCTTTCTGTCTTGTCCACCTGTAGCAGTGATGTGTGTCTAGTCGCCGTTGAGATCACTCCCGCCAAACCTCGGCCCAGTCCTGCCAGCGACAGTGCTGAGAATGTCGCATCGGAAGATGCAGTGTTGGTGAAACAGGAAAACTTTCCCGCAGGGGAGAGTGCCTCAGAGGATCACTCAAACGACGAGTGTTACATTGTCGATGATATTACCACGGCGATCACGTCTAGCTGCAGCAACAGCCCTGAGATCGTCATCGTTGAGTCAGACTTTTTCGTTGACTCACATCCCATTCGCCAGATCCAGCCGGAGAAGGCGAGAGACGTGAGTGACACGGTGCTCAGCTCACCATCTGACTCCGATCTAGAGCTGTTGCAACGAGACTTTGAAGCCGATGTTTTACCTTCCGGCAGTCATCTGATTCCTCTTCTCTTGTTGGACGCTGTGTCTGATGCGTCAGACACTGCCATGTCAGCATCACCAACCAGCAGCCGCTCCAAGCAGTTGTCTCACAGCAAAGCAACCAAGAGAAAACAGCCAGTAGAGCCTGAGGCATGTTGGATGAAGGTAGGCCACAGGTTTGCTCCACCCATAGTCATCTCACCGTCAACACAGAGTCTAGATGTCAGTTCATCGAGAGACGTGTCCATTGAACTGACTGTAGGGGGCGCCAGTAAGAGGCGCATCATTGAAGTGACGCCCACAGGAGAAGGAAGTGGACAGCCTTTGAAGAAGGCATGCTTAGATAAAGCCTTGACCATGACCGTGGGTGATGGCAGAGGGCCTACAAGTTCAGACGTGCCCAGCAGTGGAGCGAGGAGCGTTGTGCTGGTCCCTCAGGAGACCGTTACATTGGGCGAGAACACGGCAATGGCATCGAGTCCACAGGCCACCAGGCGGCTACAAAAGAAGGCGAGGTCATTCGAGTCGCCGCGCTCGAATGCGTCCAACTACACGGACACGGACCTGCGGTCAGTGATTGTGAACCTGCGCAACGAGAAGGTGACGAAGACAGGCCAGCGCAGAATTGGTGGCAAGAACCGCATGGAAGGAGACAGCTGGAAGGTCCCGGGAGATGGGAAGACCAGAACTGCGTCTAGGAGGGGGCGGTCTGACAGCGAGTCGTCCAGTCGGGGGGGCGTGGAGGACAGGGGTGGGGACAGAAAGGACGGAGGTGACGTAAGGAATCGACTCCAGAACAAGAACAGTCGATGGGACAGTGAGTCTGCCAGCAGGTACAGCAATGGCTCGAGGTACACCGGCCGCACCAAGGTGGGCAGGGTGTCCAGCACCAGGAGAGGTCAAGATGTCAGGTCAAGGCTGACCGTTGTGGACACTGAGGACAGTCACAGCCAAGGTGGAAGTCACAAGGTCTGTAGGCAGTTGTGTTTGACGGTGCAGCGGGCCACGGTGGTGGGTTACTTGGGCTGCAATATGTGGCTACTATATGGCCCACCACTGTATGGCCCACTGTGGCCACTATATGGCCCACCACTATATGGCCCACTGTGGCCACTATATGGCCCACCACTACAGAGCCCACTGTGACCACTATATAGCCCACCACTAAACAACCTACTGTGGCCACTATATGGCCCACTACTGTATGGCCCACTGTGGCCACTATATGGCCCACCAATATACAGTCCAATGTTGCCACTGTATGGCCCATCATTACACAGCCACTGGCCACTATATGGCCCACCACTGTACGGCCCACTGTGGCCACTTTGGCCCACCACTACACAGCCCACTGTGGCCACTATATGGCCCATCACTACACAGCCCACTGACCTCTATATGGCCAACCACTGTATGGCCCACTGTGGCCACTATATGGCACACCACTACACAGCCCACTGTGGCCACTATGTGGCCCACCACTGTACGGCCCACTGTGGCCACTATGTGACCCACCACTACACAGCCCACTGTGGCCACTATATGGCCTACCACTAAACATCCCACTGTGGCCACTATATGGCCCACCACTACAGAGCCCACTGTGGTCACTATATGGCCCACCACTACACAACCTACTGTGGCCGCTATATGGCCCACTACTGTATGGCCCACTGTGGCCACTATATGGCCCACCAATATACAGCCCAATGTGGCTACTGTATGGCCCATCATTACACAGCCCATTGGCCACTATATGGCCCACCACTGTACGGGCCACTTTGGTCCACCACTACACAGCCCACTGTGGCCAATATATGGCCCATCACTACACAGCCCACTGGCCACTATATGGCCCAACACTATATGGCCCACTGTGGCCACTATATGGCACACCACTACATAGCCCACTGTGGCCACTATGTGGTCCACCACTGTATGGCCCACTGTGGCCACTATGTGGCCCATCACTATGTGACCCGATATGGCCACTATACGGCCTGCTGCACCCGTCTTGGATCCTACAACTAACAGTGTTTATAGTTCCGATTAACCTTGTTCTCGTTGTTGTTGTACTACCATCATTAACCCTTTGTTGACACCATCAGCTTTGTTTACTAATACACTATTGTTGATTGTTTCCGAGCATGTTGCATCTTGCATGTCTCAATTATTGTAAAATCTATGAATACCAGTCTGGTGATCATGTGACCTACTTCAAAGTTCCAGTATAGATGACACAGTCCCACTGTCCTACAAGTGTAGATGACACAGTCCCACTGTCCTACAAGTGTAGATGACACAGTCCCACTGTCCTACAAGTGTAGATGACACAGTCCCACTGTACTACAAGTGTAGATGACACAGTCCCACTGTCCTACAAGTGTAGATGACACAGTCCCACTGTACTACAAGTGTAGATGACACAGTCCCACTGTACTACAAGTGTAGATGACACAGTCCCACTGTCCTACAAGTGTAGATGACACAGTCCCACTGTCATACAAGTGTAGATGACACAGTTCCACTGTACTACAAGTGTAGATGACACAGTCCCACTGTACTACAAGTGTAGATGACACAGTCCCACTGTACTACAAGTGTAGATGACACAGTCCCACTGTCCTACAAGTGTAGATGACACAGTCCCACTGTCCTACAAGTGTAGATGACACAGTCCCACTGTCCTACAAGTGTAGATGACACAGTCCCACTGTCCTACAAGTGTAGATGACACAGTCCCACTGTACTACAAGTGTAGATGACACAGTCCCACTGTACTACAAGTGTAGATGACACAGTCCCACTGTACTACAAGTGTAGATGACACAGTCCTACTGTCCTACAAGTGTAGATGGCACAGTCCCACTGTACTACAAGTGTAGATGACACAGTCCCACTGTACTACAAGTGTAGATGACACAGTCCCACTGTACTACAAGTGTAGATGACACAGTCCTACTGTCCTACAAGTGTAGATGACACAGTCCCACTGTACTACAAGTGTAGATGACACAGTCCCACTGTACTACAAGTGTAGATGACACAGTCCCACTGTCCTACAAGTGTAGATGACACAGTCCCACTGTACTACAAGTGTAGATGACACAGTCCCACTGTACTACAAGTGTAGATGACACAGTCCCACTGTCCTACAAGTGTAGATGACACAGTCCCACTGTCATACAAGTGTAGATGACACAGTCCCACTGTACTACAAGTGTAGATGACACAGTCCCACTGTACTACAAGTGTAGATGACACAGTCCCACTGTACTACAAGTGTAGATGACACAGTCCCACTGTCCTACAAGTGTAGATGACACAGTCCCACTGTCCTACAAGTGTAGATGACACAGTCCCACTGTCCTACAAGTGTAGATGACACAGTCCCACTGTCCTACAAGTGTAGATGACACAGTCCCACTGTACTACAAGTGTAGATGACACAGTCCCACTGTACTACAAGTGTAGATGACACAGTCCTACTGTCCTACAAGTGTAGATGACACAGTCCCACTGTACTACAAGTGTAGATGACACAGTCCCACTGTACTACAAGTGTAGATGACACAGTCCCACTGTACTACAAGTGTAGATGACACAGTCCCACTGTCCTACAAGTGTAGATGACACAGTCCCACTGTACTACAAGTGTAGATGACACAGTCCCACTGTACTACAAGTGTAGTCAACTTTGTTGTATCGTAAACCGCTCTGTCAGCTGGCTGGACAGTGGCTGTATAAGATCAATCAAACATATATATATATATATACATATATATATATATATGTATAGATATATTATTTTTTGTACCGTTACATGGCAGTACCAATGACAGGTAACCATAGCCTACATATTATTATATATATATATTATTATTATTAGTTGATAATTACGAGATTACACTTTACATGTGTTCATAGTCTTTCCGTCTACACGTGTCGCCAGTGCAGACTGCTTTTCAAAATGTTTTTACTAATTCATGATGTAGTTAAAATCTGTTAAGATAGCGCAACAGTTAATCACTGCATGTTTACAGCAAAACATATTGTATGATCATCATGTAAATAATGTACGTGTTAAAATTATATTTATCATTGACCCTGATATATACCAATTGTTTACCCCTGATTACTGCATTTGCTGGCATTTATATTTTGCATTTGTGTAAAAGTAATCACGAACCTTGATTCTAAAATCCCCATACTATGCAAGATGTGTTAATACTTCAATTTAATTTTAAAATATATAATTCAAGTATAGATAAATTAATCTGGTAACAACTTACACAGTGATAAAAATTTATACTTTTAATAGATCATCATTCATCTTGTTGCATGTCACTTTCAATGTAGAGTGTATTACAGTATAGTGCCTGCAGATTTAAGATAACTCAGGGTATCAGTGTTTATCGTTAAAGGACAGAAATTAGGATTATGATGATATTTAGATGTTGTTTAGCTGCTGCTCTCACTCAGCATAGTCTGCAGACGTTTAGGCTGTAGAAGTGTGTAATGTTGGTGTTTGTGTGCCAGAGTGCTGCGGCCGGGGGCAAGTCTACTACATCGAGCGGGGTGTCTACCTCAGACCGCTTCCACCCGTACCGCCGACCCTCCCGCCAGTCCCTCGCCATTAAGGAGAGACTCGCCTCCTACAGTGACGCCAGGTAATGTCACCTCCTACATTGACGCCAGGTAATGTCACCTCCTACATTGACGCCAGGTAATGTCACCTCCTACATTGACGCCAGGTAATGTCACCTCCTACATTGACGCCAGGTAATGTCACCTCCTACAGTGACGCCAGGTAATGTCACCTCCTACAGTGACGCCAGGTAATGTCATCTCCTACATTGACCCCAGGTAATGTCACCTCCTACAGTGACGCCAGGTAATGTCACCTCCTAAAGTGACGCCAGGTAATGTCACCTCCTACATTGACGCCAGGTAATGTCACCTACATTGACGCCAGGTAATGTCACCTCCTACATTGACGCCAGGTAATGTCACCTCCTACAGTGACGCCAGGTAATGTCCCCTCCTACAGTGACGCCAGGTAATGTCACCTCCTACATTGACGCCAGGTAATGTCACCTCCTACATTGACGAGTGGTCAGTGCTGCTACAAGACATGGGAAGACATCTACAGGTAAATAAGACGAGTGGTCAGTGCTGCTACAAGACATGGGAAGACATCTACAGGTAAATAAGACGAGTGGTCAGTGCTGCTACAAGACATGGGAAGACATCTAACAGGTAAATAAGACGAGTGGTCAGTGCTGCTACAAGACATGGGAAGACATCTACAGGTGAGTAAGACGAGTGGTCAGTGCTGCTACAAGACATGGGAAGACATCTACAGGTGAGTAAGACGAGTGGTCAGTGCTGCTACAAGACATGGGAAGACATCTACAGGTAAATAAGACGAGTGGTCAGTGCTGCTACAAGACATGGGAAGACATCTACAGGTGAGTAAGATGAGTGGTCAGTGCTGCTACAAGACATGGGAAGACATCTACAGGTAAATAAGACGAGTGGTCAGTGCTGCTACAAGACATGGGAAGACATCTACAGGTGAGTAAGATTAGTGGTCAGTGCTGCTACAAGACATGGGAAGACATCTACAGGTGAGTAAGACGAGTGGTCAGTGCTGCTACAAGACATGGGAAGACATCTACAGGTGAGTAAGACGAGTGGTCAGTGCTGCTACAAGACATGGGAAGACATATACTGGTGAGCAAGACGAGTGGTCAGTGCTGCTACAAGACATGGGAAGACATATACTGGTGAGTAAGAGGAGTGGTCAGTGCTGCTACAAGACATGGGAAGACATATACTGGTGAGTAAGAGGAGTGGTCAGTGCTGCTACAAGACATGGGAAGACATATACTGGTGAGTAAGACGAGTGGTCAGTGCTGCTACAAGACATGGGAAGACATATACTGGTGAGTAAGACGAGTGGTCAGTGCTGCTACAAAAGTGTCTATTGTCCTACAATTGCATCATAGATAGGCTGCTGAATGTTATATTTATGTTAGTCTGGCTAATTATGTTCCCTGTACCCTTGTCCTGACTGTCCTCTGTGTCCTTGCCCTATGTGTATCATATGGCCTTTTCATGTGTGTCTTTGTCCTGACTACCCTGCATGTCCTTGTTTTATATGTCTGGTGTCCTTGTCCTGACTGCTCTGTGTATCTTTGTCCTGACTGTCCTACTTGTCCTGACTGTCCAGGGATCTGGAGGAGTTGATGAGCTGTCTGACGAGCCCCTGCTACAGAGGTCGACGCAAGCAGCTGGTTCGCTTTGCCCCCCTCCTTGACCTGTTCGCACGCCCCCAGCTCTTCAGTGCAGGGCGCTTTGACACCTACAACTACTGCCCCAACATGCTGGACACTTCGAGGGATGTTGCGGCCACTGACGACAGGTACAACCGTCACTTGTCTCCATGTCCGTCACATGTCTCCATGTCCATTATCAGGTTGTCACCCTGGCGGTGTATTATTTCTACAGTGGATGAGGATGAAATCAAACTGGATTCTGTAATCAGATAACATTTTAATTGTGTTCCTAGACAAACGTTTAGAGGATTTTTAGCATAGACCAGTAACAGCGAATGGCTGAATGTGTGAAGGTTTCACCACCAAAGTAGAATGGGCCGGTTTGTTTTTAGCTCATGTGAAACATGGGAATACTGCTATGAGTTTGTCCAGTATTATGGAACTAAAGGTGGAACTGGGAACAGGTTTATAACTGTTGTGATCTGTTTTAAGTAGAGATGTGTTAAGGAATGGGTTGACATGCATATCCATATATATAAACAAACAGAATCAGTTACGTTCAGTACAGAATCAACACCTGTCTGGTGTAGTAGCATACATATAGACAAACAGAATCGGCTAAGTTCAGAACAGAATGAACACTTGACTGTCTAGTGCAGTAGCATACATAATTTATAAACAAACATAATCAACTAAATTCAATACAAAATTCAGACCTGACTGTCTAGGGCAGTAGCATACATATAGACAAACAGAATCAGCTAAGTTCAGTACAGAATCATCGTCTGACTATCTAAGTAAGACAGTGAATTGGTTTCGTTGCAGGGAGGTGGAGATGAGAGACGTTCCATACAAGGCGGAGGAGATTCCTGACTACAACGAGCGCAAGGTGAAAGCCAATATACTCGACGAGCACATCAGTTTGAGTGTCCCGTGTAACGATCAACAGGTGGCAGCACTGAATACTGAGCAGCAGTTCTACCCGTACGAGTTGGCAGGAAACACGGTGGGTAGAGTGTCATCTATAGCAGTTCTGTGAAGGCTTATGAAGGCAGAGTTGATGGTCACAGGGTAACAAGAGGCTTCATGTCTGGTATTGATTTAGCGTGCTTTCCAAGGTGGATTTATAATATTCTACACGGACACATACATTATACTTTGTTCCAGTGTATCTGCATTGTTTCTGAAGTGTTTGAAAGTTCAGTGAATTTTTAAAGTAGTATGTTTAAGTGATGTTATTTATTTGCGCCTTCATTGAAAAACGTGGTGCATGTGCTTCTATGCGATGTATGACAATTATCTGCTAATGTTTCCATGTGTGTGCACATCCCATGTTGCATTTCCCAGTGGTGCTTGAATGGGTGCTGCGTTTTCTGTTTCGTGTAGGTTGAGGTGCAGTCTGGGAAACTAGGTGGCATCACTGATGGTAATACAAAGAGTCGATGGGACAGCCGCGTACTGGTGCATGGCACTCGTAGCACTACTAGCACTAGTAACCTACCTAGGCATGCTTTGCTTTCCTCTTACACCTAGTAGTTATGTGTGTGTGTGTGTCACATCCATGTGCCTCATACTCAGTGGTGACTGAATTACTTTAATTTTGTACTTGAGTAGAAGTCAAAGTAATTCACCTCAGAACTACTTGAGCAGAAGTCAAAGTACCTTCTAAAAAAACCTACTTGAGTAAAAAGTAAAACAACTTTTCAAAAGTATTTGAAGTAAAAGTAGAACAGAAAGATTTTCTGTCAGGTAAGATGGCCTAACCAACATACAAACATACATGACAGCACCAGCAAATAAAAATGAAGGCAGTGTGAAAATAATTACTGTTATGTCCAACGTATCTGACTTATGTATGTGAATAATGTTCTATAGAAATCTCTATTTTGTTTTCGCTAATTCGATGGCGGGTCATGGAAATGTGTTCCCATATCTGCAACAAGGGGTGCTACAACCATGCTGCGTCTAGGGCTAGAATGCCGTCAAAGCTACAGTCAGTGTGTAGGCCGTCTGGTTTATACGCAGTTTATGAAGCTTATTAAGTTTCCAGCCAACATCAATGTGTATTATATTTAAATGTCGTACATGTCATACACTGGTGAATGTTAAACTGAATACATTTCATGAATGTTGTACAGTTCTAAAATAGATTAGGGACCAACTGACCACGGTGAACTGAACGATTATATGATACCGCAGTCGCAGACATTATATAATGAGATCTAAAATAATAATAGTACGCAGGCACTCAGCAGCCGAACATGAGTTAACAAACGCAGTGCTAAGATTGACTAGATTTAAAACTGTAATGAATACGCTCAGAATTGGCTTAACTTAGTTTTTCGATCAACATCAAAATACCAATTTAGAGTGCACATTTACTGTGCCGAATAACATTGCAATTCACTGTTTCATATGCAGTTGACAAATTCATATTTTGGTGCACCAGTAGTTTTGCGTTTATCGCAGCGAAAAGCTAATAGTTGCGATGCAATGTTAGCATACTGATCTTCCCTACTATGCTGCAGTAAAACATATCCAATTCTTAAAGAAGGTGTGAATTTCAATTGCACTTTACAAATCACCAAAGCCAGGCAAACCCCCCTCCCGGAAGGTGCCGTTTTGCAGAAGCCAAGACTGGTAGAATGGAACCATGATCCGATTGATGTCTATGGGAGACTAACACTTGCTCCACATTTACTGTGTCTAAAGTTAATTGACCATAGTCACACAAAACAAGTGACAATTATTACCAAGTTAACATAGTTTGCCATAATGCCAATTTTTTTGTAAATAAATCCATTTTATGAAATGTCGTTGGCAGACGGAAAGCCACCAGGCGACATTGTTAAGATAAAATAAAATGAAAATGTAACGAAAATATATAGCAAAGTAAATGAAAGTAACGAAGTAAAAAGTAGCATTACCATAGGTAAAACTACTTTGTTACAAATAAAAGTAGTTAGTAGAAATTGTACTTTGTTACTGTTAGTTACTAGAAAAAACTACTCAAGTAGAGTAACGAAGTAGTTTTACTTCGTTACATGACACCACTGCTCATACTTATGTATGAGCTTGCATGCATGTATGTTTGTGCATGTGTGTCATGTCCTTGTGCAGTCGTGCTTCTGGGAACACGTGCCTCTTGCTTATATGTGTGTTATGTTTATGCGTGTACTTAATCGCTGGAATGCCTTCTCGCTGCATGTAGCATGTCGCCGTAACTAAACACAGGCCGCAACAACCTTAACAATCTTAGTGAGGGGTGTGGCATGGCTCTCAAACTCCCAGGTGCTACCTTTTTGGGGCCAACCTTCCACATGTTTTGGGGCCAACCTCCTACCTGTTTTGGGGCCAACCTTCCACATGTTTTGGGCCCAACCTTCCACATGTTTTGGGGCCAACCTCCCACATGTTTTGGGGCCAACCTCCCACATGTTTTGGGGCCAACCTTCCACATGTTTTGGGCCCAACCTTCCACATGTTTTGGGGCCAACCTCCTACCTGTTTTGGGGCCAACCTTCCACATGTTTTGGGGCCAACCTTCCACATGTTTTGGGGCCAACCTCCCACATGTTTTGGGGCCAACCTCCCACATGTTTTGAGGCCAACTTCCCACATGTTTTGAGGCCAATCTTTAACTAATTCTTACAACCAACGTCTCGCATTGTGCCACACCCCGTCGTAGTGTGGTTTCACACCAGCATGAATTCAACAAGAGTTCCATCTTTAATGCACTGACATTTGCATGCACTGGGGTATTCTGCAGACATACACGGTGTTATTTCTGTTTGCTTGGTTGAATATTGATTGTCTATTGTTATACCTCTTTGACTACAACAGTCATGATTGCATTCACCTGTAGGTCTACAACTAAACAAGCTGTGACAAAATACTCGCTATACCTCGGTTTGGTGTCTCAGACTGTATTAATATGAATTTATATCAGAAAACTTCAAACATCTTGTAATGCCCAGTTATAAATATATAATATTGATGTAGTACTTTTGCATGTATACAACTAACAGTGGCTAATTTTTACACCTTTTTATACTTGAACTGCTTCGTTTGCCTGTGAACTCTTCTGGTAGATACTTGCTCGTTAACATGTAACTTACATTAATGCACTATATTTTTATATTTTACTTGTGTAAGGTTGATTTGTTAGCATCTGACTTGTTTGCTGGCATTATTGGTTGGTTTAATGGTACAGGTGTGTTTGTTATTCCACCGGTTGTTTACTGGCGGTATTGGTTGGTTTAATGGTACAGGTGTGTTTGTTATTACACCGGTTGTTTACTGGCAGTATTGGTTGGTGTGCTTCATTGATATACTATAGTTCTTTTCTTTATTTGATCCTTTGGTGTAGGCAAAAACTTATAAAATGTCATAATATTACATCAGTTCAGCAATCTGTGGAAATAATGTTTCTGTTAATTTTCCTAGAATATAACGTTAGCAGAGTTGGCTGGCAACACGAAAATCCTTAATATTTCTTAGATATCTTCCATGATAATTTTCACCCTCAGTCTCACTCAGAATCGATTTCCTATGTATCTACAAATAAGCAATATTAAAATATCCATTGTCATCCAATTTGAGTTTAGGATGAGATTCAGAAGTGCAAACGCTAAATGAATGTGTTTGGGTGCATTGCGTGTAACACATGACCCAGTTGGATGATATTTCGTCATGCTCGGTTGATTTCGTTGCAGGACCGGTGGCAACCACATGCACAACAATGGCGAATGTGGCGCACGCTAGGAGGTCAACCCCACCGACGAGATTGTAGGTGTACTGCTCAATGAACACTGTGTGATAGGTGGTCGTCCGCCGCTTTCTATGCCAGCACGTTGCACGCATGCACACGCTAGACGCACTCTACTGGGTAGCGGTGCAACGGTGTCGTCTCGCCTAGCTGCTAACATCTCTGCGCTGTTGCCTTCAGGCGTACTTTGTGTGACGTTGTTCGAGTACGCGGTGTTGTGGAACCTCCAGCCAGTCGAGTAACACTTCTGCGCTGCCGGGTTGTGGTGTGTGGCATCCTGCCTCGCCGAAAGTTGATGTATCACGTGCATGGGCTCGGTTCTCCCAGTCAGTTTTGTTTGTTTTCCCAGCCGCTGGTTGTAGCGTAACCAGGGGCTGGCTCTGAGAACCACGTTGTTCACCATGACTGAGATTGGCCGCTTGTCCTCATGACTAGCTCCACCATTCAATACGTCGTTTTCTTACATTCTAACCAATTGTTTGGTCCGTCGATGTTGTTTTGTCAGTTCTTGAGTTGCACCAATCTGTTTCTGTCCAAGACTTTGCACCTTGTGGAATTCTGCGGCAACTAATAATTTGTGTTAGTATAATGATAATTTTTATTTATAAAGCACCATGTAAAAGCACCATTTTAATCCATCTGAAAACCTTTTTTGGAGTTTGTATCAAATTATAGTTTTGATTGACACTTTTGTCTGAAATCAGTGCCGATATATTTAGATTTTACATATACAAATTACCCATACAAAAGACAGTTCCAGACTGCAGGTATATAAGCTAACATTTCATGCAGAATTCCCATAGGTGTGAATCTTCTTAAGCATCTGTAATTTAATTTTGTCTCCCTATTAATCAGAATCCAATCAACGTATGTTACAAACCATATCTCAGTTAGATATGCTTTGAAGAAACTCAATGAATACAAGATGCATCACATGACATACTTTACGTCGCGGGCTGATTTTATGTGCTGTAGATGAAGGTGGTTGGCTGTGATTTTATCATTTGTAGGCAATGGTATACTGAGTCATACTTTGTATGAAATGCAATAAACACTATGTTCACAAATTTGTGAATGTGCTTTTCATAACAGTTAGTGTTATCATAATCATTAGGGCTGTCATTCAAAGCAGCATCCGAGAAAGCTTAGCATCACTCCCAGGCATCGTAAGCTTCAGCTGTGTTCACTCACAGATAAACCAGATAAATTACACGTTTAACATAGCTTGGAACAGTTGTAAAAAGGATGTGTGGCGTTGGGAGCAATTGTATGTAATAAATTAAAGTTAGGTCGGCTAAACATTTCTATGTGAACACGGCGTAAGAACATTTGAAACCAGTCAAGTCTGTGACATTAGCAAACTACTCTTTCTATGCCTATATGGTCATTTGAGAACTGAAATTTATTTACAGCGCAAAGGTTCATAAGAACATATTTATAAAAGATGTAATGGAACAGTAATGTGTCTTTCCTCCTAACAAATAATGCGAGTGTGCACTGCAATAATTTTGTGTTTGGGCAGAAACAACATTTAATATTGATTTTTATCTGACCTTAAGGAAAAGAAATAATATATATCCTAACTTGCTATACAGCATTTATTTAGTCTGATGAGCAGCTTAGAAACATGATGACTGTTACCCACCTGTTGTTTGCACTGTGTGTTCAGCTTAGAAACTTTATGACTGTGTTATCCACTTTTTTGCTCTGTGTGTTCTGTTTAGAACCATGATGACTGTGTTACCCACTTGTTGTTTGCACTGTGTGTCCAGCTTAGAAACATGATGACTGTGTTACCCACTTGTTGTTTGCACTGTGTGTCCGGCTTAGAAACATGATGACTGCTACCCACTTGTTGTTTGCACTGTGTGTCCAGCTTAGAAACATGATGACTGTGTTACCCACTTGTTGTTTGCACTGTGTGTCCAGCTTAGAAACATGATGACTGTGTTACCCACTTGTTGTTTGCACTGTGTGTCCAGCTTAGAAACATGATGACTGTGTTACCCACTTGTTGTTTGCACTGTGTGTCCAGCTTAGAAACATGATGACTGTGTTACCCACTTGTTGTTTGCACTGTGTGTCCAGCTTAGAAACATGATGACTGCTACCCACTTGTTGTTTACACTGTGTGTCCAGCTTGGAAACATGATGACTGTGTTACCCACCTCTTGTTTGCACTGTGTGTCCAGCTTAGAAACATGATGACTGTGTTACCCACTTGTTGTTTGCACTGTGTGTCCAGCTTAGAAACATGATGACTGTGTTACCCACTTGTTGTTTGCACTGTGTGTCCAGCTTAGAAACATGATGACTGTGTTACCCACCTCTTGTTTGCACTGTGTGTCCAGCTTAGACTTAAAGGGAGGTTGTCTCTTCATTTTTATTGTAAAATCATGTTGAGAATATATACTGTCTTCTAACATATTTACTGCACAAACAATTGTTTTAACAATGCAGAAACAACTTTTAAATTCAACAGTACATCTTTGCAAAAATCACATGAGCTGTCACTCAATTCACCGAATAGCAAGCATGGATAATTGTGGGGCATGATGACTTATTATGTTACACATGTTTCCATCTCTTCAGCAATCAAACCTGAGGTGTCAACTTTGAAAGCAGTGCATTGCTATGTAAACAAAATTGTTTCCACCGGAAACACATTTCAGCAACAAAATGGTTCATTAAAACAGATTGTGCGGCGAGTGTGTTGTAACAGAGTTGGTTTATACTGTGTAACATGATTTTACAATAGAAACAAGTGGACAGCCTCCATTTCATGTCGGATGGGTAGTTATAAATGAGAAATGCTTTCAGAGAAATACTAACTTTACAACAGAATGTAGACAACTTTCTTGGAAACATGAATGAAAAATAAGTTGCCATTCTGTTGTAGGGCTAGACTTTCTAAAAGCCTTTGTCGGTTTGGTTTCACTTACACTTGGTTCATTGTTTCGTGTACTTTGCTAACTTGCTTTGGGATGCCTTCACTTCATTTGATCTTAAGTCTTACAGCTTGTGTAAACCTGTAGTACAGTTGTTAATGTAATAATACAAGCATGTAATGTTTGTTTTGCACACGCACTCATACACACATGCAGGCAAACACACACCATACACTTATGCACAAACACACGACACACACAGTTTTAGTTATTTGACCTTTTTAATGTTGCCAGTTTAATTTATATGTTACGTCATAATCATGTTGGTAATCTACTTTTTTAATAGTTTACATTCCAATATTTTCTAGCTAACAAGTTCAGTTATTATATGTACAACATGCACAGTATTTTTATACATAGAATCTCCTTTTTTTTTTAAATTCTACATTATTAATAATGTATAATTTTTTTTCAGATAATAGTCCACATAAGCATTAAAATTATAAGTCACTTTCGTGCAGCAATGTATAGTTACAGCAGAACTTTACATGAAAGCCACCTCTGTAATACAGCCACCTCGCAATTAAGGTCACCCTAGAACAGTCCCACATTTTTACCACATACAATGAAGTATAGGAAATTAATCCCACTAATACCTTGCTATTCAGGTCATTTTTATCCAGCTCCAAAGGTGACCTTAATAGTGAGGTTGGTTCCACTGTAGATTAATGTGAATTAAAAATTACAATTATACGAAAATGTCATCTCATAGATGTACTCAGTATTACAAGTGTAATATAATGAGCATTAAAAACAAGTCGATTACGTTAACCAGGATACAGAGTTGGCAACATTTGAGAAAACAGTAGGTTCATTCAGACTGGCTGATTGTGGGGGTAGAGTCGTGTGCAAAGCACCTCCCCCCACCTTTCTCAGCAGACACCATTTTGATGAGTTTCGATTTTTGCAGAAACGGCACAACAAAAACGTTACACCCATTTAAATGTGTTACCCATATTAGTATAAATGCTATTCTTAAATGGTTCCATAGCAATAGTAGATCGATGTTGGATATTATAGGTTCACTGTTCCGATAAATGTATACAATATTTATAAAGTTTACAAAGTACACCAAAGGTGCACTTTTGTTACGTAGTTACTACGGTTCTGTAATTCTATTATTACTTAGATAAGTGTGTACACCAGGGACCGGCAACCTTTTTGAATGGAGAGCCAAACAGATGATACGGACTAAGTCGGCGGGCCACACATGTATTATTGAATGTTGATAGTTGTTAGCCTAATTCTCGTGGAAACTTACAGTTGGAATCTGAATATAAACAATGTTGTTTCTATGCAATGAAAGTTAACATACAAATTATTACCGTTTAGTTTTATCATCAAACATCAACGTCTAATTGTGACCACCAAATGGATGTCAATATTAAAAAGCACTCATGTTTCATGGTCAGTATTCGTGGCCCACAAGTGGCATATACTAGAGCGCGCGATAGTGTAGTAGTAGCACATCCGCCTGGCATGCCAGCGCTCTGAATTCGAAACTCGACCGGGCAGGCATGTATATGTTGTGTAAGAACATGGCTCTCAACATCGGGTTCTGTGTATCCAACGTGACTCACGTTAATGTCGGTCTCGTCTCAATTTGGGACGTAAAAGAACGACCGAGGACGACATGCAGCCTGGCAGTGACCAGCACAGAAAAGTCGGCTTGGCAATAACGTTCTGAAAAAGGTTGACTAGTAGAATGAGACCTTATAAGATCATAGCATTGTAACCACAATATATATATATAGGCTAGTCGGAACGTTGCCGAATGCTGGAAACAACGTCGTCTGACACTTGGTGTAGTTGCTGCGCAACCAAACAAATTAGCAATGAGCTTCGTGTGTTTGATGAGGTCATGAAACTGTTTCGTCGGCAAATGCATGTAGTAAAACTCCTACAAGTGTCATCTCTTTGGCTATAACTTTGAGAGTGACAGAGCCGCATTGTAATTTGTTAAAATTTATCCGAACAGCATCGTCGAGTTCCACATGGAACGGGTTAGAAAATAAGGCGCAACTCCTCGCTGCGAGTCCTAGGATTGGCCAGATATGAATGAATGAATGAAATGAAATTTATTAGACCAATAATTACAAATACATATTATAATAGAGTATGTACAATCAGTCAGGAGACTCCCGTTAAGGCATTTAAATGCCGCTGCCACGAGAGCCACGTAAAATTATAATTATAGTATAATAATTGTATGTTTAGTAAGTAGTTTAACTGGTAATACATGAACATGTCATCGAAAAAATTTATAATACTCGGTCAGCGTTGCGTTTCGCGGGCCGCATTGTGAACAGTTTCAATTTTAGTCCGCGTGCCGCATGAAATAGCTCTACGGACCGCATTTGGCCCGCGGTCCGCAGGTTGCTGACCCCTTGTGTACGTGTTAAGAGTTTTTACCTTAGCAGAAACTTAGTAGACACATCGTCTTTGTTGCTAAAAGGGTACGCTTTCACCGATTTGCCCCACACTACTTGGAATTAAGACCAAGCGTTGTCGTGGCGCAGCTTAGCCTAATTTCGTGCCGGAGTGGAGCTACTATTCTGTGAAAATTTGGCGGGAAATCACATTCTATATACATGTAGGGCATGTGACCGTGTAAATGCGACCAGTTGGCCACACTGTGTATGTTACAACTAACATTGCACAAAAGCGTTATATTAATGTTTGTTTAATTATATTGTGAGTTCGATAGTTTGTAATCAATTAGCCTAGATTAGTCAATCTAAATTATGTTTCGTGCTGCGTTCGCAAGGTGGCAGTGTTTCTCCTCCTAGCGGATCTTTTTGAATTTTAGGTTATAAAAATATTTGTCTCTGAAACTGTTATTATATTTACAAAAACAATGAAAAAAGCTTTTGTTCCACCACGAAAGCCTTTGCCAATTAGTTTTAGCTGTAGAAAGTAGTTCAAATATCGGTGATACTGAATTGTTCTAAGAAAACCTAAGGCTAAGCCTAAGCCTAAGGCTAAGCCTAGGCCCTAAGTCTAAGAATAACACAACGCCGGGTATTATGTTTTATTACTATGCCTATAGCTTCACGCGTTGGAAAATGGTGGTACAATAATGACATAACGAAGTATACTTTACAACTTGAGTATAATTTTATTAACGCCGTTGTCGTTGCAAGTCGTGGAACATGCTTTGAGACAACACCCGGAGTGCCCGACTGCATAATCCCACAATGCACTACAACAGGATGTATTGGTCTCGGGTGATCTGACGCTTACCTTTAGCTTAGGCGATGGTCTACAAAGATAAGCCCACTATGATTTTTGAAACCCACGAACAAACATGAAACTAAGTTAATTTATGGTTTGTAGAACATTATTTGACAATACATTAGTCGTGATTCACGTGCACGTATCGATGCTATGTGGCGCTTTCGTCAGTGTTTAACATTGCGAAAGCGAATCACCGAACTTTCTGTAGGCGTAGCAAAAACATAGCCGCGAACGTTGTCGCTATCAGTGGAATTGTCTGATATAACAACTGTTATACAGTAAGAATAATCAGCGTGACTCTTGCAAGTACTAAGGAAGCATATATTAGATTGTGTTAAACAATCTTTATATGTTCCATTAAGTCTTCGTTAATATAAAGTTCTTGTAAATTGTAATTTATTTTTTACATAATGATGTAGGCGTTTATACATAACAGTGTATATTTCCATTAAACCCGCTAGGTGGGGTAACTGTTTCGACTATGGACTAGCCCAAGGCCCACTCCAGGGAACCAAAAATTGGCTGGTTTAATGTATTGACACTTTTTTTATAAACAGTATATGTTGGAAGTTCATTCAAGTATTCGATTTATTGGGTAGGCCTATAAAAGTATTATATAAACAAGTTTTATGATTATATAATATAAACAAATATAACAAAACAGAACTTGACTACTAGACTTATGACATGGACAAGACATTGTATAAAAAGGCTTATTCAACTAAAGCCAAGACTCGCATGAGAGAATCGAAGTTAGAAAAGGTTATTCTGTGTAATTAAATAAAAAACAAATATCGGTCTCAGTTCATAATTCAAACCAAATTTTTTTATGTTGTAACCATTCTTAAAACAACCAGGGCTTTAATAGTTTATATTCCTAAGCTTCACCAGGTTAACATTAACAGATTGATAGTTCTAATGTGTATTACATTAGAATAACACTGTCCCATATTCTAACAAATATCAGTAGTGTCGCATATTAACTTACATATTTTATGATCATAAAGCCTTTGTGTATATACTCCTAAATTCCGCATATGCAGACCAGTTCATCACATCTTGAATACTGTGGTAAGCCAAATACTGGGCAATATCCCACAATAAAAGCAGTTATTACAAATGGCCTGCTTAACATTTTGAACCTGGTAAAGTGGTTGTGTGGATAATGCGTTTTAGTTTAATATCCTAACTGTTATCATACATTTTATAAACAGATACATAATAATATGTGTAATTATTCAAAGACAAACATTTTGGTGATTTTGAGAGCATTGTTTGCAAAGTTTATATCTATCTCGCATATTAGAGCGATTTGCCATATGTCGTGGTAGATCTATGCATAACTGGTCTGCATATAGAGCATCTAGGAATATTTATATATATATATTTATAATATGTTGTATAAGCAATTATTATAAATCTCAATGTGCCTACAAAGCCTAGTGATTTATTATGATTTAACAAACAGTCAATTAGTTACACAATAAGTAGAAGTTAACTAATTTAACAACCCATGTACAAACTATCACAGTTAAAGATGGCTGCCATAGATGACACCGAGACAAACAGATAACATTGTATCTTCTGATGCCTCCAGACAACATTTCCTTAGTTTCCCATTGTAAATGTTTAAAACTATAATTGCTAATTCTCACTGGCTGTTCACAAAGTTATCATGTTTGCATATTTTTATCACCCAAAATGTGTCGTAATGAATCTTGAACTGTGTTATTTATACACCCATCACCTGAGTCTATGAATATGTAACCCCAATGAACTATGTCCACAACCATTGCAAATGGTCAACAGTTGTTAAAAAAAATGTACTGAATATTAATAAATATTCAACATGTTAATAAATAGAAGTCAGTCAGATTGTATATTACCAAAAATTGGTGTTTGTTAAAACACACTTGAATGGTGAAGAACCAAGATGTTGGAGAAGATACAGTTTGTACAACAAACCAAGATTTTGTGATAAAAATGACCAGATGCACCTTTAACTGAGCAAAAAGATCAACAATATTCAGAGAATGGAGCAAGTAACAGATTGGGCACTTAATATCAATCATGTTTTGACTGGCACTGAGAAAGGAAAGTGAAGATCTGAAGATTGAGAAAAAACAATGGCAATAACAAGAGAGTCATTAAAGGGACCTACATACACTGAACAGATTAGTGGAAACCTTCTCTGCATAGACAGAGGTTTGGCCATTTGGTGGTCCAATAGCAAACTACCAGCCTGCTGAAGACTGCAGACATGGCAGCTGAAACACCACAGGGATACATTCATTATTTTCAATTTAATATATTAAAGTAGATATGTAAAAGTGTGTGGAAGATAATTAGTCACGCCAGTCGTCTAAATGTTACGCCCAACATTAAAAAAAAAAAACAGTTTCCCTTAGGACCAACAGAAGTAATTCTATACCATACCTTCCTCACATCTCTCGTCAACGGTTGATGAAAGTTCTCTTGACATTTGACGAACCGGTATATTGGTGAGCATACATGCACATGATGACTTCGTTCTGCATGTATACATTAACGTTTATTTGTAATAACTTGTTAATACATACACTGTCTCAAAAACATATCAAATACCTTCCTGTTGTGATTTTAGGGTGCACTGCTGTGGTAAGTCGGACAGGAAGACTTGGAAGAGGGTTGGGGTGGAGACAATGGTGAAATCACAGGAGAGCAGTGAGGCCAGTGAGATGTTTGGTGGAGGACGCACACCCTGGCCAGGACTCAAAACTGAAGTGGATGTCTGCCTCAGTGCTTCCAGTGAGTACCATAGCTGCTGTTTGTAGGCTTCTTGTATGCACATCTTAAATAAGTCCACAAATAATTTACTTCTTGTGGTCTATATACTAATATGCTAACTTTGGCAGTAATACCCTGCCAGGTGTCGAGATCCACTCGCCTCTTTTCAAGCTCATTCGCTTCTGTGGAAAGTTAGCCTCTCATCGCCAGCTTCAAATGTCGTCTGAAGACACATTTCTTTTGTGTTTCATATTAGTGCCAATCTACATGAACACTGCCCTCTACTAAAACCAGTTTTAATTAGTTATCGTATTCGTATAATGAGTAGTCATTATTCCTCACGTAAACTATTTTATATCAAATGTTTTACTAAATTATTTATTATTATTAATCATACAGATATATATTTATTTATTAGTATTATTTTATATAGTTATTGTGCTAGATTGATTATTATTAATATTATTTAATTTTGATGAATAACTGCTATTTATTTAATTGTTTATTTAGAAATTCTACATTAATCAATATGTATGTATTTATTAATTTTATTCTTTACCACTAATATTATTTTAAATTAATATACATATACATAATTATTGCAATTCTACCATTTTTATGTATTTTAATATGTTGTGAAGCGCCACGAACAATACTTGATGTGGTGCTATACCAAATAAAATATATTATTATTATTTATCCAACAATTGGCGATGCATATCACAAGAACAAAATGTAGTTATGAGTAATTTACTTACATGTGTTCTGCCCACTCTACTTTTTACTTATCGTGGAAAGATAGAAACAGTGAATGAATTGAGTTGTGAGTTACTCTGCAGAGGGTCGCACTGTAGCTTTGTGAGTTACCCTGTACTCTGCAGAGGGACGCACTATAGCTTTGTGAGTTACTCTGCAGAGGGCCACATTGTAGCTTTGTGAGTTACTCTGCAGAGGGCCACACTGTAGCTTTGTGAGTTACTCTGCAGAGAGCCGCACTTTAGCTTTGTGAGTTACTCTGCAGAGGGCCGCACTTTAGCTTTGTGAGTTACTCTGCAGAGGGCCGCACTGTAGCTTTGTGAGTTACTCTACAGAGGGCCGCACTGTAGCTTTATGAGTTAGTCTGCAGATGGCCGCACTGTAGCTTTGTGAGTTACTCTGCAGAGGGACGCACTGTAGCTTTGTGAGTTACTCTGCAGTGGGCCACACTGTAGCGTTGCATTCTCTTTACTTGGAAGTATCAGTTTAGCATGCCATAACTGGCTACAGCAAAAATTAAATGGTCAGTGGAAAGGAGTTAAGACCCGTTTACACGAACAGCTAGTTGTCAGATTAGTTGGCCAACTCAGTGTTGACCAACTAATCTGGCAACTTTTATGTGGGTGTTTACACATGTCTTGACACAGCTAACAACTGCGACCTTGACTTCAAATGCGACTACTTATGATTTTGAGCTCTTGGAAAAAGAAACAGAAAACAAATCGACAGGAGAGTTCCGTGTCAACGAGTTATGTGGCTTCGTTGTTTACAAAAAATTTTGTGTGTGGAAACATATTATTTGTATGCGCGTGTTAGCAAGCCATTTGACCAATAACACTGCATTTTCTTTTATGTGAAAGCTTTGGGTAATTTCCGTCCCCCAATGATGCTGCGTTTTCTCGCAACTGGTATACTACGCACTTCAATAAAAATTTCATGACAGAACAGTGGCAACTGACCTAAATTAAAGATTGGGCCAAACGGTGATGATTGACCTAAATTAAAGATTGGACCAAACGTCCAACGATTGCAAATGACTAGTCAGTGGGAATGGTACATATGTTCCAACCTGAACGACTCAGCACGACTCCACCAACATCTAGACAACTCGTGCCTAAGCCGCTGTTCACATGAACAACTAGTTGTCGGATTAGTTGGACAACACCGAGTTGGCCAACTAATCGGACAACTAGCTCGTGTAAACGGGCCTGTATTCCATGAATGGATCTAAACTAGTTATGTACCAGTACTGTTAGTTATTAATTTTAGTTTTGAGGAGGTTCCTGATCGGTGGTGTCCTAGTTGTTAAACTAATAGAGATTGCATATACATAGATCTGAATAATGAAATAATTTATGAATGAATGATATAGCTATTAAAGATCAACCTAAACAAGCCCTTTGATATGAAATGGATTCTTGTGATAGTTGGACAAATACAAGTACAAAATGATGCATACGCATACAAAAATCCAGCATTCTTTTCTTTTTTATTCAACCTGATCTGTTTAATTGTTGCATATATCTGTCCAAGATGTTGACACCTATCAGTATCATCCTCTTTGTTGCAGGGCACAGGAGAAACCCTTGCCAAGTGGACCTGCCTCAGCTGATCGATGCGCAAGTTGTAATGTCACGTGACCCACGTCTTAGCGCCAACCTGTGTAGCAGTTCCATCTATCTACGAACATGTTCCGTCGACAAAAGCTGTGACAGCTCTAAAGACAGCTTCACCAGTGAGGACTGGTCTTGTAAGGACAATAGAGAGAGGGTGGAGTTGGTGACTGAAGCAAAGATGATCAAAGTCAAGGTCCTTGTCAATCCAAAGTACATAGCGGATACGTGCAAAATTGATCTGTTTGATAGTGTGCAGAAAATTGTCTGTTCCAAAGACATGTGTTCAGGGGGAAGGAAAGTCACCACAGACACTGCTAATGATTCGTCAAAGCAGAAGAATGCCACAGCAAATGGGCACAGGGATTGCAATAGTAAAACGAAACCGATTGAAGCAGCTAAGATAACCACAGAATTCGACCTTAGAAAGAATCAGCAGCAGCACCCTACAGCTGCTTCCCTGCGAAAGTGTGGTAAAGACACACAGCAGACCGTGTCATCTGACGGGAAACAGCACACGCCAACAGTGAAACATCTAGACAAACAGAAAAAACATCACAGCAAATCTGATGTTAAAACCTCCAATCACAAGGATACATCAGGTAAAAAGATACATAGAAATAAACAGCTGGAACACAAGCTGGATGCGGCAGAGTTTGGCAGTGATGCTAATCCAAATGGTGGCAGGTCGTGTCATAAATGTCCAGTGATCAATAGTGACAAAGAACCAGGGCACATAAGTGAATTGCCAACACGTACCCTCAGGCAGCAAAGAACTGCCCAACAAGACCATTCCAAAAAACAAAGTACAGATCCTGATGAATCTGAGGGAGGCAGTAAAGGTCACAGCAATAAGACTCTACTGCCCAAGGGAAAGAAAATGCCTGTTTCTCAATGCACAGTCAACAGCCAAGAGATCTCTGTTCAGATTGACCATGCCATGGACAAAGACCTAGTATCGACCAAAAAGGTCTGTCAGAAAATATGTGTCAAACCACATCTTGACAAACAGCTACCATGTTCTAATGACAACGAGGATGTTTGCCGAGCTAACAGTGAACAGCAGGTTCACAGTGTTGGAAATAGGCCAAGTAGCCCAGAAAATATCAGATCAATCAAAACAAGCTGTGATGCTAGAGTTCAACATGAAAGAGCAATGTGCGAAAGAGGAGCTGAACATTCCAGATGCAAACGGCAGCATCCTCCAGTACCCTTGTCAACACCAGGGGACAGTAACATTTCTGGTTATACGAGGAACAAAACAACAAAAGAAGCCAGTGTCATGTCAGAAGACTATAGATCAGTTGTAATTAAAAGGAGATCAGGTTTTCATGTGAAAAAGAGGCAGAGAGCAAAGGTTTCTGTTGATGATGACAAGACTGACCAACAAGTTCGGTTAAGCTCACGAGAGGCATCTAGGGAACTGTCTCCACCAGCAGTGGATTGGCATGCCACGAATTGTGTAGACCAGAGGACTGATCGAGAGAATACAACAGTGAGGCGATGCGATCGCTGGCATGCGACTGTGGAACACCTGAATCCGCTGTCGGGGTTCGTCGAAGACTGCCTGTACAAACAGTGCAACTACTCACAGCAACGATGGACGAGTAACATCATGAAGTTTCAGCTGCGTAAAGTCCTCAATGACATGGAACGTGTGTACCAAGGCAAGGACGTATGCAGCGTCAGAGTTCTCACTCCCATCAAGCACCTATCGGTGCTGTCCCTACCTACTGAGCTCGAGGCGTCGTACATCGAATCACCGTTTGTGAGGACACTGCACCTGCAGGCGTTGCGAGAGTGGATGGCCAAGAAGCCGCTAGACATGCTGCTGCTGGGAAAGGGACAGCCACTGCGCCAGCCGTTGTGGTCACTCCCAGCCACTAGCCAGACTGACGACACCGTCACCGGTTGTTCAGTGGAGTTCTTTGGCGACATGTTCCATCTGCTGTGTGGCGGCCGGTGTGGGTCTGATGACGTGCAGGACCTGTACCCGGAGCCTTGCAGTGCCACACAAGAGACTGTTCACCAGGTCTTCAGACAGGTCAGACATTATATGGAGTTCCTGGCAAAGAAACAGTCATCAGGCGACAGGCAAGCGAGTCAAAAAAAATCTCGCTTGGTCAGCTGTCAGACGAATAAATCAACACATCACAGGACAGATGAAGGAAGAACAGATGTACATGGAAGCGGAGATGGTACAGAGGGTATTTGGGAAATACCGCTGGAGCCAGAATACGAATATATACAACACGATCCTCGAAAACGAGGCGAAAGGCTGAAGTTGAAGTCAATTGACGACAATATCAACGGCATGCTGGATGAGTTCTATGGTGATGTTGATGAATTGCTGGATGCCAACTGCTTGAGTAATCTGAGCCAGCAAAGATCACGACAAAAACTGATTGCAAATCGCCTACCAAAATCTCCTCACATCACAAAGCATCTGATGAACAAGCTGATGGCGATGAATCGCGATAAACGTTCCGCTGCATCAAGTTGTGCAAATGAGAAACCAGTGAATGGTGCCTTAGAAAACGACACAGCTGACGCAGGGAAGGATTCGGTGTTGTACTCGCCTACTCAACCGACAGGCTTCGACGACAGTGGTCTGATCCAGCCAGATGTCGAAAGTAAAGCCAAAATGACAAAGAGAAAAACAAAAGCCTGCACAGACAATAACAAATGCAAGAAACGGAGAACAAAGACAACGTCTAGTGAAGACACGCATGTTCGGGTAGACAGACGAAGCATCACGGGTAATAAACGACGGTACAGTGACGTGTTGAGTGAAGAAATCATTCACTTGAACATGGAAGAGAACACACTACCAATAGAGCAGAAACAAAATGCAACCAGTGATGCACACGGCAAGGCAGATTCTTTCATCGCCCCTCGTAAATGTGCGGATGAATCGAGAAGAAAGACCACAGATTTTGTCACAGCCTGTAGAATGTCGTGTGTGAAAAACGAGACCCACAACTCGCAGATGAGACGGTTCAGAAGACAGCTACAGTCTCGAAGAACCTGCTTCCTCGACAGTTATTTGTCGTCGTCAGGGGATGCTCTAGGCTACACGCCGGTGTCGAATTTCGACAGTAGCTTTGATCAGACATGTTCTCCCCATGAAGCCAATTGTAATCCGTACGTGCTGACGGGGCCGATGCTGCAGTACTTCCTGGAGCCGCACGAGACACGACTGACGTCTCACATCGGCAAGTTCTGTCCTTCCCCCACACAGTTCACCAGCTCGAAACTGGAGCCAGAGAACAGCTTCATGTGGTCACTCGCCTTGAATAACGTCAAGCCCAAAATCGAATCCCCCGAGAAGCCATCTGTTGTAAGTGAGGATGCACCGAACGACAACAGACATGAACCAGCAGTAGAAGTCTGCAACATACGTGAACCAACAATAGAGGACCATGACAGCATTGAACCAACAGTAGAAGACCGCGATAGCCATGACCCAGAAGTAGAAGACTGTGATTACCATGAATCAGCAGTGGGTAATGATGACAGCCATGAACCAACAATGGAAGACCATGACAGCCATGACCAAACAGTGGAGAACCACGACAGACATGAACTAGCAGTGGAGGGGCAAACACAGACTGAGAATTTTACTGATCTGGCGGCGACCCTGCTGGCCTACCATGGGGCGAGTCCCTCCAAGAAGTTGGCTCCTATTAAGCAAGGCAACCGCCTGATGCAAGCCTTCCGCCAAGCAGTAGAAGCGAAGAAGCGTGCCAAAACCAACACGAAGGCCGCAGCGCGTGTACTGATGAAACTCGATCCGGAGAAGAGGCCTTATCCAAAGGCCGCTGTAACACTGTTTAAGCCTCCCATCGCATTCACGTTGATGCAGAAATCACGCATAGCTACGATGAGAGCCGAGGTGGTGACTGCTAACATCGAACATGCAGCGCCCACGAAAGAGAAAGACGAGAACAGGTTCGTTGTAACTCTGCCGGAACTCTCGAAAATTAACAGTGTCACTCAGGAATCATTTTCCTCGATCTCGCTTCAGTTGGAAGATGCACTCACCGAAGACTTCGGCAGTCCAGCAGTAAATGGCATCGTGCACCAGGAGCCGGATATCTTGCAGCACGGACTCACTGTCCGACACCTCTCTTCACTGTCTGTGACCACAAAACGAATTTATAGAACAAATAGGTCGCGTGTCTCGAGATTCTCGTCACCTGTCACGGAAACAGCTGCATCACAACCAACATCTGGGGAGGAAACAGCTGACGGGAACGTGCTGTCAACTATATACACCTCACCAGTGTCATCACAACAGCCCGACAGTCTAACAGCACCTTATTCCGTTCACACTCCAATGCCAAGTCCGGTTTATTCATTTGCGTTGAAGAAGAAACTGAAGTGTGACACGCCGAGGAAGGAGTCAACAGTGGCGCTGTCGTTTGACATGGTTGAGGACCATGACAAGTGCAGTGACGAGCCAGAGCCGACAGATGAGGAAACTGTCAGCAAGCGGTCCATGTACCCGAGGGAGACCATTGCCTTTGATGAAGACAGCTCCTCCCGGGCGGCGTTGATGAGGCTACAGAAGCTGGGCAGGAGCAGTGGTACAGGCACGCTGGGTGACATCCCAACACCCACTGGGAAAGTCACCTCCGACTGCAATGAACGCAGTCAGAACGAATGTCAACAGCGTACTAATGCAGTAATTCAACCATCTATTGTTAGTTTGAACAACGCTGCGGCACATTTGTTAGACACGCTACAGGCTGTTAAGGAAGACATGTCAGAACCAACACTGTCTCGACCTGTTGATGAAATACGTAGAGCCGAAGAACAACCTACAAATGCATATGGTTCACCGGTAACGCACTCTGAAAGTGGTGATGACCACAGGGGTACGGGCGAGAAGTTGACCCCGACGCGAAACAAGCTGCTGCAGGCATTCCGCCAAGCGGTTGCCGCCAAGAACAAACTCTCCCCGGACTCCCCCATGAAGGCGCTGGCCAAAGAGCAACCAACCCCACAGCCAGACAGTGTAACCACTGGTGAGCCAGCGAAAAAAAAGGTGATCTTTGAGATCTCGGGCATGGCCAGTCGCAATGGTGGTAGTATCGTAAATGGTGCCCCGGAAGTAAAGCGAGAAGACGAGGCAAGCCGACAGCCGCCAAAGGATGCTCTGTCTGGAGGCGATGTCATTGGTGTGGATTGTGGGGATGTGAGTCAGAAGAGGAAGACGGACGCTTGTGAGTCGGACGACGGCGGAAGTGACAACAATGATGCACTGACGGAATGTGTGGTGAACGCAATAGTTGTGTCGCAGTGGCCACTGCCGGAGGCTGAGATGAACACATCGGAACCGTCCACATCATGTGCTGCAAATGACCAGGCCATTAACAAGTTGCTGTCTGCCACTCACCACAACATCGGTACTATTCCATTACCTTCCTTCGTTGGTCAGCCAACTGATGTATTGAATGCACTCACTCTGTCCCAAGGCCCTTCAATTGTACCCTCTCTTCCCCCAATCTCTTCAGTTGCACCCTCTCTACCCCAAGGCCATTCAATTGCACCCTCTCTTCCACCAATCTCTTCAGTTGCACCCTCCCTACATCATTGCCTTTCAATTGCACCATCCCTACCCCCAGTTCCTTCAGTTGCATCCTCTCTGCCCCCGGTCCATTCAGTTGCACCCTCTCTTCCCCCAGTCCCATCTATCGCACTCTCTCTTTCCCTGGTCCCTTCTATTGCACCCTCTCTTTCCCTGGTCCCTTCTATCACACCCTCTTTTTCCCCGGTGCCTTCAATCGCATCCTCTCTTCCTGTGGACCCTTCAACTGTACCACCACTACCCGCACCCCCACTACCACCCTTTCACACACTTGGATCTCCTCCATACCTATCGACTGCAACTCCGCTACCCCATGATCCCACCAATGCACCCCCACTGCCCCCGGACCCAATAACGCCCCCTCCTCCAGACCCGTCAACTGCACCCCCACTACCCCCACCCCCAGACCCGTCGACCGCATCCCCGCCACCGGTCGTCCCATCACCGACCGACGAAACGGCAAAGATGCCGTGGATGACGGGTGAGCCATCGGCGCTCGACCAGCTGCACCTGCAGGCGATGTCGGCCTTCCTGCAGCACGGAGGGGCGACAGTCGGCACCGACACGTCGCAGGGGGAGACGGACACAAGCGCCTACACGGACCTTCAGTACCTGCCGTACGACATCGCTGCCACCGATCAATACGCCTACTGGTGTCAGTACTACTATCACGTCAACCCCTGCATGTGGGGCTGGGGGCAGTGGGGTGGCTACTGGAGTCACTGGCAGCAGCAGCAGCAACTGATGGGTGGTTACCCCAGTGCATGGACGACGCCTCCATACCCCCAGCAGTGGACACAACCCCAGCCAACATACCCCGGACAGACGACCGGCAGCACGCGGCGGTTCCTGCTACCCACCCCGGACACCTCGCAGCCGCCTCCATGGGGCAACACGTCATCTTACCCTCCTACGGGAGTGCCGCCGCCTGGCGCCCCCGCCCTACACGGTGGCGACGCTGAAAAGGTTCATGCTATTGACATCAGGAGCCCCGTGCTGGTCAACAAAACCCGCATGTATGTGCTCAACCGGGACAGACTCGTGTGCAAGAGTATCGAGGTAAGAGCGCGTGTCATCACATAAGAGATTATCTCAGAACGTCGATGTCCGATATCAGATTAAATTACGTTTTGTGAGGGGGGTCAAAGGCAGTCTTGTTTGGCATCAGACATCGATCTTTTACGCTTCAGGCCAGTACTGTAAATATAGTTATTTCATATCAATGTTTACAAACTTTCGTCTGAGGTGGTGGGGGCTGAGGCCAGATGAAAGTGATTAAATGCAATAACTTTGAAATTCACGTTGTGGTCTGTGTTGTATTCCCCATAAGGAACAGTTTGACAGGTTGCCAACATGCTTATTATAGCGATCGTCCACTATATAGCTTTCTTAAAATGCACACTCCATAAACTGTAGAAAACCTGCATTGTGGTTGTTTTAAACGTGTATAACTGTGTTACACAAGGGCAGCATTCTTGTCTGTGTTTGGGTGTGTGGCAATAAGCCGTTATAAACTAGATGATTGCAAAACAATAGCACGAACTTGCCATAGTGAAGGTAGCACACGACAAACTATGGCAACTAGCACCACTATGGACAGTGGGCAGTGATTGTTCAATATTGATAGATACATTTTTATTTCAGATCAATTATGTACATAATAATACAGTTTATACATTATTATAAGCATACATGATGATTGATCTATGGAGACCTGCACTAAGACCTACAAGGTCGCTGACGTGCAGGCCACCATGACGAATATATAATAAATATGTCTGTATAAATATAACTTACTGATGTTATACAAAAAAATATTTAAAAAAATTAATTGAAGTACAAAAAGAGTAGTAAACAAGTAATACCATAATTTACAAATATTAATATCAATAATTATCACTATTGTCTCTAAACCCACTGACGTCATTATTGCCAGTTAAACAAAACTAGCCTAACCTACATTTACAAACATAATCTAACACACTCTAGAGTATAACTAATAACAATATTTTATATTTTGAAATGTCTACAAATATGGCCATGTGATCAGAGATTTATATAGCTAGTATACCACTCTGAGATTGTGAGTGGGTTTGGAGATTTACAATACATATGGTCTATTAGCATTGCGTTTCTTTTTGATATTCTGGTTGGTAAGGTTATATGTAGCAGATCTAATTCTGCCAATGAATCATAAAATTCTTGAAATGTATTATTTGAGTTTAACTTTAATAAATCAATATTAAAGTCTCCTGTTAGTATGATGTGTTTAGAGGAATCTCTAAGTTCCGGATTATGGGGGTGAAATCTTGCAGAAATTAATCTACTGAGGCATGATTATTGTTATCTTTTGGAGATTTATATATGTTACATATTGTAATGTCTTTACTCGAATCGTCAATAATGTTTATAAACAATCCTTCCCAGGTTGAGTAGATATTATTCGATTTGTAATTGACTAGAGAAATATTGGTTGATATGTATGTTACCAGCCCTCCTTTTCTTGAACAATTGTTAGTGTAGGATTGGGTTATCATGGTATAATTGTTTAATTTAAGATGCTCAGTGTCTGTGTGCTGCCCTATTCTTGCCTCTTGTAGGCATATGGCATTTATAAATACACCTGAATCAGCCAGAGTGTTAACTAAGATATTTAACTCATCAAATTTGGAGTTTAAAGAGTCTATGTTTAGACTTAGCACTGTTAATTTATTTTTGTTTTTAGCCAGGAAGCCCTTCAACAATGTAATATCGAGTCTGCTCTAACTGAGCTTTCATCGGTGTCCAAGTTTATAATTTTTGTGAAGTCATTTCACTGCTTGCCTGTTAACAAACGTCACCACTAATGAGTAGTGAACAGTCGATTGTAATAGTAGTTTGCAAAAATTAATAAATCAATAGTGCTACTTGTTGTACACTATGACTATGTTCGTAGAATTGCTTTTTCTATTAAGTTCTTTTATTTGACTTATGTATTGAACTTAATGTTGACAATCATCGACTATCATTCACGAATTATTAAAAATGTTCAATCAACTCCCTCAAGATAACGTGATGGCACCACCCATCAATTATGAATAAATAAATAAATTTTCCGGATATCTCCCAGATTTGTTATGAATATCTCACACTCCCAGAAAAGAATAAAATCTCCCGGAGTTCTGGCAGTTCATGCCGAGTCTGTTGCGTTGTCAGAGGTTCCTACTGTTCATGCCTTGTCTGTTGTGTTGTCAGAGGTTCCTGCTGTTCATGCCATGTCTGCTATGTTGTCAGAGGTTCCTACTGTTCATGCCATGTCTGCTATGTTGTCAGAGGTTCCTGCTGTTCATGCCTTGTCTGTTGTGTTGTCAGAGGTTCCTACTGTTCATGCCATGTCTGCTATGTTGTCAGAGGTTCCTGCTGTTCATGCCTTGTCTGTTGTGTTGTCAGAGGTTCCTACTGTTCATGCCGTGTCTGCTATGTTGTCAGAGGTTCCTGCTGTTCATGCCATGTCTGTTGTGTTGTCAGAGGTTCCTACTGTTCATGCCTTGTCTGCTATGTTGTCAGAGGTTCCTGCTGTTCATGCCTTGTCTGCTATGTTGTCAGAGGTTCCTACCGTTCATGCCATGTCTGTTGTGTTGTCAGAGGTTCCTACTGTTCATACCGTGTCTGTTGTGTTGTCAGAGGTTCCTACTGTTCATGCCTTGTCTGTTGTGTTGTCAGAGGTTCCTACTGTTCATGCCATGTCTGCTATGTTGTCAGAGGTTCCTGCTGTTCATGCCATGTCTGTTGTGTTGTCAGAGGTTCCTACTGTTCATGCCGTGTCTGCTATGTTGTCAGAGGTTCCTGCTGTTCATGCCTTGTCTGCTATATTGTCAGAGATTCCTACTGTTCATGCCATGTCTGTTGTGTTGTCAGAGGTTCCTACTGTTCATACCGTGTCTGTTGTGTTGTCAGAGATTCCTGCTGTTCATGCCATGTCTGTTGTGTTGTCAGAGATTCCTGCTGTTCATGCCTTGTCTGCTGTATTGCCAGAGGTTCCTGCTGTTCATGCCATGTCTGTTGTGTTGTCAGAGGTTCCTACTGTCCATGCCGTGTCTGCTGTGTTGTCAGAGGTTCCTGCTGTTCATGGGCGCCAAGTCTCTCGATCCGTTCAACCTGCGCCTGCTGCCGCCATCGCCCGCTGAGGTGTTCGTGCTGATTCACAAGGCTGACGCCCACCAGCTGCACCAGATCCCCAACCTGCTGCGGCTGAAGGAGGAGGAGCACATTCAGTTCGTCATCTACCAGGACGTCATGGACGTCAAGCACCGCCTATATATACCCATACTGAGTCGCGGCGGCATGCTGGTGGCTGACGACATGGCACTCTTCAGTGTCAATCCGGGTCAGTGCAACTCTTGGCCATCCAGTACTAAATAGTGTCTTTCTAGTTTACTCCGCTCTGTGTTAAAATGTACATTCTGTGTCTTGCATTCACATCATCGCTGTGTTAGATTAATTGTTTTCCTGGTATATGCACGAGACTTATTGACTAATTGGTGTGTTTAGTCGAACGCGCTAGAACAAACACCCACGTAGGATACCTACATACGAATGAGTGCGCACATACAGATACACACAAACACACTAACGCATGCATGCACACATGTAGGCAAGCACGCTTGCACACACACACGCACAAACACATGCACAAACACACATGTGTGCACAAGACTAAACCATCTTGTTAATAATCAGCAGACATAAATTGTGTTCATTTGCAACTCAAGAAAGCCGACTTGCATGCATTAGGTTCATGGATAGAATGTTTATTTCCCATATGTAGAGACGCTGCTCCACCTGGTGGAATATCTGGAGAAGCAGACTGACGATGGCAACCCTTGGTGTTTGAAAGTGCATGCACACATGTTGCAACAGATTGAAAAGGCCAAGTAAGATTCTTACGTTTTCCTGTCTTCATTCCATGTAGCTTTAATTTGGTTTGAAATACTGCACCGTGATTTGCCATTTTACCTAAACCTTTTTCCCAAGATCTTAATTGATTTGGGGTTGTCGCTTTAGGAACGTTAAGGGTTGACGTTATTGCTGAGCACTATGCTTGCTAGATATGCATGTAAATGTCAAATGGATTAGCTTCGTTTACGATTTCTTATAAGAACATTTTACTACCGGTATTGCAAAATTGAATCGGTTTTTTTAATGCATGTATGTAAATGCTGTGCCCCTTTCATTCTCCAGATGGCTATAAATGACACGAACAGATGATCTACTGTGTAAACGGTAGCAGTGTGAATATGTCTAAAAACACAATTGACAACTATATTGGGCTCTAAATAAGCCATCAGCTTCCTCGTCCACTTGCCAGCTGGGATATCTGCTGTGGATGGCAGTCTTGCAAAAGTAGATCATGACGGCATGCCTGGCAGTCATGTTAACTCATGTAACGTCTGCTTGTAGATTGAAGCACCACACCACGTCACACGCCTACCGTCGCCTGGGTGAGGTGACCCGCATACTGACCACCCACGTGACGGTAGTGGACATCCTGCCTGAGCACGCGACATGCATCCGGCCGCACCCAGCCCGCCTCTACTTCAACTGCTGCCGAACCCTGCAGCACCAGCAGGCGGATACCTACAGACACACAATCCTGTTGAGTGGTGAGTCGTCGCGACCTGGTCACCGTCTCACTGCGACAGTGAACTCTGGGAGAGTCCACCACTAAACAGAATCCATTATTAAATTGAAGGAGCTTTTACAAAATGCAAACAAACTGCCGTTGTGTCACGGAAGACACTATTTCCATGATACACCAGTGAAAGTGTCCCAGTGGCATGTGTCCTGGTGTTGACATTTTTCAGTATGCAAGATCACTTGTGATGTGGTTGCTAAGAATAGGTATTCCAAAGTGATTTTTCAAACTCACCAAAGGTTTTTTATAGTGCCACCAGATAGAGCTTTTAATTTGGAACAGAATGATATAAATGTTATAGTTGTGCAAGATTGAGCAGAGATATGTTTTTTTCCAATTTTTGATTTTAGCATATTTTCTGTTAAAAGCCAAACGTGGCCAAAAGCCCTACTTTGAGACCCTACACATAGCAAACAAAACCACCTGAACAGCTCAATCAGATTTTTATAACATCCAGTATACATTTTCGAACCTGTAAGATCAACAGACAATTAATACTTTGAACTTGAAAATGCTAATTTCTTTAATTTGTACTAATGTGACAAAATGGACAGTTTTTAGAAGTTTTATAACTTTTTTATCTAATTGAGCTACAATAATAATTTTGGTATCTATGGAATTGTAGAAATTTCATCATTGCATATATTACATATATTAACTTCATAATGTAAGTAATAATGTTGTCTTTCATAGGCTGTAAAAGGCAACAAATTGCAATTATACTAATGTTTCACCCATGTGAAACAAGGTGTAGAACAGTCGTTGCAAAACTGTTATTTACATGTAACAACTAGAACACATGTACAGTAGGGATATACAATACTCATTTATTAATGAATAACATAATATTAATTAATCATAGACTACCGTTGTGGCGGCCGTATTGGTTGCCATCTTTGGAAGTGCTGGCCGGCTGCCGTCCTTTGAAGAACATATGCTGAATTATGCATGAAACAAATATGTCGGTGTTCATAGCAATATGCCAATAAACAAAACATAGTCAGTAACTATACATGTATTCACGAACATATTCTCATTCTGGCAGAACTGCAGTGACGCGGTCCGGCTGGGCGGCCGAATGAAAACAAACGGGCAACTCGAGGTCACGTGACCAACACTTTTGTCACTTTAAGCATAAACTAAGACGAAATAAGAACATTTAAACAATTCAGATGCTCAGTATGTATTTGGGACACAAACTAGTCGCACAGTTGGGTTGATAGGTTCCTCCAAAATAAATAACACGGTGACAACGTAGGAGCCTCTGGTTCCGCCAACATTGGGCCCATCGGCTCGTCTATTAAAAGTTCAATTTCATCATGTCATCATAAAACTAACAAAATATTACTTTAGACAGGAAAATATAATATAACCTACCTTTCTGGACAAAAATATCCATTAATCTTGCCTTCTTGAATGACAATGCATGATATCCGAACATTCACCTCCTCGAACATCAGCCGCCATTTTTTCGAAGTGGGACTGTTTGACCGGCTAGAGGAGGGTAGCAGCTACATGTCTGCAAATGAAACTATATTTTCGAGAAAGAAAAGTGTTGGTCTATTTCAATACCATATGTATGGCTGGTGGAGAAAAGAGTTATGATTCATATCAAAACAGTTAAAGGAAACCTTTAAAATCGAATTTTAGCATTGTCTTCGATTTCGTTTTGGAAAGAGCCTTACATATATGGATAGCCGAATGTCTCCCCTTTAACTTCTGCATAATATTAACTCCGTCCGGGGCCGAGCTGTCTTCCGCCAAGCATCAAAGAGAGGTGCTATAAAAATGTCGGCGTCGCGAAAGTGAAACATAGCTTGCCATGACGACGGACCCGTATCACTTTTAAAAAATCATTAAAAAAATCATTAAACAGACTTGTACCATTTAATGATCACTGAATGATAGAGGAATAGAATAAGTATCAATGGGAATAAGTTTTATTGTTGTGAACGATTTCGTTGATTTGATAGCGACTGTGGAATCTGACGCAAAACCGGGCTTCTGCTGCCGTTTTCAACGTGGACGGTACCCACTTTGAAATACGTACTAAGAGATTACCCACTCTGCTATTTTGTTCTGGTATCCCCAGTATCGTTAATCTGCATTAATCTACGTTCTACTCGGTAGTTGGCGCCACAGTGATAGACCACCCATCGCTACATAATGCTATGTGGTTTTTCTACTTTGTGAGCTTTGGCGACCACCCCTTAGTTTATTTAAAGTGTTTTGTAGAACATTTGAGTAGAATACCGGTTTTATTAATAATAGTCTGAAAACGTTTTGGAGTTCCTACTAGAGTAGGATTTGCATAAAGTGTGATATCTTAACAACGTGCGTTGTACGGGTGCAAGTTACGCATATGTATGACTGACTGACAGACGGTGATCGTCGTCGAGTGCCTTACATTTACGACGATTGTAAAAAGTGAACATTTTCAAGTTCTACGATGAAAAACCCGTCAACGACAGTCGTAGACCCGTCTTGAAGTGCTGCACTTGACACAACGACCGCTGTTTATTTCAGTGCCGTATTCGACGGACTTAGCCTCTCTAGTTAGTTTCAGCTGTTTGTATGTGTGATCAGATGTGTGCCATGTCATGTGTACAGAGAGCACGTGGAGCGACGTCGACGTGAAGGCCTTCCAGTCGTCCGGCATCAGCGTGACGAGCATCGTCGACTTCGTGAAGAGGGTCACCGGCAAGACCGTGGAGCCGCAGGCCGTCGTCCAGAGGCCAGGTACACTCTTCACACCTCTACACAGATCTGTCTGTGGCGTCATTACTAGTTCAAGATAAACTAAGTTACACAATGTTACCTTGCACGACAGTATTGCCCACACATTGTTGCGTGTTTAAAAGATGTGTTAGGCTTTTGACACTGATAGGAAATTACGTATACAAAATAGGTAGACATTATTACACTTTTGTCTATGTTCAGTGAGTTTGAAAGAACTGTGTTTATGTAAGCGGAAATGCGACAGTTTACGTTCACCTCTGCAGAGCCTATAATACTTACACGTCATCTGACATTGTCCACTGCAACTACTCTTCGTGTGTGTGTGCATGCGTGCGTGCGTGCGTGCGTATGTTTCATCGTCAAAACGGATCTGCATTGTCTTGCAGATTTTGGTCTGAGGGAGTCTCCACTATTCAGTGACTTCTGTCAAAGTTCTGCGGTCGACACGATCGAGACATTGATTACGTCGACTGAGGACGTTGATGGTCACGCCGAGGACACGTCTGAGGGGAACGACTGTGAGCAACCCCAGAGGGAATCAACTGAGAGCACTGAAGCCGTGGGATCGTTTCTTCACAGTTTTGTCCACGTAGCTGACCGGTGTGTGGCCGGAACAGAGTGACCACTCATCCGAACGATGTGGGGACACAGAAGACGTGTCCACGTGCAAGAGGACGCGAGTGAAAGTCGCCTAGCACGGTGACTGGAATAGGGTGAAGTCTAACATGAGGCTGTTGCACCGAGGACGAGGGAGGAGACTTCGGGAAGATCTACGTTTAGAGGACATTAAGGGTATTGTACAGCGATAGTCATTTGTCAACTGAACGACACTGAGCGAAATTGCGGCACTGCATTTATTAATATTCATTATATATTTCTTGGGTAGCAATGAATACCCGTACAAAACGTCTTACTGACGTGATGTTTCAAGGGGTAATATTTTCGAAAATGCACTCTGACGTTGAAATAATATGTGCCAGATTTATGTCAATAACACATCAACTATGACAACGACAAGTTCCGGTGGTGAATAATCTACACTACAGCAGTGAAGATTAAATCATGAAGTATGACATTGTTAATTTAGATGCGCTCTGGTATAAAACAAATAAGAAATTTGGTACATTTTATTACATGACCCCCCACTGGTATTGTATCAGGTAACAAATGAAAGTCGTTGTACATTATCTGTATCGTGGTAAGACCGTAAGACTGAACAGGGCCATAGTTGGCCAAATACTCGTAAGTTCGTTATAATTACCCGGTTCGTTTGTGCCAAAACTGTGTTGTCGTTATGTTCGTGTTAGGCACATTCAGACTTTTAATTTCCAATATGCCATAAGTGAAATATTCTGGTTTTACTACACATTGAAAATACGTTTGACTTTTCGCATGAAAAGCATCAAAGGCGCCCGGTGTTATTTTGATATTTGCATTGTTGTCTGTTACGCCGTTACCGCGAACCATTGTCAATGTGTGTTTGGAAGAATGTTTCATAGCCTGATGTAGATATATTACGTGTGTTATATTCAGCGAGAACACTATATGTGTATAACTAAACGTTTATTTGATAATATAACAATTAACGTCAAGTTTGATGTACACATTTTGTGATAATTTTGTCATGAACTTTATATCGCCACACGTGAAAAAGTATGTTTTATACATGTTTTGTCAAGTACTGACATTCCACATTTTATTAATTGTTTAATGATTCTAACAAACAATTCCTAATAAATGAGTGCTGGTAGGTTAGTTGCGAGGATGTTGATAGGGTCACGAGGTCTAGGTTTTAACTGCAGCTCCGTACTATACTCGCAGTTGTTACCAAGTCGTATTGTTAGATTAGAAAAAGTTGTGTTTGTAAAAAAATATTCCCTACGTTTTGCAGGACAACACATGCATAGATGTGTCAATGAATTGTCTTTGTTACGAATGTTCGAATAATAAAATTGTTTACTACATAAAACAGACTTCTTAACATCACCAATGACAATGATTAAGAAGTTCTTGTTGCCGAATATCATATTCTGAAGAAGAGTCCCAAACACGCAGTTTGTAGTTGTGTAGTTTGCTGCAGGTTTTCTCGCCGTGTTTCAGTCTTGACGCCTTCATTTGGCGGCATGAGTGAAGTAAGCGTTGTTATAAATGATCTGCTAGGTGTCGTGTACATCTGCCGTGATTCGCCTCGCTTGAAACAAGTCTGTCAAAGGCGCACGTAGAAGGACACTGAACAGACGACCTGGCACCTTAATCATCGCACTCGTTTCATACATTCGTCATTCGCAGTCGATCACTGTTGATTGTCGTGTGACTGTCGATTTGCACCAACACGACGATGTTGTCTTGGCACGCTGCGGAAGTGACACGACGAGGATCGTGGTCTTTTGTGGAAGGGACACGCTGAGGAGCGTGGTCTATTGTGGAAGTGACGCGACGAGGAGTGTGGTCTTTTGTGGAAGTGACACGATTATGGGCGTGGTCTGATGCGGGAGTGATACGACGAGGGGCGTGGTCTGTTGCGGAAGTGACGCGACGAGGGGTGTATTCTGCTGCGGAAGTGACATTACGATGTGGGTGGTCTGTTGCATAAGTGATGCGACGAGGGCCGTGGTCTGTTGCGGAAGTGACGCGACGACGGGTATGGTTTGTTGCCGATGTGATGCAATGGGTATGGCCTGTTGCTGAAATGACACGGCGATGGGCGTGGCCTCTTGCAGAAATAACACGACGATGGGCGTGGCCTATTACGGTAGTTGACAAGGCAGCATGAAGCGATGTCAACGCTAAGTCCGAGCGATATCGGCCGTGCAACTTCGGTCAAACGCCGTGTGTAGCGCGGGCAATACCTGTGTGCGTAAACGCCGACGCGAGGATGCCGTCATTCCTTATCTGGAACACGATATAATAATATATATATATTATACAGCGCCAGTTCAAAGAACATTCGTGGCGATCTAGAATTGTCAGTGAAGTTAAGTAGTGTTATGAAGAATCGCTGCAGTCACCGTGAATGCAACCCACAGTGATGTGTTTAGTTAGAAAACGAATACATGGGCACCACTGGCTACGCAAGAACTGACAGCACACTGCCTGAATGAGTTCCTATAAACCCGATTGCGCAGCAGTTGGTTAGGAGTGTACATGTACGAGTTGGGACGGCAGCACTAAACGGTGCACCTGTCCACGCCTACTCTCGCAGAATTGAGCTGTAGAAATTAGCGTGATGTTTAAAATAACAGTTCGTAGTTAACCAAATAGCATGTAAATGTCAAAGGGATGTCGCAGTTTTCATACGTATTTAAAAACGAGCAGTGTCAACAACGCACCGACAACAAACTGCCATCGCGCGTTAGCACAGCTACACGTACTATTGTTTCGGCGCACAAGAGCAGGAATTATTGTATGACGTAATTTACTCACTCCTCATTTGCTGTGCCATTTGCCTTCTATACTACTATTATATATTCGTGATAGTGTAGGACTGTAAGTTAACAGCAATATCTATGAGTCGTATTACACAAAGTAGAAGCGGACGTCGCTGTAGACACACACCTGAGTTGGTGGTCGCGCAGGCCTCGCTGCCGAGGCAGTCCCGGCGGGAAATGGACCAGCCGCGGCATCGCTTGCCCCTGTTCATCGGCGCCGGGGCATTGCACAGACGCGACCTCAGCCGAGACCCCGGCACCCGCGGGCAGTCGTCGGAAACACACGCTCCCCACTCTCCCCACGATGACCACTGGCCGTCCACTGGTAATACAAGTACACGTCCGTGTTATGTGCGAGGATGTTAATAAACAACATTCATGTGGAGTAAATACTCACCTCGATCCATCAAGTCTCTACAAACACTGACGAAGCAGAGAGGAATCAACTGAGAGAGTTGTTGGGTGACGGCGCGAATACCGCTAGAGATCGTATAAAATGGTGGACATAATAATTAAGTGGCCTTAAACTATACACCAGCTAGGACACGAAGATACATTTAGGATAAGTATCAATTAGCCAGAAATTACGGTTACAGTTAGCATTTAGGAATTTTAGGATATACGTGTATAGTATACAGATAAAACTGACATAAAAATAGAGTGTGATGTTAGGTAGGCCCTACACCATCTGAACCATGCCCCTCGGAAATAATTTGTTCTTTAATAGGTTCTTTATACAGCCTGTTGCGCCAATATACGTTAACATGAAACACTACTGGCTGCCCATCCCTCCCCTCACGAGCTCCTACAGGTCTCACGTACCCGGACACTGCCTCTTCACCCGACAGCTGACCGTTTGCAGGGGGTGACCGTCACACAGTCGGCCGCCGAACTTTGGCCGTGGACTGGTGCACTGCCGGGACCTCTTGCGGACCCCGTGACCACACGTGGCCGAACACCTTGACCAGCGACTCCACAGTGACCAGGCGCCGTCCACTGCAACCACCACCAAATCACAGAGTAAACTACTCTAAATGGCTAAAATGATTGTCGAACCCTAAAACCGGTTAGACCCCTTAACCAACAGACGTGTGTGTGCGTGCGTGCGTGCATGCGTGTGTGTGTGTCGATGCATGTGCGTGGTGTGCGTTGCGTGTACGTGGCATGTCTTCTTGTTTGGTATGTTACACCACGAATAATAACGTCGGACGGAACACAGCCAAATCGGACAGCAAACATTTGCCTTCCGCATAGCCCTGTTAGAGCAGGTGTTGCGGCGAGTGGACAAGAGCCGCTGTCACAACCTACCTGGGCAGTACGGACGTCTGGGACAGCTCTGTTTCTCACGTCGTCTTCCCGCACAACGCACTCCGCCGTGCGCAGGTCGCGGATTGTCGCACATGCGCACTCGCTCCCGTCTCGTGCGTCCACAGGTGGCGCTGCACGACGACCACGACGTCCATCTTGACCAGTGTCCTTTCACTGCAAACACACGGTACAGTGAAACGAGACATCGTCGTGACAGTAAACATCATCATTTTAGAAATTATGTTTTCAATACGTCAACACCGTAACGTGCTCGCCTAGGTATTACGTACATAGACGCATGGACCGGTTTGCCAAATTATTTGGCACGTGCGCGTGGCTTCTACGATTGTTGCAAGTTGCGATCAATTTATATTTAGGCCTGTCTATCCTGTAATCGATGAGAACTCTTACCGGACTTGGAATTTTGAAAAGATCATACACGCACGCACGCAAGCATACACGCACGCACGCACGCACGCACGCACGCACGCACACGCTACGCTAACTCGAATACAGTTAGATAGTAGATACATGCGATTGTTTCGGCGCACAGCAACTGAATCGCGAGCATTCATATAGTCGCGTCACTCCAGCTCAAAATGTCAACGTTCGGCAACAAAGTGTAGGTAGCCTACACGTGATATTGTAGATTTGTCAAATAATAAAAAAATGAAAATTATTGATCGTAGTCGTATTGCCTTAGTATTGGTCTTCAGGTAACCGTGTGGCCCCGATCTTCGGCCTCGTGCCAATGCGGCTACCATGCGGCCAATACAAAAACAATAACACATATTAACCGTTAATAACATATACCCTATAAGTTCCTTCCTATAATTTCCTTCCAATCACTGTCAAGAGACTGACAGAACACCTGGCACCACCTCTCTTCTGCTAAAGCCTCCGTCGCCAACTCTGTCATCAAGCTTGACACCTTCCATGGGTTGGTATACGCAACACTTCTTGGAAACCCATCTCATATTCGTAAACATAGGGTATAATTCTCGTTTTCGTCACGCCTGCAATGGTTTGCGCAACGTGAAGACAGAGCGACCATAACACCTGACTTCGCACGGCTAAAGCGTTCTTGCCGAGAATCAACCGTCTGTTGCGCTCAGAAAAAATCTCCTATTGGTGAATACTATTGCTGAGGCTTCTTCTTCTGATCTACGGCATGTTGCCTGGTTACCGAGGCCGCCCTTACAGCGAGTTTGTCCAAAACAATTATAGTTATAATAATATATCATTATATATATATATATTTTTATATATAATGATATATTATTATAACTATTTATATATATTAATATATATATATATATATTACTATGTTAAATTGTTATTATTAACATAGGGTATACTGATATCATCATGTCGACAACGCTATTTTGGTAAACGTGTGCATTTAGATAATCTTAGATAATGTGTTCGTTGATGCGATTATTGCCGACAGGCGTAAGCCACACGTCGTAGTTTTGTTGCAGTCCGAAACTAATGTGCCCTGTTGAAACGCGATGTTAGACAGGTAGTGTATAGCGATTGCTGAAACTTGAGGAACAACGAGATGCCACGGGATGCAACATATTCATACCTGGACATTGCCTCTTAAAACACGACTTCTGTTCCCGACCCTTGCCCTCGCACGGCTTGCCCCCGTGCCTGGGGGTCGGGTTGTTGCACACCCTGGTTCTGTGACGTGTGCCCGTGTCGCATGTGACTGAGCACGGTTGCCATGGCGACCACATCCCCCATTGGCCGTCAACTGGAAACGAAGGACACGCCAATAATGAAATGGGTGTGTGTTCGTGCATGCGCGTAGGCTTGGAAGAACGCGTGCGTACACTAGAATTAATGTGTACCAATCATACGCACACACGCGCGCGCGCTCGCACACACACCCACACACACACACACACACACACACACACACACACACACACACACAAATTCATAATTACTGCAATATGTTATATATATATATATATATAGACATTAGCGATAACATATTGCTGGAGCTCGAATCTTCTTTTGAAGCTAGGGCAAATTTCGGAATTAGAACAGGCTGTAAAACAGGCATATATATATATATATATATATATATATACGCCGGCGACGTGTGTAGCGGTAGGTCCTTGCCGTGCCAGTGCTACATCATTTAGCTATAGTAAACGAACGTTCTTTTGAAAGCATACTATATGTATATGCGTCATCAGTCGTCTCTGATGCCATCGACAGATTCGATACTCCTTCCTCGAAGGAATAAGGAATCATGCAAACGTCGGAGTTTTAGAGGTACTTAGCTGAGAAACCTGTTTGGCACAATATTTGCTATCATGTCTAGGCCCCATCATTTCACGTCTTTTCGTCTTCAATATACACCAGGTAAAAAGAACCACAACTTCTAGCATTTCTTCAGAAATACATCGTCGTCTAAGCTTCGAAACAACAATAGAAGGCCTCGAAGCCCGATATGCACCAGCGCTCTTTGTCGTCATCACTTTCGTGTTGCTGTCAGTAAGCCAAGCTTCTAATAATGCCATTATTGTTCACCGATGTATTTTGCACAATTATGGTGGAAGTACAATAAATTTACAATAAATAGATTAGCTATTGCATATCATAGTATTTCAAAAGTAAAATGGATAGTACCAGTTTCTTATGCGCGCTGTTTGACGTGCAGTGGTATGTCGATCTGATAGTTAAGTTAAATTAAAGGATACACTAGCTACAAGCTAGTAGTTCAGGTCATCCAGCACACATAGACAACGTACATACCTGACTACTTGACATAAATAACTGTATAAAATGTATTGATCACTACATGATTAGATATACTATTTAATGTGAGCTGGTGAATACATGTGGACATCAGTATTGTGTTGTATTGTGTTTGGAATACAACTATTGACTTGAAGGCTCTGTCAGGCTTGACTCACCGAGGCAGTGAGGCTGAAGCTGACACACCGTGGTCTGCCAACCGGGACCCACACACGGCGGCTCGAGGCACCGCGCCCGACGGGTCCGTATGCCCGCCTCACACGTCTTACTGCATGCCCCCCACTCACCCCACGCGTACGTCCCTGCAAGCACATCGCGACAGCACATCGTAACTATAGCAACACTCGCCACACGTGTACACACATACAAACACATGGCAACAACACATCGTAGATATAGCAACACTCGCCATACGCGTACACGGCTGCAAACACATCGCAACAACACATCGTAACTATAGCAACACTCGCCACACGCGTACACGCCTGCAAATACATGACAACAACACATCGTAACTATAGCGACACTCGCCACACGCGCACACGGCTGCAAACACATGGCAACAACATATCGTCACTGTAGCAACATTTAAACATTATTTTTCTATTATACAATATATAGAATATAGCCGTGAATCCAAAACATCTTTCCATGCTATGTGGTGCTTTCAATGTATCGTTGCATGTACAAAGCCTGGTCGAAGCGTCAAAGGCTGTATAACGGTCAGTTGCAATGACGGATATAAAATCTATAGGGTGGCGTTTTGTCTTGGGGACCAACTTCTCATATATTCCACATATTTTGGTCGCCATTTTGAGTGGGTCGCCAAGAGTCTCCGGTAATTGTCAAAAATGTATTTTATTGTCTCGCTCATCCGTACCTGAAGTGAATGATATACATGCCAAATGTTGCAAGAATTGGAAAAGCCGTGTGATATCTAACTATAACCGAGCTAAGATGGGGGTGTGTTAACGTTTTTATCCTAGACGGTTTTCATATAACACGCAAAATTTTAAGTGTAATCCACTACTCTTTGGAAGTAAAGAAACGCTTCTATTAAAACAATCGCCTTTGGTTAATAATATGGACAAACAAGAGTTGTCATTAGGCCAAGGGACCGCCGAAGGTTAGGGTGGGAATGCAATTTCAAATAAATACATTTCAAAATCACTTATGACTGCACGATCGCATTACTACCGAACTGAGATGACAAGTGCCGGTGGCAACATCCGACGTGTCTACCAGATCGCAAACACACTACTTGGTCGAGCTGGAGACCGGCAGCTACCCGAAGACGCTACACAAGCTACTATTGCAGCGAAATTCCAGAAGAGTTTCTCCGAGAAGATCGATGCGTTGCGCCGCAATATGCTTCAATCGTCAAATGAAGACGTGGTGACGAATGTGGCTGCACGTTTAGTGTGTTTCGAAGTTGCTTAACCGGCAGATGTGAAGAACATAATTTTAGCATCTGCTACCAAGTCATGCGAACTGGACCCGCTGCCAACGTCACTCCTTCAACAGAACATTAAAGCGCTGTGTCCGGTTATTACACGCATAATTAATGCGTCGATCTCCACTGCTATAGTCCCACAGTCGACGAAGCACGCCATTGTAACGCCTGTACTGAAAACACGAGGTGCTGATGTCAATGTGCTGTCTAACTTCCGCCCAATATCTAACAATTCGTTTGTGGCGAAGACAATGGAGCGCTTCGTCTCAAGACAACTGCAACGCTTCCTGAACGAGAATGGCCTACTGGGCTTCTACCAGAGTGCCTACCGACCACGCCACCCATAGTGCGGAGACAGCACTCTTACGCATTCACAGTGATGTGGCGCAAGCGATTGATGCTCGTCGTGGAGTACTTCTTGTGCTTCTCGATTTAACAGCAGCATTCGACACAATAAATCACGATATCTTACTACGGAGACTGTATGGTTATGGCATATGCGGCGAAGCGCATGCGTGGTTGGCGTCATACCTATATGGTCGTACCTCTGCCGTGCGTGTCGGGAAAGAAGTGTCTGGGTGTACCGTGATGAGATCCGGAGTACCACAGGGGTCGGTTCTTGGGCCGGTGCTCTTCAACGCCTAATTGCGCCTCTAACGAATTTACTCAACCGACACATCGTACAACACCATCTGTACGCCGATGATACGCAGTTATACGTCGATTTTCCACCGTTTGAGCATACAAATGCTCTCATCAGAATGGAGGCTTGCATCTGTGAAGTTAAAGTGTGGCTCTATGACAACGGACTGGTTATCAACGAGAGCAAAACGGAAGCAATTGCTGTACGTTCATCGAGCTTGCGCAAACCAATACTCATTGATCATGTCGACATATGTGGCCAATATGTAGCGACATCGACCATCGTCCGTGACCTTGGTGTTGCAATCGATGCTGATTTATCGATGGCGACGCAGGTTGCAAATGTATGTCGAAGTGCTTACTGCCATCTCTCGAGAATTGCTCGTGTACGAGAGGCAATGACGACCAGTGTCTGCAAATGTCTTGTCCATGCACTTGTGACATCCAGAATTGATCATGGAAATGCGATGCTGTTTGGAATACTTGACCGTCTGCTGCGCCGTCTAGAGAGAGTCCAACGGTCAGCCGCTCGTGTTGTGATGCAACTTGGACTAGGTGACCGGCGATCTATCACTGCGGTCCTACAACAGCTACACAGCGAAAAAGTGCATCGAGTACAAGTTACTCATGGTTGTACACACGACACCGTATGCAGGCACGCCAGTGTATCTCGCGTCACTGTTACATTGTCACTCACCACGCAGGACCCTGCGCTCTGGCGGTGGTCTGCTTCTGGATGTTCCACTCGTGAACCTAGAACGTTAAGGTGGCCGGACGTTTACATGTGCTGGGCCGACATTGTGGAACTCTCTTCCTCTGGAACTACGCGCGATTGAGAACACTAGGCAGTTTGGAACATTATTGAAGACATTTGTGTTCTCAAACTAATACAATCAGACATCATTTAACCTTTGTATTATTTACAAAACTAAGGAAACACATAAGCGTTCTAACTATTGGCTATTTTCAAAAGTATCTATTTTCTCTAAAATATTGGAAAGACAAAGGTATAATTGGCTGTTAAATTTTATTAATAAACATAACATTCTTTACAAATATCAGTTTTTGTTTTCGAAAAATAAAGTCACTATGTGTGTGTGTGTGTGTGTGTCTTTTGTGTGTGAGTGTGTATGTGCGTGTATGTGTGCGTGTGTGTGCGTGTGTTTGTGCGTGTGTGTGCGTGTGTGCGTGTGTGTGCGTGTATGTGATTTTTATTAGTGTGTACATTGTATTGTAAAATGTTACAAAAAAATGTATGTTATATCGTATTTGACTACTGGAATGGATGGAATAGATCATGGTCAACAGCTGGTGGGGCTACAATAATGTGGAATGATACATAAATAAAACGAACATATACCAAACCACTACATGTAAGTTTGATGGTGTCGAAGTAAGAAAAGGAACACACACACACACACACACACACACACACACACACACACACACACACACACACACACACACACACACACACACACACACACACACACACACACACACACACACACACACACACACACACACACACACACACACACACACACACACACACACACACACACACACACACACACACACACACACACACACACACACACACACACACACACACACACAAACACACGAACGAACGAACGAACGAACGAACATACACACAAATCCGGATTATAGTTAGACGCTAGTGGAGTGATTGTTTGAAAACGAAGCTGAAAACGTTAAAAATGATGGGTAACTTATTACTTGGGAAATTGTACATGATTGTTTATAATAATACTATTAAACTAGAAAGGAGGTACCGACTACATCTTGCACGAGGGGCAGATTTTGCGGATTCAAAGTTGCATCGTAGAATGAGCTATTTGCTGTCATGTGTATCAGTTGGCATTTTATATGTTATTTCATAAATTGTGTTTTTGCCAAAATTACCGGTGGCCACGCATTTTCAGTGGAATATGGCACGCGGGTATACTTGTTAATCTTTGATGCCGTTTTATCTTAACATTTCATAGTACGTGGAAAGTGATATATAGTTTATGATATTGTATGGGTGATTCACTTAACTGTTTTATTTAATTTAAAATATAGGCAATCTCAGAATGCAACGTTTAATTCGAGTATGTTTACTAAAATACTAATCTTTGCATTCATATATGCTTTACTATTATTTAGATTTTCAAGCACTTTTACATAATAATACAATCTCAAATACTAGTTTTACATTATATATTTCTGCTAAACATAATAATTAATAAAGTAGTTTACCACGGAAATTTGAGTATAACTATTGAGTCGTCAAACAAGTCCTGCGACCGGAATTTGGATCGCAGCCAAAAAAAGGTTAAGAACCGTTGTTCTAAGGAGACGTAGCATACTTTAGATGACATTGAATAACTTACTTAATCTTAAAACAAGGTCTTCATAAAGAGTTCCATTTATTCCATAACAATACGAACACCTGAATATAAATAAGTCCGTACTGGTTTTATATGTCAGCCAAATGGTCATCCTCCACTTTGAACGATTCGACTTTATTTTTGTCATGGCAACTGTGATTGTGGAGATACTATAGTCTATGGCATCCATACTTCACACAACCGGGGTTAGTATCAATATTTATCACGTGCCTATTGCGCCGTGCGACCTCCCTATCTCGCGTAATAGTGTTCATAGTGCACGTGCAATTATAACATAGTCGGCGATTGGGAACGTAAATACTGTGTTTTAACCAAACATCTGGTGTGTGTTAGCACGGAGACACAACAGCCGACGCTCTTAGTGCACGGGGAGGTCAGGCGGTGATACTGGCAGGTGGACAAGGAAGCCTTTTAGCTTATCGAATATGGGGTGCGGTTATGAGTTCATAATCGCAAATGTCCGATTACAGCTGTACTATTTATATACGGCATGACGCGATCAGTGCCTTGAAATTGACGTACCCGTCGTGTGACCTGTTGCCTAGTAAACGGTCCGTCAACCCATCAAAAATAGATGCTAAAAATGCATTTATTAAAAAAAACTATTTTGAAGGCACAACTACCAAATTTCATTGAATGCGCCATTGGTGGCCAGAACATTACATCACAAATTTTGTGCGTACTTTAAACTTAAAAAAGGGATTCTTTGTAAGCTAATGTGCATTCGAGGTGTACCGTATCAAAACGTATTAATTTCACATAAGTACTTTCTCTGCTACTTATGTCTTGCATGTTTATGTATAATTTGGGTGTTATCTGCGCAAAAAAACGATAAACAGTTGTGTTTACGCGAATCATTTTGAGCTTGCTGCCACGTGGATGATTAATTCTACAGCCCGCGTATAATGAATATGCATGCACGCGCAGTGAACTACACGACGACCGTTGACGTCACACACACTGTTGACATTTAGTTTCCGAGGTGAGTTGATTCAAACAATGGCATTGTAAATAAGCAATTTGTAGACATATGCATATTGACAGCTGTTTTTTTGTAAGTGTAGGAAGCGTATGCACTGTTAAGTTACCCTGCTTCCCAATGCCGTCAGCCGAGTAATGTTTCGCTTAAATAGAATTATAACGTCCGCTGACGCGGACGGTTGCAGTCGGTGTCAGCCACGAGCGTGAGTCGTTTGTGCAATGTTTCTACTGTACAGTAAGTAATATAATATTATATTACTTACTGTACAGTAGACGCATTGCATAAACGACTCAAGCGCTCGTGGTGTCAGCTGCCGCTGGGACTGTCACCGAGTCTCAACTACAATAACTAACATAGCCTTAGGCAAAGGTCTCGTCTTTCTAGTTAATAAAACTGCATTGACCCCATTGTTCAATATTTGACATGCAGTGAACGAAAATGCACGCTAAAATATCAGTATATGCAACCATAGCAAGATGATTAAACTGGTCGTGGATGTAATTTGTTTGCCTAAAATCTAAATCTGGGATTTGGGTCTGTGTGTCTACGGGTCTTGCCTTTCCAAATTCCAGTCAGCCGTTTTTGAAAAGTCCCCGTTTCCCCACTTATTTGAACCGAAACATAAAAACGTGAGATTAGTACATTCACAGACTGTTTTTAATGCTACAGCTACGATTGCCAGTAAACCTGGCTGGCATGTCATCATTCAATGTAAACATTTGAGGTTTGTAGTACACAATACCATGTTGCCACCGAATTTTGCGATGCACTGTTTTTATTCATGAATATATTATTAAAAATTTAATAATACATCAGATAAAGTTGCGCTGCTTCGTGTGAATAGCACATTTGATAATAATAGTACTCGCTAAAAACAAATTAAACATTTATTTTTTACATGTTACTTTACTGTTATTGTACACTTTTCACGAGAATGGCCTATATGTATCATTATATACAACATTAATTATTTGAGCAAGAATAAAGGAAAATATACAGTGCACTCTCGATAAGATCGAACTTCCAGGGACACATGACAATACTGATAAGTGGAATTTCTGATAACTAGAAAGTTATCAGAACATCCCCTTATTGGGACCTTTGCCCTGGACCGAGGAAAAGATTGAATTAACTTAGCAAAAATTCACTTATGCGAGTTCAAGTTATCTGGAGTGCTCTGTATATGATCAATGCGTACAGGTTTTTATGTAGAAGCAAATTAAAAGTTGGCCAAAGTAATGGATTGGGATTTTAGTCTGACTGAATCAACATAACTAGGTTCTCTTGTATTTCTTTCCATTTAGCCAGCTGTACACTTGATGATAAGTCTCATAATCCAATATACAAACTGAATTAATCTGCACAGTGTTGAGGTAGTTAACTCATATTTAGGCTCATTTTCATAAATTCAACTTTGTTTATTTGCAGGAACATTGGAAATAGCTGAGCTGATGGAAAGAGAAAATTGAAGAGCTCTACTTAACACTGCCATTAATTGGACTATGGGTCACCTGACATAAGATGATGTCTGACTTTGTTCTGCCCCATTCTGTCTGGGAAGTTGTACCTCACTTCGAGTTTCAAATGGATATGTGCATCTGATAGCTTTGTGTATAAAAATGCATAGCAGTTCTAATAATAGGACAATATGTTAACTGACACAGTAGTGAAGAAGATGTCTGACTTTGTTCTGCCACATTAATTCCGTGTGGCTTCTGCTGGGAATATGTACATCACTACGTTTCAAATGGATTTGTGCAATCGATCGATTTGTGCATCCAAATAATTTGGGAATGTTCTAGTGTGACCCGGTGGCTAATCCATACACATACATGTCGATGACGTATTTCTTGCATCTATTAACTCGGCGTAGCTAATCGAAGTCTGACGGACATTCCCGAATATTCATGAGCATGCCTTATACGGATTGTGAAGGTGAGCCCAAAGTAGAAACTCTGCGTACGCAGAGTTATTTTTCCGATATATTGTCAGGGTCATTAGTGATTAATAAAACATAATTCTAATGAAATAAAAGCATTTAATTACATGAAATAATCATATTAACAGGATTACCTAATAACTGCGTACATTACAAAGAGACTAAAATTCTCAAAGAATCCCTTTAAGCTTATTTTCCCACAAATCACGTTCTGCGAGCATATCATTCCCTATACCAGTTATGAAGAATTCATCCGGACATGTGACTATTTTTCCTTGACCGAAAGATCATGGCCTTTAATTCTTCACCTCCCGTACCTCTGAAGAAAATGTTTATACAAATAATTTCGCTACAGATAGTTACACAAACATTTAATATTATATTGTCGATAAAATAAACGTCGATTTCCAAGATCAAGATCATCGGACATAAACGTCACTCTACTCTTTTGTCAACTTCACTGAGAAGGCAAGATGCAGTGTTGAGTTGGTAATTATCTTATAGAAGACACATTGGGTGAACTGACATTTGAGGTCACTCGTAAATAGAAGCTAGCGGACTAGCAGTTGTCACTAAAGCGGCATTAACACGTTGATATGCAATATAGCAACAGGGGTGGAGGCAATACCCGGTCCCTGCAGTGTGGGGTGTCGGGCAGTACTCCGTCCCCGCAGTGTAGTATATTAGTTTATGATGAGTTGAGTTATTGGAAGCGATAAGATGTTGAAAGGCAGATGTTATCGACCCTACGGGAAATAATTTAACCGTTGTGGTACAGCGATATATTAATTTAACGTTCTCGAAGTGATATATAGTGGAAGCTGATTCTCAGACGATGAGGAAGATTCGTGGAATCAGGTTGCTCGGGTAATGTTTCTGTTGTGCAGACTGGCACAACAGCGGGTAGACACGTGTGTGTGTGTGTGTGTGTGTGTGTGTGTGTGTGCGTGCGTGCGTGCGCTCGTTCGTGCATGCGTACGTGCGTGGGATCATACCCTGCGACTTGTGCCGTGTCCTCGACTGTCGTTTGACGGCTTCGAGCAAGTGCGAGCATGGCGAACAGATGTAGCGGTTCTTTCTTTTCGGCGTCCGCTCTAGCTGTAACAACGACACGCTCCGTTAGACCCAACTCATACTCGCTAGATGGCAGCACGCCTGCTAGACTAGTCGTAGGGAACAATGACATTTAACGGAGTAAAATACCTACATCATCGCAACAGACTTAATTTATTTAGCTTACGTTTTGATTTATTATTCATCAAACCGGTTCCCCGAAGTATGTAAAGTTAGTGGAATTAATAATTCCTAGTTTAGGCCCCATACCCACCCATGGAGCTACAAACCAAGGGCAGCAATTATCATTATTACGGTATTTTAAACTTTATTCCATTCTAACCGGTTTCAGTAGTGAGGTATCGTTTGAGAGTGCGCAGGGCAGAAATACGATACCAAGCCGCATGATAATCGTAGTACACACGAAGCTTTCTTTTTAGTTTAGTTTTTCCATAGCTTACGAATACAAAATATGAACGCGTTTTCATATTCATTTATAATAAAATATTGACTGATATCAATTTCTGCATAAACAGTTGAAATTTAATTGATCCTAACATTCTGCATTTGTATTTTTACAGTGGAATTTCTATTTTTTTGCTGTTAACAAAATCGAACAGAAATGGAATAGAGATCTTCGGAGAATACGAATCGAAAAAATAATTGCTTTTGCAGGATTGGTACAGACGACATGTACACTCTATGCAGACGACGTTTATACTATATACAGACGACGTGTACACTATATACAGACGACGTGTATACTATATACAGACGACGTGTACACTATATACAGACGGCGTGTACACTATATACAGACGACGTTTATACTATATACAGACGACGTGTACACTATATACAGACGACGTGTACACTATATACAGACGACGTGTACACTATATACAGACGACGTGTATACTATATGTTGTATCATGAAGCACCTCGTGCCTTCACTTGGCATGTATCGAAACTTGTGTAACGGCAAACAAATCCCGTAGGCCTATATCCACTAGGCCCCTACCCTGTGTTGGGATCCATTAGGCCCCCACCCTGAGTTGGGGACCAAAGTCAGACGCCGATTTTGCGTATTTGTATTTGACTTTTTTCCAGAAGCCCGTATGAATGTCAATGTATTATCTATTGCATTTAACCGGAATTATAAAACAAAATGATCAACTCGCATATATCTATCCGCATGTACTATCAAGATGAAACCATACCACGGAGACACCATGCGTTAGTCAAGTCCTCGCTATGGCAAACATTTGGTCGGCTGCTGTGTCGCATCACGCCCACCCGCGGTTGACAACTCGCTGATTCAGTTATTTTTTTCAAAGCAATCTGTGCTACATTCCAAACCAGGCAACGGAACTTTAACTAATTTAGCAATAATTATAAACGAAAAAGTCCCGCGTCCCAGGTCATACCGAGCCCTGGCTTTTTATTCAAATTGACATGGCACCACAGGGCAACACGTGTGAACGACCGGGTAGGTCGTGCGTAATACTGAGAATCCGTTGCCAGATTAGAAATACTAGCAAAAATACCCATCCTCCGAGAAGAATAAGTTAGTCGTTCGTAAGCGAAATCTAGGGGATCATCTTGATGGTTAGGTCAGAAGTCAAGTAACCAAGTCCTTTTTTCAGTAGTATTTCCTAGAGGGCGCTATGTGCACACAAACAAAGATGGTTTCATGAAGTGTTCTTTACGGGCGCTTGACAAAGATTAGGTAACTTTGAACAATGTGCATACGAATTTATCATGTTTGAACGAATGCCAACACTAGGACGTCCAGTATATATATAGATATATGTATGTATATATATATATATATATATACATATATCTATATATATATATACACATATATACACACACATATATATATATATATATATATATATATATATATATACACACACACACATGTATATATGTATATATATATATATATATACATGTGTGTGTGTGCGTGCGTGTGTGCGTGCGTGTGTGTGTAGGCCTAGTGCTTGGAAAAATACGGCAGTTCGTTGGTCAATATAGCTTCACTGCTTTATCTCAGCACAAGAACTGATTACAACTAACGCCTGTTGACCTGTAATTAGTGTGTGGTCAACTAAACTAAGGCTGTCAGTAGTGACACAGGAGTAAAGATAAATCCAGCACTATTAAACATTGTGTAGCTTCTTGCTGAAAACAAGTCACACTTGTAATTAATTCCTAGCAGAGTTCCGACAAACAAAATTGAGCGGACGTAAATGTTCAGCTTTTTGTCACTATTAGTGAGCATTTTACTCTTGTAAACTATCGGCAAACGTTGAGAACGCATCCGCTCAACAAGGGACTTGAAAACAAAACAATATCAATCACCAAAAAAACTACTATTTTTATTCACCAGGCGGAAGTTTTATATCAAGAACGTGGCATTCGGAAAAAAGACTATTTAATATGAAAACAATTAAAACAAACATATGCAAACTAACTAATTGCTTGGAGTGATGTATGAACTGTTCCCGAAGTGCAAACGACGAGTTTTGCTTGTAATGCAATACGAAATGTTCTTGGAGTGAATTACGAGTTGTATCGGAGTGAAATAAGAATTCTTCTTTGATTGAAATACGAATTGTTCTTGGCCTTGGAGTGGTGCAATACAAATTGTTCTTGGAATGCAATGTTTATTGCTCTTGGAATGCAATACAAGTTGTTCTTGGAGTGAAATATAAATTGTAACTGGAATGCAATACGAATTGTTCTTGGCGCGCAGTACGATTTTTTGTTGGAATGAAATACGAATTGTTCTTGGAGGAAATATAAATTGCTCTTGGTGTGTAATATGAAAATGTTCTTGATGAACAATACGAATTGTTTGTGGAGTGAAATACGAATTGTTCTTGGAGTGAAATGTTAGTATGTCGTTCAACCATGTTGAATGTATTACCGTTACTAAATAAAAGTTAGGAAGCGCGTGGGACCTTATTGTTCGTCCGTTTGTGGTATGTACATAAAAACTGACAGCTGCATAACATTGCACGATGAAAAATTTGTCATCATACTTAATGCGATAGTCAACTTATAAATTACAACAGTAATAAAAAAATCATTAAAAGTATGTTTTACATAAATATTTTCGATCCTAAGGCATCATGATGCTAACAAATGTACATTGAAACCTCACTATTAAGATCACCTTTGGGACTGGTCAAAAGTGACCCGAATATATCTAATATCCTATACATTACGGTACGTGGAAATAATTTGGGACTGTTCTAGTCTGACCTTAGTTGCGAGGTGGCTGTATTACCCAGGTGACTGTAAAGCGAGGTTCCACTGTATACTTTATAATTATATCAAGGAACTGTCCTGTTTACCACATCTCACGCCTACACCGAACACTCCCGTACACACGCCATGTAAAACGTTGCCTCACCTTCACCGCGAAGCCGCCGCCCCTTGCGCGCTGACAGCACGAGTGCGCATGCGCATAGTGCCTCCTAGTGGCGACACCTTTACACAGTTGTTTGTCGGGCAGGAAGTGTCTGAAGCAATACACATCGGCGTCTGTAAGGATACTTGCACGTGTTAGTGACACAGACATTGCGTGTACAGTCTTGTCGGCGACGCGCGACGAGATCAGAACACTTCTTCGTGTTAAAAGTAAACCCGAAACAAACCAATACTCGTTTTGTGACTACAGAATAATCGTTTTTAACGTGAAAAATTATCATACACACCTGAAATATGTATACTCTATCTACTTTCACTTCTTGGGCGCCCAGAAATATTTCTGTGAACGACATATTTTTTAATCTGATCGTTATTTGTTTATGAATACCGACAGCGTACCGTGAAACGTGATTCTCCAGTGAAACGTTCAAATCAACAACAACAGTGTTGAAAATAGCGAAAGGTGTGATTCGTTAAAACACATTTGGGCTGTCGCCATCTTGGAGGTATTATACTACTGTATAAAATCTACACGATTTCACGACTAAAACAGTCAGATGCTATATTTTAGCGGCATGAAAATGATGAATCTGTCACATTAAGGAGCTTATTCGACTCTTGCTTCCTGACCGATCGTTCTAAGAAGGCGTGACCTTAGAGGAAAGGGGAATTGGAGGCTTCCTTAACATGTTACAGGAAATGAAATGCGACAGGTTTGTGCTGCAGCGCTTTACAGAGAACTCGTTTTGACTGGTGTTGCTTGTAACGTGAGAAAAGTGTTCTGAGCAAGTCGACGCGCACGGACGTTACCTGTAAAGAGAACAACGAGGAATGTAACGTCAACTTCTATTTACAACATACAGCGTAACGGAAAGGCAACGGATCAACATTATGTACTGGCATAATGGAAGGGTAATGGGTCAGCATCGCATGACATAACAGAAAGGCAACGGAACAGCATTTCTTATTAACATAACGGAAAGGCAACGGGTGAGATTTATTTTACTTAAATGAAGGGCAACGGAATCGCATTACTCGATTTAACGGAAAGACACCGGATCATCATATCAGCATATCAATATATTGTGCAAAACCACATTCTATTAAATTGCTTGACATGAAGAAATTCAAAGCGTCAGGATCAACATTTGCTTTTTTTGTGTTCGTTTCCTTGCATTTTTATAAAGCAATTATTTCTGAAGAAATATGTGACTGACAAACAAGAAAACCAAGCATCAAACTCTGAGGTATATACTCAAATGTGTTGTAGAATGCGATTATAAGTTTGAACACTGACATCGGTAGATCAGCTGGAGAAAAACATCGATTTCGCATAAAGATTTGGTCAAAGGCGTGCAGAAGAAGAAGAATAAGAAGAAGGAGGAGGAGGAAGAGGAGGAGAAGAAGGAGGAGGAGAAAGAGGAAGAGGAGAAGGAAGAGGAGGAGAAGGAGGTGAAGAAGGAGGAGAAGGAGGAGAAGGAAGAGGAGGAGAAGGAGGAGGAAGAGAAGGAGGAGAAGGAAGAGGGGAGAAGGAGGAGCAGTATTTTAATTAAATAATAATGTTTTTTCAGCCGGAAAAATATTTATTCGCAGATGTAGAACCAATAGTTAAAGACCCGGCATCTCTCTGAGGCCGTCTCGCAATTATTGTGTTGCGTCCACGAAACGTTCACATGTACACAAAACATTGAAATAATGAACACCCTCTGTTGGCAGTATTGCGGAGGCAGGCGGGGCTAATCGCAAGTTCCTGGAATTTACCTTTGACGTTCGGCGCACTTGTTTGGTTCACACAATAAAGGCATCAAAAGTGGGGCGAAGTACAACTGATTGAGCGACCTTCCTGTGTATACTACTACCATCCGTTGTTTAAGAGAAGAAGGTGATTCCGGGTAATAAAACAGACATGGTCGCTTTAAGGTTTCTCTCGCAAGTAGGCTAACAGTGCATACGTTGTCAGTGACGATTGAACCAACATCGACGTGTCCAACACCTTTCCACACAGAATATACAGATTCTGAGAAGTATATTTTAACGAGTTACGGTATCTTTCATAAGCAGTAGAACACCAAGTAGATGAGTTCGAGCCTTTCTTGTAAACCGCTAACCTACTTTGAGGGCTCCAATATAACGTTACACCTATTTGTGTTTACCACACAGTAATATGGTGTAAAACAGCGGTATTTAACCTTGGGGCAATTACCCCCTTGGAGGTAATTCAGTCTTTTTTGGGGGGGGGGGTGAAACAAGCTTTTCAAAGTATGGATGTTTCATTAAATAATCAATCACAAGAGCGCTCTAGTAGCACGCTACATTGAAGGTAATATCAAGCCGTGGAATGACGTACCATAAGTGCCTCATACCAAAAGTATTAATGCCCTTACGATGGGAGATGATCAAATCAAGCCATGTCTAGTTGAAAATTCGTCCTTGGCGAGGTGCAGGGGATACAGATGGACTACATTCATATCACTTTAGGACACAACATTGAAAACTTAATATCTGACACGAACAGTTGCAAAAGTGTTGACAAATCCCTAGATGTTTCGCGCTTCAACTGAATGAATCAACGTGTTGTAGGCTGCATTGTGAACGTGAAAACGTTGGAGCCGATTTCAGAGCCCTCCTTTTGCACGTGGAGGATCGCTGGCTATCATCGGGACAACATGTAATCGTTTCTTCTAATTTAAGAGAAATATCATTATGTGCTTCGAAGGGGAGAATCGCTACGGTGTCAGGCCTTTACTATAAAGCTGGGTTATATTACACATGTTTTGGTGAGATCAGTCAGCTGAAATTCTCACACGACTGGAATATGGTTAGTATTCAGTATAGCTCAAGGCAATTTTGACAGATCCCTTCACAAATCCAGTTTTGCCAATATGAAGTTCAGGCTGATGAGGTTTCCGTGTTCTTCAAATTGTCAACATAATTTGAAGAAAACGAAGAGCAGTATCCGTTTGCTGATGATCTCATGCCGCACATACTTTCAACGGAAGAGGACATAGTTGGGTATTTCCCAGGTCCGGTGTAGCGTGACACAATACATCGTGCGGGAACTCCTCGAAGTATTTTATCACCGGCTATTTCAGATCCAAACATTTGTCTTCGTGGTTTCATATATGCTAACACCACGCATAATCACACATCACATATTTACAATCCAAATACTCACACGCACGCACGCACACGCACACACACCACATACTTGCTATATAGGTAAGGTGAAATATCACTTTACTTTATAGCTATAGGCCTTATCAAAAATATTGATTTTATATGAGAATATCAAAATTTCAAATACATATTTTTTGAAATATATGTTTTATTTTGAAAAAAAAGTATTTCTTTGCCTAAAATAAATTAGATGATTTGGAGGTGTTTAGCCGTGCTGAAAAGCCTCGCTGGCCAAAACAGCCGTGGCTGATTGTTTGCGGCTGGCCATGGCGCCCCATAGTTTAATATGGACCGAGGTATTCTGGCATGACGAGGTTTTCTGGCACGCAACACAGTGAGAGGAATGCACGGATAGTGATACTTTTTCAGTGGACGATGGAGACGCAAAGATGAAAGACGACTTTCTTGGCTTGCATTCTGAAAGAGGACTTTCAGCATTCGAACCTGGTAACTTTCCGACAAACGATTGGTGGTGAATACCCAATTCGCTCTGACTGAGATCTAACAGACCTCGTCTCAATGTATTGCTGTGGAGAACTGGCATTTCTACAAGGATCAACACTACAACCAATACATGCCGATGACCTGCGATGTGCTCTAGCTGTAACAGAACATAGATTCTTCAGAGCTTATCAAGATGATGCTTCAACCTTAGACAGATATATTAATAACCTCTAACGTATTGCCTGTCATACATTTGGCCTTACTTACATGTAAGGAAACAAAGGTATTGCTACTCGTAAATTGTACTAATAAATAACACAACCGTGCGACTAAATGTTTAAAATTAAATTCCGTTTCTTGAATTTGATGTTTAAAATGGAGGGGTAATTACGTTTTTTTGGCTCGCTCAAGGGGTAACAGTTAAACAAAGGTTAAATACCGCTGGCGTAGAAGTTTATATCTTTCGTCGGTTAGAAAGAGTTCGTGAGTAAACCCCACACTCACGTCGACCTAATAATGAGTTGTCCTATAGGCATAACACGCAAACAAACGAGCGACGACGACTTCCGGCATACACATCCAACCTAGCTGGCATTCCTCGTCGTCAGTTTTTATATCAGGGTTAAACGCGATGAGAACGTGCGATCACGCCAGTCATCTCAGTAATGTCGCTCAGATATTCAGTTGCATTTCTGTTTCATGTCCGCTGGTCGTCTGGCATGTTTTATACACAGCGATGTCAACTTCGCAACATCGCGGCTCCATAACGTGGATGACGAAGAGTAAGAGGCGGCGTATCAAGTGTGGACGTGTTCCTTTGGCATGACGGAGCGGTTACTCAGCGCCAAATGAGGGTGACCGGTGACAGACGTGCGACAGGCGTCCGGCGCCCGCGACACACGTCATGTCAGTCGCTGGATCGCGCCGAAAAGAAAAACACCATCCCTGGAATGTGGGGTAGGGTAAATCATTATGAGCCTCCAGAGCACGCGCCAGACAGGCGGCGGCACCGGCGGGCAATTATCGCCGACAAATATGGTGCTCAGCCAGTGAGGGTGTCGATGATCGACATTCAGTCAGTGAGGGTGTCGACGACAGTGACTTAGCCAGTGAGAATGTCGACGACCGACACTTAGTCAGTGAGGGTGTCGATGACTAAGATTTAGTCAGTGAGGGTGTCGACGACCGAGGCTTAGCCAGTGAGAGTGTCGACGACCAAGACTTAGTCAGTGAGGATATCGACGACTAATACTTAGTTAGTGAGGGTGTCGACGACCGAGACTTAGTCAGTGAGGGTGTCGACGACCAAAACTTAGTCAGTGAGGGTCTCGACGACCGAGACATTCCGCGCTGTGGGTAAAGTTACGTTTCGGATTGTTGAAACAAAACCAGGCGTGTATGGTGATGTCTGTCTTTGTCTTATCATAGACTGTAGCAGCTGCGTACATTTCGTTTTCTTGAAAACAAACACAGAAGGCGTCTTCGTTATATTAAGGTACCAAAAGGAAAGGCATTCTGTTATGAAAACCTGCACATGGTCGCTTTCGTCACTGACACGTGCGTATTCTGCCTACCAGCCACTCTGTACAAGTGATGTCGGCACCACACATGCACGTTCTCTGATCACAAACTAGTTTTCAATTTGCAATTAATCACCGTGATATAACGAGCACTTTACTCGTTTACCATGGACGTCGAAGTAAATCTGTCAGGCGAATTAAATGTCAAATTATCGATAAATCAACATTTCGATATTATTTGTTACTCTTTGTAAATACTAAATCGTGTATATTAATAAAGCTATAGATCGATGTCTTTGATTTTGTATCTCCCAGCACATGCTTCAGGGCCGCGCGTATCTCTGGGATGGTATAGATTACACTGGTATCAGTCTAAGATAAGACACTTTAAATTTTATGTACGGCATCTATGTGACAGTTTTCCTCGTAAGTATACTATACTATTAAAACGAAGCAATTCTGCAGTAACATATCTGATGAGAAACTAAAAGTCAGGTATAATAAATACGTTATTCGGCAACCGAAGGGGAACGTAATTTAGAATGATTAACGTGATTGGGGGTTATCAAAAGTCCCTCGCAATCGCCACAAAGATGGCGTCATTAGGATGAAACTGGATGACGTATGTTGTGTACTGTGTATAGTTTCGTAGGAAAATAAACAATGTATCATTTAATTCATTAACATATCACAACAACAGAACTACAATTAACAAACATTCAATATATCACAACAGTTTAAATAAATACCTAATATCAAAATTGCATGATGAATAACTGCTTAAAACAATGTTTATATCCACTGGAGTAACTGTAAATCAGCGAGAAATAGTCCTTTAATTTGAGAATCAAATCTTGTCTGACTGATGGACTAATTTACTTGTACATTGGTGCAGTGATGCTCAAGACACGGATGCTGCGCGTCGAGAAGACACCGAAACTAGTCTTTGAGATGGAGGCAGTATCTTGGACCAGTTTTGGGGAGTCTGCGCTAGTCAACACACCGGTGACGCACCGCGGTTTGCAGTAGTTGGTTTTAAAACCACATCAGACGTAACTCAACCCGCCGATAAGGCACGCAGGCCAAACCCTGCTGTGTTGTTTCAATCGCTTAGATTGTGCGTCGATGAGTTGAAAAGGAAACCGCGACTGATGGCTTTATCGCAGGCTTTATCGCAGGCTTCACGAATCGGTACTTCTAAGAAACGTTTTGTTTCTAAACTGGTGTATATGGAAAATCTTTTAGCAAGAAATTATCTGGGTATATTAACACTATCACTTCGATTCAGTCGTCTTCGCGTGCTAAGAAATACATAAAAATATTACAGAGCTTGTAACCGGAGCAGCAGAAAAACAAACGTATTTTAAGACTTGTGGCAGGATTACAAGATGAATGGAAAGTTACGAAGGTCTTCTACGGCTAGTAATATATAGATGAAGCAAGAGTCAATACGTGTTTGTAGGACCAGTAACATGATAGCGAGATTAACGGACAGTTAAGAAGGTGGTGTGTAAACGTTTGCGAAATGAACGGAGAGCAAATGAAAAGCAGGCCTACTCAACATGCGCGGAGAAAAGAATTATGGTGGTTTATAGGAAAATACAGAAAACTGTTTTTGAGGAATTATTGTAGAACGTTTGACGCTGCCAACAAAACAAACTGTGCACACTGAAAGAAAACAACAACAACAACATTCAGAAATGAAAAACAATACGTGAGGTAGATTGGACTCACGAGTCGATATCTGAACAGGCTAATGGTGTTTTACGGTAAATCAATGTAATGGATATAATCGATACTATCTTGATGGGCGCATCATCGTGCGTTAACGAAGTTGTGAAGTATTTAGAGTGGTAGTTCTTGTTCTTCAGGTAACGAGCACGCTGGGGGGGGGGGCTAGGCTAGTGCTAGCGCGGTGTGGAGCGGTAGGATCGGGGAAATAGGGTACGCCAGCGGGGGCGGGGCACATATGTACCCTCGGCAAGAATGCCCGTAGTAAATGAGATTTACGGGATGCGGAAGTGGGGTATAAAGAAAGCAATAGCCGACGGCTCCTCCTAGCAGCTGGTGCTAGTGACGACTGTCGACCGACAGAAGCCGTGTGTATGCAGGGAAACAGCGACGGAGCTGCCGGCTGGATGGGAGCTGGTCTGTGGGTGGATAGATGGGTTGATGAATCAGAAAGCAGGAACGGACGGACGGACGGACGGACGGGTGGACTGATTGGAAGCTGATAAATGTTGGGGGAGGGGAGCTAAGTGCTAAGCTCCGTAGACCGAAAACCTACAACAGCAACCCCATAACGCTTAAACATGTCTTGACGGGCACATGATACGACAACAGTGCAACATGGTGAATATATATCAGAGAATGTGTGTAATGTTAAGCGTCTTTTAACTTTAACATATAACATAATTTAAATTTGATTTACTGAGGGCAGAACTGTACGTCTGCCCCCTGGTGTATTAAGTATTAACACAAAGAGTAAATGAACACGTACAAGTGGAGAAGTAAGCATTAACACAAAGAGTAAATGAACACGTACAAGTGGAGAAGTAAGCATTAACACAAAGAGTAAATGAACACTTACAAGTGGAGAAGTAAGCATTTACCATAAAGAGAGTCCAACATTATCGATATCTAAGAAGCCACTTTGAAAAATAAGCCCATCCAAGAAATCGTAAATAACGCCAAAATGCTTCATTAGCAGGTGCTGCACCAGCCATGCTGCAGTTATTTATTGCATGAATACTACACGTGCACAAATATCCACCACTGACTATAGCCAGGTACTCACTCATACATTTGAATAGTTCACTCGTGAGTAATATGGAGTGAACCGACTTGCCCATGGTTTGAAACCGCAGCAAGATTTCGAGTACGAGGTTCTAACTACTAGGATGCGGCGCCACATAACTTAGTTAAAGATGACACGATAAAAGCTTCATTCTAGTGACGGCAAATCATCGTGTGACGCAGAATGGGGCAGTTTTAATATGACATTCTGCCAGTGACATGCCGAAATAGTATGTTGGGAGTGTTACGTCACCAAGGTGAGAATGTAGATGATGCTGTCTGTGGGACGCTGAGAGTAAAGCTATTTGTACTGGCCGTGGTACTTTGGGTGATACGAGAACGTTATTTTAGTCGGATATTTCGCTCCGTCTTCCTGTGTAATGAACGCACGATAACGTTCAGACCGAAATACGCACGGCGAACCTAACACCGGCGAGTCGGCACTCGAAAAATACCATTAGCAAAAACAGTTATAAAAACCCCTGCGATGGGTGGAAATTACACAGAGATAGCGAGGCGTGACAAAACGGGGGATAGCAGACAGGTGGCCAGGCGGGGCGAGGGTGGGGGATGGGGAGGGGGAGACGCTGAGGGCTGGCGGAAGATCAAAGGAATAAATGATGGATTGCTTTCTGTAAAAGACGCTCTCCGAGGAACATTATAAGAAACGGCCCCAGAATAGCCCAGGATGCCTCGCAAAATGGTCTTTCTTTCTCTGCGGGGGGCGTCCAGGAAGGTCAACTAAATTGTGTATCTCTTGGGTACATTGTTATACGTTATTATCAGGTTAAAGAGACAATAATATTTACTAATGATGTATTATATGTAGGAACATGGAAAGAGGCCCAAGTCCATTATGTTGAAAATTTCTATAGTGTTTAGCTAGAATAGTATCACGTTCACTTCAACAACAATTTCAACCACAAAATGCTACACGATTAAGACGCCGTTTAAAAAAATGAATATTTTGCTTTAAAAACACCGCATGTAGAGTGTTGACTTTCAGTACCAACTGACTATTGCAATACATTTGCGCACAGTGACGTGTTTACCTGGACATATTATATATAAAATATCAATGGTATGGCACATAGGGGTATATGCTACATGCATCACATCTTTAGTTACGGACATTAACTTTTGTATTAGCATGACATTTGTTCACAGGATATTTTAAATAAAAATCTCATTAATTGATATAACATAATTATGAAACAAGCATCGTACCTCCAACAGTGCTCAGTGCGAGAAGTATAGAACACCCAACAACCATCGACTTGACGTCAATTAGTGTCTTCTGCATTCTCGGGGTCTGCTACGAACGCCAATATTCCAACGTAGTCCGTTCAGTCAACGCTCGCATTTCGCTCGCTGAATCGACAGCGAAGTATTCCGACCAATCTCGTACGCACATCACGAGAGAGAAAAGTTTGTGTCCGCTTCAAGTTTTCTGTGACGAGTACTACGGTGAATAATCCTCCTCCGCTGCCGGGGTGACTGCGAATGCGAGCGAGAGCAGCATTCACTGCGGGACTGCCGTGGCACGCCGCGCGACAGAGGCAAACCGGAGTTGACAGACTCGCGGCTTTGCGCCAGGATGTAGCTTGTCAGAGGGCCTGTGGAGGCGGTGGTGTTGGTGGCGGTGGCAGTGATTTGATTAAAGAAGCCGGCTGGGATCATCGGTCTACGCCGCCCCGACACCGGCCCAACACCGCCACATCACCGCCCCAATACTGGCCCGACACCGGCCCGACACCGCCCCAACACCGCCTCAACACCGGCCGGCTCGCTGACGGTGTTGTCGCCCCATACCGAGTAGAACACTCGTCCGATGTGTAATGATCTCGGCACACAGTATACCGTGGTATGTGGTAGTGTAAGCATATTAACGAGGAACCAGCTGTCAGAATTTTACTTTTTGAGACATACATGGAACTTTAGTCAAATCCAATAAGCCCACGCAATGGAATTATCACGTTATTTGTCTTGGAACCTGTGACATCACCCGCCCGTTGATATAATAATAATAATCTTTACTGATACATAATGTTCAGTATAGCACAGATGTAGCAGTAATATGAAACATGTATGCATTACGTAACAATTGGAACAAAGCAGCACATTGTTATATTCATGTCATATTTGAAATGTAAACTATAATTCGTGTCCAAAAAAAACATAATACATAAACATAAACATCTTCATAATAAACTAAATAATTATTTAATAGTGCATTATACGAGTACCGTAACACTGAACACTGGGTACATCTTAACATGACAACATTATACGAGTACCGTAACACTGAACACCAGGTGCATCTTAACATGACAACATTATACGAGTACCGTAACACTGAACACCGGGTGCATCTTAACATGACAACATTATACGAGTACCGTAACACTGAACACCAGGTGCATCTTAACATGACAACATTATACGAGTACCGTAACACTGAACACCGGGTGCATCTTAACATGACAACATTATACGAGTACCGTAATACTGAACACCGGGTGCATCTTAACATGACAACATTACACGAGTACCGTAATACTGAACACCGGGTGCATCTTAACATGACAACATTACACGAGTACCGTAATACTGAACACCGGGTGCATCTTAACATGACAACATTACACGAGTACCGTAATACTGAACACCGGGTGCATCTTAACATGACAACATTACACGAGTACCGTGATACTGAACACCGGGTGCATCTTAACGTGGACAAATTACATTAAAGCAGAATTTAGCATATGTTTGCTAGATTTAGGCGCTTGGTCCTTTGTTTGATGACGGCAGAGCGTAGCTATATGGCAATAATGCCCAGCCTCCGGATAACGCAACATATACATATACACAGATGCAGACAACGGTTTCACAGAGTGTCCGTAAATGACGTTTCTTATGACGTAAATTTGAAACAGTTTTTCGCGTTAGTGCTTATTACGTAAAACGTTCTCAACTGATCGGCAGGCTTCGGATTAATCGCAGAAATTACGCGTAACGTTATAAACAATGGATCTACGTCCGTGAACATTGGATCTATGTCCGTCTAACGTACAGTGCGAACCCTAAAACCGGTTAGAACCCGTTGTCGCGCTTACATTTATCCGGGCGTTAAATTTTATCCGGGTGATGTTTATGTGCATATGTAAGGCATAATATTTGGCTCCAGTAGATCACGTAGTGATAAATAATATCCAGATTTAAATATGTTTCGTTTTTTTGTCGTAATACGAGCGTTATAGTTAGAGTACATAACTATAATATGCTGTTTCAGATTTGTGACCAAGTATAAGAGTAAGTCACGTGACGTGTGGGTGGAGAGGAAACTGTTTTACGATATAAATTGTTTATGTCTGCGGGAAGCAAACATTTTATAATTTATGTATATATATAGACATATATGTAAATATATATATATATATACATATAAACATACATAACGCCCGGATAAATTAAAACGCAACAGTCGTAGCTGGTGCTAAATACATTCCCCTAGATACGCGCATGCGCAGAAACGTCTCCCGGATATTATTTAACGCCTGGATAAATGTAAGCGCGACACCGTAACAAAAATAGACACGTCACAGCAGAATACACACGTGTAGCGTTTGTTGCAGGTAGTATTAAGTTATATCTGCGACACACGCATGCACGCACGCAAACGCGCGCATACACACATACACACACACACACACACACACACACACACACACACTTCCCGGTTGTGCCTCTTATGTCTGTGCATTCGTCGGCGTGCATTTACGTGCGCGTGCGTCAGTAATAAACACAATTTTACGCCGCCAGTTAATATTAAGATATATTTGTTGGTCTACTTTCAATATATATATGTATACATTATATATATATATACATATGTATATATATACATATATGTATATATATATATACATATATATATATATAATTATATGTATATATATATATATATATATACATATATATATATACATATATATAATTATTCATACATACATACATGCATACATACATACACACATACATATACACATATACACACACATACACAAACACGCACACACGCACACTCGCACACACGCACACACGCACACATGCATACATACATAGGCCTACACAAACACTCCGCTGTTTCCTTGTTACTTAGTATTGCACCATAACTCTTATAAAACGCAGGAAAACTTATAAAGTCTTTAATATAATATTATAAGTCTAAAATTGGCCTACATTGTATTTGTGGGTTTCACGTGTCTTCGGTCTGCAGCAATCTACGGACCGCCCACAGTGCTGTGGTCGATATACAACGTTGCTTGTTTAGACTGCCTGTAATATCGTCCATACGTCCCTTATCATCTTGTTCTAGGCTGTGTTGTTCCAAGAATGGTACTCTCCCACGAATTACTGTTACAAGTCTCTTTGATGTGTTTTTGGAATTATCTGCAGATTGATAACAACTTAGGTAAAAAGAAGAGATGAAATGTACATGTTAAGCAAGGTTGTTTGGTCGGTTGTTTTGTCGGTTATTTGGTTGAATAAAGCTCGGTGGATAGACGAAATATTAATATTGATGTTCACGGGACGACAAGTTTTGTACAAATAACTTGAATGTAAAGAAATATTGACGTAATTATGCAATTAAAGGGCTTTCTACACTACTTATCTAATCACCATGAACACACAGTGAGCAACAAATAGAGAATCACAAATTTTTAGATGCATAATTTTAATATATTTGTATGGCCCATTTTTTCACAAAGTATTGTTAACTTTTGTTATGTAACAGTGATTCACTAACAGTCGCCAATGGGTACCATCGGGACGGTCGATCAGCTTTGCTCACTATTACCACGTAATACATATTGTGTAGTGACGGAAGCTATATAAGGCACTCAGGGCCTCACCCAGGATCACATTTTTGCCAGTCCAAATTTGTTCAGACATGCTACGAAGTGCGGTCGGGCACGCGATTTAACGCGCAATCGGATGAGCGATAGGAAACGCAACTATGAGTATATACATATCTATAATATATATATATATATATAATTTATATATATATACCAGCATGGTAAATTTTTGTAATCATACTTAGTGTGTCCAATCATAAAATATAAAAATAAACTAAAAGTACAGTGCACATATTACCATTTATGAAGGCAAGGCAGAGAACATGGTTGAATGCACATCTCACGTGTGATCAGAAATGTAAGTAGCATCTTTCGTGTCAAATGATGCACTTAAATTCTGTTTAAAAGTTAAAAAAGAAGCCAATTTCTGTTCAGAAAAGTAATATTTTATTTCAAAGTTACCTTTGAAAAATAATACATTCAGTCAATTATTTAAAATATCACAACGTTATGATCTCTGCATCTAAATAATACTCTTTACTGTGTGGTTAACTGTTTTAATAACATTTATTTGTGAAATATTTGCTACACAATAACAACCGTACATAATAAATTTAGATAATACAATAATTACTGTAACACAATAACATAAATGTCTGGTTATTTCTCATGCAGCAATGCTTAATATATACATTAAAAATGTAATTTATACAAGCAATCATATTATGAATGTTCAAATCACTGATGCCGTTTCATTTTAGTTAGCGGTATATATGACGCCATCCAACGGAATTTGTTAGAACTACAAAACACGGGGTATATCACTTTAACAAGATTTAACAAGATTGCCATCCAGAAAATTACTCTGGATGGCAGGTGGACAAGGAAGCCTTTTGGCTTATCGAGAGTCCAATACTTTTTATCTACATGTATCCCGCCTTTTTAAGGTGTGTGTCGATTTTATTTTAAAACATATTCACGCTACTAGCACCAACACAATCAGGAGATAATCTGTTCCATTCATTTACAGTCCTTTGTGAGAATGAGAACTTTCTTATATCTAATCTACACTGCTCCTTTACTAATGTAGCTTCATGTCCTCTGGTCCTTCTATCTTTCTTAACTGAGAAAAAAATGTTTCTATCAATATTTTCATAACCATTCAATATTTTAAACACTTCTATGTGATCTCCTCTCAATCTCCTGGTCTCTAGTGTTGTTAAACCACATTCTTTTAGGCGTATTTCGTAACTAAGATCCCTCAGATTTGGTATCATTTTAGTCGCTCTCCTCTGTACTCTTTCTAGCATATCTATGTCCTTCTTGCGATATGGCCTCCATGCTTGTATACAATATTCTTAATGAGGCCTCACTATTGTTTTGTACAGCGGTACTATTAATTCTTTTTTTCTTATACGCTATATTTCGCCTAATTAATCCAAGGATTTGATTTCCCTTTGACGCTGCAATTCCGCACTGCTCTGAAACCTTCATATCAGCACTAATGGTTAACCCTAAGTCCTTTTCTTTTACAGTAGTACTTAGAACAGTACCCCCCATTTTATATTTTACCTCTTCATTCCCATGACCTGTGTGGAGGCATTTACATTTCCCAAAATTGAACAGCATTTGCCACTTTTCAGACCATTTGATCAACCTATCAAGATCATCTTGTAAATGCTGTCTGTCTCCATCACTTTTAATCCTTCTAAACACTTTTGTATCATCCGCAAATTTTAACACCTTGCTTGTTATATCATCGTCCAAATCGTTGATATATATTAAGAATAATATAGGTCCTAGTACTGATCCCTGTGGTACCCCACTCAATACCGATTTCCAGTTTGAAGCCTCCCCATCAACTACTACACGTTGTCTTCTGTCATTCAGCCATTTTTCTATCCAGTTAATTATACCATTTCCTATGCCAAGCTTAAGGAGTAATCTTTGATGTGGTACTTTGTCGAAAGCTTTTTGAAAATCTAAATAGATGATATCTACTGGTGATCCCTCATCTACCCACCTAGTGATGTCTTCCAAAAAACATAACATATTTGTTAAGCATGACCTCGCTTTTAAAAACCCATGTTGAGATGGGTTTATCAAGTTATGTTTAACAAGAAAATCCACCATGTGATCTTTAATTAGTCTTTCTAATAATTTGCAAATCACTGATGTTAAACTCACTGGTCTATAGTTCTCTGACTTGTTTCTCGAACCTTTTTTAAATAACGGTATAATGTTTGCCTCTTTCCATTCTAAAGGAACCACTCCCTCTTCTAATGACAAATTGAAAACTGTTGCAAGCGGTGCGCTAATTTGTTCTACAATTTCCAATAGTAGTTTGGGCGGAATCCCGTCCAGTCCAGGTGATTTATTATTCTTCATAGCCCTTATTTTCTTAGCTACCATTTCCGAGGTTACAACTAACTGTCCTAAATACTCTGAATCTGCCCCCTTGAACTTAGCCTCTGGTACTGGCAGTGAACTAATATCTTCCCTGGTAAACACTGAACTAAAATACTCATTCAGGTCTTCTGCCATTAAGAATCCCTCTGATATTGTATTTCCAGCACTATCTTCTAGAGGACCGACCTTATCCTGAACTTTCCGTTTGCTTCGAATATACGCATAAAAACTCTTACTGTCATGTTTTATATTACTAGCTAATTTCTTTTCATAGCTTCTCTTTGAATTTCTAATTTCAGCTGTAGCTTGATTAAGTGCTTCTTTATAAATGTTGTAGTCTTCATCATTTCCAGTACATCTATATGACTTCCACATCCACTTTGAGCCGGCGTAACCTAGGCTGTTGTTATTCCTTCGAGTGTTGTGTTCGAAACCGGAATCTGTACACTTATGCGTGTTATAACGATGTGACTATTACATTTAATTACCAACATGTCTTCAATGCACTTAGCGGACAGCCAGACAACGATCGCAAAACGGTTTATGTTAGCGCCTTCCGCCCGCCTCCCTGTTTACGTCGGTTGATACCAAGGTCGAAGGAGCCTATATTTAGACAGGAGGCGTAACTGAGCGAAATCATGGCTGTCTACAATTGGAGTTTTCGTCCGCCATTTGGGAGGCTACCACGTGCGTCAATGCATATGTTCTGGCTTGGCGTGCCTCCAGAATGGCGGACTACCCGCTCCACTTACGTACTTTGAACAATGGAAATAGCGCATGCTGCACCGTCTTGTATTGATACACGGTCTTTGCCTTTGGTTGACACGACTCACGAGGTAGCACCAGCACCATCACACTCGTAACGATTTGCCATGCGCGTTTTTTTAAATCGCCATAAATTCACCAAAATAAAAAAATACCGTTGCATAGTAATCATGTTTATTTCAAAATATCGCCAATAAAGTCAGTAACGTTTACGGTGTTGGAGATTCTACTCTTAGCGTTTACTGAGTTTCCGTTCAAAAACAAATGTCAAATCCCGTTTCGAAATATCGATTACGCGGAATTTCATTCGTTTTCCAAGAACGCGTCGTAATCGGCAAGTGCTTATTGTATCCTCCTGCCCTGACGTTGACCTAACATAAAATTATTTAGTCTACGTAGATATAGGCAAGTGTCGGTTGCCTTTCAAGGAGCCACCGCTAGCGGCTGGGTAACAATTCCCCTAGCAAGTCACCACTAGCGGGTAGGTGACAATTATCCTAGCATGTCGAGGCCTGGCTTAATTGGTTTCAGGCGTGTGTCGGGGAGCTGGCCAGGCTATTTTTTAATATACCCGTCCACAGGACGGGTGGACGGGTCTCTGGGTGAGGCCCTGAAGGCACTAAAATGGTGAAACCGTAATTATATTCCTCGATATAATTGTTAATGCAGTGCATATATATCTGTCCCGTTTTATTACACAATCCAACAATACGTACAGCTTTACACGCTGCTTTGCAGACGAATTCCGTCAGATCAGACAACGAAAGCTTGTTCGGCGCGGTGCATTTCGGGAAATGTCGGAACAATGAACGGCAGCCAATGTATTGACCCTATATATTTAATCATATAGCGACATAACTATTGTTTGACTCGTTTCTATTAACTACCCCTCTTTGACTTTACAACAATGTGAAACAAATAATACAATAGCCCACGTCTTTAGTTTTAAGTTTTTTTACTAAATGGTACATCGAATGATGAAGAAGGTGGTTAGGGCACGGTCCGCAAGTAGTTAGCCAACAACGCCGAGTGTCAACACTGTCATAATGATATATACCCGACTGTTTGGGGACTGCATGGCCGGACCTACAAGATGATATGAATGTTGGCTGCGTACAAATATCAACATTTATTCACATGCATTAGAATGTATTTCGTCTATAGTCGCAATTTCTTGTCAAATCTGATGTGACTACAAATTAATTTCCCTGCAACTATCAAATATCTCTTATCGGACGATTATCGTATAGAACTGGTATCAGAGCAAGCGTCTTTCAACCGATGCCAACCGAGCAGATAACATGGCGGGCTAACATATTAGAACTGACAGATTACTGAACGGTGTTGCCCCGGGTGACGCTTAAATACTCAATCGGGGGTGTTAACCAGGCGATTGTGTACGTCATTAGGGCATATAAAATGTAACCTACACAACGATAGGGTCGACAGTTTGGCACTGGCAGAACTCCGGAATGTGACACGTAACAAAAGTCGCTACGAAATGAGGATAACACAGATAACCCTTTTATACTTGCCACGGCCACAATGGCTAACTACGGGACAATCGACACAATGTGAATGTCGAAAACAAGTGCACGACTGCGTAATTGCCTAACCGTAACTAATCATAACCATAACTGTCCCAAAACGTAACTAGCCGTAGCCCTAACTAATTATACTAATGATCTGAACTTAATTTATAATTAACTTGTCCGATTTATATATACCGGTATATATATATAATTACTGTAATTAGTAATTACACCGTTTATAAAATATAAATGGTTACGAAAACTGAGTACTGCATTCAAATGTAAATGTTTCACATTTATGCAAATTTAAATGCACCATGTATGCCTGCATATAATGGAAAAACAAGTGTGCGCGTGCTGAAGTTGCAGACATAACATCAAGCCAAACAAACACTTTGCTGTTTGGTAAAACAATTGCAGTATAATTATTTATCATATCTTATATCTACAAGAGTAATATAATTGTTATTTCCAAGCACTTGTCGGACGCCTGTCTACCTGCCGTTTGTTGTAGTTAGGTACACTGAACGAGATAAACACGATGCGGTGTATTTGTCCCATATCTACCTGTGACGTCACAACCAAGGTAGCTTTATTAAAACAAGATTGAATAAATTTGCCACGTACAGAACAAAACAGGTGGTAAATAGAGAACCGAAATGATGACGTCACTCCGCTTAGCAAACAGCCCAGTTGGTTCCAACAAATTTAATGTTTTTAGCCGTATCTGTTAACATGGTATTACGTTTTGTTCTACACTGTAATACATATTCTGAAAGTCATACGTGTAGTTCTTTATAGTTCCCATAAGTTGAAAGTGAGAAGTAAACATGGTTGAAAAAAATTTGGTATTTTTAATATTCTGGAACGAGAAAATAACGCAAGCTATTCCTATTTTATCGCATTGACAATATCGGTCGCGGTGCAAAACAATGTTTTGTTGTGCATCACGCTATTTTCACCGCAAAATGCGAACGGAGAACCTGTCAATACATAAATACTATTTAATTAATGTATGAAATTGCCAATATCGAAGGATTTGGTAATATCGTGAAATAAGGAACAAAATAAATTTCAGACTGAGAAGTTGGGGAGCGGTCATTATATAAGTTGGAGTTTTTGGTCACCATCAAGGAGGATGGAGTCCGAGGGTTTTGGAGAACCTTATGTGGGGATACAATTGGGGATGTTAGTGAGCCTCAGGAGGGATGCAATTGTATTTTGGTGAGCCATTAGTTGGAGGGGTTTGATGATATATTCATCACGTTCCGACGCATATGTAGAATGTCAACAGCATGATCGAGTATTAACACATTTTTAAAATGTAAATACGCTGTTCGCAAAATTACTAACTATACAAAGTCAATAAACCCATTACGCAGTTAATTAAAAGTAACATTAATCATAATGTATTGCATATCATAATTAACTCCACAAATGTCTATGAACATATAACTGTGAACCTTGCTAACACGAAAACTGGTTATTGTCTTGGATTTGGACCAATTTCTTGTAGTTTTCATAGCATATTTTCAAACTTAGCGCTATTATGAATTATGTCTCCTCCATACTAACATGCACCGCACCTTGAAGAACGCTTGGAAACTAAATGAAACTATTAACATGATCAGATCTGACATGATGTTCTCCCCTTTTAAGCGGTTTGGGCTCGTCTGAGAAGTATGCAGCAAGTGCAGAGATAGGGGCCTACTGACGCCATTAGCCATATTCGAACAAACGTTACCGATGCTAGCGTTTTGTTTTCAATGGGTAAATCCTCCTATAAAATGTTTTTTTATTAATTGCGAACTACCATGGATACCCAAAGATTTTCAGGAAGTGGTCCCCGGAGAGTATGAATGGTTTTCTCAACAAAATATTCATTTAGAATATCTGATTATTATCTATAGTTGCATTCTTCTTGCAACTTTTAGAAATCGATAAACATGTACGTGAGGATCACAAAATTATAATTACAATCGTGGACAAAACAACTCAAAACAAAACCATCCAATTGCACCTTCGCTTGAGGCTCACAAAAAACGCCAATTTAATTACCGCTCATTGACTTCTCACCCTGAAATAGATTTTGTTCCATATTTCAAGATGTTATCAAATCCTTCGATTTTAATATAAAATACCTAATTTGTTTCACACATATATGCTTCTCAATTTCAATTTACGGGAACCATAAAGAACTACAAGTATGACTTTCAGAATAATGATTACAGTTTGGAACAAATCATAACACTATGCTAACAGATACGACGGGAGACATTTTGTTGGAACCAGACTGCAGCGTGACGTCACACTTCGGTGCTCTATGTACGTCATTTATCGACAGACCAGCACTTTGTGTATGACTCTTTTTATAACACGCCCTTGTATCTTGTATCTATTTGTATCTTTTTACAATATACACATTAAAATGCTTTTATTATATTATATTCCGGATGCTAATGTCTTTGTTCAAAGCGGAGGTAAAGAAAATGACGTTCATACAAATACAAATAGGCCTACAACCTAACTATGCACCGACAAATAGGCATATTGCCTAACTATGTACCAACAAATAGGCCTATAACCTAACTATGTACCGACAAATAGGCCTATTGCCTAACTATGTACCGACAAATAGGCTTATTGCCTAACTATGTACCGACAAATAGGCCTATAACCTAACTATGTACCGACAAATAGGCCTATAACCTAACTCTGTACCGACAAATAGGCCTATAACCTAACTCTGTACCGACAAATAGGCCTATAACCTAACTATGTACCGACAAATATAAGCAAACGCTTTTCATTCAAATGAAAGTGTATTCGAATGTGAACCAAATGTTAAACACGCACACACCCCGTAAGTTACACGATCGTATTAATTAAGCATATCTTCCAATTAAAGTATTATCGTGTCAAATGAATTACCATCCAGATATCTTTAATAATTTGCTTAGTTATTCAGTTGGCGTTTTTAACTGTCGAGAAGGCAATGTTGATGCTTCTGTTTGTGTAATTATGTCAATTAGTGATATGGTCAGGGTGATTCAAAGTGATACAACCCTTCCGTCAAGTCGCTAGCGTGGCGTGCGGGGGTACATGGCGCCTCTCGTCTGCCCCTTCGTCTGACAGTCCGGGGCAGTTAGGACGGGCAAGCACCGACTTCACCCGGGCCGTAGGAGCGATGTCCCGGGGCGCTGCCCGATGAGACCGTTCACAGGGACTTCATAACAGAGACGCTACGTGCAAGTGAATTGTACTAATACTGTTTTACTTTATTACGAGAATGCTTAATAACACGCATACACATAAATTATAAGTTGCAAAACATTGATCACTTTTATTACATTTTAAATATCGTGCAACAATTTCATTGGACAACGTTCTCAGAGAAACCAACGCACAACATTGCTATAATTACACACACACACACACACACACACACACACACACACACACACACACACACACACACACACACACACACACACACACACACACACACACACACACACACACACACACACACACACACACACACACACACACACACACACACACACACACACACACACACACAATGCAAACACAATTTTTATACAAACAAACCCAGGTCTATGTATGTTAGTATCAGGCTTCTACTTGGTTTTAGGCGATAGTTTATTATGTAGTGTCACACAGGTGAACCAGCATCAGTAACTGGACAGCGCGCGCGTTCCTCAACAATAATTCGGCGGAAATCTTGGGATTCCTTTCCGGGTCGCGCTCCACGACAGAGGCGGTGGGACGTTATCACCGGCGTCGCGCAGTCTGCATCGACGTTACGCAAATCGAAAATTGTTCGCACGATCTGCCTGATAAAAAGGGCGCATACTGTTTGAGGGTTACACCCCAGCTGTAGGTGGGTAAGACGATGCCACCCCGCATTCCCGGCACGCCTGCAGGCGTTCCTCGCAGATAACTGTTTACCCCGGCGGGCCTCCAGCGCACCTCGGGGAACGGCTCAAAATGCTGCAATATATACTGGGAAAAACAAATGTTAAGCTTTTGTAAAGGTTTGTTAAACACACAGAAGGTTGTTATGGACGCGTTATATTTAATTGACGCAAGAATTGCTTAAGTCCGTCGCACTAAAAAGTACGTCAAAAGTGAATGAGAGAGAGAGAGAGAGAGAGAGTGTGTGTGTGTGTGTGTGTGTGTGTGTGTGTGTGTGTGTGTGTGTGTGTGTGTGTGTGTGTGTGTGTGTGTGTGTGTGTGTGTGTGTGTGTGTGTGTGTGTGTGTGTGTGTGTGTGTCTGTGTATGTGTGTGTGTGCGTGCGTGTGTGTGTGTATGTGTTTACGTGTATGGACGTGTGTGCTTGGCTGTATTACGTGCGTTCTGTTCTTGCCTGGTTATCACCTCCATTGTCTTTATTCAGGCGGGTCCAATGAAAGTTGTTCGCATAACACACGATCTCTCCTGCAAAACCTTCCTAAATCGATGTTCGTTTTGAGAGCTGCAGGATGAAAAGCGAACAACAAACAGCAATAACTACACACAGACCTCACCTTCGCTACAAAGGTTTTCTCAAACAAGATCTAAAATCTGTTGACATCCCTTTGGAACATGAAGTATAACTACTGCTGCCACCGACAGACCAACCTGGCTTCACACTGTCCGTGACATTGACACAGAAAGGCACTGGATATGAACAAGACTACGACGCCTGCAGTCACCCAAGGACCAGTGGATGCTGTGACCGAGAGGAGGCAGTGATGTGACCGCAGACACGGGGAAGTCGTGGCGTCGTCCCCGTCCGTCTCCGCGACCGCCGTCGAAGCACATCGGGTGCAAACATTTCACTCCGTCCCTGCAGCCATTTCTTACAAAACCCGTGGCGGATTAATTACCCGCGTGAGTTACGACTCTGACGGGGTTATATTAACTGAGCCGCGTTGTCTTTGTGTTAATGTGTTTGTTTCCCCCCGGGGACGTCGTGATACCCTTTAGAAGTACACACCGCCAGACAGCCGTGTTGTCCCGCGGGAGATCGCAACACATTCGGTGAAAGGGTACGAACTCACACACACGCACGCACGCACGCACGCACGCAAGCTCGCACACACCCACGCACGCACGCACGGTTTCCGAACCAACCTTAATGTATCTGCTATTCTCTAAATACGCCACTTGCATGAATAACGACTTTCGGTAGTTGCGACATTAAGAACTAGCCAAGTGACAATTCCTCGTGCCTGACCAGAATCAAAGATCGCGAACAAGCAAGTGATCCTTCACGTAGCGTCACACATCTACCTTGATCATTAGTCTAATGTTAGTGTTTTGATCTGTTTGGAAAAATAGCAAGTTTTAAAGTTGCATTGTGAGTTAAAGTAGCATTTTAACTGTGCAACAGGACACTATTTAGGACTACATATTTGATATTACTTGCTTCCACATAATGCCACTTTGACATTTTATATGTTGTTCGATAAATTATGCTTTTGCAACAGTATAGGTTGTCATGCCAACGGAATAACAAACGTATAGCACACGAATATAGGGTTCGAATTGTTCGTGTTTTATGCCGTTTTAACTTAAAATTGCATATTGTGCGAAACAAAATGTATTTGAGGAAAATGATATAATATTATTATAGTGTACGAGACAAGTTGACTCACTGGGAATTTGTATTTAAAAATGGACGATCTCAGAGTGCAACTTTAATAATTATCGTAACGTGATATAGAATGATTAGTTAAATTAGGCTGCTAATTGGGGTTTAAGATGCTGCATGCAGGGGGAGATGGAAGGACGAATGGAGTGGGGGTGATTATGAAGGAGGAATACAGCAAGGAAGTCATCAGGGTGGAACGATGGGAAGGCAGGATAATTGCTGTGTGGATGTTAGTTGGAGGAGAGGTGATGTGCATACTATTGGGCTACGCACCACAGACAGGGAGAACTCAAGAAAACAAGGATGCATTCTGAAGCAACCTGGAAGAAATTATTGGGCATGTGGAGCCGGAGACAACGTTGGTTGTGGCAGGTGATCTAACTGCACATGTATGAAAGAGACAGAACAGTGAGGAGACCTTAGGAAAGTACGGATATGGAACGAGAAACAGAGAGGGACAAGATCTGGTCGAGATGCTAGGCAGAAATCAGCTAGTGGTGGTAAACTCCTTCTTTCAGAAGAAGGAATCACACAAGATCACATACAGAAGTGGAAACAATAGAACAGAGACAGATCTATGGAATCAAGTGGCTGACGAGGCTGTTTAATGTGTGCTTCACAGCAGGAGAGATACCAGCAGAGTGGCGAAGAGGAGTGATTGTGCCGATATGGAAGGGGAAAGGGGACATCCATGACCCAGGGACATACAGAGACATCACATTACTGAGTCGAGCCCTGAAAATGTTGGAAAGGATATTGGATGCTAGGTTGAGGCTTACAGTGGAGAACGAAATCGGAGAGAATCAGCTGGGATTTAGGAAAGGGAGATGAACAGATGATGGATTGTTTGCCATCAAACAAATTATCAAGAAGAAGAGAGAATTTAAAAAGGATGTAGCATTCGGTTTTGTAGATCTGGAAAAGGCATTTGACACCGTGCCGATAGAACTCGCATTTGCAGTCATGAGATGGATGGAGGTTGAAGAAGCAGAAGCCATAATGGTGGAGGAAATGTACAAGGAGACAACAGCGGTAGTGAGAGTCGAAGGAGAAACATTGGAAAAATTTGGAGTGGAAGTAGGACTCAGACAGGGAAGTGCCTTGAGTCCCCTGCTTTTCATTATGGTGATGAACCTGATCAGTGGAAAGATATCAGAGCAGGAAGAACTTACGAAGATACTGTGTGCAGACGACCTAAAAGTGGTGGCTGATAACAAAGAGGAATGACAGAAAGCATTGCAAGAATGGAGTGACACCTTCAGAAAACACGGCCTCCGAATGAATCTGGAGACGACTGAAGTTATATGGATAGGCGAACAGGAGGTAGATCTGCATGTAGATGTTGACGGATAGACCATTAAACAAATGAACAGCTTTGTATACATGGGCGGTACAATGTGTGGGGATGGAAGGAGTAGTAAAGAAATACAGAGGAGGGTGCAAGCAGGAGCAGCAGCATGGAAGAGGGTAGAAGGCATTATGTAGGACAGAAAACTGAAGAAACAACTGGAAGGAAATGTATTGGAAGCCTGCGTTGTACCAACCTGTATATATGGGTTGGGAACACTCCCACTGACAGGAGGAGAAACTACAGGTAGCAGAAAACAACTTAGTCAGAAGAATATGTAGAGTAACGCGAGAGGATAGAAGGAAGATGAAGGAATTGAGAGAGGAGATTGGAATGAAAAAATACCTAAAGAGGAAAGTAGCCGGTAACAGAATGAGATGGGCGGGACATGCACATAGAATGAGTGAAGACATACTGACGAAAAGAGCATGGAAAGTAGAAGAGGGTGGCAGACGAAGGAGAGGAAGACCAAGGCTGAAATGGAACGACAGCATAAAACGAGACCTGGGGAGGGCTGGCGTGAACAACCATGAATGGATGGCCATTGCCATACGAGAGAGAGAGGTGGAAAGAACTGATAAGAAAAGTATAAGAAGCTACCAAGTGACGTGGACCCCACCCCGCAAGGGAGCAAGGGGAAAACGAGAAGAAGAAATTAGGCTGCTAGTACAATTCCTTTAGTTTGCCATGGCGGCCATATTGGATCATTGACAGCCGTCTTGGTTTCAAAAATGTTGGTTTTATTAACTAAACTGTATTATTTGGTGTCGGTACCTTTTGAACCAACCAACATTATCTAAACATCCTGGTAGTGCGACGGTTGCCACATTTAGTAGCAGACATCCCAAGTTAATGACCCGAAAGCAGCAGACTCCGACGGCAAACACCCCGAGGCAGACCTCCCTCGCGTCGGATGTCTTTAGTTGGAACATGCGGATTGAATAGCAAAAACGGCGCTCTAATGGCCAAGTATCGCCGTCCTACTGGTCGCCTCCCAGTCTGTTTTACACACCGCATTACAGCCATCGTATTACCGTGCCCCACAGCCATGGCTGCGGCGGTCGTCGGCAGCTCTCTCGCCGGGTGGCAGTCGGCCTAGCCCCGCACGACTCTCGCTGATCACTTCCGTTGCACGGCGGTACTTGAGCCGTCTCCAGCATCCGGGCGTCTACTGGGATGTTCTCTGCCCGGGAGGTCCACGGATATATCACGGCGTCTGTCTCAGGTGATATAGATCCTTCATCATGGCGGTGTCCTGGTGTTCCCAGACTCGATGACGTCGATACACCAAGCCCCTCTCAGTAAGTTAACTAATAAATAGTAGTGCGCCGATGATTAATATTGCCTTCCCAGAAAGGGTTGTCTTCGTAAAGTATGTCTATAAACTGTTGTCAATAACAAGATGCCATTTTGTTGAAAATGACCATACCCTTAAGGACTTTCCCTTAGTGGAACGCCATACAACATTACCTGACAGAAAGAGAATTAACGTATACTCTATACTGAGTAGGCCAAAGAGGAAACTACACTGATAAGGCAGGATACAACGGACGGAGGCAATGTGTGTGTGTGTGAGCGCGCGCGCGTATGTGTGTGTGCGTGCGCATGTATGCGAGCTTGCATGCATGCGCCGTTATTCTTCGCGTGCGTGTGTGTATGGTGTGAGTGTGTGCGTGTATATGTGTGTGTGTGTGTGGTGTGTGCGTTTGTGGTGTGTGTTGTGGGTGTGGGCGCGCGCGCGTGTGTGTGTGCGCGTGTGCGTGCGCATGTATGCGAGCTTGCGTGCGTCGTTATTCTCCGCGTGAGAGAAACCTCGAACTAGTTTCTAGCGTTTCATTGCTTCTTGTTAGAGTTGAGAATTAGTTCCAACTCGCAAGTAGGTAATAAACGTCTATAGACCCCGTAGCAAGCAACGTGCCCAGTTTGTAATGAAACAAATCGACGTAACTAAAACGGAAGAAGTGTGTGGTTACGACAGACGAACGCGTCAACTGGCCCGTTGCACCTACAGCGCTGATCCACGGCACCCACCAGTACTTTCACAAATTGGAGGTGGCACACACCGCTACCGATGAAGGAGAACATTCATACTTCAAACAGCGCGAGATAAAATCCCACCCTATCACTGTGATGTTAAAAAATCTGATATAGGGGATCTACATGAAACAGCATTCGTCGGCACGGTGTCTGCGTCTATCTCTTGAAAAGCTCGTCGATAATTCGAGTGTTGTTTTTCTTATCAAAAACACAACACAACTATTTGGAGTTCCACCTTGCTGCTAGTTCAGATCGTTAGCTAATCAGGCAGACGAAACAACCCGTTATCTATTAGTCTCAACAACTACCGCATCAACAATACGTAACTGTGCCCAGCGACACGTATCCGTGCCTGGCAGCCAGACTGCGCTATCTCGCCCTATCGCAGTCACCTCGGGGAGAGCTCTATTTTGTGCGACAATGTTTTGGCTGTAAGTTGTTTTATATAATTAAACGCCACTTAAAAGGGAAAAATATATACTGTATTCTGTACATATGTATAATTATATATATATAATTATATAGTTGTCATTGTCGTAAGTTTGCCTAGGAAAGTAGGCCTATCAAGTAAAATATAATTTGTGCGGGAGTGCATGTTATTTTATATTTAATTTAGTTTCAAATCGTATTCGACTGTCTTTCTTTTAGATTTCCATCTAGTTTTCAGTCAAATTCGACCATCTTTCTTTTAGATAACTGGCCACTGGGCGTGAACTGGCTCAAACTGGAAAAGACACATGCATGAATGCTACTCATCGACGTAAACGTCTTTCAGACGGCGATGACGTCATCACGTGACGTTCGCGCTTTATTTCTTCTACCCGACAACTAGGTTTCAGTCTTCAAGTTCACTATGCTTATTCCAACCAGCCCCTCCAGTCGCTAACACTGGAAGGATTGTTCGCTAATTTTGTTTGACGGAAAAGGACAATACGTTGGATACGTTCAAGGTGACGATATTTTGCTAAATCGGGAAAATGACAGTAAATCACACTGCCCTCTTAATCGCAATAGTAGGCTACGTGGCCGGCTTATTGATTGGTTCCATGGTTTACCCGTTTGTCTTCAACAATCAGTCGTTTTAATTAAAGTTGTATTCTCAGATAGGACTTCTATCTTTTAAATACTATAATATATATATAACGTTTTGTATTTGCGCCGTTTCACCTTAAATTGCATATTATGTTAAAAAGATGCACATGGAGTTGAGGAAATGGTATATGCGCCGTTTCACCTTAAATTGCATATTATATATATATATATATATATCATTTCCCTAACTCCATGTACATCTTTTTCACATAATATGCAATTTAAGGTGAAACGGCGCAAATACAAAACGTTAGAGTGTCTCGACTCCCTATCCCTATTGCACCACGCGTTTAATTCGATTGTCCAAGAATCGAACAAAACGCGTGGAAAGATCGGGACAGAGAGTCGAGATCAGTGCGCTTGCAAAACCTCTAGTATCTAGTACTGTCTAATATACATCCGCGTGCCTTATATTTATTGTTCCGCTGGTGGGACCTGGCAACCGGTAATTTGGCAAAAGCTGTGTGTGCGTGCTTGTGTGTGCGTGCGTTTATGTAACCATATAAACAAGTTGTTTCCCTTACTCTCTTGCGGGGGCGGGGTCCACGTTATTCAGTAGCTTCTTCTATTTTGCTTGTTAGCAGTTTCCAACTTCCTAAATCTTCTGCAAAGATCTTCGCACCTCACAATTCACAATTGTGGGTAGTTTTGTTTACCTCGTAACAAAATGTTGTGTTTTAATTGAACTGAATGAAGACTATTGTTCTGTTTATAACGATATATAACATTCTATGTTACAATGATAGGAGTATCGCGACGATTGCATCGGGTCTCGGGTGTACGCTGGAAGAAAAAGATTGCATGGGAACCGCTGGATTACACCCTGATTTAGGTCATTAGTAGGCGAGAACTAATATGTTGTAGGAGAGACAAATGCTTTTTATGCAATGTTATTTGGACTATACATGCCTACATGTACTGTTAACGTGGTCACTGGAAGGTGTTATTTGGACTATACAGGCCTACATGTACTGTTAACGTGGTCACTGGAGGGTGTTATTTGGACTATACAGGCCTAGATGTACTGTTAACGTGGTCACTGGAGGGTGTCATTTGGACTATACAGGCCTACATGTACTGTTAACTTGGTCACTGGAGGGTGTTATTTGGACTATACAGGCCTACATGTACTGTTAACGTGGTCACTGGAGGGTGTTATTTGGACTATACAGGCCTAGATGTACTGTTAACGTGGTCACTGGAGGGTGTCATTTGGACTATACAGGCCTACATGTACTGTTAACGTGGTCACTGGAGGGTGTTGTTTGGACTATACATGCCTACATATACTGTTAACGTGGTCACTGGATGGTGTTATTTGGACTATACAGGCCTACACGTACTATTAACGTGGTCACTGGAGGTTGTTATTTGGACTATACATGCCTACATGTACTGTTAACATGGTCACTGGAGGTTGTTATTTGGACTATACATGCCTACATGTACTGTTAACATGGTCACTGGAGGGTGTTATTTGGACTATACAGGCCTACATGTACTGTTAACGTGGTCACTGGAGGGTGTTGTTTGGACTATACATGCCTACATATACTGTTAACGTGGTCACTGGAGGGTGTTATTTGGACTATACAGGCCTACACGTACTATTAACGTGGTCACTGGAGGTTGTTATTTGGACTATACATGCCTACATGTACTGTTAACATGGTCACTGGAGGTTGTTATTTGGACTATACATGCCTACATGTACTGTTAACATGGTCACTGGAGGGTGTTATTTGGACTATACAGGCCTACATGTACTGTTAACGTGGTCACTGGAGGGTGTTATTTGGACTATACAGCCCTACATGTACTGTTAAAGTGGTCACAGGAGGGTGCGTATTCTGTTGAAAACAAATTCACGCTCACAATTATCAAATGAAGGCAGCACATCATGTAATGTTGGCACACATTTATTGTAGGATTTCTCGGTACAAAACATCGTGTCCAAGCTACTAAATGTTGACAACATCGGGACAAAGAACGAACGCCAATTGGGAAACCGTATCTGAAATCCCTGCCACATATCATCACATAATATGTAACATTGCTCAACGTTCTGGCAAGAGCGGTTGCTATTTGGTACAATAGCCGACCTATTTACAGATAATATACGACTAGAAGACTTCTCTCAACTATTTTGGAATGTACAACACAGATTGCAAACATAACAAAGACACTACTTTAATAAACATCTGTATAAAAATACTAGACTAACGACAAGCACGGTACGTATAAATACTTATAAAATTACCACCAAACTGCTGCGCATAAAATTGTACTTTTTCTCCGTCTCTCACAGTTTGGCAACATTAAGGACATTACAACTCACATTTGAAATTATGGTTGGCGCAAAAATACAACTTATCCGCCAACCTAGACCCACAATGGATGCTCATTTTCAGCTAGAAATCCAGGATTATGGTTGAAGTCCAGCACCAAACGAAAGGTAGTGATAAATGTTCGCTAGGTGTCGCCATTGTTGCATGAGAAATGTTCATAATCTAAACAAATATATAGTTTTGTTTCGCGCACAAAACTGTTGCTGTTCTCTTGTTTTGTACAGTATCGTGAAACTTTCATTGGTGTAACAGGAGACTCGGTGTAAGAGTTACGTGTATAAATTACAACCTAACCACGGTTTCTGATGCAGGTGTTTTGTTCCAGGCATGGCGTTACGTTCCTGCCTACGTCACCAACTCCTTTTGTAACTGTGGCTGGTTCCACAGGCTTAGGTATGGAGGCAGGATCCCAGGCTATGTTTGGTTCAACTACATTCTAACAGATCGACTATTTCCAGCTGCACACATACGACTGAAATACCGAACTCATCGCTACATTCACTTCTAGACAAGAATCAAAATAGCAGAAATCACATCATATTGGAAGTTATGCACTTGAAGTAGATTATATAAATTACATAAATACATACATATTATATTATCGCTCATGAGCCCCTATTGACATAGCCTCGTAGGGATCTCGAAGTAATTTCTAATGGCAATGCTACTTCTGGTAGTTAATGCAATGAATGCAACAAATGCTAAACAGTATTTGTTCGATGTCATTGTGTACCTTCCATCATCAAACAGGAACTATATTCTTTTAAAATATAATATTTTAGTGCACTGCTCAATGCAAATAAAGCTTGGAGTTGCTTCCGTTTGTTATTACCCATTTCAGAAGCATGGCACACAATAACACCACTGCTCCGATCATTAAAACACCATATTTAAATCCGATCATTAAAACACCACATCGGTCCTTAAATGACCTGGAACATAGACATCCAAAAATAACTTTTACCAAATATTATTGCTATCCAAGTTCAGAATAGTCGACTCTCGATGTCAAGAACATGATGGGATTCTGTCAAAACATTCCATATATCTGATGTTCCTAGTGCACGTCATAATGGGCAATTCAAAGTTGTGCCTCTTGTCCGTATAGTACAAGTCACTACTCCATATTGCTGGGAAACAGATTATTGACTACACCGGTGAGCAAATGGCAAAGTGATGTTTCCTGTCCTTTTTGGCGAAATAGCTGCATTCCAGTACATTTGTATTTACAGTGAATATGAGTTCATGACCCCTTACAATTCATATCCAGGAGTCATCAACTCAGGTGCCGGTTTAACTTCACTACTAGTAAAGAAATATGACTTGTATGGGGTTGTCAACTGGTATTCACGGTAAATACAGACGCATTTGAATGCCGCATTATACTGTTATAAACACTGAGACAACTGATCACTGATATTCAACTGAACTGCTTAATAAATCTTATTTTCACTGCGTATGTGTGGTTTCATTAACAGTCTAGGTTGTCAGTTTTTAACCACAACCGCTAATAAACATTCTACACCATCTGAGACAATCCTGTTTGCTGGACAGGTCTGTAATATTTAACAACATGAAACATTTGTACATCACTGTCTGACAAATTAAATTTGCAATGTACCATTGCAGTGTGAGATATGTTTGTTGATGTAAGTCTTGCGATAATAATGTCATCCCACTAAATGTTGCCTGCCACAATCCAGCAGTTGTATGGAACACGCAGAAAATTTAAATTAATCACAGTCGATCGTGTGCCTCAATAGCCTGAATCCTCGATGTTGTGTCCGCTGTCAGAGGGTGCTACTGCCAAGCCCATCTCCAGTTCTCGCTGTTTCATCATCAGACCCTGGAAGTTTCATACATTACAATTCATTTTTAAAATAACATTTCTAATCTGACCAGAATTTACAAACAGGTACCTGAAAAACAGAAGAGTTGAGAGTTCCTATATATTATGCCATAAATCATGGTTCAAACTCCATATTCTGCCAGATTAATGCCAATGGTTTGGTGATTTTCCGAGTCTCTCACAGCCCCATTCATAATCACAACTGTCTATGACTTTGTCATACTGTTGCTGTACAGTGTGTTCATTTGGCTTTATTGATAATGAGTGTCAATTTATTAACATGGGTTCACATGATGTTTCATGATGCTAATGACAAAGACACTCACAAAAGTGTCACTTCTGAAGCACTGGTGGAATTCTCCCAATTTTTCTAAACAAAATTTTGCTCCCCTCCTGATCTTGAATTAATGCAGTGTGTGCATGCTTACTTGTGTGAATGTGTGTGTGTGTGTCACTGTGTATGTGTCCGCCGCGGCCTGCTGTCTGTACTTACCCGCCGCAGGTCTGACAGCTGCTGCAGGATGCGATCCTGACGTCCAGTCGGGTGGTCAGTCACCAGGGAATGGTTCATGATCGGGTCCTGTCAATCACATTAATCAGTCGCTATTAATTACTTAATATTTCCATTAGTTTACATATTATTCCATTAGACCCCGGCCAGTTAGATTGGCTTGTGTCCCTGTTCCCTAGGATGCTGCCACAGATCTCAACATTTCTCAGTGGCTGAAGGTTTAAGCTGTATCTTCAAAACTATTGATTTTCTATAATTGCAAGTTGTGTTTATTTTGATGTTCATTGAATTATCTTTAAAATGGTGTGTCTATGGTGTCAATTGGTTAAATATATGTTGTCATTTATAGGTGACAAACACATAAAATTAATAATCTGGACAAGTATGTAGTGGAATATCATACTTTTTTTATGCAAGTATGTTTATTCAACAACAACATAATACATGCAGAGTACACAATACAACAAAATGCCAAATATACAATTGTAAACCACAGTTTTTAAGTCGAAAAGGGCAAGAAGAAGTGTGTCACTTATAACACTTGCCCAAATTACAATTGATATAATTACAATCAAAAATACATTACAATATGTAACATGTATGATTACAACATACAATTTATATTTTTAAAAGAATGAGATATATATCACCAATACCACTTGTGTTAGAGAATAACAATTTGTGAAGTCCAATATAGACAATACATTTTTAGTAAGTAAGCAAAATATTATCAACGTAATACTGTATTTTTTGAAGCAATGGATGTTTCTAGAACATATTAAAGAATTGTCTAGAGAATTCCATAGTGTTACACCTTTAAACAAGACACATTCTCTTTAAATTGGTGTGAGCAAAATGTTGTTTAAAAGTTGGGCTTTGTCTAGTGGCATCGACAGGACTGTACTAAGTAAACGACTTTTATATGTTCACTGGTAGCAAATTGCTATTTGCCTTGTACATAATAAGTGCAGTTCGTAATTCAACAATATCTGACACTTTCAAGATACGTAATTCGAATAGAGAAGAAGTGTGATCTTAGCTCTACAAATTAAGCGCACCACTTTCTTTTGTAACAATACTAAACAATTTAAGGAAGTAGCATACGTATTGCCCCATACTTCAATGCAATACATAATGTATGGGAGAAAAAGGGAATGGTATAAAGTAAGCATTCCCCGTTTGTCAATGAGAAAGCTGGCTCTATACATTATGGCACAACTCTTTGAGAGTTTAGATTTTATTACAGAAATGTGTTTTTCCATGTTAATTTATTAACGATCAAAACTCCTAAAAATGTGATGAATTCAACCTTATTTATTTCTTCCTTACTTATATGTATAGAGACACATGTCTTTATAATACAATTACTAAATAACATATAATTTGTCTTTGATATATTGAGAGAGAGCCTGTTTACTGCAAACCATACATGTAACTTTTCTAATTCAATATTTGTCAACCTGACAAGTTCACCTATATCACTATTACTGTAGGAAAGTTGGTATCATCAGCAAATAAGGTGAACTTAAAGATGTTTGAAACATTACAAATATCGTTTATGTACAAAATAAACAACTTTGGACCTAAAACAGATCCTTGTGGGACACCACCAAATATTTTGAGTATTTCTGAGTCACAATTATCATAGTGAACAAACTGACTTCTGTTTTTCAAGCAACTCATAATCCATTGAAGTGCAACACCACGAATACCATAAAAATATAATTTGTTTGCCAATATATCATGGTTAATCGTATCAAATGCTTTCTTAAGGTCAACAAATATGCCAATGGCATATTTATTATTATCAAGAGAATTTAAAATTTCTTCGACCAATTCTATTAAGGCATGAGATGTTGACATGCTTGATCTAAATCCATATTGACTAGGACTGAGTATATTATACTTATTTAAAAAACTATCTAACCTCTCACTGTATAATTTCTCCAGTATTTTTGAGAACTGGAGCAACAAAGAAATATGTCTGTAATTTGTAAAGTAAGGTAAAGGTAAGTTCTTATATAGCGCAGTATCCAGTCCTCAGAACTGCTCAAAGCGCTTTACACTTTACTCCCTGGCAGACCTGTTCAATCGAACACCATCTCAACTTCTCTGGGAAGCAATCAGCCACGATGCAATTAATGCGCGAAGACTATTCGTACACAAATATCCACCACTGCCCATAGCCAGGTACTCATTCATACAGCTGAGTGAACTGAAGCAATGTAGAGTAAACGAACTTGCCCAAGGTTCGACACCACCGCACAGGATTCGAACCGGCGTTCTCTCAGTCGAAAGTCCAGAGGTCTTACCGCTGTGCTACTACTTAAATACACCCTTATCACCAGACTTAAATATTGGAATGACTTTAGTTGTTTTCATTTGATTAGGAAATATTCCTGTGATAAAGGAAACATTGCATAGTGAGCGGGATATAACAAATGCTTTGTAAAGCTTCTTCTTTTTGGCACAAGAACATTTCAAACTTTTAGCGAACCAAGGTTTCTTATAAATGTTACTTTTTCTTGAAATAATTTTTATAGGGCAATGCTTGCTGAACATCATCATCATCGTTGTCGTCGTCGTCATCATCATCATCGTCATCATCATCGTCGTTTAGAGGCAGTGTTTCCAGGCTCTGCTGTGTTCACCGTTCTTCCAATTGCCCTCTTCCACTTGACACGGTCCCGTGCATCCCGATGGTCGATACCCATCAGATTCAAGTCTGCAGACACAAAGTTCTGCCAGGTCTTCCGATGGGAGCTGTCCCCTCCACCACTAACTTTGTACAGCCCTTCACCCAGTCCGCATCGTCCTTTCGCTCTACATGCCCGTACCACCTCAGCCTGCTTCTTCGGATCACATCCCCAATCGCCTCCACTCCTACTCTTCTTCTAAACTCAGCCTATAAATTTGTTTTAAAATAGATCATACGCCTGATTTACATCATGTAAGTTTAAAATATCATCCCATGATTGTAGACTTAGTTCATGTGAGAGTGAAGTTAAGGTGTCTTTATGTATTACTCTGGTATACTGAGTATTCATTTTAGTATTTCTACATATTTGATACTCACATACTGCAAGTATTGGCAGATGGTCACTGATATCATTATACAGAATACCACAGGTGAGATTGTGTCATAATTCATTTGTGAATATGTTGTCTATCAGAGTAGCTGAAATGTCAGTGACTCTGGTTGGTTTATCAATTAGAGGGTAAAGACGTAGACTATACATCAAATAAAGAAAGTTTTTAGTACTGCTGTGTTGTTCATGTTTTAACAAATCAGTAATTAGGTCACCACACAGAAATATCGTTTTGTGTGCTTTTACATCACTAAACATGTGTTCTATTTTTTCACAAAATATATATAAATTTGAACCGGGTGTTCTGTACATACAATTGATAATAACATTAGCGTGATTCTTTATGGCAAGTTCTACTGTAACACATTCAAAAGTATGTTCGACTTCCATGGATTTTGTTTCAAGTAGTCTGCACGATTCATTTCGTATATATAATGCTACACCACCACCCTTGCGGGATTCTCTAGTTACATGATAAACACTGTAGAATTTGTAAATTTTTTAATCTTGTTCATTTGGTGAATTCTCAAAAATAAGTTCATCATCGCTCATATCTTCAAATAGGAAAACTTCACAGCAGGATGAACATCGGTGCATTTGTTTTTTTTCCTGAGAATTGACATAGACTGATATTGTGTTATATATTTTATGAAAAGTAGACTCACAAAGTCCACATTTGACAAAATTATTATTTATCACGAGTCTGTCCAAGGCGCCGCCATTTTTGAAGGTCCACAGGTGGCAAACTTCTATCGCGAAAAACTTAAATTTTGTTCAATGCTAGCACATATCGAAAATACTCATAATTCATAGCTCAGATATCAAGGAATCAGCCAGTATTAGTCTCTTAAGTATCTGCAAGATGGGGCTACCAAGATGGGGCTTTCGGACGCACAGGGTCTAATGGGTTAATTTGTTGTTGCTTACATGTTTGTTACATTAACGATGTAATAACATCCTTGTAGTTTACTTTAGGACTGACAATGTTCACTTTTAATTGTTGCTTTTGAAAAAATGTTTTTATTAACTTTAATTTGATTAAAACTACTCAAATACTGATTACATGTTTCTATGTTGTACCGAATTATTACATGTGCAAAACATACGAGAAAGAGGCTGACCTTGACGGGAGGCTTCATTCGGCTGTCATTGTAGTTAGTCATGTGGACCCCGTAAGTGCCCGGTGCATGTTCCTGCATGTATGCGATGCGTGCGCGCTCAGCGGCCGAGTTCTCACGAGACAGCTGGATTGGGGAATCGGCGTGCGCCGGATCCAACACGTCCATGCTGCGAATGAATGGCACAAACTCACCGTTGTGGACAGGTGGCTCCACCGGGTTCGAGTCTCTGTATACTGTCCGCTGATGGTCAGGCGCCCTCTGGTGGTCGTATCCGTTGACGTTGGTCATTGACTGATTGTGGCCGAGTTTGTGTTTGATTGTGGGTATAGGGGGCGAGGTGGACCGCCGGTGGTTGGTCGTGAGTCTGGTATCTGTGCGCGGAGGTGAGCGGCTGTGCTTGCGATACTGCCGCATGTGTGACTCGACCCGCGACACATGCCCGTCCAAGTGCGGCGACTCGGAGCGGTGTGTGCCGCCCCCTGGCGATTTGTCGTGGCGTGAATGTGAGCGAGCACGACTCGCGGCGGTGGTTTCCTGTGCGACATGAGGAGAGTTCGCTGCCGCCAACGCCAACATCTCACGCTGTCGCTCTGCCTTCATCACCTCAGCACGACGACACTTCTGCTCGTAGAATGGGTCACGTTCCGACTGCTTCCTCGGTACTTTCTGCGGCTGTGACTTTGGGGCGCCCCATCGCGGCCGCTCTGAGATCTTCACCGGCTTAGTTCTCCTCTTCACCTCTGTGGCCGGCTGCTCCACAGGTGGTGCCACCTGTCTCGATTTAGTGCGGCTCTGTGTGTCGGCGTTACTTTTCACTCGCACTGTTTTCTTGAGGTTGTGTTTCGTCCTGCCTTGCGGTCCGCGGTACTCGATCTCGGTAGTGTCGCGATCGAGGAGTTTGTCACCAAGGCACAGTTGTGTGTCTACAACGCACAAAAACAGGTCACAGGCTTTGATAGGTGCCTTCTTTACATTCTTGTAACTTTGGTTTTAGTGGGAATATTTGAATACAGTAAACTGTAGTGGAATTGGAAATAGTGTTGCTTTCCATTTCTTGAATAAAAATAAATATAATTTTTTTGTCAATGTCAATGGTTTTCCTAGACCGCCACACATTTGGTACAACAACATTTTGTACACAATGTTTGTATGTTCATCCAAAGTGAAGTGGAACATAAATTGTAAACAGTTTAGTGATATATTGTGTCAGGTATCGATATATCCTATCGTGCGCTGTGTGTCGTGAGATATCGATCCATCAATCAATTGTGTCATCCCTACTACAATGGAGACAAGGGAAGTGATGAGATAACCTGTCTGAGTGCCAAACTCGCGGCCAGGGGAGAGAAGGGTGCCTTGTGTCGTCCTGTATACAGACGGCGTGAGAACCCGGTTCTCCATATACGGCTTATATGTTGCCTGTATCCGAGACGCTGCATCTACTGGTGCTGCCACCATCGCTGTGGTGGACGCCATGGCAACTGCATCACTCCGTTGCGTCGTGCCGCCATCTCCGTGTGTTGCCGCTGCAGAAAAATGAATGTTACGTAATTTTTTCACAAACTTGGAATAAGTTCAGGATTATCTTAAATTTAGTTCTCCATTGTACAATGTATTAAATAACCTAGACAGATGTATCATAATATCTGCATAATTTTAATAGCTGCTGAAACACAGGTGTAAATGACAACACATATATTTAGCAGTTTCAAAATCATGCACAGTTAGATATTGTAAAGTTTGTTTTAAGTGTGTGTTAAAGAAATCCATGCTTCCAGAAAAAAGAAGCTGTTAATTAGGATAAGACTATCACTACCGGCAAAAGCCAAGATCAGTATATGAAACAGTTTCTAAACGTTGCTTTTTACCTAAGAGTTTTGCTATGCAGAAGGATAATCTATATCATTAGATGAATGGATTCTTAGCCGTAGTGAGACTAGTCTAAGACATGCACAGTTGCTGCTGCTACTGCCACTACTATTCTCAATGAACAAGGTGCTATTTAGAGTCACAGTCAGATAGAAAGTTTTCTTCAAAGTACAAACTTAGACAAAAACAACTTTGAAGCATCTTATTCTTAAATAAGTGTGCAATGAGATTGGTTCAATGCATAAATTACGGGATGTTTATGAGCACTGATATATGCGACATTTCGCATACAAGAGGATGGGATTGTGAAGTGCTGTACAATACCATGTAATTTTAATAAAGATTTTTTTTCACCATTTTGGATCCTGTTTGTTGGTGAAACACTTTGTTGAAGAAAGCAAACATGATATAACTGGTTCATTCAAAAGAAATCAGATGTATTACTTTACGCAATCAACACAATACAAGCACCCACTTCGTAACAATGGCTCTCTGTTATATATGAGAGATGTAACACCAATAACTACTGAATGTGTATTTTTTAGCTTGCTTTGATCTTTAGGTGGACATATTTTATGTCCAGTACAGGTGAGAATGTAAGACACACTACGTCCAAATGCAACGCAACACATCGTGAATTATTGTATATGCCTCGGTGTGCCATCATGCATAAATGCCAAGTGTCGATGTTACATACCATGATTATGTAAATGCAATTCTCACACTGATGGTAACGAAAGATGGTACCTTTATTACTGCCATAACTCATCATGAATGTGATTTTTTATACAGATTTTTGTAATGCCTCTTTTTTCTACAGAACATTGTACGTTTTGTCATATACACATTTCTAGATTTTTCAGTCTGAATAAAGACGATAATAATTTATTATAAATATATAATAATAACGTAAATATAGAGGGCCGTTAGTGTGATCGGCCGTCAGCCACAAGATACACGTGGCCAAGTGGACAGTGGTTGAGCAGGTACCTTGTCTGTGGTCAGTCGGGCCATAGGACGGGGCAGTCAGTCTGGACACACGTTGTTGGGTTAGCATGGTTAGCTCTGGCTCTACACAGAATCACCAAACATTGAGTAATTAATCTCTGAAATGTAATGTTAGCAATGACAAATGTGCACTGCCGCAAAAGGCTCAGATTAGTTGTTTTCTTGACGTTTCCTTCGCTGAAAATGTTAGCCATTCACCAGGGGCCGGTTTCATGAAGCGTACTTAAAGTTAGCAATTACTTAGCGTCACGTGTTTGCGTAAACTCCTATGCTCGCTTATATTTAAAAAATCACGTCATTTACTAAGACAATCATCTTAGCGTTAAGAACGTTCTTAGCTGCTTCATGAAATCGGCCCCCGGACATTAAAGATGTTCCCTGGCGTGATTTTTTCACTCATCTCATTTCAAATTCATTTTGTGAAAAAGTAACCCTATCTAGTATTCGCTACAACATGCTGGCTTGTTCGTGCAAATTTTGTATGTAGTTTTTTTAATATCAACTGTTAACTTATTTAATGTTGAATGCAAAATTAATTCAAGTGATTCTTACAACGGGAAACTTCACATGAATGCCTGATACGTTTATGCATATTTTTTCTGTGTTGATGTCACCAATAGCTCTCGAAAAGAAGATGACTGACAAGTTGAGTGGATTGAAGGTTAAATGTCATCCTGGAAACTGGCTTTGACAAATTACCACATGTAATGTCCACAGTAATTTTGTTAGACCATCTAAATAAAAGTACAAACTCTTTTTATCAAACTGACTGTGGATATTACTTAAATGCGCACTATTTATTTACATATAAAAACAGATTTGTGATTGAGTAAACCAGTTGAAGAAGCAACTTTAATAAGGCTAAAACATTGAAAGAAAACAGTTCGAGACAAGCTACGAGAGAACACAAAATGACAGGCTGACCGCCATACTGCTTCACAACCATTCACAAAAGGCAGTGTCTTTATAAGTTCATCAAGATGCATTTGTTCTGTCATGGTAACTGCATATTAAGAAGTATGCCAATGTTTGCCTATGTCACAATCATAATTATGCATGTCACCTATGTTATGTTTTGTACACCAATTTTTTTTACATAACTATGTCCATTACAAGAGAATCTATGTCCATTACAAAAGACATCTGCTAAATTAATCTTTCTTGCATGCAGTTCATGCACAAACAACTTTGCCCGATGTTTTTATTGCAAAAATAACATTCGGAGCCAGAATTTCAACAGCTCCACATTTTCGGCATCCATTTTGAAGGCTTCATTAACCTTGTTGCTAGGCAACAAGTCACATAATGGATAGATCAATTAACACTGTTATTGCTTATAGTCACTCCTACCTAGTTTTCATACACACCAACTTTGAAGACTTCCAACAATAAAACCGACTTCAGACAGCCGGCATAACTCTGAACTTTTTTAAGATGCGCCACACCTTGTCAGTTTTAGGTTAACATGCGCAGGTTGAATTTCTTCGGTGAGTAATAATTTTTTGCCATGCTGTAAGTACTGTGCAAAACAGGCGTATCCAGATAATTATTTTAATGACAGCAATTTGCAAATATTCGCTTATATTTCAGACTTCAAACAACAGCGTGATGAATGCTGTACACTGTGTCAGTGGATGACAGACACTACACTGATGTCGACTGGCAGAGGGGTAGGGGGTGACTGTGAAGCTGCAGACAGAGACTACAGGTTAACTCACATTCCAACAAGTGTGCAGCTGGTCAGACTTGAGACAACCACTTCAAAAAGTCTCACCTTATCCCATCACAATACAATATAAAATAACAATCATATTTAATTCAAATTCCTGTGTGAGAAGTATAATTATTTGGTGACTAAACCAAATCAGTTGACTGAAAAAGCCTGCTGCTACACTTAAAGCAACTTTCAATTCGATTTTGTAAATTCAGTATTGGTACATCAGCAATTAAAATTGTTTCAGCATTAAACAAATTAACTACCCATTTGTTTTGACAGAATGACCAGCTGCAGTGACATTTCTGGTTACAACACACAAAGCACATCAACTATTGAGAACAAAGACAAGAGTAACTACAACTGTAATGTACAGTGTATATTATGGTGAAATTTACTATTAAACGCAATATTTTGGCAATATTTCATGAGTGAAAATTAGCTTTTCTCCAGTACAGAAAGATACTGTCAAAAGTCCAGCATTTTCTGATATACGCTAAACAGCACCGTCAGAGAAAGACATTACCCACATGTATGCCTCAAGGAAATTGTAAAAATAATTATCAATGTTTAAAGAAGCGTCGCATGTAAATATGTACGCACACTAGCACGCACGCATGCATACGACACTTTCAAATTCAAATTTAAATTTCAGATTCAAAACACCAATCCAATCATCCAGCATGTTAGCTTCATAAATTAACAACTTTATCAAAACCCAAACAAAATACATTCTTAGCAATCCAGAAGATGGCGTTAGTGAACACATCGTAGATCAAACCTCGTACAGAACACTAGAAGCAGAGCTGGACAACCACAGTCGAGTACCTTCAAAGTTTGCATGCAGACGCGACGTGTCATGGCCGCCCTGGTGCAGACGCTGGAGTCGTTTCTCGTGTTTCTCGCGCTCAGCTTCTTCCTGGGCTCGGTCCATCGCTTCCTTCAACATGTCCACCTTCCGCTGTTGCGACTCCTGTCATGCGAAATGGTTGCCCTCACAAATTTATTACTTACTCGGTACGTCTATGCCAATGCAGTCGGTGTCTTTTGTTGACATAATAACAGTGTTAGTACGACTTCACCTGTTGTTGGTACGACCAATAGTCTTTGTAGTGAGGATGTCAATCGTCTAACACTTGCACACAGATGCAGAAATTTGATTCCCGGAGTTTTCATCAATGGCATTTGTTATGACCTTAGTTTTTGTGTTATTGCTAGTTATGTGAAACATCCCCAACTGACCTTGCAACAACCACAGAAAATACATATAACAATCTGACCAACCAATTTACATCCGTTTAAGGCCAGACACCCCAGGTAAAATGGTGGTTTTTACAAAAAAAACTTTAAATGGTTTTCTTATACCTTTGTATGCAAAAACATACCTCTAAGTGAGTCTTAGTCATGGATCAAGCATGTCGATATCATGTAATCAAACCCATTATGCAATCTTTGACAGCCATTTTCACACAAAAAAAATTCTTCAAATTTCTCCATTTGGAAACAGGATATCTCTGGGAGTAATTATGCTATATAAATAATGTTTTCAGTGTTGCATTCAGCAGACACTGTTATATGAAATGATCAGACACTTTTTTAAATCATGAATAGTTTGAAAGATATAGCCATATTTGTTGCAAAAAAACTAGCTTTTGTTTCTAGTATTTTGCCAAAAAAGTATTTTAAAAATAAAAACACATCTAAAAAAATGCTCTGATCATTGCACAATAGAATGTATAAAGAACAAGGATTTGCAAAAATCTTAACTGGCAATAAAAAATGGCAGTGTTTCCAAATTTGCCAATATTTGCTCAAAGTGGTGGCCATTTTGCTTGTTACCATGGAAACGGGGGGTCTGGCTGAAAAAGTTTAATATATATTTTACTCAGTAAGACCCATTTCATGCATTGGGCAAACAAAATTGAACTGTTTGCACAAATTAACAAATAATCCTATCTACCTAGGTAGATACGATTATTTTATACAAACAAATAACGCTATATCTTTCAAACTATTCATGATTTTAAAAAAGTGTATGATCATTGCACACAGTAGAATATGCTGGATGCAACACAGAAAACATTATTTATATAGCATAATTACTCCCAGAGATATCCCTTATCCAAATGGAGAAATTTGCCGAAAAATGTTTTTGAGAAAATGGCAGTCAAAGATTGCATAATAATAAAAAAAAAATAATAATATATTTTATTTGGTATAGCGCCACATCCAGTATTGTTCGTGGCGCTTCACAACATATTAAAATACATAAAAATGGTAGAATTGCAATAAATATGTATATGTATATTAATTTAAAATAAATATTAGTGGTAAAGAATGAAATAAATAAATATATACATATTGAATAATGTAGAATTTCTAAATAAACAAGTAAATAAATAGCAGTTATTCATCAAAATTAAATAATATTAATAATAATCAATAATAATCAATCTAGCACAATAACTATATAAAATTAATAATAATAAATAATTTAGTAAAACATTTGATTTAAAATAGTTTACGTGAGGAATAATGAATAATCATTATACAAATTTGATAACTAATTAAAATTGGTTTTAGTAGAGGGCAGTGTTCATGTAGAGTGGCACTAATATGAAACACAAAAGAAATGTGTCTTCAGACGACATTTGAAGCTGGCGAGAGTGTCACAGGTTTTAACAGCACTCGATAAAGTGTTCCATAGGGATGCAGCAGCTACAGCGAACGAGCCGTCCCCAGCCTTGGTACGAGTTCGCTTCACTTCCAACACGTTACTGCTCGCAGAGCCCAGTGCTCTTGCCGGTTGATATGGGTGCACGAGTTCACACAGGTACACGGGCGCGTCATTGTGCATGGCTTTGTACGTGAGTACCAGTATCTTGTAATCCATTCTGCGCGCAACAGGCAGCCAATGAAGTTCGCGTAACAGGGGCGTGGCGCTGACACTACGTGGGCGACGCAGGATCAGTCTGGCAGCCGAGGTGTGTATTCGTTGCAGACGCGCGATGTTAACTGCAGACGTGCCGTACAAGAGTGCGTTGCAGTAGTCAATCCGCGATGTGATGATGGCATTGACTACGCGTTCCTTTGTTGGTTTGAGTAAAAAACGGCTAATTTGATTGATGTGGCGGAGGTAGAATGAGCATGCGCTGACGGTTTGCGACACTTGCTTTTTCATATCTAGATGCCTGTCAATGAAGACACCAAGACTTTGTACACATCTTGAAGCTGTAATTATAGAACCACTAATGCGAATCACAGTGCCATCACCGATTGCATCCGCAGACTTGGGTACAATCGGAAGATACTGTGTCTTGCCAACGTTCATGCACATAGAATTCCATGCCATCCAGTTCTTTATTTCACCCAGACAGTCCTCCATTTGCATTCCGTTAAAGTGGAACGATTCAGGTCGAAATGTGAGTAGATCTGTAAGTCGTCAGCATAGTGGTGGAAGAAGAGTCCACGGGCTCGAATAATGTCACCGATAGGTTGGACATATAATGAAAAGAGCAGTGGTCCAAGGACGGAGCATTGCGGGACACCTGTTGTTAGAGTAGTAATACTCGACGATTGGTCACCGATTACAATTCGCTGCGTCCGGTCTTGCAGGTACGATGTCATCCAGTCCAGTGCTTTTTCAACAAAGCCATAGCACAAACGTAGACGCTTAATCAAGATGTCGTGGTTGATAGTATCGAAGGCGGCACTAAAATCAACGAGAACCAAGATGGTTCCTTGTTTATTGTCCATGGTTGTTTTGATGGCACTTGTAACGTACAGTAGCGCGGTTTCGGTCGAATGTTTTTTTCGAAACGCCGACTGAAAGCACTCAACCATTTGCTGGTCAGACACATGCGTCATTATCCTAAGCGCGACCACTTTCTCAATTACTTTGGACAATTGCGTAAGGTTGCTCACAGGTCGATAACTGCTCAGAATGTCTTTGTCAAGTGATGGTTTCTTCAAAAGCGGACGGACAATTAATGGATTTTATTACATGATATCGACATGCTTGATCCATGACTAAAACTCACTTAGAGGTACGTAATTGTCATAGAAGTGAACTTTATTGATAGTATGCATACAAAGGTATATAATCTGGCAGAAAACCATTTTCAGTATTTTTTGTCAAAAAACACCATTTTACCTGGGACGTCTGGCCTTAACATACGGTACAAACCCTAAAATAATAATAATTTCAAAAAAATAATGCTGTTACTTTCTTATGAAGTATTGTAGATGAATTCTTGAAAGTTTGGCATGCGGGGTACAAACCTTCTAGGAGGAAAACATTAAGATACACTCCAGTGCACCCACCCACACACACTCCGCCCATCCACCCACCCACCCACACACTCCGCCCATACATCCACCCACCCACACTCCGCCCATCCACCCACACACTCCACCCACCCACACACTGTGCCCACCCACACACTCCGCCCACCCACCCACACTCTGCCCATCCACTCACCTCCTTGTTATGTCTCTTCTGCTGTTCCAGCTCGAACTGTCTCTGTAGTTCGTTCCTCTCACGCTGGAGCCGTGCCTCCTCCACCTCCTCCTCCCGTCGCTTCTGTTCCCGCTCCGCCCGCCGCACCTGTTCCTTCTCCTCCACCTGCCTCCGGATGAACTCCTGCACACAAGGTCAGAGGTCACGCGGTTCCTCTCACAGCCAATCTTATGTAAACAGTGCGTCTAAGGGTTAATATACTCCATTTCAAGTCGTTTGTCCAAAAAAACATGGCTTGTTTCCCTCTAAATGTGCTGCTTTCTCATGTCACTGGTTGACACGCATATATGTATATCAATAATATATATATATCCCTATATATCAGCCATCGGGAACAATGAGATATCACCAGAATACACCACTTTGAGAACAGATTCTGAGTAACCCGCTGGCATGATATTGCTGACTGTAGTTGCAAACGGTTACTTTTTACTTTTAGGTGTACAGGCCGGAATATCTGCGTTTTACATTTCCCTCTACAAAGAACGACCAACTGATCCCACTATACCTGGTGCTCTAGTTGGCGCTGGCGTTTCTCGTCCATTTCGTGGCGTGTAACCGGATCTATCATCATGTTCTGTCCCCGCAGGAATGTGCTGTAAGGGAAGCGAATGAGGACATGGCAAATCATCGCGTTCACATCACATTATAAAGTCTCCTACGTGTGTAATCGCTTCTTGCGGCTCAACTAATCTTGTGTTATCAGTGTTCGAGTTAACATTATTTCGCGGTGACACTATGCACTTTTTTTTTTGAAAGCCATCTGCATGTTTTGCTGCATCTATCGCATCACAAATACTGATAAAAATATGACTTACACCAAATATGTGATTTTAAATAAACCAAGAGATAGCATGTAAGGTCAGAGTTTCCTACATATGAAATAGATCCATACTTTTGATCAGCATTTATCAGTGGGATAACGTTTGTCCTTCCCCGACCATGGTGCCCGACTTTGCTGACACACCATGATTAGCAAGTGACCAATTGTATGGGTAACACAAAGGTTCTCATTGGCCAGTAACCGGCAGAATGGTCCAAACAGATGGTGGTTCTCTTCCTGTCGTGTTTGATGGTTTGTACATAAGCTCCAGTTTGTACATGTCCCAGTTTGCGTGTACATGTCACAATCGGAATCCTGATTGGATAAATGATGACACAATAGTGGACGAAATGCCTATATTTTAACGAGCCAGTCTTTGAACTATTAGGGGCCCGGCAGTGACTCTAGCCCATTAAATTCAAACTTGGCAGGCTTGCTCGTTTATAGTTAGACAAGACATAGGTGTGCAAGACTACGGCAGTGTACAGTAAGACCTGGTGAAGTGGACTAACCTGCCGAGTGGTTCCGCACTGCCCTCCAGCGTACCCAGGGGGGCACTAAATGACCGCGACATGTCAACCTCTGCCTGGCCAGGTGACCCCACCACTCCTGTGGCCGTGTCGTCAACTGTGGCCCGTGGCGACACCAGCTGAGCAGTCTGGTCAGATGGTGGTTTGTTTTGATGTGAGGTGAATCTGTCTGCCCAATTGTCTCCTGCGTCGAGTTGTTTCCAGCGTTGTTTCTCCTGTAGGCGGCGCTGCTGTTGCTCTTCTCTCTGTTTCTCTGCAGTCACATGACAATAAACATAACAATTCAACTCACTGATGAACAACAGTTTTTGATACATTTCTCTGAACATGTTATCATACATTGACTAAAGCTCAAGAGAGCTGTAGAATTCTACGCTCGGCAGGATATTTGAATAACCATAATCAGTCAGTTATACTGGGACATTTCAACCAATTTCAATATACTGAAACATATTACTGTGTGTATGACACAAATGTTCTCAGAACAAGAGAAATGTGCTTCAAGCTTCATATAAATAATTAAACGAAGAAAGACAGTGATAACTTAAGATTATGACATTTTGTAATAAACCAAACACTACCAGGAATATGCTGCCATCTTTCTCTACATCTAAAAGTGGTCACCTGGTTGATCACATGACTGATCACATGATTTACCTAATTCTCTCAGCCATTCCTTCCGTTTCAGTTCATTTGCAGTTGCATACATGTTTGCATCAGGCGCGCTATCCTGCAATGTAAAATATGAAATGGTTTTGTAAGAATGGAACATCTGATGAAAGCCACCAACTGCCTGTGACTCGCCTCTGTTTACCTAGTGCCATTTGATGGACTACGCAGTTCACTGCTACACACGATTCACCACTACACGTGGTTCACCGCTACACACGGTTCACCGCTACACACGGTTCACCGCTACAAACAGTTCACCATTACACACGGTTCACCGCTACACATGGTTCACCGCTACACACGGTTCACAGCTTCTCACCGTTCACTGTTACACACCGTCCATACCTACACACCATTCACAGCTACACACTGCTATACACGGTTCACAGCTACACACACGGTTCACAGCTACAGATGGTTCACTGCTGCAGACGGTTCACAGATGCACACGGTTCACAGCTGCAGACGGTTCACTGTTACACACAGTTCACTGTTGCACACTATTCACAGCTACACATGGTTCATAGCTAAACACAGTTCACTGCTGTACACTGTTCACAGCTACACATGGTTCACAGCTGAACATATTTCACTGCTACACACTGATCACTGCTACACACGGTTCACAGCTAAGCACAGTTCACTGCTACACGCGGTTCACAGCTACACACGGTTTACAGCTAAACATGGTTCACTGCTACACACTGTTTACAGCTGTACATGGTTCACAGCCACACATGGTTCCCCTCTATGTACACATCTCATTAACAACCACCTGTCAAATGCGACCATGGGTGACATCAAATTGAATTTTGTAAAGCAAATTTTGAACATGCACTAAAGACATCCACCACATCGGAGCACTCTGTGTTACAATATGAGGCCATAACCTTTGTTTACAATTACTTTTTGTATATTTTTATGCAATGAAATTAAACATAGATCTTTGTTTGAATACCTAGTTAAAAGTGGCTGGAAATATCCTTAGAGTTCTTGTCTAAGCAACTAACTGCAAATAAGGGAACAAGAGATTAAAGATGGCAACTTACACAATAGTGAAACACCAGTTATCATCTTAAATTTATCAAAGGCATTTGACACCTTGTATTACAAGAGTCTCCTAAGTAAACTACCGTAAGTCACTATGGAATATGTAACACAATTGATTTAAAAGCAGTAGAAAGTGCAGTGAATCGCTCCTCGCAGCCAGTGACATGTGGAATGACCAAATGAAAGTGACAGAAGTCAATAGAAGACATTGTCATAGAGCCAGAACATTTAAGAAGCTGGGCCGCTGTGACACGAAAGTGCGATCACACACACACACACACACACACACACACACATATGCACACCAGCAATACATAAAAATCAATTAAACTAAATCACACATGCTTTCTATTACCACCGGGATACCTTGTGGATCAATCTTGGGGCCGTTATGTTTTTATAAATAAATGAGTCACTAATGATTTATCAAATGCCAGTGAAGTGCTTAAGTTCATAATGTTTATAAATAAATGAGTCACTAATGATTTATCAAATGCCAGTGAAGTGCTTAAGTTCATAATGTTTATAAATAAATGATGCACTAATGATTTATCAAATGCCAGTGAAGTGCTTAAGTTCATAATGTTTGCAAATAAAATAAACATACCTGTAATAAACAATGAAATAAGCAATATCAAATCAAAGGTACCCATGTTGAAAAAGTTAACCATTTCAACATTCTACATTTAACCATAACTAAACATTTTATTGGAAAAGTCATATCGATAAAATTGCCAACACATGTTCTAACTGGAATATAAAACACATTTAAAAACAAATTTAATAACTTTTTTACCAAATAAAATTAAGTTAACACTGTACAATTTCTTTGTTCTTTATTCTGCAACAAACTAATGTATATTCGCATGGGGCTATCAATATGATAGAATATTTAAAACCCAAGAGAACACATCAATTTATAAACCTAAGCAAATACAACGCACATGCCACAATGCAAACAAACAATGCCATTCACCATCACAACACACGTGGATACGACGACATGCAGACATAAAGAACAAATATATTTACCAAATTTGCAAAAACAATTAAAAGATACAACATACCACTTCTTTAAAACAGTACTCCTGAATAAATACAAACCAAAACATATACACAGTATACATAGTTTCACAGGCTACATAAAGACTTATAATTACAACAATCAATGTGCCATATGGAACAGCTATGTATACACTGATTGTAGGCACCCCTTGTTTAAAGATCACACTTCCAAAATAAAGACTTATAATTACAACAATCAATGTACCATATGGAACAGCTATGTATACACTGATTGTAGGCACCCCTTGTTTAAGATCACACTACCAAACTAGACTTATAATTACAACAATCAATGTACCATATGGAACAGCTAAGTATACACTGATTGTAGGCACCCCTTGTTTAAAGATCACACTACCAAACTAGACTTATAATTACAACAATCAATGTACCATATGGAACAGCTAAGTATACACTGATTGTAGGCACCCCTTGTTTAAAGATAACAATTCCAAACTAAAGACTTATAATTACAACAAACAATGTACCATATGGAACAGCTATGTATACACTGATTGTAGGCACCCCTTGTTTAAAGATCACACTTCCAAAATATAGACGTATAATTACAACAATGTACCATATGGAACAGCTATGTATACACTGATTGTAGGCACCCCTTGTTTAAAGAGCACACTTCCAAAATTTAGACTTATAATTACAATAAACAATGTACCATATGGAACAGCTATGTATACACTGATTGTAGGCACCCCTTGTTTAAAGATCACACTTCCAAAATATAGACTTATAATTACAACAAACAATGTACCATATGGAACAGCTATGTATTCACTGCTTGTAGGCACCCCTTGTTTAAAGATCACACTTCCAAACTAAGGACTTATAATTACAACAAACAATGTACCATATGGAACAGCTATGTATTCACTGATTGTAGGCACCCCTTGTTTAAAGATCACACTTCCAAACTACAGAGTCTACAAAACTATGTGGTTATCTCTGATGTTTTGTTGATGGATCCATAATAACATAGGACAGGACATCATACAAACACTAACCATCTCATTCTGAACAATCAAGTTTGAAATTAATCTTCACAATGAATTAATTAGATAATCATGAAGACTATGTTCAAATGAAACAGAACTTCTACAATAAGGCACAATCATCACACTCAGTCAGACTGAAGACTATGTTAATATGAAACAGAAACACAACTTCTACAATAAGGCACAATCATCACACTCAGTCAGACTGAAGACTATGTTAATATGAAACAGAAACACAACTTCTACAATAAGGCACAATCATCACACTCAGTCAGACTGAGGACTATGTTAATATGAAACAGAACTTCTACAATAAGGCACAATCATCACACTCAGTCAGACTGAGGACTATGTTAATATGAAACAGAAACACAACTTCTACAATAAGGCACAGTCATCACACTCAGTCAGACTGAAGACTATGTTAATATGAAACAGAAACACAATTTCTACAATAAGGCACAGTCATCACACTCAGTCAGACTGAAGACTATGTTAATATGAAACAGAAACACAACTTCTACAATAAGGCACAGTCATCACACTCAGTCAGACTGAGGACTATGTTAATATGAAACAGAAACACAATTTCTACAATAAGGCACAGTCATCACACTCAGTCAGACTGAAGACTATGTTAATATGAAACAGAAACAGAACTTCTACAATAAGGCACAGTCATCACACTCAGTCAGACTGAAGACTGCGCTAATATGAAACAGAAACTTCTACGACACGACGCACTCATCACACTACTCACCCCAATAACAAAGTTACTTCGTATCGCTGGCGGCAACACATCGGTGACATGTGGCTCCACCCGAGGGGCTGTTGTGGAATTAATGCCATTGACGGCCGGTGGATCAGTAACTGGGGCAGAGGGAGTGGACTGGGTTGGTTTGCTAGGTAGGGTAGATTGAGGGGCTTGTGGAGGGGGCTCTGTGTGCCCCCTGGACTCTGTGTTTGGTCTCCTCGTCTTCACTTTGTTAAGTTTCTCTTGAAATATGAGATCCTGCAATGAATGAAGACTGCTTTAACGTACAACTTGTGTGCTTCTAGCCCCAACATCCAGAGATAGGTGTTAGGGTGGCCAAGGCAACTATGGCATCAGCTGAATGTGTAATTTTTCACTTCATAAACACTAGAGCTGTTGGTCACTATGTGATCATGTGTACCACAAAAAGGTTTTCTCAAAATGAAATTCTGTTATACAAATTGTTTTCTGTGGGCATATTTTGTAAAAGTCTTTAAAAGCATTAAACATATGTAAGCAACAGAACAAGACATATGTTTTGGTCAAGAATAGTGTTTAGTGTCTTATGCAAAGTCGGTAAAAAATAAAATTAGTTTATTTGCTAAATTTTTACTAAACTCTGGAAGGTTGTACAGTGTAATATGGTTTACTGACCTATTTTATAATTATTATAGCACTGATGTGTAAAATTCCAAATCGTGACCTCTGTACATATGCCTAAACTAAGTAATCTCGTAGTTCTGTCGGCAAATACTTGTAATGGTTGTCACAAAGTGACGATACTTACCAAACTCTTGCATTACATTAATAGTCATTCATTACAAACACATGGCGTCTAATCTTGTAGCTGTGTTGGCAAATACTTGTAACGGTTGTCACGAAGTGATGATATTTACCAAACTTTAATCTTGTAGCTGTGTTGGCAAATACTTGTAACGGTTGTCATCAAGTGATGATACTTACCAAACTCTTGCATTACATTAATAGTCATTCAATACAAACACGTGGCATCTAATCTTGTAGCTGTGTTGGCAAATACTTGTAAAGGTTGTCACAAAGTGATGATATTTACCAAACTCTTGCATTACATTAATAGTCATTCAATACAAACACATGGCGTCTAATCTTGTTGCTGTGTTGGCAAATAGTTGTAACGGTTGTCACAAAGTGATGATATTTACCAAACTCTTGCATTACATTAATAGTCATTCAATACAAACACATGGCGTCTAATCTTGTAGCTGTGTTGGCAAATACTTGTAACGGTTGTCACAAAGTGATGATATTTACCAAACTCTTGCATTACATTAATAGTCATTCAGTACAAACACATGGCGTCTAATCTTGTAGCTGTGTTGGCAAATAGTTGTAACGGTTGTCACAAAGTGATGATATTGATCGAAATCTTGACTTACCCAACTTTTGCATTGAACTACTTAATAATAGTCATTCATTACAAACACACAGATTAAACAGATAATTGTGCACATGTCCTGCGAATTACAAAATAATACATCATGTCACAAATATGACACATCACCTGTTGGTGAAGCAAGAGAATGAAGACTGTGTGCGAGAAGACCCAGTGATGGAAGTAACAAGTATAGATGAGTTCTACCTATCTACAGACACCACCACCTAGTACAGGTGTCCTAGAGACACAACTAGACCGAGCTAGACTTAACCAAACTGACCACTGGTCACTTTCGTCGACACTTAATGGCAACTGACAGTGTCCATGGCAACCGACACAGCATCCATGGCAACCGACACAGCATCCATGGCAACTGATGTAGTGTCCATGGCAACCGACAGCATTATGAGAAACTAATGACAATAATCAATTGTTCTCATATTGTAGTCGTCTTCTTCGTATTCTTTTTTGTTTCATAATAAATAATTACTAGTATACTGATCAATATTTGTGTTGCTGATACTACATTACAGGCCATTATCAGTTGTATACCACTATGTTTGTGGCTTGTCACTGCTGATGTCAAACAACCAGCAAGGCTAATTTTTTGTTTGGCTTAGATTACCGGTAGGAAGATGACACGTGTGTTTGCGTAATAAATTCTACATGCTGACCACTGGTTGGTGTTAGTTGTTAAGTCGAACTCGGCCTTAGTATAGTGTACAAACTAAAGGTCATGCAATGCATTGTGGGCATGCAGGTATGAAATAGATCATTCAGCAATACCGCGGAATGAACGTCACAATAGTCCTGTTTAAAACTGTTACCACCAAACAAGATACAAGGCATGGCTTACATCAGGACTGATAGTGATGTCATTTAATCAAATCAGCTTGTTGCAGAAATAATTTTTTTTAAACGGACAATAAAGTTACAGAATCTTGAATTGAATGATTCTTCAGAACTAGGAATTCAATGATTTATTACATGCAACATTTATTAATTTTAACCACGGGTTAAATCAGATGAGACCAAATAGAATAAAAGTGTAACACAGTAAAACTCCCAATATTAAATAAAACAGAAAAAGGTGAGCAAAAGAAAACTGCCCAAAGATGCAGAGATACAAGCCATGAACAGTTAATAAAATTGATGTAAATTCGGCACCTCTAACAGTAACAGACAGGAGAGGGTGTGGCCCATGTAGGCTGGTGGGAAACCATATGGGATGACAGGGAAACGGTGAGACTAATACTTCAGTGGTTCTCCCCAGGGTTCTGCCTCACCTCACTCTCCTCTGTGTCATCAGAGGGTGCCAAGGGTCCTGGAAAGCTCTGTGAGGACACCGGTGGCAGGGTTAGTAAGCAACAAGGACTACGCACAGGCGCTCCGACGGTAGCATCCTACATACATGGCAATGGTTGCCATGGAAACACTGCACTGTCATGTCCATGGCAACCGAACCTTAAGAGAAGAAGTGAAGTTTGGTGGCCAACACAGCGTTGGATTATGGTGGAACCTAATTTGTCATAGTAAAAATTGTGCATGTGACAGTTCTTGATTAAACAACTTTGCCTCATGTTTTCTTTTATAAAGAAAAACATTTGGGGCCAGAAATAAAACAAAACTATGACGGAATGTCTAAACATGCCAAATGCTCAGTGTCCATTTGTTATGGCTGGACAGACCTTATTTTGTTGTTAGCCAATAGGTCACATGATGGATAGGTATTTTTTCAGTTGAAGTTCGCTGGCTACAAACTTCACTTTTCCGCAAGACACAAAGACTTAGCTATGTCCACAGTGGTTAAGTCACACACATTATAAGTATGTCCTTATCAAAGAATTACATAGAAATTTAAATAGCATCTAACCTAAATATGTGTACTATCTAGTGATAGTTAAATATGAAACACATTAACATTAGTATTTATAGCAAAATGGAAATAATTTGAGATGGTTTGTAAGTTTGAGAAGTTTCGGCGGCTCAGTTTCACTGATGGTTCAAAGTAACAATTCAGGTTATACAAAACTGAAACACTCCCTAGGAATTAGTGGTTGGATGATAATAATGTGGGTACTGTGGTCAATCAGACAGGAATATATAGTTATGTAATTAATGACCTGTCAATTCTGTTAGATGATGTAACATACTTAAGTACTTATAATTGTTTAATATACACTCATCAGTATGATACAAAGTATAAACCTCTGCCTACCTTCCTCGTGTTGTAGTCATTGAGCATGTTGCCCTGCCTGTCCTTGATGGGGGCCCCAGCCCCAGGGCGCCCCCAGGGGTTAAACTCCTCAAATCTGGCCTCTTCCGCTGAAAATCACCCAAATTAGACATGCAGGATTTCTCGAGCTAAATGCACTGTAGCAGCTTACTTGAACATCCAACCAGGAGAAAAGTGTGAGACAATAAATCTTGTGTACAGGGAAAAATTTGAAAAAAAGGTAACTGTCCACTGAAATAATGTGTGGAATAAGTCAAAATTTACAATTAATTAATTGGAAATGGGTATAATGGTTAAATTAGGTAAAAAAAAGCAAAGGGCATAATTACAAGGGCCATAAAATGACAGATGGGGACAACTAAAATGTGAAGAATGAACGATAAATTAAATAAGCGGTCAAGACGCACACACCTCGTTCCTGCTCCCACTGAAGTCTCTTCCGTTCGGCCTTGGTCATGTGTGCCAGGGGGATGGGGGTGGGGAGAGTTGGCCGTTGAAGCCCTGGCTGCACTTCAGGTGACATTGCTGAACGTTTTGCCTCAAGGGGATATGTCACCTTTGAGTGCTCTTTCGCCGTCGCTCTCTGAGAAGCATCGTCACTAGAGGTGCCCCCGTGAAATAACGATACAGTTCTCTGCTTCACAATCACATCATCAGGTGGCATTTCAATACTACAAAGTATTGTCATTATATTGTCATTCTGTAGTTTCTAAACTGCTTTCATAGTTGTCTCAGAGAACTAAGGGTTGGGGGGGGGGGGGGCAGAAAGAAAGGTGTGATAGAGATGTAGAGAGAGGGGGAGATAGAGAGGTGGAGACACAGAAGGGAGTGGAGGGTGCACAGCGATATAAAAGGTAGGATACAAGAAACATTATAAAGACAGAGGAATAAATTCAAGAATGGACACGGATGGCTGCTTTAGAAACTGAGGACGCCACAGAAGCAAACAGTGAAGTCACACTTCCTCACAAGATATTCCAATGAATGCATTATCAATACAACTGCTACAAATTAAGGAAGGATCCCTGTAAATGATCTTACTGTGGCTTCTCTGTCTCAGTCTCTGCTGCCACTGGAAGCGTCTTCGTCCTGTCCGCTGTTGGATCAGCACTTGGTCTGTTGAGATCAGCAATATTAAGGATCGTGTCAGGCCTCTGTCGACTCTCCTTCCCACTTGGGGGCTTCGAGAATGACGTGGCCTTGTCTTCTGTAGATGGTTCTGGTGCTGCTGCGGTCGGACAGACACATAGTAACTTAACTGCACAGCAATACACCGAAGGTAAACATCTCATGCGAAGAAAGAATACAACAAAAATATCCTTAAATGTACTGATGTTACACTGTCATATGTAATAGTATTTCGACCTAGAGCTAAGCAACTCGGGGGTCAAATGTTCTAAGCAACTCAGGGGTCAAATGTTATATAGTATATCATCCCCCAATTTTCTCCGTGCAAGTTTTATCCAATAGGAAAGTGACTTCCATAAATTCATTAGATATTAACATATTTTTGTTTTCACATTGCAATGTAGCACAATAGGTCATCATTAACACACAGTAAAAAGTAACACATCCATTATTTTACTAAAAAATAATAAGTGTCTTAAATGAATTGCTCCTTGTTAGGATAAAGTATTTTTTAAACAATGCTTTAAAGAATCAAATGCTATTAACTGTTTTTTTTTAAAGAATAGTGTACACCAAGAACACATATGAAAGTAAACCTTACTTTAACTTGTATACAACTATTTGTTTGCACAATCAAATGCCTGTAGAAATATATTTGTTATGACAATGACATAACATTATAATTGGCATTAATTTCAAGAAAGATTAGCAAGGTGAAACTAATTTTTTTTAATTTCCTGCTAACTTAACACAGACCGGGAGTGAGAGCCACAGCTGGAGGAGGGCAAACAAAAAGTTCCAATGTTTGTCTTAAAAAATCTTCTGCACTTTCTCTTTGGCTTTGGCTAGAAGCCAATAGCAAACTAAATTAAGCACAGAGCAATTATGCCAATGCTGAATGCCAAGATATTGGGTGCTACGTCACAGCTTTTGTGGTCCAATCAGAGGTAAATGCGTCATCTTGAGTTTGAGCCAACTTTTATATGCGAGAAATGGATATTTTATGCTCGCACAAGAAATGGATATTATACGCATGCACGAGAAATGGATATTTTATGCATGCAGCACAAACATTGCATTATTTTGTACATACGTAGTTGGAAAGTAACTGTGCAGTGCACCAGCTCGACCTCTTAGGGTTTAGGAACACAGACGTGTACAGAAAGTGTGCATCTGCTAGACGTCTACATGTTGATGCGGGGTTTGGATATGACGCCAATTTTGGTACAGTGTATTAGGGTTCGGCATTGCAGTTGGCGTTAAACACTTTAGAACTTGCTTCCTCAAGCACACGAAAGCATCTTTTAACTTGTGTCACTGGATTCTCCTGTGCGTTGGGGGTATTTTTGATATGGCTTTGTATTGGACATTTTTGAGTGAGCGCCGTTTGAAATTATCAACTGACAAACAATTTGTAGATGTGCATTGCATTATGTGCATGTGCAGACTCACCCACCCATAGCATACCATGTTTCGCACATTATAAAGTTAATTTGTATATTTAGTACTATCTTGGGCGGAATTCAGTTATCTTCAAGATAAGAACAACTTAAAATATTAGGAAACGAAGCACAGCAAAAGTGAAATACAAAAACATGATGGTGATTGTGTGTGCGCGGTGTGAGGATTCGGGGCGTGTTTCATAAGATTACATATGGTCTAAAGGGTTAATTATTAAGGTTGCTAATGGTCTCTATTGTTTGCAATCACAGTCTCACCTGACTTGTCCGCTGCACTGCGTACGTTCTCTTTATCCAGTGCCAGTCTTCCCACGGTCTCTAGAATAGTATCAAGTTGTGCCTGGGTCAGCGTCACCGTACCGCTCCCTACCTGACCCTTTCCCCGTCGCCCCAGTGCCTCCCAGTCAGTCCGTATTCCCATGGGTTTCTGCCCTCCTGGCTTGTCTGCATTCCTCCTTGCATCAGTCTCTCCAATGTTCTGTTTCTGTCTCGGGTGGCTGCTCTGGGTGGGATGGTGGCCCGCTCTCATTGGCTGCATTGTCTCCTGTTCCATCGGCTTGCCCTTTGACCTCAGAGCGAATTTCTGGTCACGCGTCTTGTACGTGAACTGACAGTGGAGAATGTAGAATAACTCAGTTATGGTTGGATCAAAACACAACACGAATACCTGGGAAAACTAACTTGACAAAAATCTCTACTCTACAGAACACATTCGGGAAACTGGTTACCTTTAAATGTAATTTATTTTGTAATTTTTTAAAAACTAATACTTATATAACATTTAAAATGGTAATATACAGATGTAAACAAATTATTGTTGAAATTTATATAAGCATGTTGACATAAAAACAATTGATATAAATAACTTTCTGAGCTGTTAAAAACAACTAAAATTATGACATTAATTTTAACAATTTAATTTTTATATAACGATAATTTCAGTATAATTCAACCAAATGATATAACAAACTACTATTGTAACTGCTAATACAGCACGTCAAATTGTAACACTACTAAGACAATAACAGCAACATTTTCCCGAAATCAAAAGTGTCAATGTGTGAGTTAATCTACAGTCTACATAGTAATAGTTTGCCTACCTTTTTTGCTTTCTTTTGTTTCTCTAGCGCTGCAAGGCAAAGAACACACAGAAATATGAAACATAATCTTCTTCAGACAGTCTAGGTGCAAACTATCAAAACACATTTTTCTAATGTTGGGAATTGATTTACTGATCATTTGTTTATCTAACGATAATTAGATAAACATGATAAATATTACTGACTCTCTGCGATTCCCGGTATGAAGTACAATTTTTAACGATCAACTGATGCCAGGTCCAGTGTCATGTTTACATTTCAACAAAGGCAGTTTTCCTAGAATTATGTTGGTAAATCTGACAAAAACATCCTTCTTCAGTTTGAAAAAAAATCTACAAATCTAGTGCACAGGTCTACAAAATGACTGTCCCACATGTGAATTTGATGAAATTGACAGAGACAAGCAGGAACCTACAGTTGTACACACGCATACTTGTAAAGACAGACATGTCTAATTCAGAATGAACACCAAGAATTGCAGTATTTGGAATGTGTTGTTTCTGCTGTAACTTTAAACTAACACCTACCCTGCTGTTCCCAGAAGATAAGTGGTCTTCCAGGAGTTGCCATGACAGTCTCTGGCCAGCACCTGAAAAAAAAAAAGTTTACCTTTAAAATAATATTAGTGCAATAATAACATATATATATATATATATATATATATGTATATGTACTGTGCAGTTGGCATCACATCACAAGATATTTAGTTCTGAATCCAAATATTTCCTTTGTGTCACACCCTCTTCGTCAACAAACTTACTTGTTTCACTAACGATGGGGTCAAATACATTGAAAAGTATTTAAATGCAAATGCAAATACTTTTGACATTTCAAATGCAAATTCAAATACATTTTGTTTATGTCAAATGCAAATACTTTTCAAAAGTATCTCAAATACTTTTCAAATACTTTTCTAATTCTCTTGACGTCCTTGTGCCCATGCACAATAAATAATGACAAAAAAAGCTATACTTGACCATTGTTTATCCAGAATTAAGGGAGTTCATCGAGTCAATAGTGCCATGCTCTAATTGGTCACACATTGGTAATTGTTTCCCCTGTGACAGGTTAATCCTGTTTTCCATTTTCTGTGCCCACTGATGCACTGCCTTTCAATAAAATTAGATTAAGCCACACACTGTCAATTAAATGCCTGCTAACCTGACCCTGTGGCAGGCCAGCTGATACACTGATCATCCATCTGACAATGACCCAAGTTAAAGCCCAGTTAATGATGAAAGCATGCAACTGGTTGCAGTTGGTCAGCTAATAAAAGAGCTAGGCCAGTTTTCTCTCAGTGACTGTCATGCCTCGGTGATCACATAAGTAACATGAGTGACCTGTATCAACTGCCTAGACCAAGCAACAATTTCATTAAGCACAGTTTTCATTGAATAAATTTAATGCTATAAGTATTTTTTTAAAGTATTTGAAAAGTATTTGATTTTTCAAATACTTTTATTAAAATGTATTGAAATGCAAATGCAAATATTTTTGGCTCCAAATTTTCAAATGCAAATACTGAATCAGTCGCATTTAAATGCATTTGCATTTGACCCCATGCCTGGTCACATGATAGTGTTTGATTGAACCGGTTGAATAAGTTAACCGGTGTTGACAAGGGAGTAACCTGTAAGCCGCTGTCCAGAGGACATATAAGAACTGTCCTTTACTGATACATGTGACAATGTTGACACACAACAATGGTGACACAATGAGCACAGGACATATAAGAACTGTCCTTTACTGATACATGTGACAATGTTGACACACAACAATGGTGACACAATGAGCACAGGACATATAAGAACTGTCCTTTACTGATACATGTGACAACGTTGACACGCAAGAACTGTTCTTTACTGATACATGTGACAACATTGACACACAACAATGGTGACACAATGAGCACAGGACATATAAGAACTGTCCTTTACTGATACATTTGACAATGTTGACACAACAATGGTGACACAATGAGCACAGGACACGCAAGAACTGTCCTTTACTGATACATGTGACAACGTTGACACACAACAATGGTGACACAATGAGCACAGGACACGCAAGAACTGTTCTTTACTGATACATTTGACAATGTTGACACACAACAATGGTGTAACAATGAGCACAGGACACATAAGAACTGTCCTTTACTGATACATGTGACAATGTTGACACACAACAATGGTGACACAATGAGCACCGAGTCAAACATGTTACAATGCTGAGACATCTGACATTGCTGACACATGCATGCATCAACATAACAGTTGATGCTAAACACACGACAATGCAGAGACACACAAGACAAACATGTCACAACGATGTGACCTGACAATAGTGACGCACAATGCTGACAAGTAAAAAAGCGGATAAAACAATTTGATACTAATTATTGAACAATCTATGTAACTGTACTATTAAAGACTGGAAAGCTGTGTAATGACTTCAGTCAAGTGTGTCTTCAGCTGGTTTACTCAAAACGACCCCTTTGGCTTCCGGAGCCAACACAGATGTTTTAATTGGCACATAGTAGTGGGTAGATGTACATGAAGTAAATAAAATAATAACTGTCTAAATCTTAAATCTCAATAGTTGTGCAATAAATAATGTGTAGTTAAAAAAGAAAAATCCACGTATTTAATGTCTGAGTAGGTGGGCTGCTCAAGACGAACGGTGCTTACAGCTTGTTGGAAGGGATGTAATAAAGATTAGTTCGGGGGTGGGGGGAGGTTCCAGGCTCTGTGAATAATTACTGCACAGCATCTCAACATATAACACTGGCCGAATTATTTTAAAAACTTTTTCTGTTAATGTCCATCTGTCCTATGGGTCGACAGTTACTGACATATGTATGGCATGTGGGGGAAAGGATCTGGGCAGCTTGGGATTTAGCAAATTTTTGAGAAAGTATAAACAAAGTATAAGGCAGCGTAACTCTGAGCACAGCTGTAAGCGGGGCTGACCATAAGCCGCACGACTGTCCCCCAGCATGCTGGGAGAAAGTGGGCACAATTCAATGATGAATTGAATGCCAATGCAACATTGGCAACACAGAATGTAGGCACTTCAATGAATTCCGTAAACTGGGTCGTTTCGCGTGAGTCGACTCACGGTCACTGCAGCGCCGTCTCGTTTGCCAGGCACCCGGGTACCATTTTGTTTCAACTTGTGTTTTGGCTCTCTGTTTCCGGTCGCTAACTTGATTCACTGCGGGATTCCTGCAGAGCGAAAGTTGGCATTTCATTACGTCTTTTTCTGATTTAAATTTGACCAAAATTAAGGTAAAGTTCATCAATTTTGACGGCATAACTGTGTTTCCATTGTAACTTCTACATGATTGTAAACGTAGGTAAAGAAAAATATTTTCTTTAAACAGATCTATAGCTACTGAATTACATTTTGATGTGCCACACGAAACCGTAATGTGGTTTTAGCGCCATTCAAAGCATGCAACATTTGTCTGATTTTGAATGATCTGTGTCAGTCACACCGACAGCGCTTCATCTGAGCCAGAAGCAGATCATGACTTATTCCATTTTTCTCAATTTAAATCACTACAGAAACAACATTATATGTTCTGACTTTTAGATATGATATTATTAAGTTGCTATTTTTTGAATATGATTGTAGTATACGGGCCATGCCATGGCAGTTTTGTTATACGTAGCCCTAGGCCTAGATTAGGATACGGTAGTCACACTTAGTCTTAGGGCTAGGCCAGGGCTGGTTACTGCTTACCCTTTAGTTTGGGCTGGGCATGGCTCATGCCATTATTTATGGTTATGCTTTTATTTATTTCATTAGGCAATAATTTTAATTAATTGTTGTTTGTTATATATTAAATCAATAATTTGTTAGAAAAGTTGTTTTTGAGGTAAAATACATAAATTAGTCAACTTAATTTGTTTTAAAAAGTGTTTCATGACAAACAGTCACTGCACAAAATTGCTAAAGCATTTTGTTATATATAAACCATTAAATGCCTTGATCAGTTGTAGCATCATTCATTTCATCGTGTGACAACACGCAATACATTAAACACCACAGTTATACCTCTCAAGTGTCACAATTATTATGAATTTATGTCTGACATAATACATTATTATGGAATTTCACACTGCTCTCGAGTAACAGAAGCAGGGATATGAAAATTATTTCACAAGATTTGCATGTAGAATACAAATACCGGCAGTTATCATTATATGATACACGATGGCCTTTTTATTTAAGATATTATTTGCAATTACATGCAGTGACACTGATCTTATGACACTGTGAATTATCTTCACCGACTTCATCCGTTGTACAAAACTAACAACCGGGAAATTTTCAGTGGACAGAAATTTGTTATACGGAAAAATTTGTTCGGGAAAAGGTGTTATACCCGTGTTCGTAATATGCATGAACGCTTATAATGGAAAAGATAGGGAAAAAATGTACGTAAGAAATTGTTTCGTTATATCCATCAATTCGTTGTATCCATGTTCGTTATAAGTGTGTTGCACTGTATATTATTATTACAGCCATTTCAAGGTGACTTCCATGACAAAAGCTACTTAAATTGTAGTGATATTGTTCTACTGCCATTAAACTCCTCTACAAATTTGAACTGTTGTACAGTTATTGCGAAGACTATAAACAGCTCTTTAATTTAGTGGAAAAAATTTCAATTCTGTCAAAAACATCATGGGAAAAATTTGAGGTAAAAAAACATGACATCCGTGACAGCTACTATTCCAAATATAGTAACTACATAACTGCTTCAACCATTTTGTAGCTTCCTAGGAGAGATAAACCATTTTGCCTCACACAGTTGGATGTTTGAAGATTCCTAAATTAGACAAGCTAACAAAAAATAGTACATTTCTGTTCGTAGAAAGCATTTGAAGTGCGTGACTTCCATGATGAGTAACTTCACTAGTATGAAACAAAGTGCAAAATTATTTTTTTTAATTTATTTTCATAAATTTACAAAACACAAACTACAAAACACATCAAGTTTATTGTACAACTTGTTTGCAAAATGTTATTTGCAAAATGTTGTCAGATGCAAATCATTGCAAAGGTCAAAGTTCAAAGAGTGAGTGTATGTAAATATGTATATAAATAAAAAAGTTATGACATTTTATCCACAGAAAGCACAAAAATTAGTCAATTTTGTCATTGAAAAAGATACACAAAAATTATGTTGTTTGCCCTCTTAAAATTACAATATCTTTTAATCTATTAAAGATATCTTAATAACATAAATGTGACCCTTAAACTATTACCTTTCATTTAAGCCAATTCCCAATGTTCTAGCATGATACTAATTTTGTTGTTGAAGTGCCTACGGAATGACAGATCTGGGGTAAGACCACATTTAAATTTTAAATAGACGGCCATTATAACATTTCCTTCATTTCCTGCTAAATTTGATGAATTTTTAGTAATTGTTCATAAAGTGTTGTATTCTTTTGCAAAAAATACACAAAATCATTATTTTAAGCAGCATTTTATTGGACATGCACGTTGCAAATCTTCACGAATTTTAATATAACGTAATGCCCACAAACTATGCTAAATAATCTGATGCAATCATGAACTATACGTCACTCGTGTACGACATCAGTAGGTGTCAAAAGCACAAGCCAGGCATTTCAACAATATTCACAATATTGAAAGGCACATAGGCGTCTTTTGATTTTAACTACAATTATATTGTAGATAACGTGCTAAAATGCTGGGTGTAAATTGAGGTATATACATAGTACATTATGAAAACAAAACTGGGATGCCCAGTGGAACGTGTATCTTGCGTCACACAAATTGTAGTCCTAAACCCCCTTAAAATAACCATACTTTTACACAGACGCAGATCTCTGCTTGATACAGAGTGTCCAAACATCGCCACATGTCAATTACTTGGCCACTATATATTTCGCTGATGTATACACATTATTGGAAACAAGAGATACTACTGGCAAAATAGTTAATTTCAGAAAGAAACAAACATTTGACAAGGACATCCAAGACACGTGATAAAGGTTGTTGATAGTTGTGGCACCCAGTATCTCTCCAAGTACATCAACGAGTCCATTGTCCTAATCATATTTCATTCAAACATCGCCAAATTCTTACAAGGGTACTAACAAACATTTCTTATGTTAAATATACGGATATAACGTACAAAATACCAGTGGTAAAAACAGCTTCTTGTCAGAGTAGTTGACGTCAGCCTACAGTTAGTTTAAGCTGCCTTGCATTGTGCAAACTTTGGTATGATTCGGTTATATTACAGCTGAAAAGCACATGATCGTTGAAAATGATACCATGCCAGTCCATGTACACAATTTCAACATATGACCCTTCTCTTAGGTGACCAGTTTTAATTTTTATGGCTAAAAATGAACTAATTCGGATCATTGCGGTCGCTGCATAGTTGGAGAGTCACACACTGTTATGATATTCTCTGTTACATTCGTGGTATATTTATGTAGATTCTCAATTGTTCTTCTTGTCTCAGTTAGTGTATGGATGGTGCTATAAAATAGGTGCTAGATGCCTGATTAGTAGAAGTGTGTGGACAACTTGCTTCCTATGGTGGCCAACTTTTCACTAAAATTAGGGCCGCGTTAGGGGGGGTGGAATCAAAATGTTGCCTGCTTGCCCATTATTGCTTATTGTGCGATCCAAGTATGATATATATAAGTGCCATATAATTAGGAAGGACAAGTTGGAACAGCAGAAACACCCACATTAGTATTGGGGTTAAGAAACACGCATTTATAGATGTTGCTTACAAAAATATAAATGATATAACTAAGGCAAAATTCATCCTACTGGAAATATGTCAGTATTGTTGCACATGATGTAGATTTTAAAGAAACTCCACACCCTGACACATATACACTTTTTACACAATCTTTCGTGGTACTCAGTATCATAGAACATGCTTGGAATGTACTTTTTAACTTTCACGCCACCAAAATTATCACTTTATTTTCCATGCATATCACATAACTGGCTTATTAATTACTTTTAAAACTTCTTTTAGATGTAATACTAACAGTATGCAATAGCTGCACGATATTCTGGTCTACACCAGCTTCCAAATACAGCCGAAAAACCATCACCCGTCGCTCAAATCACATTATGGCAGTTTTTGTAATAAAACGGGCGTATTTCTAATTTGGGGTAAGACCACATTTAAATTTTACATAGGCGGCCATTATAACGTTTCCTTCATTTCCTGCTAAATTTGACGAACAATTTTCTTGAAAATTTCACAGCATATTTAACCTCCATTGACACAAGTGCTGTGGAAAACTCGTAAAATTCTCAGTTTTCAGAAAAATCCACCCAAACCTGACACCCCTCAATTTCGCCCCAATCTGGTGACGGATTTTGAAATATTGGTGCGTTCTGCAAAATAGCCACTGTGCGAATATGCGAGCGATTAGCGTATGTTTATTGCTACCTCGTGAAAGGTCTAATCAGACTAATGTAGTAGTACATTCAATATTCACTGGACTGACATGTGTCATGCCAAAGTGCTCGAAAAAAATTCACACATGACACCAAAACGGTATTTTCAAGGGCACTCTTTCTTTCCTTAATGTGGTCTTACCCCATCCGGATTCTTGGTATATTGACCGTCATTGTCATTGACATTGGTTGATTGAATGGCAACATCAACACATGTCTCCGTGCGAAACACAATACAACACATTGACTGATAATACCCCGGTACAGATCGCCACAGGCACAGCACAGGCAATAGCCTAGGAACATCACTGCCGAGGCTCTGCCACTGACACGACTACTGTCAACAATAAGAAGTTGACGAATGTTTATTATGATTGAATGAAGAATACAACCAGGGCAGGGCAGATTGAGATTCCAGAACCACGTCCACGGGCACACGGCATTTCACTGTTTTCAGACCATTCATAAATCGAGTTCTAAGACTTCAAAATGCCCTTTAAGTAATATCACACACATATTATGAGACAAACATTACACAATAGTGTTCCATATTAAAAACGTACCCTGATTTCAGAATTGAGTCGCTCTTAGATTGGTATACCTGCGAAAAAAATCATCGAAATTCGCATTTCTGTCTGTGCGTCACGTTGTCAAGATTGCCTCCGCAACAGATGACGCCATCGCAATGTTGAATGATATATCCACTAGAGGTCGCCATTTTTTGTTATTCATTGCGAGGGCGGACATTACTTGGCAAAGCGTTCGCGAAATGACCGAACGTTCTGTTACGAATTCCAGGAGAATTTCAGGCTTACAAAAACAACTGCACCCCTCTCCCACTACACCCCTTGATTCGACTTGATGCTAACCAAAACTACACATGCGCCTAAAAGGGCGAGGTCGTTTCACAACAAATCCGGGAGCTCTGATTTGTTCCCAAACTTTTAACAAGATTGCCACCCAGAGAATTAACTGTAGGTGGCAGGTGGACAAGGAAGCCCTTTGGCTTATCGAGAGTCCGACCCTTTTATCTATGTGTATCCCGCCCTTATGAGGTATGTGTCGATTTTATATTCAAACATTCACGCTACTTGCACCCACACAATCAGCAGATAATCTGTTCCATCCCTGTTTCATTTAGTCCTTTGTGAAAATTAGAACTTTCTTATATCTAATCTACACTGCTCCTTTGCTAATGTAACTTCATGTCCTCTAGTCCTTCTATCTTTCTTAACTGAGAAAAAAATATTTCTATCAATATTTTCATAACCATTCATTATTTTAAACACTTCTATCTGATCTCTATGTCCTTCCTGCGATATGGCCTCCACGCTTGAATACAATATTCTAAATGAGGCCTAACTATTGTTTTGTACAGCGGTATTATTAGCTCTTTTTCCTTATACGTTATGTTTCGCCTAATTAATCCAAGGATTTGATTTCCCTTTAAAGCTGCAATTCCGCACTGCTCTGAAACCTTCATATTGGCGCTGGAAGAGGGGGCTGGGGGCAAGCCGGGGCATCTGCCCGCTGGACTTTTTGTGGGGGGACAGACATATCCCAGTGAACACACATCTTTTAGACGTCTTTTAGCAGTTAATTTTTATTCATGTGGGTGACGTCATTTAGACATCTATCAGGCGTCTACATATTTACGTAAGAAATGAGACGCAAAATAGTCTTTCACTGGCAATCTAAATTTGACGTGTTTTAGACGTCAAAAAATATATCTTTTAGACGTCAAAATATACCACAATTGCCCGCTGGGATGTTTGTCCCCTGTGAATATGAGCCTGAATGTACGTCGCCGCGAAAAATATTCAACAGCACCCCCACTCCCCCCGTCTTCCGATGTCATCATCTTCATGCAGTCAAGAGCCGAGACAGAGCGATCAAGCTGAATTTACAACGGCGATGTCGTTAGTCGAGACAGCAGAGAAGCTGAAGTTACTGCGGCGCGGCCGCGAACAAAATTCAACAGCACTCTCCTCGTCTTCCGATGTCATGATTCGATAAGTGCTGAAGCTTCGGTTCTCATCTCCGCCAATACTAATTTCGTTCCCCGTCAATGGCGTGGTCGTGTCTAGGGATGGGGGGTCGGAGCATGTGCCCCCTAGACCTGTTGAATTTGGCGAGTCCCCATACCGTTTTGAATGTGCCCCACTGACTGAAGTTATGGCGGCGCAGCGATGTCACCAGTCGAGCCGAGAAGCTGAAGTTACAGCGGCCATTTGTTTTGGTCGTCAAAGGAGGTTTTTGTTTGCACAAATCCGCGCGAAGAGGACTAAGTAAGTAAGTAAGTAAGTATAAGACTACCCTCTCTGGACACGCCCCTGAGTGTAACATATCCACCCAAGAAATACTTCCTCTGTACTAATCATCAACGTCTTATCTGCCTGTTGTCGTTCATGTCTAACTTGTTACACTTGTGTAGCCGAATCTTGGTTTTCAGACTTAGCTGTTTGTTTGTTGATGTATTTATGTGACTCGCTCTACAATAGATTACAGGACTCTTTTGCCCAGAGATGGTACGTCTAATCTGTTTTTGAAACGGTTTACAGACGGGCTGGCAACAACGTTTTCTGGTAACGAGTTCCAGTCGTCTACAATTCTGGAACCGAAGCAGTGTCTTCTTAGCTGTATGTTTGCTTTTTTCTTTAATAGCTTCTGACTGTGTCCACGTACGGGTGTTCACTGTAGGGGCAGTGAAGAAGACGATTCCATCCACTCGGTCAATCTTCTCATATAACTGCCAACTTTTTTTTATTCCGGAAGATTAATCAGCGGTTTAGCAAGCTTCCGGTGTCACGTTGTCTCGTCGGGCTGTCTTGGATTTTGTCATCGGAAGACTGGGGCAGGGGGTGCCGGAACTTCAGCTGTTCGATCAATACGTCTCAGCACGTCTACCGTGGAGTCGCGCTGTCAAGGATGATGTCATCGGAAGACGGGGGTGAGGGTGCTGTTGGAGATTTTAAGCGAAAGTCCGGGAGATTTGCCTGTATTCCGGGAGACTGGGAGATATACACCAAAAATCAAGGAGACTCCCGGAAATTCCGGGAAACTTGGCATGTATAATATCATCATCAAACATCACCACTCGTGTAATACTTCCACTCATGTAATACTATAAGTACAGTGTGGAGTAGTAAATAACTTAAATGAGAACGATATCGCAACAACATGTGTCCGACTGGTTCGACTTTTATGTAGGTCCAAAAGGCAAAAAGCAGACGGGTGGTGGGAGCGACAAACCTGACAAGGAGCAGATACATGATTAGCCGATAGAGGGCGACGCTAACTTCCATAAACCACGTGACCATACGGACTTCCGTCTAGTTGAGGCAAGATGTGTAAAGTTGGAAAGTTTCCGGGTTGATCTAAAGTTCATATAGAATCGTTTATGGGCCACTTTCAGTTGACGAGGAATCGCTGTGCGAAGGAAATTTAACTATAATTATATTTGTAAGTTATATGTATCCGTTGTTTACTAGAAAGTACTTTTCTAAGTGCCGTACATAAAAATGGGTCATAATTTTGTTCCTCGCCCGTCTCACTCTCAGCGTCTGAGACTGACTCTGTTCGGAAATAACGATAGTTTATTGACGTTATTTCCCCCCATAGAGAGATCATATTGACACAACAAAGTTAAGTCGTGTGTTATGCGTTTCTACAATTGTACTTTTAAACAAATCCACCGTGATCTTGTGCTGTATCATGTATGATAATTGTAACCAGATCTGGCTTCACTGCTCACGTAAACTCCAGTTCCAAAGGCAAAGCCAAGGCAAAGGAAGTTAAATGTCTATGGAGCATGGTAAAGTCCCACTCCAAGAGCAAGTTAAATGTCTACGACGATTGTTGTATTTACCATATCGTATAAAATAAATATAATAATTATGTACCACAGGTAGGAACGTAAATTTGTAAGTATGTTTCATTTATTATAATATAAATACTCTACTCATTCTAGTTGCACATACATGAAAGTATAAACCAGTTTATAACAACATCTCTTTGATTGTATTGGCATATCTAAATTACAGTATTGTTTACACACATTTGGATTTTATAGGTGCATGTTAGTTAAGTAATGCATTGAGTACTTGACAGTACTGTTTATATAAGTCAGATAGATGTTCTTTTGGATCTGTGATAAGATCGGATTTAATTATATCAGCCATTAAAGCTGTAATGTCAATCCTGTGAATGGCTCTGTAAGACACTGTGTTTCGACTCTAATGTAACTTGAAAGACTGTCAGCTAGTGACATCAATTTGACAGGGGTACACTGTGGACTTATGAAGGCAGATACTATCTGAGAAGTATTAATAATAATTAACTTCCATAGCGCTTAGCTTGTTACTTAGCCTTAAATCATTGAGAAACTGAGATTACATGCTAAAGTCTTTAACATTAGAGCGGGAACTACGGAGGAATTAAGGTGGAAGTGCAATTTTTGGAATGAACAAATATCTTTAATTTCATATAATTTAAAACCACAATCATTTTCATGCCATGTCACAAGATTTTAATGGTTGTCATTGAATAATTGTATTTGTGACATAAAAATAAGGTGATTTACTGAATTATTGTAGAATGGTATCATATGCTTAAGGTGTGTCTTGTATGCAGATACATGTATAACTGTATTTGACACTTGTGTTGTATTTGTACACTATATCAGTGCATTATTTTTAGATGAGCAATCTTTCTCGATCCCTATCGCTCGTGCCAATCGCTCATCTAGGGAGCGATTTATCGCTCGTGCTCATTGCCATTAACGCTTATGACACCAGACCTGCTACATGTGGTGCCATCTAGCGGCAAAATATACATCCATTTGTTTAAAAGAAAGTCTGTTCTTGTCACATAAATTAACATTGGCGTGCAGTTGCCAATGTTTCCAGAGCCATGACTTGGAGTTTGCTTATTGCTCAACAGGATTCTTGTCCGCCGGCCATCGTTTGACAGTCATAGATCATTAATAATCAGCTACAGTTTTCCATACAGGGTAGCAGCAGAGGTGTCAACTTGTACGTTTTACCTGTAAGCCTTATGGATTTTTGTGAATCTTACGGGCATATGAAGCAATCTTTACGGATATTTATGATTTGGACAGCGAAACGAAGCACAAGATTTATCCCAGTCTGCCATTCTGAGCATGCGCAGAACACTTTCGGAAGTCGGATTCAGACTGGAATCATACCACGCTCTACCTTCAGACGAGATGGATGCGAACGGGATAGTTGAGGCATCCGCGAGGAAGCGAAAACAGCCTGTGAGCCGTTACCAGGATGACTGATTTTTAATGGAATAATCACGCCAATGAAGTTGGCGATCGCCGGAATCGACGACCACCGTAGAGGTGGTGTTTACCTCCTTTGTCGCAGAACATAATTTGCCGACGGCCATCGCTGACCAGGCGTACACCATAACAGTGTTCTTGCAGTGCAAGGTCAACTTTGACGCGAACTGTTGTGATTTTGAAGTGGCGCCAGCAATGTTACGTGAAGCATGCTACCGTCGCATACAATAAGGAGCATGTGAAGTAAATGATCTGTGTCTGAACGAGCTGTATTTCGTTCTTATTGTCTATGGATGTGTTATGGCAGTGCCTATATACCAACCTTTTTTATGTTTGTGTTAACAGTTTGTAAGGATTTTTTGCAGATCTTGTGGTTTTTCTCATGTTCTTACATATATGAGTTATCCCAGGTGGGTAGTGGTGAAATCAAAACCCTATCAAATTAATCTAGCGTAATGGATACCGCTATGGCATGACTGGGCAGTGGCGTTACCAGACGGACAAACAGGAACGCCACTCGGTGGATAAAAACAAAACTAATGAATTGCTTGCGCTAAATTATTTGGCATATTTAGGCAAGCGATTTATCACTTGCCTGGTTTTTTCAAACGTGAAGCACTGCTATATGTACTGAGAGTAAAGTTAAGAGTCTTGTATGCATAGCGTATCTCTATGTGACTGTGTACGCACTTACAGTAAACATTCTTGTATGACAGAGAATTATCACTGTATACATGTTGTACAAGATGTGTATGCACTGACAGTAAACAGTGTAACATTGTGCCCAGAATTAATGCGATCGTGCCCCAGAAGGCAACAGGGCATGACTTAAGCTGGCAAGCATCTCATACATATCTGCTGAACCCATAGTTGGACTCCGTGGTACTCAGTGGAGCTTGGGGCTGTTGCAGATATATCGCTGCATTCTATGTGGTTACAGTGGTAGCACAGAGTTATGTTGCTCCAGCATATCAGATGCGTGTCACTGTGTGTACCGAGTATATCTCCTTCAGCATGTAAATCAGGAGCACAATGGAACAGTGGATAGAGCATTGGACTCTCAGTCAAGAGAGTCAAACCTTGGGGAAGTTTGTTCACTCTACGGTGCTCCAGTTCACTTAGCTTTATGCATGAGTACTTGTGAATAATCTGCATATTAATTGAAGTGACGCTGAATACTTCCCAGAGAAGCTGACGTGGTATTGAACATGACTGTCAGGGAGTAAAGTGTAAATGTAATGAGGCTATAGACATGGGTGGATATTTCTGTACGGATAGTCTTTGCGCATTAATTGCAGTGTGGTTGAATGCTTCATAGAGAAGCCAAGATGGTGTTTGGTTGAACAGGTCTGTCAGGGAGTAAAGTGCTTTGAGCAGTCCTAAGGACCAGATACTGCGCTATATAAGAACTGACTTACCTTTTAAGTTTACTCCTCATGAGGAGTCCGGTGTGGGTTTGGTTTGATCCGACATCAGTCTTTGTTGCGTCACCAGCTTGTAGACCATTGAGTCTGTCCTCTGTAGCTCCACTGGTTGGTTGGATATTACCACACAATAATACTATACAATGGCAAATGTCTGCATCATGAACTAGGGTTAGAAATACAATGAATTAATAATGTTGTGAATGATATAACTTCTGCTATGGAGTAAGGTTTTATTGTATGCGGTATATCTATAGATATGTCATCATCATCATCCTTTTGGGGGCCACAATCACCTTGGTGATTATTCTACCGCACATATGTATGTAAATATATACACACAATGGTCACTGATGAGGTGCCCATAATTAAAGTGCCTACGAGGAATTAATAAAGACAGACACATTTATAGAATAAAAAAAGTGTTGTATAGAAAACATGCTGTTCTTGTCAGACAGTTGCATAGTGCAGGAGGCAATGTGTGGGATCATAGCCATCCAGCCTGACAATGGACTAGAGGCACTGATTGCTTTCATAATCATAGCAGTTACCAGGTTTATTCAAAGAACTAACCTATCACCTCAGATGGTTGCTGCTGTGACAGTGCTCGCTGGACTGTGACCGTGGAGAACCTGTTGAATTGGCTGTTATGGATGTGCAGCCATGCATGACTGAAGCTCTGGCAGAGTGGTCAGGTAGGCCTGTGGGCACTGTATTCTTATCTTGCTCATTGCCATTGGTATTAAGAATGTTTTGTAGGTGTGTCTCTCTGACTTAGTAGAGTCTTCTTCAGAAAATAGTTAACAGTAAGTTCAGATACAGCACTTAGGCCGGCTCAATGTGCCAAATGCACTACACTTTCGGCAGACCTGTTCAAGCTTCAGTTACTGTGTGAAGCCTGTTCATTCTCATCTATATCCAGCACTTTCTGTGACAGGTAGTCATTGATACAGTTGAGTGAACTGAGGCAGTGTGGATTAAGAGTGCCATGTTCTATGTACTGTGTCCTATAAAGACACCCAACAGAAAGTCTACAGCTGCTATGGTGTGCTGTTGTTGTGATTGTTGTATGAATCAGCAGGTGGGTGGGCACGCTTCATTGGACGCAAATTATGCTCTTTCACCTGTAGTCCTATGTAACACTTACTGTTCCTCTTGTCACATGTATTGCTTGATATTTTTCTGTCCTCAAAATGGCTTTGCTCCGGTTGCTCTACGTCCACTTCACCTGTACTCTATTAATTATTCCCATTTGGTCTGCTGATCCTTCCATTCACTTTCATAACTGCTCAACAAAGTCACATATCTAAGGGAGTCCAACCATATATTGAAATACTTGGGTAAGCTTGCAGTTGGCGGAACCCTTAGATTGCCCTGTCAGTCCTTCAACTTAGATACCAACAAAATGCCTTCTCTCGTGTCTGGCAACATTTTTCTACCACAACATTTCAGACATCTCATCTCCATTAGCAGCACGGTCCTGTGATCTCATGTCTGCCCTCTGTCCAGGAAGCTGGGTTTGAACCCCAGGCCGACGATCCACCCAGTCCACCAAGTGCCCACAAACTTGGAAACACCTGATAGACCACACAGACCAGACAAATGGATATAGGAATTTGGTAATGTGTACCTATCGGATGAAATACACAAAATCTACTTCCTGGTGCATATGTCAGGGCAAAGAGGAAGTAAAACAAATATATACACTGTTGGCAACAGTTTGCTGTACCTGCCGTGGATGTGCTAGCTTCTACAACACCGGTGTAACAGTAATAACACTGAAATGAATATATTGAGAGTGTACTGAGACCATTTTACCACCAACTGTAAAGAATATGTTATCCGCACCATCTGATGTGCATGTAACCACCAACTTTGCATGTCAGTGGCATAACCAGGAACTGTGACAGCCAACAAACTGACGTCATCCCCCACCTGTCACATTCAGGATGTATGGCATAATTCTTTAAATGGATACTGGTAGTGGTTCTTAACGTCTGTGTGTGTGTATGCGTGTCTTGTCTGTCTTTCCGTCTTGTGTGTGTGAGCATGCGTCTGTGTGTGTGTGTGTGTGCGTATGCGTCCGTGCGAGTGCATGCGTGTGTGTGTGTGTGCTTGTGTAAACTTGTGACGACTCAAAGCACTTCATACTTCATCCCCAACAGACCCATCCATCACAAAGTAACTGTCTCGACTTAACTGGGAAGCATTAGCTATAACTACCAGTACTTGTTCGCACATATATATCCACCCTCTCACTGTAACCCACGGCACTCGTTTATAGAGCAGTGATTTGAAGCAACATTGAATAAACAAAACTGGCCTACAGGATGCAAACTTGGATTGTTTCAGTACAGAGCAATCTTCTAACCACTCAATACATTCCACCAAGCTTGACAATGCTCTAGCCATATGATGTGGAAATGCGATAAACTGCCAAGTGACATGACACTGATAAGGTTGCTAGACACCGCATCCTATTAGCTCATCTATTTTCATCCTATTAGCTATGTCAGTGTACGTCATAGTAATATCTCATTAATCACGCTTACGATTCTCACACACTTATCACTAAAAGAGTGTGATTTGTATTTCTATACAGCTGTCTGGTCAGAGACTGGCAATGTCTCAGAAACCTAAACATTTACTGCACTGCTAGAAGTCTAGAACGGACACATAAGTTTACCATTCAATTGTAACAGGAAAGTTGTATATGTTGGTTGTGAAGGGGTGGGTGGATATACATGGGACTGTCCTAGGGTAACTATAATTGTAGGGTGACTATTACAGAGGTGACAATAATGCGATGTTTGTCTGTATGTATTGTATGCGTGTACATACGTATTAAGTTTGTACATGTATCTGTATTTGTGATGTAGAATTGTAGGTACTGAGAGACAGTTGATGCATTACATTCGCATACAAAGTATAATTATTATGTTTTGGTATCATGGACAGGAGTTGAAGACAACAGAACGTAGAAAAGCGTGATCATTATTGGCAGTTTCAGATCGTCATTATCTGGCCCTGGGAACATATGGAGCCTGGGGATCCTTCTTGAATATTAGCATGGAATTTCATTGGTTGAAATTCAAGGCCTTGAAAGTGTGGATTTTGCAAAATGACATTGAAAAAAATAGGTTTCTTGGGTTTCTAAAACAAAGTGGTTGACATAGCTTTGTCTAGAGACCTGTCCACCCCTCATTTGGACAATATATATATATATATATATATATATATATGCACATTTGGACTGGATTGTATGTGCGAGCACAGACACACATGTCTACCAGGTCATTTTTTGGACTGGTGATAATTAGATCCTCCAGAATGTTAAGTTTTTCACCTGTCCATCATGTGTTTTAATGCTTGCTGGTTAGACACAGAACTGTTTATCATTTTATAATGAAACTTAACATGTTAGTTTGGTTTGACCATCGTGCTCAAACATTGAGTCAGTTTTGGTAAGGAATTTGTTGAAGAGAGCACAGAAAAGATGTGTAACCCTGTAATATGTTGTTGTTTGCAGGTTAATGATAGCTAGACCGCCTCACAATGTCTAAACTGTCGCGCATGTTTTCCGGCATAATTCCGGGAAAGAAAGCTAAGGGTGACGTGAACAGGGATGAAGGGAATACATTGGATATCTCGAGCCCGACTAACGTGGTGCACGAAGTCCACGTTGGGTTCAACTCAATGACGGGGGAATTTGAGGGTTTGCCCGGACCCTGGGAACAATGGCTGTCCCATTCTGACATCAGGTAAAATAACCGTATGTGGACATGTGACGCAGTGCTCCCTTCTATGGCTTTGTGTCTGATGGTCTGTCAAACTTGCCATGATATCAAGACACTGACTCGACACATGTATGTGATTCTGGGCCCGTTTTGACCAACGAAACAACCGGCACTTGTATTGTGCAGAAATATTTGCATATACTTATGAGTGCGAATTTGTCAGAAATTTAAAGTTTTTGGTTTATATTTTGTTTAAAAAAAAATCTAAAATCAGCATATATACACAGAAATGTTTGTGCAAATATGTCTGATTTTATTGGAAATTAAGCAAAATATTGGTTACTTTGATTTATAATGTTATGTGGTCAGTGCTTGACAATTGACAAACGAGAGATGTGTTAGTGGTTGGCATTGACAGAATCATTACGACACATGATTGGAAGTTGGCAAGTGCGTCACCCCCATCTGTCATGTATGTGCTATTTGAGTAATGCCAAATTCTTGCTTTACGTAGGCCTAGGCAAGCAGAATGGCGGGTCTGCTGAAGAAAGTGAAGAAAGGCACACGGAAAAGTGGCAGTTTCACTGTCAGTTCTCCAGGTGGCGACAATGAAGAAAAGGCGAAACGTCTTGAGATATCTGGACCAACCGATTTCAAACATAATGTCCACGTCGGATTTGACCCTGTCACTGGGTCATTTGTGGGCATCCCTACAGCGTGGAGTCAGTGGCTTCAGACCTCAAAAATCAGGTATGGCGTTACAGTTTTGGCGGCAGTGAGAGGCCCTGGAGGGTAGTTAGGGTGCAGCGGGGATAAACATCCACTCTGACAGCACTGAATGGCTGTAGAAAGTAGTTGGGATGCAGTGGGGTCAATTCGGTAATTGTGTCCATTTCTTTTTCTTGGCTGATCGGATTCTGTTTTTTTAGAATAGAATGTCTGATAACAGTCATTTGAGTAAATTATTCAATATATAGTACATTTCTGATTTGTATTAACACATTGGTAGCGGACAGTATCGCACTAACTGCTTGGGAACAGTTGTCTTTGCATAGTGGTTGGTACATGTTTAGAAACTTTCCAACTTAACTTGCATGTTTTCTTATACAAACCTAACATTCCTGACTCTATACGGGAACTCCCTTGCTGTTTTATACACAACAAAAGTGTTTATGATTTGATTGCACCATCTTAATGTATCGTTGCACATTTTTTGGTACTAACCTTTAATCCTTTAGTAGTGGTTATTTTAAAACGAAACATCTGTTAATCCATAGTGACACCTTATGCTGCACTCTAGTGGCCGCTGCCAGAACTGTAACTGTCATAACCTGCAGTTTAATCGGTGGTGGTTTTATGTTTTTGCAATCAGTTAGGCGTTTTTCTGTGCCATGGATCGTATCTTTTATGTGGATATTGTTGACCGGTCCTGACCTATGCAATTCAACATTTTACTTATGTTTTTGAAAGTTCACAAAATCTGGGGTCAATATCATTGACCCCAGGTCAATATATATATCAGGCCTGGGGTCAATTACATTGCAGTGTAATCTATTACTATTACTATGTTTCCTTACTATTACATGCTGAATTCTTCCTATTACTATAACATTTGAAGCAATTACTATTACAATTAAATTTTTCATCAGAACATTTTATAGTTTAATGCACTGAACGCATAAATACAATAAGTACAATTGCTTGACTCGCAGTCTCAAGAAGTTAAACAAGACAGGTGAATAAAAAATCTAACATGCCATTTATTGATACCCATGCCCAAAGTATTTGAAATAATATTTGAAGATGTCAAGTACTTTCATCATCATCATCATCATTAGGGAAGTATTATTAAGTATAACAAATTCAGAAATATTTACAACAAAATATATCTATTGTATGTACTATATTTAGTACAATTTACTAACTACATTGACTAAGGATATAATGTATATGTTCCATTTTATATTTAAATATCATACTGGGATGAAAGACAATAGCAATAGTCAATGCCACATAGCTAGGTGGACTATATTAGTATTTAGTTATTAAATATTAAAGTAAAGTGTAAAGCGCTTTGAGCAGTCCTAAGGACTGGATACTGCGCTACGTTAGAACTTACCTTTATTACAGTCTAATTAAACCACATTGCTCTACTGCTGCTTGGTGGACAGTTAATTATTGGCTCAAGTGTAAATACATGAGGATGTTTTTCACACCCACTTTAGTTAAGGATGAATTGTGTGCACCATGGAGGCAGTCACTAAACCCATAGGCTTACATGAAAAGCAACTTGGCACTTGGCAGAACTGGCTTCAAAGCAATGAAAGCCCAGTTTATTCCCTTTAGTCAATGCAGCAGTCACACTGTACCAGTGTCTCTTGCATGTAGACGCTCATAAATCTAGGGTAAAACTTCACCAGGGCCATGCTGAAGTTGACAAGGAGGAGCAACTATAAAACCTGGAGAAACTAGTGGAATCTACAACCTAATCAAATGGAATTGTTATGTAGTTGAAATTTGGTTGAAATGTTCAACAGTAATAAAAAAGTAATAGGTCAATTACTGTTACATTGCTTCCTATTACTATTACATTTAGTTTTTGCTCAACCTATTACTATTACTTCAATATTTGTAATCGTTACTATTACGCATTACTATTACCCAGGCCTGATATATATATAATATATATACCTGTATATATCATCACTTCGACAAGTGAAATATCTGGTGAAACTAGCAGTAATATACCTTACTTGTTGCACTTTGAATGGACACAAAATGTTTTCCTGATAGCAATGTGTATGCGTCTACCATGGAATCAGTTTTATCTAGTTTGTATGATCATTTTCAGTCTGCATCTAGTCCAGAAAGTAGAAAAATGCATATTTTTTGTTATTTTAATGTAATACTTGACATACTTTGACCTGTGCTGCGACATCACACCATTCACATATCGTGCTGCGAGACCATACCATTAACATGTCATGTGTTGTGGTGCCACATCATTAACATGTCATATGTTGTGGGCTTGTGGCACCACACCATTAACATGTCGTGTTGTGGGCTTGTGGCACCGCACCATTAACATGTCATGTGTTGTGGGCTTGTGGCACCGCACCATTAACATGTCATGTGTTGTGGGCTTGTGGCACCACACCATTAACATGTCGTGTTGTGAGCTTGTGGCACCGCACCATTAACATGTCATGTGTTGTGGTGCCACATCATTAACATGTCATATGTTGTGGGCTTGTGGCACCACACCATTAACATGTCATGTGTTGTGGTGCCACATCATTAACATGTCATGTGTTGTGGGCTTGTGGCACCGCACCATTAACATGTCATGTGTTGTGGGCTTGTGGCACCGCACCATTAACATGTCATGTGTTGTGGGCTTGTGGCACCGCACCATTAACATGTCATGTGTTGTGGGCTTGTGGCACCACACCATTAACATGTCATGTGTTGTGGGCTTGTGGCACTGCACCATTAACATGTCATGTGTTGTGGGCTTGTGGCACCGCACCATTAACATGTCATGTGTTGTGGGCTTGTGGCACCGCACCATTAACATGTCATGTGTTGTGGGCTTGTGGCACCGCACCATTAACATGTCATGTTTTGTGGGCTTGTGGCACCACACCATTAACATGTCATGTGTTGTGGGCTTGTGGCACCATACCATTAACATGTCATGTGTTGTGGTGCCACATCATTAACATGTCATATGTTGTGGGCTTGTGGCACCACACCATTAACATGTCATGTGTTGTGGGCTTGTGGCACCGCACCATTAACATGTCATGTGTTGTGGGCTTGTGGCACCGCACCATTAACATGTCATGTGTTGTGGGCTTGTGGCACCGCACCATTAACATGTCATGTGTTGTGGGCTTGTGGCACCACACCATTAACATGTCATGTGTTGTGGGCTTGTGGCACCGCACCATGAACATGTCATGTGTTGTGGGCTTGTGGCACCACACCATTAACATGTCATGTGTTGTGGGCTTGTGGCACCATACCATTAACATGTCATGTGTTGTGGGCTTGTGGCACCGCACCATTAACATGTCATGTGTTGTGGGCTTGTGGCACCACACCATTAACATGTCATGTGTTGTGGGCTTGTGGCACCACACCATTAACATGTCATGTGTTGTGGGCTTGTGGCACCACACCATTAATATGTCGTGTTGTGGGCTTGTGGCACCACACCATTAATATGTGATGTGTTGTGACACCACACCATTGACATGTTATGTATTGTGGCACCACACCATTGGCATGTAATGTGTTGTGGCACCACACCATTGACATGTCATGTGTTGTGGCACCACACCATTAACATGTCATGTGTTGTGGCACCACACCGTTGACATGTCATGTGTTGTGGCACCACACTGTTGACATGTCATGTGTTGTGGCACCACACCATTAACATGTCATGTGTTGCGGCACCACACCATTGACATGTCATGTGTTGTAACAACACACCATTGACATGTCATGCATTGGTGTACCATACAATTGACATGTCATGTGTTGGGACAACACACCTTTGATATGTCATGTGTTGTGGCACCACACCATTGATATGCATGTGTTGGGACAATGCACTATTGACATGTCATGTGTTGTGGCACCACACAATTGACATGTCGTGTTGGGACAACACACCATTGACATGTCATGTCTTATAGCACCACACCATTGACATGTCATATGTTGGAACAACACACCATTGACATGTCATGTGTTGGGGTACCACACCATTGACTTGTGTTGGGACAACACACTATTGACATGTGATGTGTTGGGACAACACACTTTTGACATGTCATGTGTTGTGGCACCACACCATTGACATGTCATGTGTTGTGGCACCACACCATTGACATGTCATGTGTTGGGATAACACACTACTGACATGTCACATGTTGTGTCACCACACATTTGATATATGTCATGTCATGTACCGGCATCTCGTTAGTAATTGGATGTGAGGCCATGCCTTCAAAAGTAGCATGCTGCCATGTAAATAAACCGTTTCCTTCCGAAACACATTTCAACGACAAAAGATTGTTCGTTAGCACATTAGGGCAGTCAGTGTGTTATAATAGATGTAGTTTAACTGCATAACATGACTTTATGAATGGACAGCCCCTCTTTAATGTCAGTCAAAACAGCTGTGTTGAAACATTCACTGAATGACATATTTTGTCTTCATAGGTGTCACAACCAAAGAAACAGGCTACAAAGTTTCTTAATCACCATAATAGCTGTCAACTGACATTAATGATGTCGTATCTTTCAGATCACTGGCTGAATCGTGGATTATTTCATCTCTAATATGTGTTTTTTTTTTCCAGAGAGTGACTGCGCAATGCATTATAATTAATACAACCAAATGATTATATATTTTCACGGTGCATTTTAATTTCCACCCAAAGCCAGATGAAAACCTGTTCAGTTGCAATAACTAACAGAAAAGAATTACAAATAATACTTTGTTCACATTTAACACAATCTACAATTTTATTTCACAGGCCTCATTTTTATTGCTTTAATATAATAATTATTTATTTAAAATATAAATATAATCTTTCTTTCCAAACTGCAGAAATCTTTTGTTCACCATGTCATATCATCAAATGATATCCCTGCCTGTTACATTACTGCTAAATATAACTGTGGCGATGAAGTTCCGCGCTAGTTGTGCTTTGTGTTTGAACCGACGGTGTCCACGCTTGCAGCAAGAAGGAGCAGACGCAGAACCCGAATGCAGTGCTGAGTGCATTGAAGGCGTACGACCGATCAATCCGCTACAAGGGCAAGAACAAGTTCATGGCGGCCGAGTCCCTTGAGGACATCACAGAAAGTGGCTCCGAGTCACGGGGCTCCAGCACTGGAGACGCCAGCTCCCCGGAGTCACCCCTCCAGGAGGCCGAGAAGGCTCCCCTCAGTCCCACCGATAGACCCCCCGTACCCCCGCCAATCCCACAGAAAAAGGTGCATTTTTGTTATGTTAAAATCCAGGGTTGCAGTCATTGTGGGGTGTTCAATGATGTTACAAACTTTATGTAAAACAAATGTTTCGTTGTCGTTATATCATTATTATGACTACATAATTTGGCATTGTCGTTACTAACAAACATCATCATTACCATCAATGGCTACAGTTAAATGTAAAGGAAACTTGGATATACCAGTAGGCCATAGAGGTTTCATGTATTTATTGGAATGAAAGAGCACTGTCTCTGTCATTGCAGTGTGGAATCTGCAATTCCTTCTAAATTGTGACACCATAATTAAATAACCTGACAGCATAATGATCATTATATTTCATTACAAAGAGTCGTTGTCGTTACCTGACTTGCCTTAAATGCACACAGGCCAAATGGACCCCTCATTCTCCTCCTCTTTCACCCATCCATCTTGTCCCAGTCAGTGTCACTATGGTTACTTGCACTTAATGTTGATCACCTTCAATATAATTGCATAATGAACACAATCCATATCATTCCAGAACTGTCATAAAGACTCTAACCTTGGTTCAGTGGTTCAACAGCTGTCATTTCAACTAGTAGTTTTAGGCAGTTTTAATCAGTATGTAAATATGAGTAATTATGAAAGAAAAGCATTTCAACTAGGTAAGTTTTTTAATTGCACTTTAATCAGGCAAGAGTGCTCCCAGCACGGTTCCTTAAAGGTTTTTTTATTGTAAAATCATGTTATCCAATATAAACTATAATTATGTGTATCCTAATTTAATGATAGCCCAAATATGTTTTAGTAAATACTAAGACAAATTTTCACTTTGACAGTTCAAATTTTACACAAAAATCTCCTCTGACATTCCATCACTGGATTGATAATGTCTCGGTTGGTAAAAAAAATCCTAAAAAAATATTTTTTTATGATCTTTCATAACAAGTTTTATAACATATAGAGATCCATTATAATTAAATACAGATCAATAAAAAAAGTATGAAAATTGTTGAACATACTGTTTAAAAACTATTGTGTGTTTAGTCGAGTGGGCAGAACGGCGACTTGACGAAGGACATGGGCAAGATGAAGTTAGCACCACCGGGAGGCAAAAAGAAACCACCATTAAGGACGAAGTCAGTGAAGAAGATGTCAGATGATGAAATCATGACAGCGTTGAGTACGTACCTTCCATATAGGCCTTAGAATCGTGACATTGTTGAATACGTACCTTCCATATAGACCTTAGAATCATGGCACCATTGAACACCTTCCATGTATGCCTTAGAATCATGACAGTATTCAGTACGTACCTTCCATGTAGGCCTTAGAATCATCACAGTATTCAGTATGTACCTTCCATGTAGGCCTTAGAATCATCACAGTATTCAGTACGTACCTTCCATGTAGGCCTTAGAATCATCACAGTATTCAGTATGTACCTTCCATGTAGGCCTTAGAATCATGACAGTATTCAGTACGTACCGTCCATGTAGGCATTAGAATCATGGCACCATTGAGTATGTACCTTCCATGTAGGTCTTAGAATCATGACATCATTCAGTACGTACCTTCCATATAGGCCTTAGAATCATGACACCATTGAGTATGTACCTTCCATGTAGGCCTTAGAATCATCACAGTATTCAATACGTACCTTCCATATAGGCCTTAGAATCATGACACCATTGAGTATGTACCTTCCATGTAAGCCTTAGAATCATGACAGTATTCAGTACGTACCGTCCATGTAGGCCTTAGAATCATGGCACCATTGAGTATGTACCTTCCATGTAGGCCTTAGAATCATGACATCATTCAGTACGTACCTTCCATATAGGCCTTAGAATCATGACACCATTGAGTATGTACCTTCCATGTAAGCCTTAGAATCATGACAGTATTCAGTACGTACCTTCCATGTAGGCCTTAGAATCATGACACCATTCAGTATGTACCTTCCATGTAAGCCTTAGAATCATGACAGTATTCAGTACGTACCGTCCATGTAGGCTTTAGAATCATGGCACCTTTGAGTATGTACCTTCCATGTAGGCCTTAGAATCATGACATCATTCAGTACGTACCTTCCATATAGGCCTTAGAATCATGACATCATTGAGTATGTACCTTCCATGTAAGCCTTAGAATCATGACAGTATTCAGTACGTACCTTCCATGTAGGCCTTAGAATCATGACAGTATTCAGTATGTACCTTCCATGTAGGCCTTAGAATCATCACAGTATTCAGTACGTACCTTCCATGTAGGCCTTAGAATCATCACAGTATTCAGTACGTACCTTCCATGTAGGCCTTAGAATCATGACACCATTGAGTATGTACCTTCCATGTAGGCCGTAGAATTATGACACCATTGAGTATGTACCTTCCTTGGAGTACTTAAAAGTACTTAAGTACAAGTACTTTTGATAAACCCATTTGTATAACGGAATACGGCATCGGGACAGGGTTATAAATGATGTGGATATTATTGTTTGTGAGGGAGGTACTCTGAGCTTCAGCGTCAATGTGTCAATGCCCCTATTGTCTTCTACAGAAGCCCAGTCACCCATATGGGCCACTGAGGATTGGGAGGTGACCAAATCATTGATATTACTTGATCACAATTCAAAAAGTACATAACAAATACTTAATTTAAGTTCTTTTGGAATGTACAAGTACTTTTGTTATTTCACAAATGTATTTAAGTACAAGTACTCAAAAATGTACTTAGGTACATAAGTACTTAAGTATAAAGTACTTTGGGACAGCCCTGGTTACAACCACCAATATGATCACATGACAGCAAAGAGCAGCACACATTGACACTGATGAAGGCACTGTGAACTGGTGATAGTCGGTAGAAAAGGTCTTACTGAGTAAAAAAAATGTTCCTGCCCGACCCACGTTTCTATGGTAACAAACAAAATGGCCACCAAATATAGCACATCTAAAAATTGCAACACTGGAAGTAATAATGATTATTATGGTAATCTGGCTGGGATTGTTATGTTCTCCTGCATATTCTGTACAATCTGTATAAAAAAAATTAAAGTTTTTTTAATATTTATTTTTTATTTTCAAACTACGTAATTGTAAATGCGACAATTTTAGACACATTTTCGGATATTACTCCAAAGATAAAGCATAAAACCAAAATGTTTTTATACAGATTGTGGAGAATATTAAGGAGTACACAACAATCCAAAACAAGATTACATTTTTAGTTCTGAAGTGTTGTAAGTTTGATGTTGTAAAAAATGGGGTTTTCTGTAAACACCTGTCCAAGTTTGAATAATCGAATCAATTACTTGAAAGAGCCACACCTTATCCATAAATAAAAGTGTTTTACAGATGTGTAATTGTTCTAAAAGGTACCTTTATTGATAGTAAACATACAAATCTACTGAAATGTGGAAGAAACACATTTTAAGTATTTGTTGTCAAAAACAACCATTTTAGCTGCCATATCTCCCCTTAAGGTAAATGATAAGTCTGCACGTTTTGCCTGGAATAAAGCAAGGTTATGTTGACGGTTTCAGAGAAGGTCGTCTCACACGATGACCCAGAGCAGAAATACGACATTGGCAAGTCAATCGGATCAGGGTAATTGTAACTCATTCATGTAAACATTGTACACAACATGTACACATTGTACACACATTGGTATACTCTATTACACATTGTACTCTATTAAAAGTACTCACTGTAGAAATCTAACCCTCTCTGTGCCTCCAGTGTGTCAGACAACATGTGTAGATATCTCTAATGTCCCCCTGTCCCTCCAGTGTGCAGACAATGTGTGTAGATGTCTCTAATGTCCCTCTGTCCCTCCAGTGTGTCACACAATGTGTGTAGATGTCTCTAATGTCCCTCCACTGTGTCACACAATGTGTGTAGATGTCTCTAATGTCCCTCCAGTGTGTCAGACAATGTGTGTAGATATCTCTAATGTCCCCCTGTCCCTCCAGTGTGCAGACAATGTGTGTAGATGTCTCTAATGTCCCTCTGTCCCTCCACTGTGTCACACAATGTGTGTAGATGTCTCTAATGTCCCTCTGTCCCACCAGTGTGTCACACAATGTGTGTAGATGTCTCTAGTGTCCCTCCAGTGTGTCAGACAATGTGTGTATATGTTTCTAATGTCGCTCTGTCCCTCCAGTGTGTCACACAATGTGTGTAGATGTCTCTAATGTTCCTCTGTCCCTCCAGTGTGTCACACAATGTGTGTAAATGTCTCTAATGTCCTTCTGTCCCTCCAGTGTGTCAGACAGCATATGTAGATGTCTCTAATGTCCCTCTGTCCCTCCAGTGTGTCACACAATGTGTGTAAATGTCTCTAATGTCCTTCTGTCCCTCCAGTGTGTCAGACAGCATGTGTAGATGTCTCTAATGTCCCTCCAGTGTGTCAAACAGTATGTGTAGATATCTCTAATGTCCCTCCAGTGTGTCTGACAGCATGTGTAGATGTCTCTAATGTCCCTCCAGTGTGTCAAACAGCAGGTGTATATGTCTCTATTGTCCCTCCAGTGTGTCTGACAGTATGTGTAGATGTCTCTAAAGTCCCTCCAGTGTGTCTGACAACATGTGTAGATGTCTCTAATGTCCCTCCAGTGTGTCAAACAGCAGGTGTATATGTCTCTAATGTCCCTCCAGTGTGTCTGACAGCATGTGTAGATGTCTCTAATGTCCGTCCAGTGTGTCTGACGGCATGTGTAGATGTCTCTAATGTCCCTCCAGTGTGTCTGACAGCATGTGTAGATGTCTCTAATGTCCCTCCAGTGTGTCTGACAGCATGTGTAGATGTCTCTAATGTCCCTCCAGTGTGTCTGACTGCATATGTAGATGTCTCTAATGTCCCTCCAGTGTGTCAGACAGCATGTGTAGATGTCTCTAATGTTCATCCAGTGTGTCTGACAGCAGGTGTAGATGTCTCTAATGTCCCTCCAGTGTGTCAGACAGCATGTGTAGATGTCTCTAATGTTCATCCAGTGTGTCTGACAGCAGGTGTAGATGTCTCTAATGTCCCTCTGTCTCTCCAGTGCCTCAGGCAATGTGTGCCTGGCGAAGGAGATTGCGACGGGCAAGAGCGTCGCCATCAAGATGATGGACCTTGAGAAACAGCCGAAGAAGGAACTGATTGTGACAGAAATCGAGGTTATGAAGGATTACCAGCATGAGGCCATCGTCAACTACCTGGAGAGCTACCTGATCACGAAGCAGACGCAGTTCCTCTGGGTCGTCATGGAGTACCTGGAGGGTGGCGCCCTCACGGACGTCGTCACGGAGACGGTGCTGAGCGAGCCGCAGATTGCGGGAATCTGTAAGGAGTGTCTGGGGGCGCTGGAGTTCCTGCACGCACGTGATATCATCCACCGCGACATCAAGAGTGACAACGTGCTGCTTGGCATGAAGGGTGAGGTCAAACTCACCGACTTTGGATTCTGTGCTCAGATCACGCCTGAGCGCGACCGACGCTGCACGATGGTTGGCACGCCGTACTGGATGGCACCCGAGGTCGTCACCAGGTGGGTGGGTCAGCGCTAGGTTGTCATGGTGACCAAGTTAGTCCAGATATATTGCATAAGGTGTACAGTCAAACCTCGCATAACGCTCACCTCGGTAATACAGCCACCTCGCAATTAAGGTCACCCTAAGATAGCCCCAAATGTGTTCCATATACAGCAAAGTATAAGAAATTAGTCCCACTGATATGGTCTCTCTAATCGGGTCACATTTGCCCAAACGCAATGGTGACCTTAAAGGTGAGCTTCATTCATTGCATACTTGTTATGCATAGAACTTAAGTGTGATGAAATGGTTTCAGCAGCGAAAGAGAAAAAACTACCTAAAAACATACCCTGTGCAGTCAAACACCAGCGGCCATTTTGTTTTAACATACAATTAAACCTCCATTAGTGGACATCATAAGTGGACACCTGTCACAAACGAACACCTGTCTACAATGGACACTTGAAAGTTCTGAATGACCAATTTACATTGTCCACTACCTGTTCATGGCAGTAATCTGATGTTAATGACAGATAATACTAATAATAATACAATTGATTTCTATAGCGCCCGATCAATCAGATTGCTCTCAGGCACTTTCCATGCATGTGCTCCTTTAACTATTTAGAATTGTATTAAATTAAAACAAAAAATGATGAAACGTGCCATGAAATAATAATTAAAATAGTCCTTCCATTACAAATAGACCCATCTGTCTAAATAACTAAAAAGTATATTATATGTATAAAAACAAAACTAAATAAGTTAATTAAAATAAAATGAATAATTAAAATATAATAAATAATTAAAAGTAATAATAACAATAATTAATTAAAATATGAATAAGTGCATTTAATAAGTTCATGTGATCATACTACATAAACGCTACTCTAAAAAAAGGTGGTTTTTAGTAGTGTTTTGAACTGTGGTCATGTCTTAGCCGTCATGACATAGTTCGGCAGTATTCCTCTATTCGTTCCATGGTCATATCTTGGTCTTGTATTTCTCTACCCTGCTTGTCGAGAAGTGTAATCAGTCTGTCTCAGCCTAGTCCCTGTGTTCTTCTGGCTTTCTTCGAGCTCTTTGATGCCATAATCGTTTCTCGTATAATCTCTTTTTTGAACTTCCTGATCTCCTTCTTCACTTTCTTTTTAGTGGTCTTGCATATTTCTGTGTACTCTATTTGTTTTTATGGTTGCCGTTATCCACCTTTACTCGTCGTTTCTTCGTTAGTGCTCATGTCAGTGACTATATTCTCGTCTTTACGTGACTTGACTGCTTTGGCTACACTTGTTGCACTTAGTTGGATCATCTCAGTGATGTTTTCGCTCATGGTGTCGATGTCGTCTAGTTCTTGTAGTGTCTCTAATCGAGTTCACAGTTCGAGTTGGAATTCAATCTTTTTTGTTTCACACGTGTGTCACCGTGTATCACCAGGAAAATAAAATGCTATAGTGACACATCAAGTGAAACATTGATGCACATTGACACTATTGTGGATATTAAAACTGGGCAGCTGGATGTGAAACATTGATGCACATTGACACTATTGTGGATATTAAAACTGGGCAGCTGGATGTGAAACATTGATGCACATTGACACTATTGTGGATATCATAACTGGGCAGCTGGATGTGAAACATTGATGCACATTGACACTATTGTGGATATCATAACTGGGCAGCTGGATGTGAAACATTGATGCACATTGACACTATTGTGGATATCATAACTGGGCAGCTGGATGTGAAACATTGATGCACATTGACACTATTGTGGATATCATAACTGGGCAGCTGGATGTGAAACATTGATGCACATTGACACTATTGTGGATATCATAACTGGGCAGCTGGATGTGAAACATTGATGCACATTGACACTATTGTGGATATCATAACTGGGCAGCTGGATGTGAAACATTGATGCACATTGACACTATTGTGGATATAATAACTGGGCAGCTGGATGTGAAACATTGATGCACATTGACACTATTGTGGATATCATAACTGGGCAGCTGGATGTGAAACATTGATGCACATTGACACTATTGTGGATATCATAACTGGGCAGCAGGATGTGAAACATTGATGCACATTGACACTGTTGTGGATATCATAACTGGGCAGCTGGATGTGAAACATTGATGGACATTGACACTGTTGTGGATATCATAACTGGGCAGCTGGATGTGAAACATTGATGCACATTGACACTGTTGTGGATATCATAAATGGGCAGCTGGATGTGAAACATTGATGCACATTGACACTGTTGTGGATATCATAAATTGGCAGCTGGAAGTGAAACATTGATGCACATTGACACTGTTGTGGATATCATAAATGGGCAGCTGGATGTAAAACATTGATGCACATTGACACTGTTGTGGATATCATAACTGGGCGACTGGAAGTGAAACATTGATGCACATTGACACTGTTGTGGATATCATAACTGGGCGGCTGGAAGTGAAACATTGATGCACATTGACACTATTGTGGATATCATAACTGGGCAGCTGGATGTGAAACATTGATGCACATTGACACTATTGTGGATATCATAACTGGGCAGCTGGAAGTGAAACATTGATGCACATTGACACTATTGTGGATATTATAAATGGGCAGCTGGAAGAGAAACATTGATACACATTGACACTATTGTGGATATCATAACTGGGCAGCTGGATGTGAAACATTGATGCACATTGACACTATTGTGGATATCATAATTGGGCAGCTGGATGTGAAATATTGATGCACATTGACACTATTGTGGATATCATAACTGGGCAGCTGGAAGTGAAACATTGATGCACATTGACACTATTGTAGATATCATAACTGGGCAGCTGGAAGTAATTTTGGATCACTCTAAATCGTAAATCTGACACCACATACTGACGGGGTGGGTGGTGATTAATGAACTTTGCAAGATTATGAGACAGACCACACCTCAGGTTCTTTAAATTTCATTAATAGATTGTGCAGAATCACCTGTTTGTAATCCACCCTTCTATGTCTACTTTGCTACTGCTTTAATATGTTAAATTCAAAATACAGAAGCGGGACCTATTTTAATTATGTTCTGGTGACTGATGTGTTTCAGGAAGAACTACAGTTACAAGGTGGACATCTGGAGTCTAGGGATCATGGTGATTGAGATGATCGCTGGTGAACCGCCCTACTTGAACGAGACGCCCCTGCGTGCCCTCTACCTAATCGCTACAAACGGCAAACCCGACGTGAAGGACTGGTCGAAGTTGTCCACAGAGCTGCAGAGTTTCCTTAACAGGTGTCTCGAAGTTGATGTCGACAAGCGTGCGTCAGCATCTGAACTGCTCAAACATCCATTCCTGAAGAAGGCTGACAACCTCACTGGTCTACACCAAAACATAACCGCCGCCCGCGAGGCACTCGGACATTCGTAGTTAGCCATTGAATAGTCATCTGAATGGCAGACATGGAGGTCAAATATATTTGTATTTGAAAGTATTTAAATACTTTTGTAAAAGTATTTGTATTTGACATGAAAGTATTTGTATTTAAATACTTTCCTAAATTATTTGAAATGTTCAAATACTTTCTCAAATACATAGGACGTGATTATCAATAAATGACAACTTGTTTGAATTCTTAAGAGTTTATCAATTTTACTATGTCATTTGGCAATTCACCACTTTTCCGCTCAGAAATAATGGCAAGGTAATGCCATTATGTGAGAAGTCATTGAGATCACTGCGTGAGAAGCCAACATCACCTTACTTGTCAGTTGTTACTGTGGTGCAATTAGCAAAAAGGAGACACTGGTCTGTCTGTCTTTTGATCATAGTTTCCAAGCCCCAGCTAACCAAACAACCTACCTGGTACCTAACCAATGTCTCCCTGGCTGCTAAGGCCAGCTATTGTGTCTAATATTTGCTTGCTGTCTGTGGGTTAAGAGAAGGTTGTGGCTTCTCAAGTCAGGTGGTACCATCATCATAAAAGCCAGGTTCATTGTAGCTGCAAGTTAGTTGCCTATGAACCTACAAACCATGGCTAGCAATATTGTATATTGTAATGTAGTCTGAAAGTAAAAAGTATTTGAAAAGTATTTGAAATACTTTCCAATGTATTTGTATTTAAATACTTTTGCATTTCAAAGTATTTGTAATTGACTCCCTCAAGAGTATTTGTATTTACATACATTTCAATGTATTTGACCCCATGTCTGCTGAATGGTCATGGTCTGTCATGGCAGATCAGTGTCTGATGACCTAACTAATGGTCCATGAATGTATTATTCACATTGCCACAGCAAGCACAAGTTTCTTTCAGGCGTATGTGAAGTTGACATGACCGTGAAGGTTACACTGGTGTCCGTCCTGAAAGGATCTGCATAGTCACTGTACAGGATGTCATCTGTTTCTGTCTTGCTGCAGTGTATTGTAGGTGAAGATGTGTTCAAACTAGGACGTAATCACAGCTGCTGAATTGTCGATGTGAATATTTTGGCAAATTTATTTTAACGTGAAATGTTCTACTTTGTAGACGGGATAACAAGTAGACATCGATGCCTGTTTAGTTTAAAACATGTCTTAACCAATGTGAATTGTATGATGCTGCATGACCATGGTTCATTGGCAATAACTCATGCAGATCTCTGTAAAAGAACAGTTAAATGTACAATGTGGTATATGCTAGAAGAACATATCTGAATTCTTTACACCTGCATTTAGTGTAACATAAACATGTCCTAAACAGTGCACCTATTTGGCTCTTGCATATATGTTGTTATATGGATGAAGGGAATAATTTACATAACTTAATAGTATGTATGCACTGACTGACAACATTGCATTGTTAGACATAACCAGGTTGTTATATTGCATTGTGCAATAGTTCGTTGGCAGGTGTAATTTGAATTTGTAATTTTGTCAGAATGTTGTCATGTGACTGAATTTAGTGACATATAGGGCAGGGATTTTGTAAAAGAAGGGGATAAGATGTTATTTACCAGTAGGATACAGACTCACCGTTTGATATGCTGCTGTTGATTCGTTATTCGGTGGGTTATCTTTACAGGAATGGAGTACCTTGTAATATTATAAATTTGCTAGGATTTGTTGCGTAATGAAGACATTTCTTCATATATTGAAGCAAAATGCAGGTATTGCAAGACCCATGATGGTAGTAACCTGTAATACTTTGTATAGTAGTTTGTGGGAGATATACCGTTAATTTCATTGAACTTTATACCTGTTTATGTAATGTATTCTATATTTATAAAAAAAAATTCCGAGGTACAGTTTAACAAGATATTAGTATATTTCAATTGAACTTGCACATGCGATCACAGCCACTTTAGCATACTAATAATGTGTAGAAATTAGAAAGTGATAGTAGGAATTAACAATCAATTCAAATGCAACAATGTACGGATTAATGCATATCAGAGCTCTGCAATCTTATTTGCTTATATTGAACTAATGGGTGATGTGATGATGAACTACGGGCAATAGTTGTTGTATGGTACATGGTTACACAGACAATGATGTCGGTGTGACCTAAACTTGATTAGACAAAGTAGCAGACTTCGCAGGGCGTTACAATCACGTTCCAGCTAATACAAAATCTGTGATTCCTTAAGTTCTTGAATCGTGCTCCAGGTAACATTGTTCGTTAACATTACATTTTTTGTATCTGATCGGCTTCATTACAAATGTAAAAACAGCGTTTTGATTGACTTTGTTCTTGCAAGTAGAATTGTTTCTGTTGTAGGATTAGAAGGTTTTGTTCAGTGTAATCTCATTAGTTAACAGAATGACTGTTTTATAAATTTACAGGGCATTGCAACCACAAATTTATTAGTCTAACATTGATTGACTAAAAACATACATACATTTCAGTTTTAGTTCAACATTACTGGAAAATAACCATTTCAATTATGTGACAGAATAATCCAAATAAAATTCTTAAGAAGTTCCAGTAGCCTGCTCATATATTTAGAAGCTCTCATTGATAATTTGTGATTGTGTATCTTTGTAACTTAATTAAATGTTGGTTAGGTTTTGGTCACAATGTAACAATATTCATATTTATAAACAGTTTTAAAACAAAGCACAAATAACTAAATATATTGAATCAACTGTTTCTGCTGTAAATATGCTAAGCAGTGGACTCTATTATATGAAGTAAATTGAATACACTGACTTTGGGTAGTCTGGCAGTATCTCCTCCCAGGTGTTAACTTTGGATACAGTCTGGCAGTATCTCCTCCCAGGTGTTAACTTTGGGGACAGTCTGGCAGTATCTCCTCCCAGGTGTCATCATATTATAAACAGTTTTAAAACAAAGCACAAATAACTAAATATATTGAATCAACTGTTTCTGCTGTAAATATGCTAAGCAGTGGACTCTTGCTATTATATGTAGTGAATTAAATACACTGACTTTGGGTACAGTCTGGCAGTATCTCCTGCCAGGTGTTAACTTTGGATACAGTCTGGCAGTATCTCCTCCCAGGTGTTAACTTTGGGGACAGTCTGGCAGTATCTCCTCCCAGGTGTCATCATATTTATAAACAGTTTTAAAACAAAGCACAAATAACTAAATATATTGAATCAACTGTTTCTGCTGTAAATATGCTAAGCAGTGGACTCTTGCTATTATATGTAGTGAATTAAATACACTGACTTTGGGTACAGTCTGGCAGTATCTCCTGCCAGGTGTTAACTTTGGATACAGTCTGGCAGTATCTCCTCCCAGGTGTTAACTTTGGGGACAGTCTGGCAGTATCTCCTCCCAGGTGTCATCATATTTATAAACAGTTTTAAAACAAAGCACAAATAACTAAATATATTGAATCAACTGTTTCTGCTGTAAATATGCTAAGCAGTGGACTCTTGCTATTATATGTAGTGAATTAAATACACTGACTTTGGGTACAGTCTGGCAGTATCTCCTGCCAGGTGTTAACTTTGGATACAGTCTGGCAGTATCTCCTCCCAGGTGTTAACTTTGGGGACAGTCTGGCAGTATCTCCTCCCAGGTGTCATCATATTTATAAACAGTTTTAAAACAAAGCACAAATAACTAAATATATTGAATCAACTGTTTCTGCTGTAAATATGCTAAGCAATGGACTCCATTATATGAAGTAAATTGAATACACTGACTTTGGGTAGTCTGGCAGTATCTCCTCCCAGGTGTTAACTTTGGATACAGTCTGGCAGTATCTCCTCCCAGGTGTTAACTTTGGGGACAGTCTGGCAGTATCTCCTCCCAGGTGTCATCATATTATAAACAGTTTTAAAACAAAGCACAAATAACTAAATATATTGAATCAACTGTTTCTGCTGTAAATATGCTAAGCAGTGGACTCTTGCTATTATATGTAGTGAATTAAATACACTGACTTTGGGTACAGTCTGGCAGTATCTCCTGCCAGGTGTTAACTTTGGATACAGTCTGGCAGTATCTCCTCCCAGGTGTTAACTTTGGGGACAGTCTGGCAGTATCTCCTCCCAGGTGTCATCATATTTATAAACAGTTTTAAAACAAAGCACAAATAACTAAATATATTGAATCAACTGTTTCTGCTGTAAATATGCTAAGCAGTGGACTCTTGCTATTATATGTAGTGAATTAAATACACTGACTTTGGGTACAGTCTGGCAGTATCTCCTGCCAGGTGTTAACTTTGGATACAGTCTGGCAGTATCTCCTCCCAGGTGTTAACTTTGGGGACAGTCTGGCAGTATCTCCTCCCAGGTGTCATCATATTTATAAACAGTTTTAAAACAAAGCACAAATAACTAAATATATTGAATCAACTGTTTCTGCTGTAAATATGCTAAGCAGTGGACTCTTGCTATTATATGTAGTGAATTAAATACACTGACTTTGGGTACAGTCTGGCAGTATCTCCTGCCAGGTGTTAACTTTGGATACAGTCTGGCAGTATCTCCTCCCAGGTGTTAACTTTGGGGACAGTCTGGCAGTATCTCCTCCCAGGTGTCATCATATTTATAAACAGTTTTAAAACAAAGCACAAATAACTAAATATATTGAATCAACTGTTTCTGCTGTAAATATGCTAAGCAATGGACTCCATTATATGAAGTAAATTGAATACACTGACTTTGGGTAGTCTGGCAGTATCTCCTCCCAGGTGTTAACTTTGGATACAGTCTGGCAGTATCTCCTCCCAGGTGTTAACTTTGGGGACAGTCTGGCAGTATCTCCTCCCAGGTGTCATCATATTATAAACAGTTTTAAAACAAAGCACAAATAACTAAATATATTGAATCAACTGTTTCTGCTGTAAATATGCTAAGCAGTGGACTCTTGCTATTATATGTAGTGAATTAAATACACTGACTTTGGGTACAGTCTGGCAGTATCTCCTGCCAGGTGTTAACTTTGGATACAGTCTGGCAGTATCTCCTCCCAGGTGTTAACTTTGGGGACAGTCTGGCAGTATCTCCTCCCAGGTGTCATCATATTTATAAACAGTTTTAAAACAAAGCACAAATAACTAAATATATTGAATCAACTGTTTCTGCTGTAAATATGCTAAGCAATGGACTCCATTATATGAAGTAAATTGAATACACTGACTTTGGGTAGTCTGGCAGTATCTCCTCCCAGGTGTTAACTTTGGATACAGTCTGGCAGTATCTCCTCCCAGGTGTTAACTTTGGGGACAGTCTGGCAGTATCTCCTCCCAGGTGTCATCATATTATAAACAGTTTTAAAACAAAGCACAAATAACTAAATATATTGAATCAACTGTTTCTGCTGTAAATATGCTAAGCAGTGGACTCTTGCTATTATATGTAGTGAATTAAATACACTGACTTTGGGTACAGTCTGGCAGTATCTCCTGCCAGGTGTTAACTTTGGATACAGTCTGGCAGTATCTCCTCCCAGGTGTTAACTTTGGGGACAGTCTGGCAGTATCTCCTCCCAGGTGTCATCATATTTATAAACAGTTTTAAAACAAAGCACAAATAACTAAATATATTGAATCAACTGTTTCTGCTGTAAATATGCTAAGCAATGGACTCCATTATATGAAGTAAATTGAATACACTGACTTTGGGTAGTCTGGCAGTATCTCCTCCCAGGTGTTAACTTTGGATACAGTCTGGCAGTATCTCCTCCCAGGTGTTAACTTTGGGGACAGTCTGGCAGTATCTCCTCCCAGGTGTCATCATATTATAAACAGTTTTAAAACAAAGCACAAATAACTAAATATATTGAATCAACTGTTTCTGCTGTAAATATGCTAAGCAGTGGACTCTTGCTATTATATGTAGTGAATTAAATACACTGACTTTGGGTACAGTCTGGCAGTATCTCCTGCCAGGTGTTAACTTTGGATACAGTCTGGCAGTATCTCCTCCCAGGTGTTAACTTTGGGGACAGTCTGGCAGTATCTCCTCCCAGGTGTCATCATATTTATAAACAGTTTTAAAACAAAGCACAAATAACTAAATATATTGAATCAACTGTTTCTGCTGTAAATATGCTAAGCAGTGGACTCTTGCTATTATATGTAGTGAATTAAATACACTGACTTTGGGTACAGTCTGGCAGTATCTCCTGCCAGGTGTTAACTTTGGATACAGTCTGGCAGTATCTCCTCCCAGGTGTTAACTTTGGGGACAGTCTGGCAGTATCTCCTCCCAGGTGTCATCATATTTATAAACAGTTTTAAAACAAAGCACAAATAACTAAATATATTGAATCAACTGTTTCTGCTGTAAATATGCTAAGCAATGGACTCCATTATATGAAGTAAATTGAATACACTGACTTTGGGTAGTCTGGCAGTATCTCCTCCCAGGTGTTAACTTTGGATACAGTCTGGCAGTATCTCCTCCCAGGTGTTAACTTTGGGGACAGTCTGGCAGTATCTCCTCCCAGGTGTCATCATATTATAAACAGTTTTAAAACAAAGCACAAATAACTAAATATATTGAATCAACTGTTTCTGCTGTAAATATGCTAAGCAGTGGACTCTTGCTATTATATGTAGTGAATTAAATACACTGACTTTGGGTACAGTCTGGCAGTATCTCCTGCCAGGTGTTAACTTTGGATACAGTCTGGCAGTATCTCCTCCCAGGTGTTAACTTTGGGGACAGTCTGGCAGTATCTCCTCCCAGGTGTCATCATATTTATAAACAGTTTTAAAACAAAGCACAAATAACTAAATATATTGAATCAACTGTTTCTGCTGTAAATATGCTAAGCAATGGACTCCATTATATGAAGTAAATTGAATACACTGACTTTGGGTAGTCTGGCAGTATCTCCTCCCAGGTGTTAACTTTGGATACAGTCTGGCAGTATCTCCTCCCAGGTGTTAACTTTGGGGACAGTCTGGCAGTATCTCCTCCCAGGTGTCATCATATTATAAACAGTTTTAAAACAAAGCACAAATAACTAAATATATTGAATCAACTGTTTCTGCTGTAAATATGCTAAGCAGTGGACTCTTGCTATTATATGTAGTGAATTAAATACACTGACTTTGGGTACAGTCTGGCAGTATCTCCTGCCAGGTGTTAACTTTGGATACAGTCTGGCAGTATCTCCTCCCAGGTGTTAACTTTGGGGACAGTCTGGCAGTATCTCCTCCCAGGTGTCATCATATTTATAAACAGTTTTAAAACAAAGCACAAATAACTAAATATATTGAATCAACTGTTTCTGCTGTAAATATGCTAAGCAGTGGACTCTTGCTATTATATGTAGTGAATTAAATACACTGACTTTGGGTACAGTCTGGCAGTATCTCCTGCCAGGTGTTAACTTTGGATACAGTCTGGCAGTATCTCCTCCCAGGTGTTAACTTTGGGGACAGTCTGGCAGTATCTCCTCCCAGGTGTCATCATATTTATAAACAGTTTTAAAACAAAGCACAAATAACTAAATATATTGAATCAACTGTTTCTGCTGTAAATATGCTAAGCAATGGACTCCATTATATGAAGTAAATTGAATACACTGACTTTGGGTAGTCTGGCAGTATCTCCTCCCAGGTGTTAACTTTGGATACAGTCTGGCAGTATCTCCTCCCAGGTGTTAACTTTGGGGACAGTCTGGCAGTATCTCCTCCCAGGTGTCATCATATTATAAACAGTTTTAAAACAAAGCACAAATAACTAAATATATTGAATCAACTGTTTCTGCTGTAAATATGCTAAGCAGTGGACTCTTGCTATTATATGTAGTGAATTAAATACACTGACTTTGGGTACAGTCTGGCAGTATCTCCTGCCAGGTGTTAACTTTGGATACAGTCTGGCAGTATCTCCTCCCAGGTGTTAACTTTGGGGACAGTCTGGCAGTATCTCCTCCCAGGTGTCATCATATTTATAAACAGTTTTAAAACAAAGCACAAATAACTAAATATATTGAATCAACTGTTTCTGCTGTAAATATGCTAAGCAATGGACTCCATTATATGAAGTAAATTGAATACACTGACTTTGGGTAGTCTGGCAGTATCTCCTCCCAGGTGTTAACTTTGGATACAGTCTGGCAGTATCTCCTCCCAGGTGTTAACTTTGGGGACAGTCTGGCAGTATCTCCTCCCAGGTGTCATCATATTATAAACAGTTTTAAAACAAAGCACAAATAACTAAATATATTGAATCAACTGTTTCTGCTGTAAATATGCTAAGCAGTGGACTCTTGCTATTATATGTAGTGAATTAAATACACTGACTTTGGGTACAGTCTGGCAGTATCTCCTGCCAGGTGTTAACTTTGGATACAGTCTGGCAGTATCTCCTCCCAGGTGTTAACTTTGGGGACAGTCTGGCAGTATCTCCTCCCAAGTGTCATCATATTTATAAACAGTTTTAAAACAAAGCACAAATAACTAAATATATTGATTCAACTGTTTCTGCTGTAAATATGCTAAGCAGTGGACTCTTGCTATTATATGTAGTGAATTTAATACACTGACTTTGGGTACAGTCTGGCAGTATCTCCTGCCAGGTGTTAATTTTGGGTACAGTCTGGCAGTATCTCCTCCCAGGTGTTAACTTTGGATACAGTCTGGCAGTATCTCCTCCCAGGTGTTAACTTTTGGGACAGTCTGCATGGCAGTATCCTCCCAGGTGTTAACTTTGGGGACAGTCTGACAGAGTTCTTTTGTGTCGTCAAGAGGTTGAGGGTAGTTCTTTTGTGTCGGCGCTCTTGAGACTTATAATTATTAACTTTTAGGCAGTGTAATCAAGAAAGATGTCGGCACGATTGATAGTAAGATGTCGGTGACTAGCAAGAAACTTTAACATACGAAAGTTGTCAAATTGTGTGTGCTACCGAGATCAATTTGCCACTTCACCCATTATCGCTCACCAGCGGCATGGGCAGGAAAGAGGCTGGTAACGTTGGCCAAGTCCAGGATGTTGCCGCCAACACGAGAGATGTCGGCGATCTCACCGATGATGCCAGTTGCCCTGACCATGAGACGCATACGCCGGTAGTGTGCAATGAGCTGTTGTGCTATATGGACTTGCTCGTACATGACACTCTAGTGAAGTTATGTACAGACTTTTACGGGTCAAGGGAAATTGAAGCTGCGAAGATGAAGATCTTTAGCTGCTCTGCAATCAGTGAAACTGGGGTAAGGATGATCAAGCGTCAAGGGCCCAGCAAAGACAAAGCAAACATGGAAGACATCCTTCACATACTACATAAATGTGTCCCGCAGTCCAGCATGCTACCTAAGTTTGTGGCTTGTGACTTGTCCCGCCTGCCTCCACTAGATGTGTGTAACATTGACTTTGCATTCCTGGTACACGAGTTTCAGGGAATCCGTGCCGAAATGTCCTCAATGAGAGAGGAGATCAAGCTTTGTAAGCAAAGCAACATCTCACAGTCTGTATGGGCCAACCGCAGCACCAATGTGACAAAGCCAGTGCCGTTGGTGGTAGATTTGCCTCCAGTGCCGACTGATGAAGCCGTGAAACCGGCTCTTCCACACAGAAGGGAGAAGGACCTATCACCTAAGGCGCCATATGCAGGGGCGACAGTAACCACATCGATGAATGGTGTAACTGGTGATTCTCCTTGTGGTGCTGAAGAGAGCAAGACCAGTGCATGGTTCCTTTCTTGTCGCATCGTCGACAGCTGTCAGCAAACTGAATGAAGGCTTCACGGTGGTGGAGAAGAAGAAACGTTCAGCTCGGAACAAACACAGTACCGTGATTGGCACGAGAAATGACAGTAGTATGGAGGATACACACACACGAAGACACGCCCCCTTTTGTATCTAGGTACGTGCATAAAAAACGTCAATTTCAAAATCGGGAACCTACTTATAAAAAAAAGATCAAAGGCTTTTGTGTAACCTGAGTGGAATCGGGAACCTAGTTATAAAAAACGTGATTGATGGCCTGTCACTTTTGTGAATGAAAAGCGCCCTCTAGCGGTTAATAACAACGTCCTAGTTACGGCGTCCTTAGTTACGGCGTCCCTAGTTACGTGATAACGCCATCTAGCGAATAATAACAGCGTCCCTAGTTACGTGATAACGCCATCTAGCGAAATATATAATAACAGCGTCCCTAGTTACGATACGGGGATATAGCAGAAACCAATGTGGTTATGTTATAGGTAAATCCACCGTGGTTACGGTAAAACCACCGTGCACTAAACCCAGTGTGAGCGAGATTAGCCGCTGTACCCTGGATATCGCGGTAGTGGTGAAAGTTGAGACGCGGCCGGTCGGCCTAGATACGGGCGGCTGAAAATAGATCTACGGCTGGGACGTTGTTAGCCGGTTTTGTAACGATGCTGAAATAAGCTGGTTGGCGTTGTGGAAACGGCGCTTATGCATGCGTTTAAAAGCGATAATCAGCGGCCTGGTTTTTGAGGTAGCGGAGTGTTTACGCGGTGGATAAATGGATGCGGAATGACGGTATGTTTTTATGCTAGCAAAACGAAACGAGTGGAATATATAATTTAAAAGCTGTAAGCAACGGTAAGTACTTATAGGCAATAGAAAACGAGTGAATGTGAACGGTGTTTTATTCAGAGAAATCACGACGGTGGCGTGAACTTGGCGGGGTGCTGTCGGATTGTCCCAAGCGCGGTAGTCGCGCAGCGCGCATACGGGCTGCATCACGATGCCGTTGCAACGCGGTAGAGCGATCTATTGGTGTTAACGGCGCATTAAATCCACGTCTTTCGAATAGTTCATCGGCAGGTGGGGGCGTGTACCACGATCCGTTCGTCCCGAGTATGGTAAAGGAAGTCATGAATCCGTCGGGCTGGACGGGAGTCAGGTCGACGGTGGTCGGGTTGGCTATGTTAGGGTTGATCCAGTCGGCATCAGTTAACCCCGGCCAGGTGTCTTCCGATGAATCCTTGAGATCGTCGGGCGTTGGCGGTCGTACCACTCCGGTAACTCGACAGAGGGGGACGGTCATATCCATGTATGCGCGTGTTGGTAGAATGACGGTGCGTCGTAGGTGGTTTCTGTGAATGAAGCATTTTGGTAACATAAGTGAAGTGAAAATATGTATAGGAAAATGAATAAAGAATGAAAGCGTGTATTAAATATCAGTAAATAAAATATGAAATAGTAAGTTACCGCCCCGGAAAAGTAACTAGCACGTCTGCCATGTAGTAGATAATGAATATTTGTTATGACAACTGTGAATAGAAATGACCTCTGTCATATATGAAAAGGGGAGTTTTGAAAACGAAATGTATTTAAAAACAAAACTGACAGCTCTAAGAAATAATTAAAGAAAATTATAAATCGGGGTAATCGGAAAAGAAAATAACCACTAAAAGTAATGAAATAAACTTATAGTTTAATATGTAAATGAAGAAATAAGAGTTATATGAAAAAGTAAATAATAATAAGAAGTACCTTTGTTCTTTTGCAGTGGCAGTTGTTGGCGTAGCGAGCGCTCGGGAGGTGGCCATGACAAGGAATGAGCGAAGACCGGTGCGTTGTTGTGTAACGTTAGGTATGTGTTAAGAGCGCATGCGCAAAAGTTACGTAAAACAGTGAAAGGAAAGATATCAAAATATCAATAAACGAACGTTTAAATGCAAAAATGAACCGTTGCGTCCGCTTAGTTAGGGATCAAGTATGTTGTGGAGTGTTAATAATAGAGAAATTCGATGTGAAAGTAACATTTAACGCAGGACGCACTAAAGTGACCGTGTAATTTTTTTCTTGGCGCTGACTAGAAACCGGATGGTGACGCAAAACAGCTGTGACGCTAATGGGGTAGCTTATCGTGAAAGGAATGTGAAGCGCGAACAATGCTTTTTCCAAAACGTAAACGACGCGTTAAAAGTATGAATTTAAGCGTTGTGTGGGATCAGTGGCGTGTAGGGAATTAAGTGGTGTGGTTATTGTAGAAAAATTTGCTGTAAATAAACGTTTGTCAACGAACGCACTACATGACCGTCTGATTTTTTTCCGGAAATAAAAGTCATCGGATACTAGGCGGTTATGCGTTGTAATAGAAACGTCGATTAGGGGGTATGCGTTAAGTACGCATGCGCCGTATGTTGCTTATATAAAGCGGTGGAAAATTTTGTATGCGGTATAATGCAAGTGGTCTGACTGATTTCAGCAGCAACAGCCGTAGAAGTTCTTCCACCGCGAGAATGGCCGATCATAGCGAGACGACGACACCGTTGAAAAAGATGAAGGCGATGCGCAAACAAGCGTGTAAGGCGAGCGGTAGTCAACAACAACCGCCTGCGGAAGTGACCACACCGGCTGCTAAGAGACCCGTGTTGGTTATAGCGTCCTCGCTTGGGCGTAAACGAGGGGCTGAAGAAGCGGCGTTGGAGGCACCGCCGCCTAGACGTGCCTCGCTTGAGCGAGAATGCAGCGCTGCAACGTCATCACAGGCTACCTTGGTGAGTGTAAGGGAACTGGCCTGCTCTAAGAACGGTGTGTATAAGCTTAAGACTTCGGCATACACTGAGGCTGTGAGTTATCGTGATAAATGCACGTACAGGGGATGTTCCCAATGTCGACGCAAGCTGTATCAAAACACAGACGGCGTGATGTTATGTCGAACCCACGGGGAACCTGATATGGTAAAAAATTACTTTGCTTTGCGTGTCATGATTCGAGATGGAGATGACGAAGAAGATGAAATGTGGCTGACGTTGTTTGACACGCAAATGGCAAAGCTGGTTGAGTACCGGGCTGATTACTTGGTTGAGTTAAACGAGGAGGAACTTCGCGATACTGTACTTGAGTTGGCCGGTACTAAAGTGGAGCTCAGTGTTCGTAAGACGACCTGGGAAGGTGAGCCGTCGTATACGGTGCGCACACTGAGGAGAGCCGTTGATGAGTAATGGGTTTCTTGTGTTATAGGAGGCCCCGCTGGTGACGGCGTTGCTAACTAGTAAACCGACCAGTGACGAAGCTGCGCGCTTACTAGACGAGATAGTGGAAAATTACGTAATGGCCTGGTGTTCAGCTTACGAAGCAAAGAGAGCCTACTAGTAGAGCTACGAAATAGAACGGCGCTCAGCCTATATAAAACATGACATTTATTTGTTGTATGTTGTGTCTACAGGAGGTGCGGCGAGTTCTGCTGGAAATGTTAGCCAATAATGAACGGATGCGTGCGAGGTACGCCGAAGTTGCCGTGTTCGTACAAACACTGCTCGATCGTTCGGTGACGGATAGTGAGAGGAAAGACGCCGCGTTGATGGCTCGTGTTAACGCAGAAAAAGAGGCGGATTAATGATAATAATGTGTTTTGTAGAGAGCGCGACGGCCTGAACGTGCGCACGATCGCCGTGGGAAGTGTAATGTGTGTTTGTAGGCACCTGCTTTTGTGCTGTAGGGATGCGCGGGCGACGTCGATAGCGCATTGGATGCTATCATTGAGGAGGCGCTTGGTGCACCACCGTCTTACGAAAGTTTACACCAGATTGTGCCGTCGTGTTGTTGGAAGCCAGCGCCGTCGGACGTGATGCAACGACGCGTCGTCGAGCCGGGGCGGGGTCAGGTGGCCTGTCGATATGAACGACATGCGATGTCCCTCCTCGCTGAACACCTCGGTGAGCTGATATTGGAGACGGCGCGCGATCGATGCGGTGCTTGCGAAGTTAATGAGGGATGTCCGTACGTGCATATGGTCGGCTATCGGGCGGGTCGGCCTACTCGTGAGTACGCACGGCGCTACGACAACGTAGCCGAACTCGTCACGCAACACTTCAACGTAGTGTTGGAATCGTGTCTGCAGCGCTCACTGATACCAACCTTCATACGTCTGGTGCAGTTACTACACGTGAAGGCGCACGGACAGCAACCGGGGCGAGCGGGGGAACTGTATTTGGTGCAGTTCGTATCCGATTGGCTCCTCGGCACGAATTGGCGCGAATTCATCAATCGCGCTCGACTAGAATCGGCAGTGCACGTCTACATACAGTGCAGAAGCGGCCTTTAAATCAAATGAACATTACTGCCTATTCTGCTGATTTGCTTAATATCGCTTTTCGTTGTACGACACGCTTAATAAAACGTTGAAAATGGACGTTCCGTTTCCGAGTTAAAACACGCACACACACACACACACACACACACACACACACACACACACACACACACACACACACACACACACACAGTTACTTAACAAAACCACCACTCATAACAAACCACCACCACCCCATATACTTAACAAAACCGCCACCCCATACGCACCTTACAAAACCGCCACACCACGTGGTGTGTCCGTACCTCAATATCATTAGTCGTTACTTAACAAAACCACCACCCCATACGCGTCGTTACTTAACAAAACCGCCACCCCATACGCATCGCTAACAAAACCACCACACCACGTGTGTCCCGTACCTCAATATCATTAGTCGTTACTTAACAAAACCACCACCCCGTTACTTAACAAAACCACCACCCCGTTACCTAACAAAACCACCACCCCCACGTTACATCACTCACTGCGCATGTCCGTACCTCGTTATAAATAGAGGTATTCGAAAAAGTAGCAGCACAAAAAAAGTATGCCGCCTACTACTACTAGGTGGCAATGTCCGAAATGCGGTGCTTATTTCTTGAAACAGTCGGCGTTAGAGCGACACGCGAAGAGTTCGAAACGATGCGGCGATGACGCGCTATGCGTAAAGCGACGAGAGTGTCCGAAATGCGGCGTAACGTACAGTACGCGCGCCGCGATGCTACGACACCTGAGGGAACGGTGCGGTCATCCGGCGGTGTCGTTACCGCCCGATGATAATCCACCACCGCCGCCGCCACCATCAGCCGATGCTCTTCAACGCGTCGTGGACGAGCATCGACGTAGCATAGAGACGTCGGTAGCGATCGGTGTCGTACAGTCCCGCTACAACTATCGCATGACCGCCTGTACGAGTACGCGGGTGCTCGAACCGCGTCTGAGGGTTATGTTTAGCGAACGAAAGAATGCGTTTAAAATAAACGTAAGCTATGGTTTCGTGTTACGCCACAAGGTGTCGGGTCGTTACCGCTATTTTCATTCGTCCTGTAACTGCTGCGGTCGCCTTCTCGAAACACCCGCCCTCGTAACCGATAGCCGTTCTTTCGAACGATTCCTCGATGTCGTGCGCACGACCGACGTACTACAGTACGTCCTCGCGCAGCGCCCCGATTCGGGGTGGGTGGTCGAGCTCGTAACGAACGCCACCTACTTCGTGAACGCCATCCTAAACCATCCTATCGGGTGCGTTGGCGCCGCGCTCCCCGCCTACGTGCGTAACAACAAGCACGTCGTGGCGTTGACGAACGATCGGGGAGGCAAGCCCTACGACGATCCTCTATGCCTCTTCCGATGCATTGCCATCCATCGGCAAGGTGGTGGTGGTAGGGGGAATCTAAATACAACCCGTTTAACGCGAGTAGCTAAACAACTGAGCGCGCGCTACGCCCCGACGCCGACCGGCGTGCGTCTGAACGAACTGGAACGCGTGGAGACGCTTTTTGGTATCAACATCGTCGTCTATCGACTAACGGCGACTGGCGCCGCCGAACTAGTACGTCGGTCGCTCGAAGTGCACCCCACAACCCTGAATGTCAACCTGTACGAGAATCACTTTTCGTACATAATCGACCTGCGCGCGTACGCGAAAACGTACAAGTGCTCGAAATGCGGCAACTCCCTCTGGCAGTACCAGTCACTATTACGACGTCACGACGCGACGTGCGAGGGCGGTGTTCGTCACGTGTTTCCCGGCGGCGTCTACCGACCGAAGCCGTCCGTATTTCAACGACTCGACGACGAAGGTATCGACGTCGGCGACGACGATCTGCGCTACTATCCGTACCGCGCGACCTTCGATTTTGAATGTTATTTCGCCGCCAACGAGCTACCGCCGGATACCGATAAATGTCGGTGGCTAGCGCGACACGAACTGCTCAGCGTGAGCGTTGCGTCGAACGTGCCCGGACACGAAGCGGCGCGCTGTTACGTCACGACCGGTGATTCGGCCGACCTAGCGCGTCGCCTCATCGATGACCTGGAAGCCGTGAGCGCGGCGGCGTGCGCGGTTCTACGCCCCCGCTACGACGCGGTCTTTGAGGCGATCGAAGCGCTCGATAAAGACTGGCGGCGACGAAGTGACGACGCCGACAAGGATGCGTCACCGTACGCCGCACTCGCCGACCGCCTGTGGACGCACCTTCGTCAAATGCCCGTACTGGGTTTCAACAGCGGTAAGTACGATTTGAATGTCGTCAAAAAGTACTTGACCCCCCTGCTCATAACCGACGACGCGCAGCACACATCGTCGGCGTTCACGATTAAACGACAGAACGCTTACATGTGCCTGACGACGTCGACGTTGAAATTTCTGGACATAACTAATTACCTCGCGCCCGGTGTCAGCTACGAGCGCTATCTGAAAGCGTACGACTGCGCGGCGACCAAGGGGTACTTTCCGTACGAATATATCGACGCGTTGACGCGCCTGGACGAGACCGTCCTACCGCCGCGCGAAACTTTCTACAGCCACCTGAAACGCGAGGGAATCTCCGCGGAGGCGTACGAAATTTGTGCGACGGCATGGCGCGACGAGTGCATGACGACGATGCGCGATTTTCTAATCTGGTATAATAACCGAGATGTGGCGCCGTTTCTCGAGGCACTCGAGCGGCAGTTCGCCTTCTATCGCCGTCAGCGCATCGACATGTTCAAGGACGCCATCAGCGTACCGGGGTTGACGTTGTTGTACCTATTCAACGACCTGCCGTCGTCAATCCATTTCTCGCTGTTCAACGAACCGAACAAAGACCTGCACCGCCTACTGCAGTCGCAGTTCGTCGGCGGTCCATCGATCATCTTCTCGCGTCATCACGAAGCCGGCGTGACGACGATTCGAGGCGGTAACAACCCGTGTCGTTCGATAGTAGGCTATGACGCGAACGGTCTCTATCTATCGGCGATGATGCGGGAAATGCCGACGGGTTGGTACACGCGCCGACGCGCGGAGAACGGCTTTCGAGCGGAACACGTGCACCGCTACGGTCGTATGGCCGTAGAGTGGTTGACGTACGAAGCGGAACGAATAGGCGCCCCTATACGACACCAGTTGAACGGCCGCGAGAAGCGCATCGGTAAGTACCGAGTCGACGGTTGGTGCGCCGCCACGCGAACGGCGTATCAATTTCACGGTTGTTTCTTTCACGGCTGCCCGATATGCCAGACGCACGTGACGACGAACGCCGTCAACGGTCAACCGATGACGACCCTGTACGCCGCGACGATCGCCGTGACGTCCTACCTGCGCCGCCACGTCGATGCCGTCGTCGAAATGTGGGAGTGCCAGTGGCGAGCCGTGAGACCCCCCGTGACGCGACCCGACGCGAGGCGCGTAACGCACTCGACGATACTGGAGGGTGTACGCGACGGCTCTCTATTCGGTCTCGTGCAGTGCGATATCGCCGTGCCGGAAGCGGTGCGCGCTAAGTTCGCCGAAATGCAGCCCGTATTCAAAAACGTCGATATCGCGCGCGACGACCTCAGCCCGTTCATGCGCCGCTACGCCGAGTCGCACGATCTACTCACCCGACCTCAACGGACGCTCGTTGGTAGCTACTTCGGCACGGCGATCGTACTCGCCACGCCCCTACTACGCTGGTATCTGGAGCACGGGCTCGTCGTCGCGCGCATCTACCAGGTGATCGAGTACACGCCGATCGCCTGCTTTCGTCGTTTCGGCGATACGGTGTCGACGGCGCGACGCGAGGGCGACGTCGACCCCGACAAAGCGATCATCGCCGACACCTTCAAACTACTCGGCAACAGTTCGTACGCGAAGACGATTACGCGCGTCGATCGGCACCGGGATATCAAGTACGCTACGTCGGTAGGCGCCTCGCGACTCGTTAACAACCGTCGCTTCCGGCAACTCGACGTCGTCGTCGACGACGAGCTGTACGAGGTGGCGCTGAATAAGCGCACCGTCGTCTACGACCTGCCGATTCAAATCGGTTATTTCGTGTATCAATACGCGAAATTACGAATGCTCGAATTTTATTACGACTTCGTCGACGCCTACATTCCACGCCCTCTCTTTCAGTACTGCGCTATGGACCCCGACTCGGCGTACATAGCCCTCGCGGGTCACGACATCGACGCGCTCGTACCGGAAGCGATGCGCGAACACTACTTCCGGAATCGATCGCTCTGGTTTCCGGCCGAATGTTGCGACGCGCACGTGGACGCGTACGTACGGCGCCGCGTCGCCGGACTGACGTGGGAGGGTGGGGACTGCTGCGCGCGCCGTCTTCTATTCGATCGTCGAACGCCGGGTCTCTTCAAAGAAGAGTGGCGCGGCGACGGAATCGTGGCGCTGTGCAGTAAGACGTACTACTGCTTCGACGGCGACGGCGGCGCGAAGTACAGCACGAAGGGATTGAGTAAGCGTCAGAACGATATCGACGAGCACGACTTTCTCGCCGTACTGCGCGACCGACGCAGCGGCGTCGGTTGGAACCGCGGTTTCCAAGTGAAAAACTCGTCCGTGTTGACGTACGTTCAAGAGCGCGCGGCGTTGAGCTATTTCTACGCTAAACGCCGCGTGCTCGACGACGGCGTCACCACGGCGCCGATACTCGTCTAACTCGTATAACTAAACCTACCCTAGGGGTGGGGGGCCGCCTAGGGGTAGGGTTCTGTATGTATGTATGTAGGGTAGGGTAATAATAAAACAAACACAAGTGCGTACATTTCATCGTCGTTGTTTTTTTATTACTACTATACACGTAAAAGCGAAGCGTTAATGCAATGGTTTTAGCCAATCGAATACGAGACAGTCATTGGCCACCCGATTGGTGCCGAATATGTTCTGGAACGTCGTCAACGGCATGCCGCGACATCGGAGGAGTAGGTAGGCGACGCAATATTGTCCGCACACGTTAGAGACGACGCTCTGCAGTCTCTTGTCGTTGTACGTCCACGCGTCGCCGCAGTGTCGGTGCAGGAAGGCGCGGAAGTCGGCGTGCAGCGGCGGGAGACCGTACGAATCGAAGTACTCGCCGACGCCTTGGCGGTCGACGTAGACGGCCACCCAGTGCTCCCCCGGTTCGCCGCCGTCGTCAGTATTGCACACGAAGGCCATCGGGTAAGTGGTGGTGGCGGTGGTGGTAAGTAGCGCGTCTTTAGGTACGACGCCGAGGACGATGCGTTTAGCGTACGCGTCGAGTTCGAGGCGACGCAGCAGTTGGAACGTATCCATTACGAGGTACAGTCGTACAGGACGTTTCGGGTCCGATCGATTTCCATCACCGTCTCGAATTCCGCGTACACGACGACGTTCACCGGTCGGGGTAGCGGCGTCGAGAACTGCATTTCAGCGCCCACGCTCCCCTGACGCACGACGTTGAAATGGTCCCCGTCGCAGCAGTCGGGGGTCAGGTCGAAAGCGAAGACGGTGTAGCCGGCCTCGAAGTCCGAGCGCGATATGTCGTTCCCCTCGTCCTCGCCCGCCTTTCCGGTGGCCTCGAAGAGATTCATGTAGCTTCGTATGTACCGGTGGTGCGGAAAGTCCGGTTGCAGCGGCTTGCTCGGCACTTGACGTCCGTCGACGTTGAGCGCGAGGAAGGTTATGTCGTTGTGATGCGCGTTGAACGGATTTCTAGTGTAGTCTCCGTTGTAGGCGGCGTTGTCGATCATCATCAGGATTATGCGTTTCGGAATTGCACCCATGTACAGGTTCTCGTGCGTGTGCGATAGCGTACCCGCGGTTATCGAGAACGACTTGCAGTCGACGCGGCGCATCGGAAACTTAGCCGTTCCCAAAGTCCACGCTTTGATATGACCCAGCTGGACTTCCGGGTTCAACTTCACTTTTCGGACGTACAGGCAAATCGAGCGTATCACGATACGCCACCCCGGCGCGCCAGCCGCGCCCATGAGCGCGAAGGCGTCCTTCGACTGGACCATGCGTATTTTTGTGTCGACGCCGCTCGGTAGGAGGAGGTTTAGCATAAACGCGTCGACGTGCAGGTGTCCCATCATCTCCACCTCGGCGCTGGCCGCCGTCAGATTGCGCCGCGCTACGAACCCGGTGTTATCGTCCCCGCGCGCGTTCATGTGTCCGGCGCTGTCTTTGTACCACAACGACCCCGTGAGATGCGATCGTTTCGCGTCGCTACCGTAACTCAGCAGGGTCTCGATGTAGGCCCGGTACGCGTACGTATTGGTCGACGGCGTCACGAGCGTGCCGTTCAGCGACACGTCGATTTGACTGAACATCGAATGAAGGAAATTGTTGACCGGCGCCACGTTGGTGCCGGCCGCCAGATCGGTACCGTCCCCCTGAACCACTTTGAAGAGGACGTGCGTTTGAAGGCTCGTCAGGTCCGTATAGTCGTTACCCGACCCCGGAATGAGGAACTCGATGGGACCGCCGGCGTCGAGAGCCGTCAGCGGTTGGTAGGCGGTCCGATAACTGCTCTCGATGCTCTTCTGCGTCACCGGTCCGGTGAACAGGTCCAGTTCGGCCTTCACGCCCTCGCACGCTGTCTTTACGAACGCCATCGTTACGCGTCGAAAATATCGACCGGTCGACGTCCTCTCTTCCGTCTACTGACGGTCGTCGCCGTTCGACGCTGCTTCTTTATAGGCGGTTTTTTTCTTCACCCGTCTCTTCTTCGGCGCCGGCCCTTTCAATAGGCCGTCGAGAAGATCGACGCCGGCCTCCTTCGCGCGTCGTTTTACCGACGCTTTCAGATTGCCGCCGCCGACGACGTCCCGCGCCACGTTCACGCCGGTTTTGAGCGCCCGTTTTCCCAACGCCATGGCGCCTCTCTTAAAAAGCGGCATGACGCTTCGAAACAGGCTCCCGAAAATATTACCCAGACCGTGTCCTCGCTGACCTCGACTGCCGATGAATACCGGTAGTTGACCGCCTACCTGTCGAACGTAGTAGTCCTCGTACGGGTTCGGCATGGTTAAAACAATCTCGATTTACAGCGTCTGATGTGAAGCGTCGCAACTAGCTTCCCCCGCTCGAATGGTATCGGTTGACCGCAATCGTCTCTTATATCGACCTCGATCGTATCGAATTGATGCCGCAGCAGCTTCACGTATTGGACGCGATCGAACGTTTCCGAAATAACGCTACCGTTCGTAACGAAGACGGCGATATTTCGAAGAAGCGGCGCGTACACGTCGCCGACGACGCGCGATTCCACGAGATCCGTGTACACGTACAGGGTGTCGACGCCCGCCTTCATATCCACCGTATTTCGACCTTCGTACGCGAACGTGGGGGTGGTCTCGATAACGACGACTTCCGGGTCGGGACCCATCATCGGCGGACTTACGATAACGTTCTTATGGAAACCTAGCACGCTCTTCAGACGGCTCGTATCGGGTAGGGTAAAGGCGACACCCGCCGTCATACGCAGCGTCATTCGGTTAGAGACGCCGCTGTACTCTAGATACACCCTCACCTTATCGGTCCACAATTTCCTTAGCGCCTCGTTGATCTCGCGCAGTAGCACGAAAACGTTGTTGTAGAAACCGTGACCAATCGTACCCTGTCGGTATATTCCGATACCGTCCATGGTCGTGAAAAAACCCGCCTCACCTCGGGGCGCCGACAGGTAGAAGGTGGCATCCGCCTCTCTCACGTTGTACCACGTGTGCGGGTACTGTAGCGTCACCAGCCCGCATTCCCATTCTCCGCCGGCCAGGTCGAAACGTCGCGGCAGCGTCGTGATGTAGTGCGTCAACGTATTTTCGGGGTGCCGCTTCGTAGACGCGTTGCTCGGTAGCGTCAGGTAAAAGTCAGACGATACCGCCATCGTCTCGTCGTCGTCGTCGACCGGCGCCGCCGCTCATAGACGGACTCGGGAGCAGATAACCGAGACAGCTGCTCAACAGCGCCGTCCACAGATTGGAGTCGCCTTGACCCCGCGTTAAATTGTATATACTAACGGCGATGACGAAGTACAGGACGATGACCTGACAGAGGAATACGATTTCGGCCTTTGGGCATTCGTTACCGCAGAGCCGCCATGGATCGGGTTCGTGGACGGTGGAGTCGTCGGCGTTCTCGACGGCGTCGACGGAGTCCTCGTTGGTAGTCGTCGTCGACTTCTCTGTACCAGTAGCGGCGTCGACGGAGTCCTCTTTGGTAGTCTTCTTCTTCGACTGCTGCTGTTCGTCCCTCGCCTCCATAGCGCCACTGCGGTCTGCGGGTACAGCAGGGCCCCTTATACGGGAGGAGCGACGTTCCCCCGCATAAGCACGACTCGTGCAGTCGCCAGCATTCCTCGTGACGCGTCCAACGCATGCTATAGGTCCACGAGCGCCGCGGCGTCGATCCAACTGTTGAAGGAGGCCGGGTAACCGCTCCATTTCACGAGCGCCTCCGAGCCGCCGCCGCGACGACGACGCCGCTGCAGAACCGCCTCCACTCGATACAGTTTGTCCTTCGGAACGACTACGCGTTGTACTTCCTGTTCGTAGAAGGCGCCCTCTACCGGTGTCCCCGCGTCGTCCTTCAGGCGATAAACGGGGGGTTCGGACGGATGCACCTCTACGACGGTGAAGAGCTCCTCGCTCCAATTAGGCATGTATCCTTTTTTGAATTGACCCCTCGTCTTACTGATACGCACGCGATCTCCTTCGCGAAGTTTCGGTTTTTTCCCCATACCACCGCTGCCGCCGCCGCCGTACAGGCGTTGCCATACGGCCTCCTGATTCGTCGCGTCGACGCTCGCCGGCGTCCTACCGATGCTTCGATGATAGGCGTTGTTGTACGAATGCACGAAATCCGTTAACGCCTCTACGTAGCGCAGCGTCTCGTGTTTCGTAAAATAACGCCACATGCGCGTTTTCAAAGTCCTATTGAAGCGTTCCACGACGCTCGCTTTAGTCTCCTCGTTATGCGTCACGAAATGATGAACGCCGCGACTCTTTAGGAACGTTTGCAGGGGTCGATTCAGAAACTCGGTCCCCTTATCGGTCTGCAGCGCGTTCGGTGGCGGCGCGTCGTTCAGCAGACGCTCGAAGGCCGCGACGAGCGATGCGCCGGACTTATTCTTCAACGGAACGCACCACGCCCGCTTCGAAAACACGTCGATGACCGTCAATAGAAATGTTATACCGTCGTTGTGTTTTTTTAACCTAGTCAGATCGACCAGATCAGCTTGCCACTGCTGGTTTTGACCGCCCACGATAACGCAACGTCGTTTGAAACGTCTTTTAATCGGTTTGTGTAGAGTATAAGCGTCCTGCGCCGCTAGCCACCTCTCGACATCCGGGCGTCGTCGACCCCCCTTTGACGCCCGGTGCAACGCGTCGACACCTCCGTAACTCCCCGCTCGTTTCGGATCGAAGTAGAGTTCATTCAGTTCAGCGTCGTCGTCATCGTCGTTTCGTTTTCGAAGGTTTCGTTTTGGACGACGACTCCACCCGGACACCATGACGACGACGACGACGATCGACGAACGACGACTATTATATAGAGAGCGATAACCGTGATGACGATGAGACCGACGACGGCGACCGTTCGTTGTATTGACGGCATCGTCACATCGATTCCCAACCGTCCAACGCTCTCTTTCTAGAACGTCGTCTTCGCACCGCCTTTCCCGCTGAACTGACCGATCCCGTCTCCTCCTCTCCTTCTCTTGACAGCCGCCGCCGTCGCTCCATGTACTCCCGATAGCGCGGGTTGCCGACGAACTCCATAGGAATGTTCATACCCTTCATACTCAACCCGAAAGCGCGCCATCCTAAGGGCTGCGTCGTCTTCGTTCTCGTTCGCATGAGATCGTTCACTAGATCGACCATGTTACTCCCCGCGATCGTTTTACCGTCGTACACGAATTCGCCGCGTTCGTTCCATCGACACAAGGGATCGGCTTTCATTTTCGCAATAAGTAGACTCGCCTTCCCTTTCAACGTTTTCGGCATGCTGGCTACGATTTCGCGCTCTACGGCCTCCGACGATGGTGGCGCCGCCGCCGCCGTGGTCTGCGGCGGTATCTCGCCGCCGTCGGCGTTGACCATCGACACGCGTACCGGTTGCGCCGTTCGAGCCGCCTCTATAGTGTTGTAGCGACTCAGCAGCTGATTGTACGACACCACCTTATCGCGTTCTGATAAATCTGATCGCTCTAGAATATCTTTCATGTCGCTGTCCAGGCTACTCAGTACACGTGATCCGGGGGTGCTGCTGCTCGACTGCTGCGGTTGAAGGAGACTTTCCACCAATCGCGGGTCGACCAACGCCATCTTCTTCGCGTACTGCATCGATTAACCCCCGATGAACTGTTTGAGTAGTGGCAGGAAAACGGTGCTCGCTAACGGCGCTAGCAGGGCCGTCAGAAAACCACCCGCCCCCGTTTGCAAGATGGCTCGCTTCCGCTTCACCGGAATTCGTTTGTTGACCAAGTCACGCAGGTGATCTCTGTATTTCGTCAACACGCGTTTCTGCTTCGGCGACACCTTCACGTTCCCTCTCAGAATATTGTACGCGCAATCGCATAGACTACATATGAGACCGACCTCCGAGTGGGCGAGCACGGCTTTTCGCAGATCTACGTTCCGCTTCTGTCTATCCATCAACTGCAGGGCGAAAATGTGTCTCTTCAGGCGTTGCTCCGAAAACGTCGTCGCCGCCTTCGGTCGTCGCCTCGCCGCTACCACCGCGCGTCTTCCCGTCATACCGACTAATGCGTACGCGGCGACGTCCCTCTCTACTTATAGTTGACCACCACCCTTCCGTACGTAGACGTACTGAAGGGGGTCGTCCGGAAATATACACGTACGCAGGCGCATGTACTCTTCCGTTTCCTGTTTCAGGTCGACGAAGAGATAGCCGTACGCCGTCGACGTCGCGTCTTTGAAAGACTCTATCATGTACTTGACCTCTCCCGGATACATCTGTTTCGCTAGGTGACCTACTTGACCAACGTCTCGGGGGTTCTTAAATAGTGCCAGGTATTGGGCGTTCAGGCTGATTGTGCGGTTTTCTCCCCCTTTCGGAAACATGTTCTGTCGGAGTTGTACGACCGACGTATTACAATGATGACTTTTTTTTAGTAAATAGAGCCGTCACCCCGCTATCGGCTTCCTCCATGAGGTCGTCGAGTACTAAAAGCGTCCTCTTTTTACCGTCTAAATACGTCGTAGTCGGCAGGCCGTCTACGAACTCTATTTCCGGAGACATAGACGCGTAGGCGGGCTGCCACTGCCCGTAACACCACAGGACTTTTTCGGGCGCCGGATCGATCATAGCGCTTCGTATCAGACGGTCGACGAACGTCGTCTTACCGCATCCCGTAGGCCCTGATACTATACACGTAAACGGATGCTTCAACAACGGTCCGCCCATTTTCACGACTGATACTGGCTGATGTTTTTTACGTGTCTTTATAAAAGGTGCGCACCTCCATCAACAGTTTACCGAGCTTGTTCTCGCCCTCGACGTCACCAATCCTGGTACCCCAGAAACCCTCCCTACTCGGCACCCACTCCACCAATTCGGCGTCCCCGGTGGCCAACAGTTCGGCCTTCAACTCCCCACCGAACTTACTCATCAACAGCCCCTTCATACAAGCGACCCTAACGACGTTCCATTCGGTTCCCGTTCTCTTTTTTCGAATACCGTAACTGAGTCGTTTCGCTGCGTAGGGCGATCGCACTCTTTTGATACACGCGGCGCATGCGAGGTCTTCGTTGAATAGCGCTTTCCTATACTGATAGGCGTGCTCGACGGATCGGAAGACCCGACCGTACGCCGTCAATCGGCACCTGTACATATTCGACAAGAAGGAGCGCGAACCGCCAAACTTTATACGTTCCGACGATGACAACATGACTACTACCGATAAAATCCGCTACCGCTTATATAGTCACGGATAGGGCCGACGTACGGATTCGGACCTTCGATCCCTAGTCGTACGCGCTCCCAGGACGGGTGCCGGCTTCTATGAGTGGTTACAGCTTCGATCGCTAGTCGTTGATCGCTTAGGACGTTGATCGCTAGGTGTGACTTGGGTTAATCGCTAGATGGCGTTATCACGTAACTAGGGACGCTGTTATTAATCGCTAGAGGGCGCCTGTCATTCAACACAAAAGTGACAGGCCATCAATCACGTTTTTTATAACTAGGTTCCCGATTCCACTCAGGTTACACAAAAGCCTTTGATCTTTTTTTTATAAGTAGGTTCCCGATTTTGAAATTGACGTTTTTTATGCACGTACCTAGATACAAAAGGGGGCGTGTCTTCGTGTGTGTGTATCCTCCATACTACTAATGACTCTACGTTGAAAGCAAGACCCGGTCGATTCCTGACCATGTTCGTATCGAGGTTGGATCCATGCACGTCACCTAGTGAGCTTGAACAATACATTAATGTAATAGCAAAATGCACCCAGCTGGAAACCAAACATGACACCTACGCCTCCTTTAAGGTGGAAGCAATGTGCGATAACACTTCTAACTTCTACGACCCCCAAAGGTGGCCTGCTGGTGTATACATCAGGAAATTCTTCTTTCGCAAATCGTAAACAATGGCTATCCAACTGGCAAGTTTTAACTGTAATGGGTTCAAGAGCTTTGAACCAAATCTTCACGAACTTCTCAGCAAGTGTGATATACTGTGTTTACAGGAGTTGATGCTATTGAAACAGGAATGCATATTATTGAATAGTTGTCATCCAGATTTCTATGGTCATGGTGTGTCTCCTGTGGATGCTACTAGGGGTGTTATAACAGGTCGCCCTTATGGTGGAGTAGGTTTTCTATGGAAAAAATCGTTAGATTCCAGTACATCAATGATTGATTCGGTTTATGACTGGCTTTGTTGTATAAAAATCAGTGATGGTATGAAAGAATACTTTCTTATCAATGTATATTTACCATTTGAAAGCTGTGAAAATAGGGATAACTTTAATGACTGTTTAGCTAAACTTAATGTTTTCATTGACAGTATCAATAGTACCTGTATTACTGTTGTGGGGGACTTCAATGCTAATCTTGCTAAACAAACTATGTTTGGTGAAATTCCACAGAGCTACTGCACTGACAAAAGCTTCATAATTGTAGATGTGGAGCACCTCCCCGGAGATACTTATACATATGTAAGTCCAGCGTGGAGCACTACCTCTTGGTTAGATCATATTATATGTACTTATGATGCAAAAGACTGCATTACTGATATAAAAGTTATGTATGCATGTATTCTGTCTGATCATCATCCAGTGTTATATACAATTACACTCAGTAAGCTGCCTGAAATTGAGGGTAGTACGATAAATGAATCAAATCAGCGTATACAGTGGGATAATCTCTCATCCAGTGAAATAGAATACTCTGCAAGATGTACGTGTGAGGGTTTGTGTAATATTGCCTTCCCTGAAGGGATTAAATGTTCTAACGCGAACTGTCATAATCATAGCCATACTGCTGACCTCGACACATTTTATGATGAGATCATTACTGCATTATCCAAATCAGGTGAAAAAATTTTTAAGCAAGTATCTGGGAAGAGGAAACCGTTTACACCTGGTTGGAACGACCATGTAAAGGATTTACACATGGCAGCTAGAGATGCATATCTTTTGTGGAAGGACATTGGCAAACCCAGAACGGGTGCTGTTTATGACGTTATGCGGCAGGCTAGGTCCGAATTCAAACATGCACTTAGAGTTTGCAAGAACAAAAAGAATTCCATTATTGCGGATAAAATTGCTGAGAAAATGAGTGGAAAAAACGATAGAGATTTCTGGAGGGAAATCAAAAACTCCACAAACAGTAATGTTAAATTACCAAACACTGTGGGTGATGTTCATGGCAGCCAAAACATAAGTGGAATGTGGCAAGAACACTACAGTCAAATGGAAGTTGCACCAAGGAATTTCTTGCTGATCTGTGTCAGGAGCATGCCGTCTTTGACCAAGGTATGAGGGTGACTGTTAATGAAATTAGTGAAATTATCAAAGATTTATCTTACAATAAGTCACCTGGTTTAGACGGCATTACTAGCGAGCACATGAAGTGGGCGGATCGACAGCTGCCAGTTTTATTGGCTATATTGATGTCGGCTATACTTACACACGGTTACGTTCCGGGAAATATGCAAAAATCTGTCATTGTTCCCATTATTAAGGATAAAAATAAACGTGTCAGCGACAGAGATAACTATAGACCGATATGTCTGTCTAATGTATTCACAAAAATAGTGGAAAAAATACTGTATAATCGGATGCAAAGTCATCTACGAACTACAAGTAACCAATTTGGGTTCAAACCCAAACATGGGACAGAAATGTGTGTATTTGTGTTGAAGGAGCTCCTTCGATATTACACTAATCATGGGTCATGCATGTATGTTGCCTTTCTTGATGCCTCCAAGGCATTTGACAGGGTGAATCACACAACATTATTTATGAAGCTACTTAAGCTTGGAGTGTAAATATTTAATTAAAGTGATATGTCAGTGGTACTGTAATCAGACTATGTGTGTTAAATGGGGTTCGGTATTTTCCAACTTCTTCTCTGTGACTAATGGAGTTAAACAAGGGGTATGCTATCTCCTTTCTTATTTAATTTATACATGAATGATTTGAGTTTGCTACTGATGAAACTACCCATCGGATGCTATTGTGGTGATACAACTGTTAATCATCTCATGTATGCTGATGACATTGTACTACTGGCTCCATCGGCTAAGGGGTTGCACAGACTGATAGATGTATCATACAATTATGGATGTGACAACGACATATTGTTTAACAGAGTAAAGTCGCAGATAATGTTTTTTGACACAAGACAAACCGGTTTTGAAGTAGCTGTTAAGCTTGGTGATGCAGTTCTGAATACAACGAAGGCATACAAATATCTTGGCCATATAATCTGTAATGATCTGTCGGATGAAACGGATATGAAATCCAAAGAAAGGAGTTTGTACGGCAGAAGCAATATTCTACTCAGGAATTTTCACTTTTGTTCAGTGAAGGTGAAGAACAAACTGTTCACATCCTATTGTAATGTGTATTGATGTTCCTTATGGGCTAATTATAGAAAAGCCGCTATGCAGCACTTTATTGTTTCCTATAACAATGCATTTAGAATTATGCACAGCCTATCTATGAGGTGTAGTGCTAGCCTAATGTTTGTTAGTTCTGACAAGGACTGTTGCAATACTAGATTTAGAAAATGCATGTACAGTTTTATGAGCAGAATATCTGCATCGACGAACAACATCGTTGAGAGTATTATACACAGGGATGTTTATACGACCTCTGTATTGCGCAGGAAGTGGATTAGTGCAATATATACACTATAATATACTTTTTATTTTTACTATGGACATAGTGCATATTACATGTATGCTTTTTTGTCTGAAATAAAAGATTGATTGATTGATTGATTGATTGATTGATTTATTGATTGATTGATTGATTGATTGATTGATTGATTGATTGATTGATTGATTGATTGATTGATTGATTGATTGATTGATTGATTGATTGATTGATTGATTGATTGATTGATAGTATCCTCGCAGGTGTTAACTTTGGGGACAGTCTGGCAGTATCTCCTCCCAGGTGTTAACTTTGGGGACAGTCTGCATGGCAGTATCAGACCTGCCTACCATTCCGGATTGTCCGGAATCATTCCGGAAAGTCACCTCAAATTACGGTATTACGGTGAGGGATGAAAATATTACGGACTGTCACCATGTTCGCCAATCACTCAAATTTAGCTTCCACTATATTCAACTGGTGGCAGCATATGTATGCAGCATGTTGTGACATGGTTTTTCATTCGCTGAGTCTGGTCGTAATCTAACCAATAGGAAACAACGTTATGACAAATTCGCATTTCCGCGATCAAACAAAACGAAGTCATGCGGCACAAAAAGATGGCTGACAGCGAAACGACGCCACCGCCAACCAAAAAGAAACGTGTAATGCAAAAATTTGGTGAGTGTTGTACTTGTAGTGTTAGGCCAACTGACTGTACTAAGACTAAGTTAGTGTATTTATTGAGGAGTTTAGTCTATCATTTACAGCCTGTCATACAGTCACTAAAGTCTAGGCGATGTCGATGACAGTGTAATGTAATGGTTTTGGTCCGTCGCTACCCCCCCTCGTCTATCATTTATCATTGTATACTAGAGTTGAGTAGGCTAGAGTCTAGGTGATGTTGATGACAGCGTAACTAATGGTTTTGACCCGTCGCTAACCCCCCCTCCCCCCGTCTATCATTTATCATTCTATACTAGAGTTGAGTAGGCTAGAGTAGGCACTTCAACAAAAAATAGATTGATAATTTAAGATTGGGAATGGACTTAAATTAAAGGCAATAGGTTAAGGATCACATAACTGTTTATTTGATTAAGATATATTTAATAGATCAAAAGATATTGCGATTTTAAGACAGAAAAATAAAAAAAATTGTGTATCTCTTACAATGGCAAAATGGACTCATTTTTGTGTTTTCCATTGGTAAATATTTGCTTTAAAATGTCATAACTTTTTAATTTATACATATATTTAAATACTGTCTTCAGGGTTTTCAAACACATTGACAAGAGTAATAAATTTACAATATTTAATATTTTTAGTACCAATTATAACCAAATTAATGCAATTAATTAGTTAATTTTAGTTATGTACCATGCAAAACTCAAAAGACCAAAACGCTCCAATTAAAGGCCATAATGTCCATGATTATGAAGATTTTATACATATTATGCAATGTGTATAACCACATTAATAATGGTAATAACTACACATTAACAAATTGTCATATTATTCGACTATAATATTGTTGACCTAATCTTGTCGTGTGACACCTTTACGAAATACACGTTTTCCTGCGACGATCACATGCTGTTTTGTTATATCTTACATGGTGGTAGCGTATCTTGATGAATTCACGCGCATAAACCGGTAGATCATGAATGAATTGTGATGAACATTAAACCATGAACGTTTATGCAAGTCCCCTTTACGCGATTTCAAACAAAATGCGTATATCGGGGCACTCAGACACGATTCTCCGCGTGAGCGTTAATAGGTGGCTTTGACGTATAATGGAGACTCTTTCGCCCCCTGGGCCGATGTCCTTTTCCGGCAACGTATCAGAAACGTGGAAAAGATGGATCCAGCGATGGACGCTTTATGCAAGAGCGTCCGGGGTTGATGTCAAAAACGACCCAGTGAAGTGTGCAATCTTTCTTCATGTGATCGGGGAAGAGGGACTGGAGATCTACAACACCTTCCAGTTCACCGAAGAAGAGGCGGATAAGCTCGACCCGTTGAAGGAGAAATTCGAAAGTTATTGCATTCCTAAGACAAAGGTGACTTTCGAACGCTATAAACTCAACACTCGAATACAACATGAAGGAGAGTCTATCGACCAGTACGTCACCGAACTCAAACATCTCGCAGCGACGTGTGATTACCGCGAACTGCGAGATGAGCTAATCCGGGACAGGATTGTCCTAGGGTTGCGCGATAATGCGGTGAGAGGACGGCTTCTGCGCGAAGCTGACCTCACTCTCGGGCGTGCTGTTGAAATGTGTCGGGCGGATGAGGCGTCTAGACAGCAAATCAAGTCGATCGAAACTAGACCGGCAGCAGGCGTCATCAACGAGGTGAAGCGGAGTCCGGGTGGTAGACGTGGAAAACCGCCATTCAAGCCGTCTACACCACGGAACGCTCCTCACAGGCATGCAAAGTCAGTCGTCCAGACATGTGACGCGTGTGGCTACCATCAGCACACACGATCAGAGTGCCCGGCGCTGAACGCCTACTGTAAACTGTGCCACAAGAAGGGTCACTTCGCGAAACGGTGTTCGACGAGAAGAAACGTACACGAAATCACTTCGGCAGTCGAGGTAGAGCCGTCTGAGTTCTTCCTTGGGTCCGTCGAGTCCAAGGAACACGACGAGCCACCCTGGCACACATCAGTGGAGATGAATGGCACGGTAGTGGATTTCAAGATTGACTGCGGCGCAGATGTCACCGTCATTTCGTCTGAAACCTATCGTCAACTCCACGAGCGACCGAAGCTGAAGTCGGCCAACGTTTCGCTAGATTCACCGGGTGGTAAACTGTCCTGTGATGGTCACTTCATAGCGAAGATATTGCGAAAACGAAAGGTGACGAACGTCCACTGTTACGTCATACCAGGTTTGAAGGAAAACCTGCTCAGCAGAGCTGCGGCGGTCCATCTAAGCTTGATAGCGCGGCTCGACAACGTTCACACGTCCGACCTCTATGACCTTGACGTGTTTGGAGAGCTTGGTGAGCTGAAGACCCGGCGCGTACACATCAAACTGAAATCTGATGCACAGCCGTACAGCTGCAGCACGTCTAGACGCGTGCCACTGCCGATGCTCGACAAGGTGGCTGCAGAACTCGCTCGAATGGAACGCTTGGGGGTAATCGTCAAAGTGACAGAACCTACCGAGTGGTGCAGTCCCATAGTCGTCGTGCCGAAATCAGGAGGGAACATTCGCCTCTGTGTTGACTTGAAACGTCTCAACGTCGCCATCAGTCGCGAGCGATATGTGTTGCCAACCGTTGAAGACGTCATCCACAACCTGGCTGGGGCCGAGGTGTTCTCGTCTTTGGACGCCTCGTGCGGCTACTGGCAGTTGGGTCTTCATGACGACAGCAGCATACTGACGACCTTCATCACGCCATTCGGTCGATACCGTTTTCTACGGCTACCGTTCGGAATAAGTAGCGCGAGCGAGATATTCCAGCGTGAAATGAGCGACATTCTCCGCGACGTCCCCGGTGTGTCGGTGTATCAGGACGACATTCTGGTATGCGGGAAGAATATCGCAGAACACGACCAACGACTCGAGACGGTGTTCAACATCATCGAGAAGTCAGGACTGAAGCTGAACAAGGCCAAGTGTACCTTGCGACAACCTGGGCTCGAGTTCCTGGGTCATTGGATCAGCAAAGACGGAGTCAGCGTCCATAGAGACAAGGTGAAGGCCATCCAGGAGATGAAATCGCCCGAAAACATACATCAACTTCGTCGTTTCCTCGGAATGGTGAACTACCTTGGCCGTTTCGTGAAAGACCTCGCCCGATTCACGAAGCCACTCAACGAACTCCTCTGCAAGGACATCGTGTGGGTGTGGGGAAGCGTGCATGAGAAGGCGTTCGCTGAATTGAAACAGATGATAATTATCGTCTACTCCTGTACTCACATTCTACGACGTGAAACTACCCACAGTCATATGTGCAGACGCAAGTGGATACGGCCTCGGTGCCGTTCTGATGCAAGTCCATGACCACCAGATGATGCCTGTGGCGTATTGTTCCAGAACGTTGACGAAAGCGGAGATGGGATATGCGGCCATTGAGAAAGAGTGTCTGGCGTGTACGTGGGCGTGCGAAAAGTTTGACCGATATCTGATGGGGTTGGAGAAGATCAAGTTGTTGACTGACCACAAACCTCTCATCCCGTTGATCAACTCTCGTGATATCGACCAGACACCGATTCGGTGTCAGCGCTTGTTGCTTCGCCTGATGCGATTCAACATCGTCGCAGAGCATGTGCCTGGTAAAGACCAGGTGATCGCAGATACTCTGTCACGACAACCTCTACAGTGCGACCAGCGACTGGACTCTGTGGATGCCGTGCAGTCGTACGTCGAGGGTATGCTATCGACAGTGCCCGTGCTTGACTCAATGCTACGACGCATTCGCGACGCCACGGAAAGCGACGACGCATTTCAGAGAGTCATCGCGTACACGTCTGGGGGTTGGCCACGACACATCTCGCAGGCAGACGAATGCTTGCGCGATCTGTACCACGTTCGGTCAGAGTTGAATGTCGTGAAGGGAATCCTCGTGCGTGCTCGCAGGATCGTCGTCCCGCAGTCATTGCGCAGCGAGATCCTCGAGAAGATCCACAGTGGTCACCAAGGGATCACGAAGTGTCGCGCGCGAGCTAACGAGACAGTTTGGTGGCCGGGCTTGTCGAAGTCGATTGAGAGCCTGGTAGCGCGTTGTGCTGTCTGTCAAACGAAGAGATCCTCACAGTCGAGAGAGCCTCTCAAGAGCACCCCGATGCCCGACCGTCCATGGCAGAAAGTCGGTGCAGACTTGTTCGACTTCCGGGGTAAAACCTACATCGTCATGATCGACTATTACAGTCGATACACCGAAGTTTCACATCTTAGCAACACATCTTTATCAGACGTGATTGCGAAGATAAAAGATGTGAATGCACGATGGGGCCATCCAGATATCCTATTTACAGACAACGGACCGCAGTTCAAGTCCCGCGAGTTCGCAGCGTTTACGAATGATGCGCTCATCAACCACGTGACCAGCAGTCCCTACTTCGCTCAGTCGAACGGGGAAGCGGAGAGGGCTGTACAGGTCGCGAAGAAACAGCTCGCGCAGGACGATCCGACGAAGGCGTTGATGGTGTACCGCGCGACACCTATTGCCGCAACAGGGTACAGCCCTGCAGAACTCATGATGGGCAGGCGTATGAAAATGACCGTACCGATACTGCCTGAGTTACTACAACCGAACTGGCCGGACTACGAGTCCGCCTTCAACAACGACGAGGCGACGAAGCGGGTGTACGGACACCACTACGACCGTCACCACGGCGCGAAGCAGCTACCACCTCTTCAGCCGGGCGACGCCGTCCGCCTCAAACGAGACGACGAACGCAGATGGTCAGCAAACGGCACAGTACTCGCACGTGCTGATGCTCCGCGTTCCTTCATCGTCGAGACAAGCGACGGGGGCGTGTACCGACGGAACAGGAAGCACCTCCTCAAAGTGCCACTTGAACCGCCACGCACTTCCGAGACGACAGACGACCACCGAGACGAGCCTGATGACGTCGAGACGACGCCGACTCTTCCGGGCGATGAGCATCCTCAAGATGCGACTGAAGACGTGCTTAGTTCGCCGCGTCGCCCTGGATACGTGACGAGATCGGGGCGCGCAGTGCGAAAGCCCGACAGAATGGACGTTTAGTTTAGTTTAGTTTGCCCATTCATGTCAAAATTGAAGTGCACAGTAGGCCAGAATAATGCCGATGATCTTTTGTCGCTTACAGGGAAAGCTGTCTAGCTACCCTTGTATTGATTTTGTAGTTTACATGTGTTTTATAATAGTTAGTCATACGTCATGCGATTCGACTTCACGATTATTATGGAACTCTATCCTAGATGTATTGATATCTTTGGGGGGAGATGTCATATTATTCGACTATAATATTGTTGACCTAATCTTGTCGTGTGACACCTTTACGAAATACACGTTTTCCTGCGACGATCACATGCTGTTTTGTTGTATCTTACACAAATCATTTAATAATTTATTTAATTAGTCAGTATTGGCAAATTAGTGCGCCACCTCGACAAACCGACACATTTCAGTAAAAGGCCATAATGTCCATGATTATGAAGATATTTGTATAATTTATGAAAGCAGTAAATTATGGTAATAAATACACATTAACCAGTCATTTCACATTAACAGTAACTTATTTAATAAGTTAATATTGGCTAATAATAGCACGCTAACGACTGACCACTACATTTCGATAAAAGGCTGGAATGTCCATAATTATGAAGACAATTATATATAATTTATGCAATGTTTACCACCTCATTAAACATTATAAATATACATTAACTAGTCATATAGCATTAACAATAACTTTATTAATAAGTAAATGTTGGCTAAATACCACACAAACTAAACAGATAAATACATAATAAAGAAATACAATATTCATACTCCTAGTTCACTGTGTCTATGTGTGACTGTGTCATGACAGGTTGGATGAATGCTGCATGCTCTGTGTAGTTCACTGTGTCTATGTGTGACTGTGTCATGACAGGTTGGATGAATGCTGCAGGCTCTGTGTAGTTCACTGTGTCTATGTGTGACTGTGTCATGACAGGTTGGATGAATGCTGCAGGCTCTGTGTAGTTCACTGTGTCTATGTGTGACTGTGTCATGACAGGTTGGATGAATGCTGCATGCTCTGTGTAGTTCACTGTGTCTATGTGTGACTGTGTCATGACAGGTTGGATGAATGCTGCAGGCTCTGTGTAGTTCACTGTGTCTATGTGTGACTGTGTCATGACAGGTTGGATGAAAGCTGCAGTCTCTGTGTAGTTCACTGTGTCTATGTGTGACTGTGTCATGACTGGTTGGATGAATGCTGCAGGCTCTGTGTAGTTCACTGTGTCTATGTGTGACTGTGTCATGACAGGTTGGATGAATGCTGCAGTCTCTGTGTAGTTCACTGTGTCTATGTGTGACTGTGTCATGACAGGTTGGATGAATGCTGCAGGCTCTGTGTAGTTCACTGTGTCTATGTGTGACTGTGTCATGACAGGTTGGATGAATGCTGCAGGCTCTGTGTAGTTCACTGTGTCTATGTGTGACTGTGTCATGACAGGTTGGATGAATGCTGCAGGCTCTGTGTAGTTCACTGTGTCTATGTGTGACTGTGTCATGACAGGTTGGATGAATGCTGCAGGCTCTATGTAGTTCACTGTGTCTATGTGTGACTGTGTCATGACAGGTTGGATGAATGCTGCAGGCTCTGTGTAGTTCACTGTGTCTATGTGTGACTGTGTCATGACAGGTTGGATGAATACTGCAGGCTCTGTGTAGTTCACTGTGTCTATGTGTGACTGTGTCATGACAGGTTGGATGAATACTGCAGGCTCTGTGTAGTTCACTGTGTCTATGTGTGACTGTGTCATGACAGGTTGGATGAATGCTGCAGACTCTGTGTAGTTCACTGTGTCTATGTGTGACTGTGTCATGACAGGTTGGATGAATGCTGCAGGCTCTGTGTAGTTCACTGTGTCTATGTGTGACTGTGTCATGACAGGTTGGATGAATGCTGCATGCTCTGTACAGACCAGTAATCAGTTGTCAATGCTTCATAATGTAATGTTCCGCATTTTAACATGAACTTGATGAAGTAATGTTTATAAATTGTTCACAGTATTCCGACGCTGAATCCAAATATGCCAAATGCAAATCTGCTTTCTGCGTTACTCCCCATGGCCCATGGGAGGCAAGCCATGAAGAAGAAGTCTGCTCTGCTCACAATACAGTCTTTTTGTAATACTGGAAGTTGATTGTCTCATAATTTAATGCCAGTAGGCTGCAAGATCTGTGGAGGAAGGTTCATATTTCAGTATCTTGCAAAATAACGTTGTGTTCTTCAACATGATGTCTATAAGTAATGTTCGTGTCATGTTGAGTGGACATTGTTCAATGTAGATATCAGATATATAATCAGCCAGATTAAATGTGTACGTATGGGGGCAGGTGATGGGTGTCATATTCAGACGACTCTGTGGCTTGGTGCCTTCACAGTTAACTGTCAGACACATATCAGAGTAAGATCAGTGTCATTGCATGTACCGGTAACTGCGAACAATATCTGAAATAAAAAGGCCATCGTGTATCATATAATGACGACTGTTTTGATTCTACATGCAAATCTTGTGAAATAATTTTCATATCCGTGCCTGTTATTCAAGAGAGCCGTGTGAAGTTATATAATAATGCATTATGTCACACATAAATTCATAATAATTGTGATACTTGAGAGGAATAACTGTGGTGTTTAATGTATTGCATGTTGTCATACAATGAAATGAATGATGCTACAACTGATCAAGGCTTTTATGGTTTATATTACAACATGCTTTAGCAATTTTGTGAAGTGACTGTCAAGAAACATTAAAAAAAACAAATTAAGTCGAATTATTTACGTATTCTACCTCAACATTTTTTTTTCTAACAAATTGTTGATTTAATAGGTAACTAACAAGAATTAATTAAAATTACTGCATAATGACACTTATATTATTTCTAAGTCTAAAGAAATGCATAACCATAATTAAATAATGGCATATAATGTTAAGCCATGCTAAGGGTAAGGGTAAGCAGTAACCAGTCCTGACCTAAGGCTAAGACTAAGTGTAAGACTACCATGCTTGGCCCGTATTATACGTATAGGCGTATACTATTAATCATATTCATAAAATACAAAGTTAAATAGCATCATATCTAAAAGTCAGAACATATAATGTTGTTTCTGTAGTGATTTAAATTCAGAGAAATAAAATAAGGCATGATCTGCATCTGGCTGGGGTGACGCGCTGTCGGTCTGACTGACAGATCGGTCAAATCAGACAAATGTGGCATGTTTTCAACGGCGCTAAAACCATATTTCTCTTGCGTTCTCTACACCCAAAAAAATAAAGACCAGTTTTCTTTACTAATACATCCGTTTGTGTTAAAATTACAATTAAAAAATAGTCATGCCGTAAAATCGATGAAATTAGCTTATTTTTGGTCAAATTTCAATCAGAAAAAGACGTAATGAAAGGCCAACTTACGCTCCGAAAGAATCCCGCAGTGAATGAGGTAAGCGACCGGGAAAAGAGTGCCAAAACGCGAGTTGAAACAGAACGCTAACCGGGTGCCGTGCAAACGAGACGGCCTGCGGTGATCGCGAATCGACGCAAGCGAAACGACCCAGTTTGCGGAATTCGTTGAAGTGCCTAGCTAGAGTCTAGGTGATGTTGATGACAGCGTAACTAATGGTTTTGACCCATCGCTACCCCCCCCCCCCCCGGTGACAATATCTGACACGGTTCTGAATTACTGACAGGAAGCCTATATTCCTGAAAATCAGTGTCAATGGGAAGATGGATTACTGACAGAAAGTTTTTGGGGTAGGCAGGTCTGCAGTATCCTCCCAGGTGTTAACTTTGGGGACAGTCTGACAGTATCCTCCCAGGTGTTAACTTTGGGGACAGTCTGACAGTATCTCCTCCCAGGTGTTAACTTAGGGGACAGTCTGCATGGCAGTATCCTCCCAGGTGTTAACTTTACTCTCCCCGTATCACCCTAATTGATGACAGCAGAAATTAAATGATCTGCTGGAACACGTTTTTAATTAAAAACTAGCTTCCACCCGTGGAGCTATACACACCACTCCTGACAGGGCTACCATCTAACCACCACTCAATTCTCCCTCCAGAAAAAAGCCTTGCATAGCAAACGGTGATGCAGACCTACTGATGCCATAATTAAATTAATGTACAAGATGGTTAACAATATGGCATGTACGTGTGAATCTAAATCAGTATCTTTCCCCAGTAACTCGTTTTTCCAGACGTACAATTCCCTTTATTTTTATACAACTTTAATTATTCCAGGGCAGAATCCTTTTAAGATGTCATTTTACCAAGAAGTACTGTAGACTGGAACAATCTTCCCACTGAGGTGGTGCAGGCCATCCTCGCGCGCCAGGGGCCGGTCGCTGCTGCTGGTTACGTCAGTGCCAGCCAGCAGTTCCCCCTGGCTGATCGCTTTACGAAACTCTGAATTTAAGCTCAGTTTATGGTATCGCTCACTAGATCAGTGGATGTGGGCAGGTCAGGTGGTCATAATGAAACTAATTTCAATCAACCGTGGTTCGTGTTACACGCAATGTTTAGGAAGTATAAGCAATTATTCGAATACACAATTTTAATACCGCTCAGCTGCTCGTGCTAATGGGCGGACGGGTCATTATATATTTGGATTCCCAGAAATCGGTTATCCGTGTTCAAATAGGGGCGGGTATTTACGCTGTTCTAACGGGTGACGCAGTCGCTATTGGCGAAGTCAATTACTAGTTTGACTCGGCTGACATGAGTGACATCCGCACTTTGCTTAGGAGATCTGCCAGGGCGAGGATGGTGCAAGCCCCTAAATTGTGTTCGTTCAGGACTCTCCTCGCGACCTCGCGAGCCTTTCAGTCACAGAGTGAACATTGTATAAAACCCAACTGTTCATTATTGCTATTTATTTTAATGTCTCCAATATATTGTATTTAATATTTGCGCTGCGCCTTCGTTAAATTAAACCCTCAATATGATAAGATTAAAGTTTAATGTCAGTTTATTTTTTGACATGTTTCAATATAGGTTTAATGTTGAATAGTTTTTCTAGTATAGTATTATCTGATAAAAGTGTATCCTTATTTAATGTGTTACATAGTTGGCGTGAGAGTCAATCATCGTCTCTACCCGAATCTGGGTAAAGTCCCCTACCGGCAACATTGGCAGAGCCTTAATTACTTCCAGGCCGTGATGAGGGACGAAAAGGTGCTGCCACCTTACGGCGCCTGGGAAATCGAGGCAAATTTGTGTACAGCAAATTCACAGTGCCATTGGCGCTCGTTTTTGGTGTCGCAAAGAAAAAGATTTAATAGAAATTGACAAAAAAGCGGTAGACTTGGGCCTTTGCTTTGGGACAACTGGAATAATGTAACATTATCAATTATTTGTATATATGGTCAGTCACCAGGTGGAGTCACGCATGCATACATGAATGATTTACTAGTTTATTACAATATAATTTTATTATTTGTTGAGTATAGTAACCTATTGGTGTTCGGCAATTATAATATATTAAATATAAAACATTACAAGATATTAGAAACAAAAATTTTGAGAGGATAAACTAGTTTATATATCAAATACATGCCCAACAAATCAGACAACGGCCGCGTGGCCTAATGGATAAGGCGTCTGACTTCGAATCAGAAGATTGCGGGTTCGAGTCCCGTCGTGGTCATTTTTATTTTGTAGTCTCCCATTTTTAAATTCTGTTACTAAAATATTAATGCCTCTATCTACGTTTTTTTCGCGACAATTTACCATATCAATTATGTGATTTAAAACATGCCTACAAGCAGTATTACATGTAGTTCAATGGCCGGTTGCATGACACGCACCGAACTTAGACAGTCATCCAGATGTCGCCCAACTAAGTGCTAGCGGCACGATAAGCGGATTACCGCGTTTTTAGGGCAAATCTTCCCAGGGTTAATTTCATTTCATCATGACGGAAACAAAACCACAAATTCGAAATAAGAAATATAATTTCGTCCACGACGAGATAATTGCCCTCATACAGGCGTATGGCAGGAGCAAAAACACACTTCAAGGGCGTTTCAAATCGACACTGTCCAACCGCGACAAGGTGGCATATGGGACATGGAAGCATCGCCGTTTCCAAGTCTCACCGTAGTGTCGACGAGCTGAAAAATAAATGGCAGAAACTTGCCAGCGATCCGAGGGCAGACCTGGCAAGACGGAAGCACACAGGGACAGGTCACCGGTGGACCGAGTCTCAAAGACGGAATATATACTGACCTTATCGCCGACATCTTCGGAGAGGAATCGGCCCTTATAGATGGAATAGAAGGCGGCATGGATGTGAGCGACAGCGGCTTGTTCGCAGGCGAAGCTGAAGGTTTGTTAATGTCATTTCTTTATGTGTGCTTAAATTCGCAAGAACCCCCATTAAAATAAGCCGCAATTACTTTGCGAGTTGTCTTAGGTGTGAAACTACGTTAGTCGGCCACAATTAACAAGGCTGTACACGCATCCACCGTAATTAAATTAATTTAGACTGTCCTTGGTATTGCTACTTATGTAATGTTGCACCACTATTAACTAACAGTAACAGCTGCGAATCTCGAATCTGAATATTACGTTGAACGATCAATCCTGATAATTACACAACGTTTGATCTGTCTGTAGAGGAAACAAAAGAGAAAAAGGAGACATAAAAGAGAAAAAAAACATCAATAGATCAGCTCGACTTATAACATTAGTAGTGTGTCACTGTTTCTGATCTTGTGTCATCAGTGTATAACGTTTCGGGATGTTCCTATGCCTGTGCTTTGGAGTTACACAACACGACATCAATGTAATGATTATGTTCCAGAGTCATTGGTGCAGATTGCCGACGACGCTGTTCCTGTCACTCCAATCAGGGGTGCTCCAAGTGAGAACTTCGATAGTAAGATGACATACATAACTTTTTATTTGCGGTACAAAACATATATAAATATTAATGCATTCCATGATTATGAATTTATTTGGACATCTGTTGATGACATCAAATCGTGTGTCAATTAAAATGATTGTTTAATTGTTAGTATGACAGTGAATAAATATACTGTTGCTTGTTTTAATTGTTAGTATGACAGTCAATAAATATACTGTTGCTTGTTTTACACAAACTACTGAGTAATCATTCTTGGTTTTTCTTGCAAGCAATTTCAGATTGTATTATGAACAAATGTAATAAATATGTTATAAAATTTTAACAACTGACCCTATAAAAATCATAACTTCTATCCAGCCGCAGTACCTTTGACATGCAAGGCTGTGGGTACCACAGTACACCACATTTGCAAATCCTGTCTATGTTAATGTAAATGTTAAACAATAATTAGTGTGTTAAAAATTACACAAAATATGAAAACAAATTGTATTTCACCACAATACCTTGGCATGACATTTAACTTATTGTTGCAGATCGTCAATGCAGCAGCAGCAGCAGCAGCAGTAGCAGCAGCAGCAGCAGCAGCAGCAGCAGCAATCCCACAAGGTGCAGCTCTCCTTTAGACTTTGGAGACAATGTCACTGTGGGAGTTGATGACAATGACATGTTGCGGGCGAGAGAGCCTTCAATCGTCTCGCCAGTCGCCACGAGCAGGAAGAGGAAGAAACAGTCCACATCAACTGTTGACTGCCTCTATGCCATCTACCTGCAAAAAGACATTGGAATAAAAGATCTACAAAAAAACTTCAGCTTGAAATTCAACTGCTGCAAAAGAAATGACCACAAGAGTAACCAAACATAGCAGTTCTACAGTTAACCACATACCATCATTTACGTTTGATCTGACTTTGTTTCTACCACTAATTGCTGTGTGCCTAGTCAGTAAATGCAAAATATACACGTACTTCAAAAATACGTAAGAGAGTCGTTTACATCATTTGGCATTGTGAGTTCTTTAGATAATTTGCCTTTGCGTCAGATTATAAGATATCATCAAATAGCTCTTTATTGAGTGAGTTTCTGCTTGGATGTTGATGAATAAAATCTCCGTAAATGCTATTGCGATTTTGCAGGTACATCCACTTTGTTATGTAAGTAGCAAGTCACAAGCCATGGGATGTTAATACAGCATGTTGTTTATTTATATAATAGGTACTATCTAATTAATAAAGCTTCCTGTTGATAAAGATGTACCTTCTTGTAAATACGTTGACGCGTAGCTCTTCCTGAAATGGTGAGATTGTCGTTGCAGACAGTGTTATCAGCATCATCGTCATTGTTGTCTTGTGGGTCGGGGTCGGGTGTGCCAAATTCTAAAGCCATATTATGCAACACCAAGCACGCTGTGATGATTTTGCATGCCCTCTCTGGACAGTGCCGCAATTCTGTATGCAGACAGTGAAATCGCCGTTCCAGGACACCGTTGCACCTTTCTTTAGTCACTCTCGTACTCACAGAGGTGCGGCCATACGCAGTTTCTCAGGCCCGTAGCCAGAACCCCGTGAACCCCCCTTTTTGTGAACCCCTTTCTCCAAAATGTGAAACCCCATCAAAATTGATTCTTTAAAATGTGAACCACTAATTGTATTCCACGTATCTCAAAAGCGTTAACGCCCTCCTAAAAGCTGCTGGAAGTTGTCCAAGCATTACAAGGAATGCCAAGAAAGCCTGATTTGTACAGATGTTAAAGAGAGAACCCTTATCTATTAAGTGATCATCACTGAATGTATGGAAGCCTGGCTGAGGGGTCTGTCTCCAATGCCATGTGTGCAAAGGGCAGTCAGTAGAGGAATATGTGTCAAAGAACCATGGCATCTAATTAGCCATGCAGAAGGACTTCACACTATCCCAGGGTCTCCTGTTGTGAAAACGCATGGGGTAACAAATACACAAGAAGCCAGTTTTACACCAAACGTAAAATTATTAGTTCTAATTGTAGTCACTCAGAGGTTACTTATGCAGACAAATCAGTGGTGAATGCACGGGGTGACGATTATTTGATAACTATGAGCACACGAATTAAGCCATATAAAATAATTAATTATTTCTCATGATAACTCTGTTAAAACGTGAACGAAAGGTGCGTTTTTTTATGTTTAGTATGCTGATTAAGGTAACCACCGACTGTCAAAGAGGCTATTCTCAACAATCAACAAGTTAAGATGCGTAGCGAGTGTATTTCTCACAAGTTGCAAACCCGGTAGACAAACTCATCTGGCTTAAAACAACTCATAATTTTCAACTATTGAGCTGGAATTTCGCTGAATAATTGTATTTAACCAATACAAAATAATGTCTTGCTTCACCTATTTTAAAATGCGCGTGCTGATGAGAAATCGTGTAATTGTGTGGCTGTATGGTTGCCGAAACACTGTGGTTGTATGTTTGTAGATCTTAGACAGGGGAGCCTTATCGCTTATGAGGAGGCAAGAATGTGTGAAGGGCCTTTAGTATCAATTATTATGTCCATTTTGTGTTTCGTATAGCTGTAAAATACAGTTTGTGTTTCCTGGAGTCAGTGTGGTGTACAGGATATGGTACTTGACTGTTTGACACCTATAATTTAATTCAAATTCCACAAGAGGACAATAATGTTTTAATCTTCTATTTACCGGGCATGTTTTATAAAGGTTTGTTAATTTACTAACTTAATTATGTTTATTATAAATTATGGAACATTTGCACATCAAATCAGATAAATATAATATATTAATTGAGTGAAAACCAGATTGTATATGTCACACTTTAACTGTTTATTCTGAAAAAATAACTTGGACACACCCACACTCCTCGGTGCCTCGTTTATTATATTAATATGATCATATTCAAAACAACTGCATACACGGCGAAGGGTGTCGAGTAAATAGTTCAGTTATATTAAAAACAAACTATCACTGCGTGTTGGCTTTTATGAAATCAATTGGGTGTAAATTAGGCTTAATTAGGCAAACAATGGGACCAATCTCCACAGCACGCGGTGTCCCCTCTGGCAGACGGGAGACGGTCCGAGGCCATCCATTAGCGGAACACGCAACTGGCGTATCCCGGACACATGACCACCGCCTGCTACCGACATACCACATCCAATGATTCCATCAACTTGTTTACTCATAGCGATATTTCCAAAGCGCTCTATGCCGCCTCCCGATAATGGTTAAACGCCTCCCATTCATCAATTGCAAGAGATCGCTCAGACCGGGCCCCAGACCATGCACCAACGGTACAAAGCGGCAAGAGCTCGATGGTAGGACGCCGCCAACAAAGCTGTTTGTTGTCTGTGTCGATTGCCTCAATTTCCTACCATCGACCGCTTTGCGACACAAATGACAGCGCCGCCAGACAGACGATAAATCTGAGTAATTACAGCAGTTTTGAAATACAACTTTATTTGGCAGGGTTGTCGTCGCTCGTCACGTGATCTCAAGCGGTGGGGGTAGCACTCACCTTGAACGTATCCTGGCTGCCAGCAGGTGCGAGTCGGTCAAAACGTCGGCTATTGAATAATAGTGATAACAAATAATATATTCATACCCAGTACTTGTATACGTGTTCCCGTTCACGCGTGTGTTACTGTGCGCATGACTGCGTTTTACTGTGCGCGTGTGTGAGTGCGTGTGTATGGTATGTTTGCAGTGTGTGTTTAACAATTATGGAAAGTGCGGTTTTGCATAGGCGACCGCGCTTACACCTCAATGTAGGGTATGAGCAGACGGTTAACATTATTTAAAACTTTGCTGAATATTTCCATGACCAATATAGACTAAGTTCTTTTCTAAACGGCTAAGCCAAGCGCCTATTCCAGACTTTCTATTTTTATATTATATTTACCAACACCTCAAGTTTAGGCAGATTCGTTCGCCAAAATCGTCAATGTATTGTAAGTCCCCCCCCCCGTCCCCCCTCCCCCGCCCCGATCAACCATTTTGTTTTGAGCGGCTGTCCGCTGAGAGTTTCTAGTAGGCGCTAAACGACGGGTGCTGATGTATATCATCATTGAGACATCGTGGCTGGGTCAATTAGCTGCCTGCTCACAGCAATAACAGGTGGTCACGGGATGCCACGCAGTCTCACTCGCGGACAACGGCCGCCGCTACACAAGGTGTCACAATGCCGAGATAAACGACACGAGGTGATGATTTTCTTAACTACTGTATAATTAATGACCTACTTAACAAATGAAATGTTGTGTATGTGTTTGATGCGTTGTATCCGGAATTATGTTTTACAAAGCACAAGTATCAGACGATTGAAATTTAAGTTACCTTTCCGAATCTTTGAATTTTTTACGGAGCTTTCGGTGTCCTCACGATACCCTCATCAGCGTTGGACTGCTAACTCTCGGTCGTCATGTGACTTCGTTGGTGGTCGTCACATGACAGCCAGCAGTTCAAACAAAATCGCGGGAAGGTTGTACCCGGTGTCTCTGTTGATGGCTGGTCGCCTCTCTCTGATCTCTATTGCTTCGCTGATTGTCCTTCGCCAGAAGTTGTTTTCTCTGGCGAGCACTGTTGCGTCTTTGACCGTGATGTAGTGGCCCTCATTCACTCTATGTTCGCCTACTGCTGTGAGTGGGGTCCTGGTGTTACAGCGTTCTTTAAGTTGGGCTCCCAGAGCTCTGCCTTCCCACGATCTTCTTGGAACTGCTGTCATGTGCCGACCACCAACGAAGTCACATGACGACAGAGAGTTAGCACTCCAACGCTGTTGAGGGTGACGTGAGGACACCGAAAGCTCCGTAAGAGAATTCCAGGATTCGGAAAGGTAACTTCAATTCCAAATATGAACACAACTGAATCCGGCAACAACATACATGCTGATCTCAGACTCTTGCTGGAACGACTGGAACCTCTTCATCTTTGTAAAGTGTTATATCCTATCCATGCCACTGTTTTGTAGCATCTTAGTGTTGACATTTTTTATTTATGTTAGAAGGACGGCGATCGGACTGATACAATATTGTATGACAACGGGTGTAGTATAAAATAATATTGTTGTTAAGCGATCGGAACGTGGTGAATATTGGGCACTGCTCTGCTGTCGGACATGTCATATGAAGACATTGTGGTGCTGTTGGAGATTTTTTGCGGTGCTATTTGGAAGGTTGGGCCGAAGGGGTGCTGCTGAGCATTTTCTGGGATCATCAACCACGAGATGCACTCCGATGTCGCTCACCAAAATATATGCAAAATTCAAAAACTATTGGGGACTAAGACTTTTACTCAAAATACTGTGGCCTCAATCATTATTCCGAAACGCATCGTGGCCGACGTCCTGAACAGTTTTTGTTTTAAGTTTTTATTTTTATCTGAGATACTTAATATTTAGCCGCAGGGAAGTATAGGTTTCTTTCTGTTGTGTCTTCAGTTAATATGATCAATATCAGGTACACGCAACAATAATAAAGCCAACAAATAGTTCAAACAGGTAGGTACGTGGCCAAGATATGCAACGAAACTGCTTACTAGTTAATATTCAAATTACGAACATCGGTTTTGTTGTTATGCAGGTCTATACCGTGTTCACAGGCGATGCAGGTGTTTGTTTTGTAGTGATTTATAATGCACGTTGAACGAATGTGTTTATTTACGATTTCTCTACAGCGAATACGTGATTATCAATTATTAATACATTAGTTCATCTCTTGATCATTTGTACGCACATTACAGGAACCTGTTTGTTTATGAGCTGAGCACACGTTATCGTTGATGATTGATATATATTCTGTGGGAATGTCTTCAGGAGATGCGACACCTGAATCCAATAACTCACCACTTCTAACAGCGCAAACACGCGCATAAATTACGCCAAGAATTCGGGAAGGACGATGTTACACTTGGAAGCGTTCAATTCATACTTAATGTTTCAAACACAATTCTACAACGACAGCTTCAGGTCGTTAACTCATATTTACGACGTCCAATATGTTTGGTTGGCTACCGTACTGTGAAGTAACTTGCTTTATGGGAACGTTTTGGCGACATTCGACCGATTACGTTAACATTGCCCGGCGTTGCACGGGACACACCAATGTTTATATTCACCTTAAGCAACCTTCTTTCACGTCGAACAAGGCCCATGTACAGTCAATGAACGTTCTCAAATCGTGCGGTCTCGTGAGGCTTACCAAACATGAGTGAAAACTATAAGGGATATTTGGAAACGGCTTGTGTGAACAACTAAGATTGTCATACAGTTTCCAGTTGGACAAGGAAGCCATTGACTAACTGAAATACAACAATCTGTTATACATGTATAAACTGCCCTTATCAGATACCAGTGGCGTAAGCTCGGCATCCTTATCTGACATACGTGTTCAGATTCTCAATTCTAGCTTTTGACAAAATAATATTTTAATTGCCAGCACTAACACAATCAGTAAATACTCTATTGTATTCTACTATTGTCTTCTGGAAAACGAGTGGACCCTACTTTTTCATTTCCGATCTACACTGTTCATATAATAATAATAATATTATGCTAATACTGTTTTGTGCGCTCTGGTTCTTCTTTAAAGGGATTCTTTGTAAGCTATCATACATTCGAGGTGTACCGTATCAAAACGTATTAATTTCCCACAAGTACTTTCTCTGCTACTTATGTCTTGCATGTTTTATGCATAATTTTGGTGTTATCTGCTAAAAAAAACGATAAACAATTGTGTTTACGCGAATAATGTTGACCTTGTTGCCACTTGGATGATTAATCATGCAGCCCGAGTATAATGAATATTCATGCGCGCGCAGTCACCCACACAAAGACCGTTGACGTCACACACACAGTTGACATGTTAGATTCCGAGGTGAGTTGATTCAAGCAATGGCATTGTAAATAAGCAATTTTTAGCCATGTGCATATTAACAGCTATTTTTATAAGTGTAGGAAGCGCATGCATTGTTTATTTATCCTGCTTCCCAATGCCGTCAGCCGAGTAACGTAGGATTATAACGTCCGCTGACGAGGACGGCTGCAGTCGGTGTCAGCTGCCGCTGGGACTGTCACTGACTGAGTCTGAGTCTGTCGAGCCTCTACTACACAGTAACTAGCCTAGCCCCAGGTAAGGTTCTCGCTTTTCTAGTTAGTAAAACTGCATTGTCCAGTATTTGACATGCCGTGAACGAAAATGCACACTAAAATATAAGTATATGCAACTATAGCAAGAGGATTAACCTGGCCGTAATTTGTTTGCCTAAATCTGGGATTTGGGTATGTGTGTCTACGGGTCTTGCCTTTCCAAATTCCAGTCAGCCGTTTTTGAAAAGTCCCCATTTCCCCATTTATTTGAACCGAAACATACAAATGTGAGATTCGTACGTTCACAGACTGTTTTTAATGCTACAGCTATGATTGTTAATAAACCTGGCTGGCATGTCATCATTCAATGTAAACGTTTTAGGTTTGTTAAAAAGTACACAATACCATGTTGCCACGGAATTTTGCGATGCACGAATTTTGGACACCAGCTTAAATATATTTAAAAAATATAATAATAGATCAGATCAAGTTGCGCCGCTTCATGTGAATAGCACATTTGATGATAATAATAGTACTCGCTAAAACGAAATTAAACATTTATTTTTGACATGTTACTTTACCGTTACTGTACACTTTTCACGAGAATGGCCCATATGTATACTTATCATCATCATCATCATCATCATCATCATCATCATCATCATCATCATCATCATCATTGTGAAGCCGTAGTGTCCCGTGGTTGGGCGAAGGCCTCAACATGTCGTTTAAAAATCTGCCTGTCTTGCGCTATCCTCTGCCGGATGGTGCCCTTCCAGTACTCGTCTAGTTCGTCTCTCCACCGTCTCGCCGGTCTTCCTCTAGCTCAGTTCCCTTCGTAAGGTTTCCATGTTGTGATACGCGATGTCCATCGGTTATCTCGTAGTCTGCTGATGTGCCCCGCCCAGGTCCACTTCTGTCTTCTGATTTGTTCTATCACGTCTATGACCATTATCTTCTGCCTTACCCATATATTTGTTTTGCTCTCTCAATATGTGATGTTTAACATACTTGTTTCCATCTTTGTTTGTTCTTTGCCTGGATGGTGAGTGCCCATGTTTCCGCGCAGTAAGTAATCGCTGGAAGTACGCACCAGTTGAAGACTTATCTCTTCAAGCAGGTTCCAATGTTACCCTTGAAGATGTCGCGGTGCTTGGCGAATGCTGTCCATCCGGTGGTGATCCTTCTTTAAATCTCCTTGTCTTGGTTTTTGTCTCTGATACTGTATCGCTGTCCCAAACAGACGTAGCTTTCAACATTCTTTATTAGCGTTGTGTTGATATTATATTGGTGTGTCATTTTCTAGCATCACTTTTGTCTTCGAGATGTTCATCTTGAGACCTTGTTTATCACTTTCATCAGTTGGCTCATGCAGCATGTTTTGTAGTTCTTGCGGTGTAGTAGTGCATATGAATATGTCGTCGGCGAAGCGAAGATGCCTGAGATATTCTCCGTCTATCATCAAGCCTCTGGTTTCCCAGGTCAGTCTTCGGAATATGCTTTTGAGTGTTGACGATATTCTCGTCACTACATGCCTGTTGATTGCTTTGGCTACACTTGTTGCATTTAGTTGGATCATCTCAGTGATGTTTTCGTTCATGGTATCGATGTCGTCTAGTTCCTGTAGTATCCCGAATCGATTTCGCAGTTCCAGTTGGAATTCGATCTTGTTTGTCAGGATGTAGCCAATTTCGTTCTTCGTTTCTCCATTTGGGCTTTTCCATGTCCATCTCCTCCCTGCTTTCTTCTGGAACATAGTTTTCATGATTTTGTACTTTCTTGATGTTGCCCAATCTACCAAGGTGTCGCTCCTTTCGTTTCTCACACGTTGGCCAAATGTGCCTGTTGCCGTTTCCGAAATGTTTGTTCATTTCCCTACTTGCGCATTAAAGTCTCCCATCACCATCGTGTAATGGGTTGGCTTTTCTAAGGTCTCATCCATTTCGTTGTGGAAGTTGTCTTAGTCTTCTTCTGAGTATGATATTGTTGGTGCATATACTTGTACTATCTTCAGTGTGTAGGACTTTGTTATGCATAGAACAAGTTCTGCTACTCTGGGGCTAATGCTGTTAACCCTCACTATATTGTCTTTCCATTTCTTGTTTATGAGAAAGCCTAATCCAGCTTGGCCGTTGTTCGCTGTGGAATAGTATAGTAGATGGCCGCTTTGTAAGGTAGTGTAGCATTCCTATCTTCTTCTGACTTCTCCGATCCCGATCACATCTCATACCAACTTGGTTTCCCTAAGTTCTTCCTCCAAGTTCTTGTATCTGTTCATATCTTAGTAATGTCGCGTTAATTCGGACATATCTTACCACTAAGGCCTGCAGAACCATTGTGAACGCCTTAGTCATGTCACGTATTGATTACGGCAACGCGGTGTTATCTGGTCTGCTGGAGACGCACTTGCGAAAGCTGCAGATGGTACAACATTCCGCAGCACGTCTCATTACCGGGACAAGGAGGCGAGAACACATAACACCTGTTCTGTACCGTCTACACTGGTTGCCTATACGCCAGCGGATCGAATTCAAGCTGTTACTGCTGGTATATCGTGCATTGCACCATCTCGGCCCTGCGTACATTTCATCGCTCGTGACATCCTACACGCCGACCAGATCACTTAGATCGGCCGAACAAGGTCTGCTGACTGTTCCCAGATATCACCTTGAACATTATGGCTGTCGGTGTCGACAAAGTTGCTTTTACAATAATTTGGAAAATTAATAAAATATAAATGTTCCACAACATTCAAAATGTTTTAGGGATCTTTTTGAGCTAAATACTTTTAAAGTTTTGTAATTTTTTAACTTTATTTCCATCATACAATGACCATTTTATTTGTTATCGAAACGGGAGTTCAACAGAAACATAATCGATATATTTTACTCTAAATGATGGGCAGAACAAATAATTATTGCACTCCCAGTACAAAATAAAACATGTTTTTACACTGATGCAATATATTATAATATTTTGTCGACAATAATGTTATGCTCTTTATAGATCTACATTGTTGAAACTTTAGTGATGTATAATGTATTTATACTGCTTATGGAAATAGCAGCTGGATTTATGGTGCAAATAAAATGGTTTCATTATTGAATGTTTCTCAGCTTCAGTAAGTTTATGTTATCTAGACGTTTAATTTAAACGTCACTTCAAAATGTATAGCCAGATGTACCTAGTGAAAAGGGAACATGATAGTACCATAGTTTTTATATTCGAACAAAAACAATACCAATCATTCAATATGACATCGGCAACGCCATCGGGGGCTTCGTGCATGGAGAGGTGGTGTTTTTTCTTTTAAATCAATCCGTCTGTCATGACTATCGCTATGTTCATTCTCCGTTTATTCCATATATTTTCCTTCTTTTCTTTGCTGAATCTGTGACATAAACAGCAGCTGGTCCACGTTTAATTTTGATAATGTTATCGGTCACGACTCATTCGCATGGCGGTGGCTAATCCATATACACACATGTTGATGACGTATTTTTTGCATATATTAACTCGGCGTAGCTAATCGAAGTCTGATGGACAGTCCCGAATATTCATGAGTATGCCTTATACGGATCGTGAAAGCGAGATTATTTTTTGGATATATTGTCAGGGTCATTAGTGATTAATAAAACATAATTCTAATGAAATAAAGACATAAAATTACATGAAATAATCATATTAACAGGATTACCTAATAATTGCGTACATTACAAAGAGATTACAATTCTCAAAGAATCCCTTTAAGTTTGAAGAAATTATTTAGGCTGGCGCCTATATTGATATCATCATAAACATTCAGGAAAAACACTTAACATTTTGTGGCTTATTAAGCTCCTAGTGTTGTCCTTTTAATTTCGTGTGGTGTCAAACCACAATCTACCGTCTGACATTTTTTATTTATTCAGTTTCTGATTCAGCTCAATTGCACTTCTGCGTGTTCTTTCTAACTTATCGACTTGCATCGCAGGAGAACGGGAGGTAATGGAAAGTGACGTTACCGACGGGGAAGGGGTCCAGGTAGACCCAAGCAGTGGTGGCGAAAGGCTAGATTAGTTTACCGTAATCCTTCTACGTTGACCCATTACGCAAGGGCGCCCTCTACAGTGGAATGTGTCTATCCCTGGCGATATGTTTACACACTACACACGTGGTTGTTATTTCAAAAAAAAAAGCAAGCGTTTTGTGCACAAGAGTGACTACCCTTTATTGTAGTGTTTTAATGAGATCGAAAACCGTAAGTCGATTTAGATAGGACACGCCATACGGAAAGAACCACCACTGCCACAAGACGCCCTATAACAGAGCCCTCAAGGCAACCGAAAACAGGGAAGACCACAAATAGCCGCCGGAGGTCGGACGGTGAACGGATGGCGAAAATATAAGTTACCCTTTGTCAATGACGTACGCATCCTTAACCAGAAGATTTTCGTTAACATCTATACGTTATTGTTACATAATTTATATAGTATGATGATGATCTACTTTATTATTATTATGATTTGTGCGTGTGAGCGCGGAAACACGAAAAACATTCCGTGTGAACCAGTTTCAAATGAAACAGTGATCTCACGGGGACATAAAAGGTGCAGAAGACAAAAAGCGTTGCTCATTTGAACTCTGAAGGGAGATATGAGCTTTGTAAACAAAGTGTTGTGTTTATTGTTTCATGTTGGCGTAGCAGCACTCACTGTTCATCCGCATACCGTGTCGTTTCGCATATTTAGTAATATTAATAAACAGTATTATAATAAATATTGTACTAATAATAATACTGTGTTAATAAATACTTTCGTGTGGCATATGACTCAATGTTTGGATAGTGTCTTGGATTAGCAAAGATAATAAGCGCAAGCTAAACCGTTTACTTGACATATCAATGCGTTGGCGGACGCGGTTTACGCTCACGTATAAGTTAAGTGCCAGACTTTTACAACGAGTTGGCGTCTCTGTATTCATATGAATGCGCATGTAGCGGCACACAAGATCGTCGCAGGACACTTCAGCGGTTCAGGCAGGTGCGAACAGTTCAATGCTGCTACAGTTTGGAGTACACAGCGAGCATGATATCGAACGTACACACGTAGGTTTGTTGTTTGTTGTCGGTTGTAGATTATCTCTAAGTATTGCATGTTTACTGACTAATGCTACAACAGCATTTGTTGTTGTTAAATAATATTAATAATTTCGTTTTATTTTCACAGATACGCGAACAGATTCCGCATTCAGTGGTGAGGGAGTGTATATTTGTGTTGATTTCGTTGTTTGTGTGGGAGTGCTACAACGCCGTATCCAAGAGGCAACATCTTACTACCCAGTGGTGTTCGGATGAACAACACACAGACAATGACTAAACTGGTTCAACGGCCGAGTGAGGAGCGCTCTTTGGATGACATCATTCGACAGTGTAAAGACATAATTACAGAAATCCGCGGCGAGCGTCCGAAGTCAGCGTTTACTGGAGCTGTCGATGCCGCCATATTTCTGGCAGAACGAGGGCGACATGACCGTGAACAACTGGCGCTTCCGGTTGCGCAGGAAGTGTCTGTGTGGCGGACATACCACCACATGCATGACGGGACATCCCCGCGAAATTCTGCCACCGCCACGTCGAACATTCCACGACCGGATATGACGCGTCAAAATGCAGTGTGTCACGAAAATGTTGCCCATGTTACAACCAGTAGGGCCGTTAAGAAAGATTCAGGAAGTGTTTGCCAGAATGAACAAAAAACCTATGCTATAGAAGGTCATGAACTGTCTACGAATAAAGACAACACTGCAACGGGAAAAACATCCTGGGAGAAACATAATGCGGAAAATGAATGCAGTATAAAAACGGAAAGGCATCGAGGTGTATTCACTGCCACGAGTTATCTTACAGAAAACGATTCGCCTAGTTCGTCTATTCGATATAAGATGCACTATTCCGAAAAATGCCGTCAAGCAGAGAAATCGTTCTTCACAAAAGTAACCTCCCAGTTTTGTACTCTCAACAAAGATATTGTGCACACGGTACGGGACTTACGCAAGCGACATCACACAGCAGAACCGGAAGGAAAAGTAACACCGAGAGCGCGTGCGCCAGCGGAAGGCAGTGACGGTGAGTGGAACGCTTTTTGTCTCCAGTGGCGAGGTCATTTGCAGCTGTGTAAAATGAAAGCAAATTTGTCGAAGGCAACGTCCGCCAACGCGTCCGAAAACATGAATATTATTATTATTTATAATAACTTCAAATTAATATAGTATGAGAGTTTATAATTGAAACACTAAAAGGGTTGTCGAAAATTTTCTAACGAATGGTTCTAATAATAATAATAATAATAATAACAATAGTGATGACAATAACAGAGAAAAAACAACAGCGACGGCGACGAAAGCTATTAAAACAACAAAAGCAACAGCAACAAACTAAAACAACAACAATAACAACAACAACGAAAAACGCGTAGATTTGTGTTGTACTTATGACGGCAGCATGAGCGTAGCTCGGCGACAGTTGCCGGTCAACAGGTTTGGATCCACGGCTTCCCCTCACATAGATACATACCAACCTACGACGTCGACAGGTCGAGCTCGTCAACCCTTGTGAAGTGGAGGCTAACAAGAGCTCCTACCGCCGTTGTTTGGCTGTATAGTGGCCCTATTCATGCAGACAGCCCTTATACGAGCGCAAAATTGCATCGTTTTAATTAAACCTCGTGGGCATATAATAAATTAGCGCGGTCACTTCGCAATACCTACGCTCTAAACTGTCCGTAGTTACTTCTGACCGTGTGTTGTCAACTTTGCAGTTCGCCAATTTTAAACTATCTATCTAGTTCATTTTATATTTCATTTGGAGTGTTAATGAGGGCCATCACAGCTTCATATTTGAATGTGTTGAGGGGATTTGTTCTTGCAAAATGTAAGGATGTTCCTGATTTCACAACATACGAAATTAATAGTTATATACAGTTTTATGTTGTAGTACATCCACATATAGACTTTATTTCATATTGCGACGTTGTCAATTGCCATGTTCCACTTAACGCACATTATAATGTCCAGTTGTCAAACCAGTTACAGAAAATAACTCCCTTGTGTGTGCTTCTGACGTCAACGTGTCACCATATAGTTTGCATCGTTTCAATTAAACCTTGTGGGCGTATCATAAATTAGCGCGGTCACTTCGCAATATCTACGCCCTAAACTGCCCATAGTTACTTCTGACCGTGTTTGCCAGCTTCGCAGTTGTTCAATTTTAAACTACCGATTTCATGTGTTCTACTAAATGTAGGACACCCAACACGGCCACCGACACTACCACCACCACCTTCACCATAGCCACCACCACCACCATCACCACCACTACCACCATCACCATCACCACTACCACCATCACCATAACCACCACCATCATCATCATGACCACAACCACCACCACCACCATCACAACCACCACCACCACCACCATCATCATCATCACCATCACCACCACCACAACAACAACCACCACAACCACCATCACCACCATCACCACAACCATCACCACAACCACCACCATGACCACCATCATCATCACCATCACCACCATAACCACAACCATAACCACAATCATACCATCACCACGACCACGACCACCTCCACCCCCACCACCACCACCACCACCACCACCACCACCACCACCATCACTACCGCCACCACTACAAAGACAACAACGATAACAACAACAAGAGCCACGGCATCTAATGTGCTATAACCCCAGGTAATTGCGACGGGTCCTGTCCTATACATTACGTTCTAATTACATAACGATGATAGGGCCGTGCTGCCAAGTTGAAATCTGACTCCTACACCTCGGCTCAGATTGGATCTTGTTTATCGATTGGCATTTATAATATACGTGTGTGCACAAGTTACATTACACGGTTTAATATTTTTTGAATTTGGCTTGTGTGCCTGTAGAATCGGCTGGTTAACTAACACCATGTTGGTCATTACTGATATAGACAGCAGTCCGGTCATTTGGATGCAGGGTTAAATTATTATTTCGTGGTAGATCCCGGAAATTAATCATATGCAGATTCAGAGTCTCAATAAGAGATATAGCGCGGTGTCTCAGTAAGAGATAGCACGGTGTCCAAATAATAATAGCACAATGTCTTAGTAAGAGATAGCACCGTGTCTCAGTGAGAGATAGCACAGCATCTCAGTAAGAAATAGCACAATGTCTCAGTAAGAGATAGCACGGTGTCCAAATAATAATAGCACAATGTCTCAGTAAGAGATTGCACTGTGTCTCAGTGAGAGATAGCACGGCATCTCAGTAAGAAATAGCACAATGTCTCAGTAAGAGTTAGCACAGCATCTCATCTAAATAAGAGATAACACGGTGTCTCAGTGAGAGATAACAAGATGAGAGAGGGGCGGAGGGTGGGATGGAGAGGGGGAGAGAGGGATGGGGAGGGAGGAGGGATAGAGGGAGGGAGAGAGGGAGGGGGAATGAAAACTGGACAGAAGGAAAAAGACAGAGGACGTGGGGAGACGGATAATTGAGAAATAATGACCGGAGTGAAGAATGAGATAAGGAAAGTGAGAGAGGAAAAGAAAGGGACGAGGGGACGGGACGAGAAGACGGGAGGGAGGGAAATGTATTGGAATAAGTAGTTTAAATTACAGAAAGGCATCTCGATGCAAATTTTGCAGTGATACCATAATAACATTTCGTAATTTTTTTGTTCGAGTAGACAGTACGACGCCCCTTACCTAATCAGAAGCATAGCACATTGACAACGCGTTCCTTTATGAATCGTGTTATATCTATCAACAATCACATAGTAGGCCTACGTGTGTGACCAGATTACGGCAACATGTAGGTCAGTGTGCATTTTGTCAATACTTGTGTATATTCAGTTCTATTAATACACAATATAGAACATTACTCAACATTGCAATGCTTTCATCGACTAGCAGCTGAAAACACCACTAAAGCTCGCTAGAATTTGACGATCTCGATGAAATAATAGTGGTAGTGCGTCGACGTTAATGGTGAAACAATTGAGCTGATAGCCAAAGCACCTGCAGTTTGCTGATAAACTGAGACACGCAGCACAAAGGTTTGTGTAGACCTATACTCTCTAACGTATGTTGACAACAGTTATCTTACCAATTATCAATTAGTACTGTAAAGAGATTGTCTGATACTTTTTTAAAGTGAAATAGGCCTTCTTCCGACCATCAAACAACGCAGAAGACACTACTCGTGCTGCGAAAACACGCCACCAGAAAGTATTAAATATGCTGTGTTTCACTCCCAGTCACATATACGCATCCCACTAGTTATGTCTCCGACTCGAAATCCAGCAATTGTGTGCAAATTGTGGCAAATTTGACTACAGTCGCGTGTATTAATTAAGACAATGCAGACAAGCGATCACCCCTATACCGCAAAGAAATTACTGTAATGGTTAATGATGGACGTGCCGGGATTCCATACATCTCACGAACATATAATGCACACACATGAGAAGTGACACGACAACAATACAGAGCTCAGGGTTGGTACGTTTCTGCCCTTGCGTTAGAAACCGTGCATCACAAATACCTTTCTCCCCTAGTTTCTGCCAGTACGGCCGAAACTCCCAAAGTATTCATATTTTATACTTATTCATTTTACTATAATATCAACATTCCTATTTCCTTCTTACACCAGTACTGTGTCATCTCGTGGATCGGCCACAGATATCTAGCAAACACGTCCTAACCACTCACCGACCATTGAAACAATAGCTAGCTCTAACAGCTAGCCTGGTTAGTTGGATACAACAGTAGCTGGGTGATAAGTAATGCTAATTACCAGCCAATTTCTAGTGCTTGTGATAATAAAACAGGGACTGAAAGAGCAGAGACAAGAGAAATACTGAACAAAGGAATGCTGCAGTTCATATGTTGTCCGGTGACAAGTCCTGTAAACATAGGCACAACAAAATGCACACAAATGAATGCAAGTGGTGGGATTTTGCCCCTAAGGATTATGGCTGGTTACAGCGCACTGTAGATGAGTGACTTAACCGTATTACAAGAAATTAAGCACACTTCTAACACAATATTGGTGTCCACTGTACCAGGGAATAACTGGGGAAAAGCAAGCACTACAAGGTTTAGACAACAATATGTTAGTTTACAAATGTACTTATATTCATGTTAATGTACTCGTACTTTTACTGAGATTTAACAAGATTTAACAAGATTGCCATCCAGAGAATTAACTCTAGATGGCAGGTGGACAAGGAAGCCCTTTGGCTTATCGAGAGTCCAACCCTTTTATCTACATATATCCAGCCCTTCTGAGGTATGTGTCGATTTAATTTTTAAACATATTCACACTACTAGCACCCACACAATCATCAGATAATCTGTTCCATTCATTCACAGTCCTTTGTGAAAATGAGAACTTTCTTACGTCTAATCTACACTGCTCCTTTACTAATGTAACTTCATGTCCTCTAGTCTTTCTATCTTTCTTAACTGAAAAAAACATATTTCTATCAATATTTTCATAACCATTCAATATCTTAAACACTTCTATCTGATCTCCTCTCAATCTCCTGGTCTCTAGTGTTGTTAAACCACATTCTTTTAGGCGTTTTTCATAACTAAGATCCCTCAGTTTTTCCCAGAGATACCACATATATGCGTACAGAAAAATACTGACAATATATTCTACAAAAAGGTCTGAATGTTCTAATATCCGTCAGAAGAGGTAATGCTATGGACAGGAAGTCAACTTCGCCTGCTAGAGGAGGGTAGTGATATGGACAGGAAGTCAATCTCTCCTGCTAGAGGAGGTAGTGATATGAACAGGAAGTCAACCTTTCCTATCAGAGGAAGTAATAGTATGAACAGGAAGTCAGCTCTCCTGTCAGAGGAGGTAATAAATACTATGAGCAGGAAGTTCGCTGTATCAGCCTGTTGCCGTTTTGTTTGAGTGAAATAATAACAATACTAATGGTAATTTTATATGGCGACATATGGATAACATCTATAGCGCTTTACGTAAGACTAACATACAAATAGTAGACTCACTTACTTATTTATGTCATCCACTTAGCGCAGTGACATGATGAGCTGTTCCCACAGTTTTCTGTCTGTCATTGTGGCAGCCAGACAAGTCCCACTGAGGCCGGTGTCCGTCTCGATGGTGTCTCTCAGTGTCATGTTAGAGCGACCTCTTCTCAGAGGGCCTTCGAGTATCCAAAAGGAGAACCTGGTTAGCCATTTCGTCGTGGCGCACTCATCACATGCCCTGCCAGACGTAGACACCGTTGCCTCACGATGGTGGAAATCCGTGGTAGGCTGCCGTAATGCTCCTGGTTGATGATAAGATCGCGCCAGGACACATTGTATATATACTTACGTAGTAGTCTGGTGTAGGATCCGTCAAGTGTTTTCTTTAGTGTTTGAATCAGTGTCCAATATTCACAACTGTAATAGTAATATAAATATAACCAATTTAATATGTATAAAGATACACAAATTAAGGTAATAATACTGTGTAAATATCAGTAGAATAAGTAAGTTGGCCTAAATGTTAAAGAAATCAATTCTCATGTTAACATAAGTACTTAAAATGTCTTTCGGCTGTAAACATAGAATACAGAAATATGAATAACTTTAAGTAGTGTATGCTGTACTAAAAAGGTAAGTCTTAAAGGCTGCCTTGAAAAACTGAAGAGAAGTTTTGAAAGTAATGGTAGTCGGCAGCGCATTCCCGACTACCATGTCCTTGGCTTTAGTTCGTGATCTCTCAACCACAAGACTGTTACACTCAACCACAAGACTGTTACACTCAACCACAATACTGTTTCACTCAGCCACAAGACTGTTACACTCAGCCACAAGACTGTTACACTCAGCAGGACAAAGACTTCTGGCCGGTTTGTAGATGAACACAAGAAATAGGCAATTCCAGTCTGCCTCTGCTATCATACTTTGTTTACAATTATAGTTGTGTATAGAATTGGAACGTTTCGTAGGCGAACCATTCAGACTGCGAACAATGTTTCGTAAGAACAATGCATTGAACAAATTATAAACCGAAAACGTCGGTTTAAGCAACAACTAAATTTAAGATATGGTGTTCCAATTTAATTGACGGAAGCTACTTAACGCAATTCTTCTTCTGCCGACATTGCGAGCCGAGCATTGAAACAACACCAGGCCGGGTTACTGTGGTGGATTCACCATCGCCAGAAGGACAGCACAATGGCAATATCCCTTGATTGCTGTCTATTTCTTTCATCAGCAGCGTGGTCAACACTCAATTATCGTCTACAAGGAGTGGACTCAACCCCTCTCATCAACATACAATTCTGGTTCATATTGCCCCAATTAACTATTATAACAGGCTTATTTCTTATTGCAGTCTTTGAGGTTGTGTTTCGAATGCTGTCGCGCTCACCGGCCGGTCAACATACCGTCCAAATATAGCTTTCTTCAGCTGCTAGAGGATAATTTCTCTGCCCAGGACGAGGCAACAGTTTAATAATAATAATAATAATACATTCTTTATATAGCGCCCCATCCGAATAATTCTTTTGGGACTCTGTACAATGGATGCATTATAAATTAATTAGTAACGTATAAAACCATACACATTTAAAAATACTAATGTGCAAAGCAATATGCAATTATTATTACACTTGTAATAATAACATAAACTACCGGGGTATTATTGTTTACCTTACCCATTGAACGTATTCCCCCTGGAGAAATAGCCAAGAGTAATTGCTCCATTACGATGCTGAGCTATAGAAGGATGAGGCAGCTTAGTGTATTGTTCATAGGGTATCTGCCACGGCGGCTGATCCTAATTAACACATTGGTCTAAATTTATAATAATTACTTCACTCGAGTAATACATACTCTACAAAACTAAACAAAGTCAGAATGCTACAAAAGAAAGCCATTAGAATCATCAACAACTTCGATTACCTTGCTCACACTGCTATTTAAACTTAAAAATTTACTAAACATTGATAGTATTTACAACATGCAACCAGGGCTGATTATGTTCAGGCATAGTCGTCAAACACTTCCAACCAGCATTGCAACTCTATTTCAAAGAAATAGGGAAATCCACAACCACAAGATTAGGAACAGCAATGCTTACTTTGTTCATGAAGCACAAACAAACACACGGAAATTTACAATTAAAAACTCTGGTCCTTCGTTGTGGAATACCATACCAGCACACACACAAACACTGCATCTCACTTAGACTTGAATTGGGCTTATCCTGTATTGGTGTAGGTACACACGTAGTGTAACTCACATCTGCACTCTTTAACATTAATTATAAAGCCTTACCATATGTAGATGTAGTAGTAGTAGTAGTAGAGGCCAGCTTCTGTCTCGAGAGACAATGCTTGTTGTAGCTGCATCAGGTAGGTTGACTTGGATTTCAGGCATGACGTCTCGCACGCTTGGTTTCCTGGTTTATCTGGTATGCTTCGATGTCATTTGCTGAACCACCAGTGAGACAGGCTCACCAATTGACTCTGTCCTCAGCAAACGTCTGTCAGCGTAGAGGGTCGATGCCGTAGTCTTTTAGATCTCTCTTGACCACATCTTTAAATCTTAATTTGGGTCTGCCTATTGGACGTTTGCTCTCAGTCAACTCCCCATAGAAGATGGTCTTTGGGAGGCGGTCACTGGGCGTACGCTGTACGTGTCCAAGGCATCGTAGGCGTCGTGTTTGAGGATGTTGCTTAGTGGCGTTGACTTGCAGCACTGCAGGATCTCGAGATTAGTAATTTTATCCTGCCATTTTACGCCGCCAAGGATTGTTTGCAGGCAACGAAAATGAACACTGTTTAACCATACAATAAAATGCTGACAACACAAGCATGAGACACTTCCAGTTTGATGTGCAATGTTAGGTTCTTGTTGGACCAGACACGATTCGCGAGTCTTTCAAAGGATGTTGCTGCTTTGCCAAGTCTTGTGTTAAATTCTTTGTCAACTGTAAAGTTTTTTTAGACATTATTGAGCCTAAGTAGAAGAAATTCTCCACAGTTTCGATGGGTTCACCATTTAATAATAATAATAAAGTCTTATATAGCGCTGTATCCAATCCTTAGTTCTGTTATTTCGGTAGTGATAGGGATTTTAAAAAGGTGATTTTGGCTTCTTGATTCCCATAGCTCATGGTGACAGTCATTTTGATGTTGATTTTGAGGCCAAAAGCTGTGTAAGTATTTGCGAAGCTGTTCAAGAATAGTTGTAACTGTTCCTCGGAATGTGAGCAGAAGGCAGCATCATTAGCATAGACGGCCTCGCACACGTGAAGGGCTGTTTTTCTTTTTCTTGGACTTCATGCGTGACGTTGAGTAGATGTTTGCGTGAATCCTGGTCCTCAGACCCACTTCAGGATGAGCAATGTTGGCATTTTGCATAGCTTCTTTAAGTAGAATGGAGAAAAATATTAATGTGTGTGTGTGTGTGTGTGTGTGTGTGTGTGTGTGTGTGTGTGTGTGTGTGTGTGTGTGTGTGTGTGTGTGTGTGTGTGTGTGTGTGTGTGTGTGTGTGTGTGTGTGTGTGTGTGTGTGTGTGTGTGTGTGTGTGTGTGTGTGTGTGCATAAATACGTACACACATATGTGATACATACATGTGTGTTCACAGTTGATACACACGTCGTTGTATGACACATGTAATTTAATATACCTTAATATTTATTAGATGTACTGATACAGCTGTTATCAACACATTGCTTTAATTTTTTTTTATGTAAAAATAGGAAAATGAAAAAAACCCATCTATCATTACCTTAAACCTGGCACTAAAGCCTTTTATGAATTGCATGTCACTGTCACTGCGTTACACTGTCTGTTTATACTATATGATGTAATTCGTGTTATATGTCTTCATGCTTCCATGTTGTCACAGTTGACAAGTATTTTCCAATGCGCACTATACCATCCAATTACCACTTTGCCTCATGGTGTTAGATTGTGTAAGTTTATATTGGATTGCGACGCCTTGTTGTTGTTTTTTATTTGTGTCAAATCTTTAAAATGTACAATTATTACATTACCTAATTATAGACATGTGGTTCTCGAACTAAGCGCTCGGGGGTTTCTAGAGAATCTCCCGAGGTACTTGGTGAAACCATATTTACGTTCATACTTGTAATATTACTGTAACCGAGTAACCACGTAAACTTCCATTCATTCATTCATTCATTCATTCATTCATTCATTCATTCATTCATTCATTCATTCAAACTCCATTCGAATATTTACAACATATTTCTTATCACATGATAATTTATAACTGCTATAGATGTTTCTTATTATTTCTGGGGAACATATTTAAGAGGGAGAAGATTTCTCGTATGGCGGAAGCTACCGTAGGTCATCACACTTCTGGGGAAGAAAAATGCCACAGCGGCACAACCTTAACAACAAGCCCTGGCCACAGCATTGTTCCCGGAATCCGAGCTTCGTGCACAGGTCACATGACAGATAACACAAAGCAGCAGGACAAGAGTAGCACGCAGGGACATATCGCCATTTATAATCCCCACTGGTAACACTGGTAACCGTTTCAAATACTGTCCGTAAATTTTTATTTAGAACATTCTGAAAATCAAATACGTTAGTGTTTATTCTTTTGTCAACACGCTGGAAAAAATCGTCACATTCTGAAATTTTCAATATCAATGTGTTCGCAGATCAGCTTGGTATATGTTTATTTTGTTTGCTATGTGAATTACAATCCCACGCACTTTGTTATGCTTGGGGAGCCATGTTAAAAAAGTGAATCCGCTGCATCGAATGTTGCAAACCAAACTTTCTAATGCAAAACACATCTCCTGGAACATCGGCTTATCTATTAACAGATTGACGAAGGTTAGTCAAACGACCGCGAGCCCTTTAGTTTGCTTTGCACTATGAGCAGTATAACGTCATCCACGGAGCGTGTTATGATTTCCATTTGGGCGAAGTCGGTAGATCATTGCCCCTTTCTCAGGTCAGTGTAAAAAGGGTCTTGCGTGAGTCGATGTGGGGGCTGACGTGACACAAAACAGATTTCCAGCTGCGCAGTGTGCTGCAGAACATCGGTCTCTTCACTAACATGGAACGACGTCGTGCTGTCAGAACATCCTTCACCCTGTTCGGCATATCCTCTCAGTTCTGGAGAACATGCATTGCGCTCTGAATGAATGTTTATTTAGGATCAACAGTGTTAAGAAATTGTGTTCCATGGGTACGACACGTGCAGATTTACACATAATATACATACTGCAATATTACATTGGATACGATACAGATTACACCATTTTTATGTACGCATTATCATAATAACATAGAGCACCGTTTTGGTCATACATTACAGTGACGTGATAATAAGTAGTAAATAGTTTACAAGTATTCTAAATCAAGTAGATTCCTACAAGTGTCTATCGAACTTTGTCACATATTCAAAGTGTATTTTTATGCAGGGCTTTCTTAAATTGTATTTTGAAAGTAAGTTTACTATGTGTCCAGGTAGTCTGTTCCAGATAGATACGACTCGACTGTAAAACAATGTTTCGTTACGTTACGTTTAAAAGATGTTGTCTTACTAGACTCCATGATCTCTAGGCAAAATGATCGTATTTATAACATGGTTATTGTATGAAGTAAGGTTCTTGAGACTAAGACGTATTTGTTTGTTATTGTATGGGTTTTCAGATGTCTTCAACACCAGTGCCTTAGTTGATATAACAAAAACCACAAATACCATAAATACAACAAATACAACAAATACAACAAATTCACCGAGGACAGAAAAGGAGAAGTAATGAAAACAGCCTTAGAATAACAAATAAGAGGAAGATCGTGTGCACAATTGGGAAACAGCAAGCAGGGATTGTATACAGGCCAGCGAAAGTTAGAACATATAGTGTAACAACGGTAGAGATTGAAAGAAACAGACGTCGGCAGAGAATTAAAATCCGTGATGGTCTAGCAGCCTGGCTAGGAAGGAGAACAACATATATAACTGATGCAAGACACCAACGACCACTGACATAGAAGAGTCGTGGTTGTCTATGCCCGAGGCACACACGACAACGACACCTACGCACGAGACATTCTTGAACATCTGTTTAGAGGCAATCTTATTTGCATTTGATTAGTGTCCTCAATATAGAAGATAAAACAAATGATAAATTCTTAATAACCAAGGTATCCAGTCTTTATGACTGCTCAAAGCGCTTTACACTTCACTCCTTGCAGACCTGTACATTCGAATACCATTTTGACATTTCTGGGAAGCATTCAACCACGCTGCAAAGGCTATTATTTAATGATTTTAATCTATCCACAGCCAGGTACTTGTATATATGGCTGATAGAACTGAAGCCGCGTAGAGTGAACGAAATGGGCAAGGTTTCGAAACGACAGCAAGAGGATTGGAACCTGATAGTTTTGAAACGACACAGCCGCACTCTACTAAACGACAATGTACTTGCTCGAATTTGTGTCTTTGTTTTTGGTATGATGTCCCATTTTGTTGCTACTAAATCTAAGTTGTTGAAATTGGTTGTTGGCAAGTCTAATTTCTTCATATTGTTATTCTAAGTTATTAGTTTCGGTTGTTATTCACAGTTCTTGTTGGTGTTATTGACTGATCTATCGTGTAGTACATCGACCAATCGGTAGCAGCGAAAGTTATTCCCACAATGTCGATAAAGATTCTGTATGTTTCTACGACCGTCTGTTCTTCATGTGTTGTACAGACCACCCTTAGTCTACACACGGGCCAAGGCGTTCACATTTGACATAGGAAGAAGAACATGATTAGCATATTTCAGAAAGGGATTGGAGTGACACAAAGTAAACAAGTCATTAGTAACGCAGTGATTCATTGGAGAAATGGTTGGCTTTAATGGCATTTCGACAAGTGATAATTAATGTGCGTCGAAACAAGTGGCCAACGAATGGCAGCTGGACGTGCGTGCTATCCATGGGCGTCCGGAGTGGGGGGGGGGGGGCAAGGGGACGCCCCTGGTGCTACCATCGCAAAGTTGGCGACTCCACACCAAATGACAAGTGTACACATCGTCTTAAACACTGCTATAGAGGTAATGGCTCAGCAGTAATTATAGTTTTATTACGTTGTATTTCCCCTATATATAGCGAGTAAAACGTATAAAATGTAAGACTACTACCTACGGGCATATTTGATTACATCGACATCAGAATTACGATTTGTTTTGAAACAATAAAATGTCAGTTTGTAGACATGTAGTTGCCATTATTGTTTTAATTCGCTTTATCAGTATGCATGTTTACATGCTTAGTTATGTAATGTAATTATTCTTGTCAAACTATAATTGTACACTTATTTTAGTTCATCGAGCTGATTGTAGATCATATTAATTCAATTACAATCACAACATTTGTCAATATGTATTACGTACGCAGTTGAGCTGATGTTTTTATTTAAATATGTATCAACGTCTGTAAGTAGCCTATGCCAATTAGGTAAGTTTGACCCAATAATGATTCTAATAGTCTGATCCTTCAGGCTGGAAATTTGGTAATGAATAGCATGCTGTATAAAAATTATGATCAAACCATTATCACGGAGCGCTTTTATGTTTTTAAATGGTGATATATCTAGCTATATATAATAATAATTTTATTTATAAAGCGCCGTATATCCGGAATATAATTTAGCTCAGAGGCGCATAAAATACAACTCGTTAAAATATAAATATACAATTGTTCGAGCTTACACGGTAAACATATTACATAAGATAAATATAATATTATGTAAAAATTTAAGGCTTCTAAAACTCGTAATGTATTAGCCTAACTTATCCATAATAAATCAATAGTAAAGTAAAATAATAAATTAATCATAAAATGTGATAAGTCAATAATTAATATTAAAATAAGTTAATAAATTAATATTGAAATATCGAATGTATAAGGTTTAATGGACTTTTAGTTTGCGCGCAGTGATTAGCTAGAGGCGTAGGCCTAATAGTTATAAACCCAGATATCGGCGCATCTAAACAAATGTTATTACCGGTATTAATATTACTACAACAACCCTGTATTTGTGCTAGGTGAGCAAAATACACAAGCTGCAGCCTTTACTCCACATAGCAGGTCTACACACGTCTGTAAAACAACAAACGGTTTCCTGTAAAAACTGTTTCCTTAACTCAGGCAATAAACAGTTCGTCACTGCATCGCGCACTTCCAGGACCTGTTGCAGGTTATGATTTCCGCCTCTAAATTCACGGAAAGACAGCTGTAAGTTGTCATTATTAGCAAACACATCTTGGAAAAAGATTATAGTTGCCGTTATTCGCGAAAGGTCGACTGGGCGTGAAGTCGGCCCGTAAACTCGACTGTATGATTCCAAAGGTTACTGTTTGCTCTTTCAAGTTGCTCTGGCAACACGTGATAAATGTACTAACTGGCAATTGCGTGACGTAGATTGGTATGTTAGGGGCTTGACGTTTAGCATTGGGTCATCCGTAGACGTAACGAATTTACTAACATACACCCAATCATCGGCTCATATATAAGTCAGTCAGGTAGTATATTGCCGTACTATCGCCATGCAGTGTGTGGACTTTTGAGCCTTCAATATTAGTAGTTAACACGTAAAAAAGCCAAATGTAGTAGGCTTATTCTTTATTGTCAATTTCAATCACTACTGTATATTAATGTTCTTCTCTTCGTGTCTGTTGTTGTAGTACGTTTAAACTTTCACTTTCATTTGACAAGTAAGTAAGTAAATGTATTACTTCACTCACATAATATGCAACATAACTCAAGACAACAATAACACGGGGAGGCGACTACAGAGAAGTATTTACTTATCAGGCTAAGTGCCTATTTCTTGTTGAGAAAAAACAATACATACGTTTCATTACGAGAACCTATCATAAGCTACATTCGTTTGGACGACCGCTAGACGAAATAAACCTTGTAGTTATGTCCATCCGATAAACACTAAGCGGTAAATTACACAGTAAAGCTGAGTGTCTGTTCTTCATCCTTGCTCCCTGTACAAATGCCAGGTTCACGTGTAGTATTATTGAAACACTCGTTCTATTCTTTCCCGCCATGACTCCTGTCAGCATCCTCTCTCTCCACCTTTCATCCTCACCCGATCGTCTCATGTCCGTCCTCACTCAGTCCTCCCATGTCGGCTGTAGCCTTCCCCGTTTCCTGCGTCCTTGGTGTAGTACCGACTCTGCTCTTTTTGCTAGTTTGCCTGCACCTATTCTTGCCAAGTGGCCTGCCCATCTGAGCTGGCTTCTCACCAGTCTTCTGTTACGCTGCATTCGACTCTATTCTCAGGTCGGCAACCTTTTTCTGTCCACCCTCTTTGTTCTGAGCATAGCTGGTTGCCCCAAAATCTAAATCCAATCAATATAACAATTCAGATGATGATCTTGTGTTACAATGTGTGCGTAAATTCCATACGGGAAACAACATCGTCTCATTGCGACTGCATCATAACACATGCTAAAGAATTAATATTCCAAATAGTCCTACAATACGGACTAGCCAATATGACACGGCCATTCTGACCCATTCGGCTCCAAGTCTCACTAACGGTAGACCTGCCTTATTCGTACCTGCGAGCCACTGCCAACTGTTGGGAAATACCAACATGTGTCCGACACTAATACAATTTGCGCCACACAACGACATTCCACCCGGGTATGTCCAATAATTGGTGCAACTTCAATTATGGCTCAGCACATTGTTAGTTTACCCATTGGCGACCATGTTTTGTGTAACTATAAGAAAACGTGACCCACACAATTTCTTAAACTTCTCGCCTGCTGTTATTATCATCTCATTGACATACTGGTCGAGTTTAGTTATTGAGCTCTCGTAAAATGCCTCTATGTATGACACCCGTCAATATTTACGAATGGATGCAGGCAGTAATCCGGCAAAGGGACAACTAGCCAAACTGCTGCCAAATACCTTTCCGTTTAGTAAAACCAGCTAAAAATACACCATTTTACTGTCAACAGCTTCTACAAACACACCTGGAAATCTGACTATCCAAATACACTTATGTCAGAGAAGGTGAATTTTGTAAAATAAACATTTCTCAAAAATATATTGCACTTTTTTTCGTAACCAAAACAGGAAGTCCAACTGGGTCATGACCCCACGTACCAATAATTGGTGCAGCTTCAATTAGCCTTTGTCATGAACATGTTTTGAAATATGATAAATTATATTGAACTGTGGTCACTAGGTGTCGTACTATAGCTGCATGTTGAATGCATTAGTCGGTAGGTGGCAGCACACGATGGTTGTATCGATCAAAGTGTGCTTGCCGAAATATTGGTATGCGCTGCTGAACACTCTGAGAAAGTTGTACCCGCTGTTGAGGATTGATATTGAAATGTTCAAATGCCCAAATTGTAAACAAAACATTCAATGTGTGACCCTTATGCTTTGAAGTTGGCTCGGTCCTAACCAAATTGGAATTAAATAGGACTGATTTAACCATCATCCCGTTAATATTTACCCAACGAAACTAACATTCTCCCTTTAAATGGATTTTGTGTGTTGTACAGGCTTGCATGACATTGAGCAATTGTTGACATTACGCGGACTACAATATGTCATATTAGTTACGTTAGACTGTTTATATACACACATCTGGCGTGCGACACCGCAAGGCACGTGTCGCCCCTTCGCTTAGTGGCATGCCAGCTAAGTGACGATTAATACATTGTTCCGTTCTAAATAAAGTTATGTTTCTACAATATGCCCATTCTACTTAATCTATCAACATGGTGGCAACGTAATCGAACCGTAGACGTCTAAGATATGCAAAATCGAACAAAAACGAACGAAACTGGACAGTTTATGGCAGAATAAACGACGTGTTGTCATTGGATTTGATTGAAACTATCTGGGAGAAAATGGCCGAATTGCCGTTTCACGCCCCACCAAAGCTCGATATTCATGACGCGAATCTGGCAGAATCGTTTGAGAGATGGAAGCGAGAACTGCAGGTGTACATGGCGGCAACAGAAACAGATACAAAATCGGCAACAAATCAAACGGCGATAATTTGGAATTGCGCGGGGCAGATTTTATTCGCATATATGACCAATTCACAATGGACAAATGAAGGTGATGAAGATCTTCCGAACAAAGTGATGGAGAAGTTGAAGGAATACTGCGCCCCAAAGGGGAATGTGGTAGTCAACTCGTTCCGTTTTTGGAATACAGAATGGCGTGAGCCGTTTGACGTATTTCTAACGGAACTGCGCACCGTGGCTGAACTATGCGAATACGATGACAAAGATAGAACGCTGAGAGACAAGATTACGTTTTCTGCACGGGGGAAGTTGCAAGAACTACTCCTTCGTGAGAGCAAACTGGGCCTAGAAAGAGCGATAGAAATTTGCCGTGCTTTTGAAATGACTCAAAAACAGGTCCAAGAAATGAACCCAGAACAGCGCATCGAGAAAGTGCGTAGCAGTAAGCCGCCACCTAAGCTAGCAACGACTCAAGACAAGAGAGAAAAGGAAGCTATGAGGAAGGAATGTCAGTACTGCGGGTATACGCACGAACCACGGGTATACGCACGAACCACGGGTATACGCACGAACCACGGGTATACGCACGAACCAAACAAATCAAAATGCCCAGCCTGGGGAAAGACGTGCGCGCGTAGCCATAGGATGAACCACTTCAAGGCGAAGTGCAGGAAGAAAGTGAACTGCGTAGCAGACGCGTATGCCTCAGAAGACGATGATGACAGCTGGTTGCAAGCACATGGTGTAGCATTTGGAGTGTGAGGCGACAAGCTTCACAAACGAATTACAGCGTTGATGCAGATCAACGGCTGTGATGTTCGTTTCCAACTGGATACAGGGGCAGACCAAGTAAAAAAGACGACTGAAAAACTGGTAATGTGGAATGGGACTAAAAATGACCCCAAAAGGCACAATGACACTTCTGACGACAAATCCAAGAACTGGACATGCGGAGAATGTTGACTTCGCGGTGGTGGCAAACAGCCTAACATGTCTAATGGGAGCAACCACAGTGCAATCCACGAGACTGTTGACGGTGCATGACGAACGTTTTATCAACAAAGTAAATATCAGCAACGAACTGGACCATCTGGACGTAGCAACGCTCAAGACCGACCCAACATCCAACCGAAAGTGCTTCCATGCAGGAGAATACCACTCGCTCTACAAAAAAACCCAGCGAATACTGAACTGGACACGCTAGTAGAGCGGGATGTACTAATTCACGTCGATGAGCCAATTGTGTGGGTCTCCCAAATGGCGGTGGTCCAGAAACAAAATGGCAAGTGGAGGTTGTGCATTGACCCACAGCCACTGAATGAAGCCTTAATGAGAGAGCATTACAAATTGATAACATTGGACGACGTGCTTCCCAGTCTAGACAAGGCTAAGATCTTCAGCAAGCTTGATGTACAAGAAGCATTCTGGCATGTCAAACTCGACGCAAACTCCCTTAAAGTGAGTAGCGAAATCTTCCAGAATAGGTTGAACGAAGCACTTGTAGACCTGAAAGGCGTAATCTGCGTTGCTGATGACATCGTCGTGATCGGATGCAGCGACAAAGAACTTTAACTACATGTTGACAGCAGTCAAGACGGTTTGAGTGCAGCATTAATGCAGGATGGAAGGCCGCTTGAATTTGCCTTCAGATCTCTCACACAGACAGAGCGCAAGTGGGCACAAATCGAGAAGGAACTGCTGTCTGTTGTATTTAGTCTCGAACGTTTTTACCCATACACGTTTGGACGCAAGGTCGTCATCCAAAACGATCCTGAAGAAACCCTTAAACCAAGCACCAAGACGACTGCAGGCATTAGTCATGAGACGTCACCGGTACGACGTCGATTTCCAGTACGTGGAAGGACCAATGTTGGTCATAGCCGACACGCTCAGCCGAGCCTACCTAGAAGTGCCAGAGACTCAAGTGAGGTCTCAAACTATCGATGCCCTTTCTGAGATCCCAGACAAGGTCATTCAAGAAGTATCGCAAGCTATGCATACAGACGAGGGCATGAAGAAACTACTAAATCTGATCAAAAATGGACGGCCCGACAGCAAGGAGAACATTCCTCATGAAATAACACCATGTTTCGATGTACGCGACACACTGACGCATGAACGCGGCGTGATCCTCAAAAGACAAAGGATCGTCATTCCAAAGGCGCTGCGACCAGAAATGAAACGGAGGTTACATGCGGCACACATGGGCTATGACAGCAGGATGGCACGTGCACGAGACTCCATTTTTTGGCCAAGAATGTCATCTGAGATCAAACAACTTGTGGATGGCTGTGACATTTGCCAATACTCAAAACCGAGACAGCAGAAAGAACCACTGATCACACACAATGACGGCAACCGACCCTGGGCTAAAGTCGGAGTAGACTTATTTGAAATAGACGGCGTGGACTACCTGGTGATGGTAGACTACCTCTCGGGTTTCTTTGAAGTCGACAAGATGTCCACAACGACGACCAGCCAAGTCATATGCAAACTGAAGCCACATTTCGGGAGATGCGGGATTCCGTCACAATTAATCAATGGACCACAGTTCTCATCGAGAAAATTCGCGGTATTCGCACATAAGTGGAAAGTTGATCATAAAACATCATCGCCCATGTATCCGAGATCAAATGGAAGAGCTGAAGCTGCGGTCAAAACAGCAAAGCAAACAATGAGTAAAGCGATGGCTTGCAGTGGAGACGTACACTTGGCCTTGCTGGAGCTACGAAATACGCCCAAGCAGACCACAGGCAATTCCCCTGCTGAGATCGTGTTTAGAAGACCAACACGTTCATTGCTACCCAGCGGCCATATCGCAGAAAAAAATGAGACAATCAAAAAGAAGATAGAAGGAAGAAGAAGAACCATCAAGAAGTATCATGACAAGACAGCTCGAAACTTGGAGAAACTGGCAGCGGGCCAGCAGGTCTTCTACAAGCAATCACCGGAAGCTACGTGGAAGCCAGGGGTGATCGAAGAGACACTGGACGACAGATCGTACACCATAATAGACAATTTTAGTGGCCAGACATATCGAAGAAATCGTGTGCACATTCGGAAACGCACAACACCACAAATTAACGGTGAACAACTTGACGCGCAACTCGAGGCTGAAGAAGATCGCAGTACTCCAACATTGCCGAAACAACAGGAGGATCCTTCCGCAACCCGTCAAGAGGATCGAGGCGCGAGCTCCACCGGAGAGACGGAAGTCAGACCAAGACGAAACAGGGAACCGCCCTCATGGACAAAGGACTATGTCAAGGACTCGTAAACGTTCATAGAGAAAAGGGGATGTTGACATTACGCGGACTGCAGTATGTCATATTAATTACGTTAGACAGTTTATATACACACATCTGGCGTGCAACACCGCAAGTCACGTGTCGCCACTTCGCGTAGTGGCATGCCAGCTAAGTGACGTTTAATACATTGTTCCGTTCTAAATAAAGTTATGTTTCTACAATACGCACATTCTACTTACTCTATCAAGAGCAATAATATTCTTTCTGGGTCAGGGTAACACTCATATTTAATGTCCTCGAGGTAAGACAACAGTAAAACAGTCATAGTCGGAGTTCGTCACAACAGGTTGTTGTGACGAACTCCGACTATGACTGTTTCGAAGCACGGTAATAAAAACGAAAACAGTTATATTGCTTGTTTGACGTGTCGGTGTGTACATGCATAAGTCGTGGATAATCAATGCTTGTTATTCTTCAAAGGAGACCAATAAAACGACACCGAATACACAATCCCAGTTCTAGTCCGTTCCATTTGTGTATTTCGAATCACATTGTTGTGCGTGGAACGCACACAGTCACAAGTATTTATTTTGTTATAATGGAATATAAACGTCTTATCGTGTGTAGTGGATACTCTTTAGTGATAGAGTAAACATTACACGAATCGTTATTTATACCAAACTTTCTACTTTGCGTTCATCTTTCGAGAAAGTCGACTCTGAATACATTCTTGAAGTTCATTCACGGTTGTTCAAACTGGATATTTGCCGAGTCGCTGTGGGTATAGCTTTAGTGTTTTGTTAGTGCTACCACTTGAGTCTGTTTGATCACTGACCCATTGAGGTCAGTGGCTTCCTTCTCATTTAACCCGACCTCATCTTGTCCTCATTCGTTGAAAGTACGCTGAATGTTTCTCGATAACTAATTAAATGGACGTTCTTGTTATACGGTTCGTATTATACCACGTGCGTCGGAACAGGGGGTGGGGTGGGTGGGGTGGAGGCTGAACCCCCAGTATTTAATTAATTTTGTTGATATGTTTGGTGAGCGTCAAGAGCGGTGCAGGTGGATGCATCGGAAAATGTGCAACAATATCACTCCCGCGTCATCCAAGTTGCAACGTCCGCGCTGCAACTGAATTATCTCGTGGTTGATCAAAACAAATCCCCAACACTACGTCTCTGTGACTCCCACTGCCTCCTAGCTTCCGATCTCAGGTCCGACAGCTCCGGCTTTGACACCCCCCCCCCCCGGTATTCACAACTTTTCGACGCCGATGTATAATATTCACACAGTTCATACGTAATGTTCATACTGCCATCCTTGACTTGTGAGGGTGATTTCTGGTAACGGAGCAGGCAATGTCTCGTTAAGTTAACCGAGTGCTCACCTCTCTTTTACTTATTTGTTATTTAGATTTTCCTAGTTGGAATGTTCATAATACAATTAATTGAAACGATGAATATTGTCTCAGCATCAGATTACAATTACGTGGCTTGTCACGCTGTATATTCGGCAGTCCGGCTTGAGGAGATCATCATCGCATGCCAGCGGTGGCAGAAGTTCAGTAGTATTCACTGAGTAAAAACGAGTAAAACTTGAATATACTTACACATTCTGCTATGAATTGATAATCATGAATCGCAAAGGCGCAAAGCAAATGTAACAAGATAAAATATGAGAATACCTGGCGTTTAAAAATAGTGCACACTAGTCACTAGGGGGTTTAGCCTCTTGTAAAGTAGTGACTGAATGAATGAATGAATGAATGAATGAAAGTTTATTCAACATAATAAAGCTGCTGCTGCTGCTGCTGCTGCTGCTGCTGCTGCTGCTGCTGCTGCTGGTGAAAGGACATAGCTGAAGTCTTAGACTTATATGTTGCTATGCCCTTCTCAAACTAAAAAAAACCTGAATAAATACAACACGAATTAATCAATTACAAAATAATATTCACAACTCAAATATAAACTTGTTACCATAGTGCTTGTGTTACTAACACATGGGCTTAACTAAACATCATCTTCAATTGGCAATTCACAAATATGTCGAAAGTAATGACAACTTAAATTGTGTTAAACTTGGAAGCTGAGTCAATTTATTTGGTAAATTGTTCCACGTTTGCATACCCTTGACGGTGATTGACAGCAGTCTGAGGGTGGTGTTTGTCTTTTTAACATAGAACAGTTTGCTTTGTCATGTATCATGCACGTGTATAGCTGCGGTTGGTTCAAATAATGCTTGAACACCACCATTTAAAGAGTGGTTGTTTGCTTTATAAAGTGTAATCATAGATTTGTATTTAACTAAATCATGAAATTTAAGCATGTTTGAGAGATGGAAAATAATGTACGATTATGGTAATTAAGGTTATAAATAATCCGTATAGCTTTTTTCTGTAATAGAGATAGTTTTCTGAGTCTAGATTGATAAGTATTTGCCCAGATCTCACAGCAACGGTAGTTTACAATCAACGAGGGAAATGCTCTCATTCCGTTTGATTTGATCTACCCTCTTTACAATCGGCCTATATTCTTTTTGTGGTAACGTACTTATGGTAGCTCACTTTCTTGAAGCCAAATCAATATGGTTTATGTTTGTCGTACACGGGTACGAGCATACGAACAATAACATCACGTCCACTTGGAAAGTTTGCGTTGATATGCAGCGAAAAGGTTTGACTTACGCGGTCACTGCATCGCGTTAGTTTCAATGCCCGTGCCTATTCGTTCTTCGTCGTGTAAAACACATAAACACACACCGTTGGCAAGTACACTTTTCTATAGGAGCAGGCGTGTTTGATGAAGTGACATTTGAACAATGGGTCGGAGCGATCGTGAAGCAGGCTGGGTGAACAAACGGGTCGGTGTGGAGTCGACAGTAACACCGACACACCATCACCGGGACAGGTGTTGCCTAGTTCGGCGACAGGGTTAGATGTTTACTTTTGTAAGGAGGAAAGTGAGGACAATCGTGTTGAGGGAAGGCAACAGCCCGGAGGATATGTGGTTGTCACTGTGTCAGATATGATTTACTGTTGCTGTTGTTTCACCAAGAAGAGACGCATCTCGGACAAAGGTGAGTTGAAGGATTGAAAGGGATCGGGGTCTACGTTACATAGGCACTGCCGGGATCTACGTTACACAGGCACTGTCAGTTTCTACGACACACGTGCACTGTCAAGATATATGTTATACGGAAATTGTCAGGGTCTACGTTACACAGGCACTGTCAAGGTCTATGTTAGACGGACACTGTCGGAGTCGATGTTACCCACGTCGTTCGCGAGATCGTTCAAACGACCTCCCGACGAGCCCAGAGTTCGGCCAGACACATACACCTTTGCGGGGCCATTTGCATTGCACACTCGTGAGTCTGTATCCAACAAAATGCACTGTTCTTTAACATTATGCGTGCGTCAGGCCGACTTGTCAAACCCAACACACGACTGGCAACGCATAAACGTGTGCCGCGCCTTTGGCTGAATGTTTTTTGTTGAATAATAATTTCTTAGCTCTGCTATGCGGGGCCACTTGCGAGAAGCGGTAATATTCAGAATTCGGCTATATGGTAAAGCATAGTTGAATATGCCAGAAGTATCGATAAAAGACGTCACCCAAATTGCAGTACAGTACCGGTATGTGACGAAGTACATTTACGTCTTTACAGTACTTAAGTAGATTTTTTTGAAAAATATTTGTAACTAAGTACATTTGTGTGTACTTTTTATTTTCTACTTCCATATTTTAGTTACTTTTTATGTTTTAACTCCAGCGATGAAGCGGCTTCATCGGGGTTCTTTTTGCATTGGTAATCCTTGACTGACTACTACACTTTGGAGGAATCATGGCTTTTTGTGTGCAAGCCCTGGTGTTTACATAGCAGGTGACATTGGGACAGTGTGATTGCTGCCTGGCCAGAGGGATTCAATGGTCCTTTGAAGCACAGTCCCCAGCCAAAACTCCTTTTCAAACAAGTACACATTGGCTTCCCATTCATTCACTGATTAATTGCTAGGTAATGTTTGACCAGCACGTCATCTTATAATACCAACTTCAGTACACTACTGACGCTATCGCTCCTAAAGGTGTGAAAAACATCCTGATGCATTTGTATCGAGTCAATCAGACAATTGAGGTGAGAGTTACAAAGCCGTCCTTCCTTCCTTCCTTCCTTCCTTCCTTCCTTCCTTCCTTCCTTCCTTCCTTCCTTCCTTCCTTCCTTCCTTCCTTCCTTCCTTCCTTCCTTCTTTCCTTCCTTCCTTCCTTCCTTCCTTCCTTCCTTCCTTCCTTCCTTCCTTCCTTCCTTCCTCCCTCCCTTCCTTCCTCCCTCCCTCCCTCCCTCCCTAATCTACATATTACTAATACTCTACATAATACTACTAATATATATATCCTACCCCTTAGACTTAGCCTAAATCAATACATCTACACCTGTAACTAGCCGGTAGTGGAGCTGCCAGCAGGCTACCACGATCGTTTTAAACCACTAAAAATGTTATGTATAAAATTTAAAAAAATATGATTTAGAATAAAGTGGACATTTGTATTTTGGAAAAACAAAATGATGACTGATGTCTTTGATTAAGCCAAGTAGGGCGTTTATTGTACTTAAGTAACTTGATGATCTCAATTACAAAAGGATTATCTGAACTATTGAGATCAAGAGATCAAGGAAGCCATGAATGTTTTCACTCGGATGAAAATATGATATAAATTGCTATGAGATCCAGAGATCAAGGAAACCACGGATTTCGAAGGCCATCACTAGTTCCACACCACATAGCCATGATCCCCATCGTATATGCGATTGGGCTTGTATATGCGAGTGGGGTTATGTCCGAGTAGGGTTTTGTCTGTGTGGGATTATGTCCGAGTGGGGTTTTGTATGTATGGGGTAATGTCCGAGTAGGGTTTTGTGTGTGTGGGGTTATGTCCGATTAGGGTTTTGTCTGTGTAGGGTTATGTCCGGGTGGTTTTTTTCCGTTTCCCGGCCTCCAAAGCCACCTGTGAGAGGAAATTCCAGTCCGGGATGGTACGTGGGAGGAACCCTGCCATTTTGTATTGAATTCTACAGTAGATCTGGGACAGTTCTTTGTTGTGACCACGTCGCTGTCGCAGTGGTGGTTGAGCAATCTTCTCCAGGACACGCATCGTGACTAGGTCGTTTTGTAGCTTGTATGGCATGGCCAGTCTTGCAGTGCGTCGGCGCTGTCGGAGAGAAGGCCACTTGAGTTGCTCGAGCCTTGCTGTTTGTTGAGAACTAGTATACAGGTAATGCACAGCACACACACATAGGTAATGCACAACACACACATAGGTAATGCACAACACACACACATAGGTAATGCACAACACACACATAGGTAATGCACAACACACACACATAGGTAATGCACAACACACACACATAGGTAATGCACAACACACACATAGGTAATGCACAACACACACACACACACACACACACACACACACACACACACACACACACACACACACACACACACACACACACACACACACACACACACACACACACACACACACACACACACACACATACATAGGTAATGCACAACACACACACACACACACACACACACACACACACACACACACACACACACACACACACACACACACACACACACACACACACACACACACACACACACACACATAGGTAATGCACAACACACACACACACACACACACACACACACACACACACACACACACACACACACACACACACACACACACACACACACACACACACACACACACACACACACACACACACACACACACACACACACACACACACACATATAGGTAATGCACAACGTACACACATAGGTAATGCACAACGTACACACATAGGTAATGCACAACTTACACACACATAGGTAATGCACAACGTACATACATAGGTAATGTACAACGTGCACACATAGGTAATGCACAACATACACACATAGGTAATGCACAACGTACACACATAGGTAATGCATAACGTACACACATAGGTAATGCACAACGTACACACATAGGTAATGCACAACGTACATATATAGGTAATGTACAACGTACATACATAGGTAATGCACAGCGTACACACATAGGTAATGCACAACATACACACATAGGTAATGCACAACATACACATATAGGTAATGCACAACTTACATACACATATAGGTAATGCACAACTTACACACACGTAGGTAATGCACAACGTACGATATACCATACGGGCCTGTAAACGATTGTAATGCAGTTTAATTAACTCTGAATTCTCCTCTCCTGTTGTATACTATTGCATATATTATTTGATCCGTTGATTATCGACAATAAACAATGTTTATTATTATTACCATTAAGTAGTGTAATCGGTATTTACCTTAAAAGGTCTCTGCTAGGCGTGGTGTCCATTTGGAATCTTGGAATAATCTGACAGCCGGATATTGTTGTACTTTCTACTTAAGTACTTTTCTATACAAGTACTTTTTAGTTTTAGTTAAGTAGTTTCTTGGGGGATAATTTTACTTAAGTAGTTTTTTGGGGGAGATTGGTAATTGCGCCCTGTCCTAACGCCGCTCAGCCACACACAGAGAGATAAAAACAGCTCGGAAGCTCTCGTGGGAACATACTTAGAGCCGCTAATATAGGGTGGCTTACAGCTGATACGCAGGGTGGATCAGAGCTGATACGTAGGATGGTTAGAGCTGATAAGTAGGACAGTTAGAGCTGGTACTTTTGCTGGCTTAGAGCCTGTATGTAGACTTTGAGCCAATACATCGAATGACGTAGAACTTCTACGTAGGGCGACTGTTCATCGATACGTCTGGCAGCTTAAAGCAGATACGTGTAGTATGTGACTTAGAGCTGATATTTAAGGTGAGTTAGAGCGGACATTTAGGGTGACTTAGACCGGATACGTAGGTTGACTTTGAGTCAATACGTATGATGGTTAATTGCCGAGAAGTATGATGGTTAGATCCAACACGTAGTGTTATTTTTAGCCTGTGCATAGGGTAGTTTAGAGCTGATACGTAGGTTGTTTACAAACAATACGCGAGATGACTCGTGTTTTGTGAATGGCGTCGATCGATTTCCGGTTTGTTATTGTACGTGAGAAAATTTGTGTAACGTTGTAATTTGTAATGTAATGTGAGTGTGCGCGTAGGTGCTTATATGTATGCATGTGTACGTATATACGATACGTGTGTGTGTGCGTGTGCGTGCGTGCGTGTTTGCGTGTATGTGTCCATATCCAACTTGCGCTCCCCCCTCACTTCATACTGTTGTCATGTGACGGCACCCCACACAGTCACATGACACCTGTTGCCAGTTCACACTAACGCCGCAACCGAGAACCGTAGAGCACATTTTCAAGACTCAGACAGGTAGATATACTTCCTTTTAAAACGCTGTCTTTATGTGTGATAATTGCAATGTTCGTTAAACGTGCGTTGTGTTCATAATGGTTCAGTTCATGCAAACACCGCCATTCTATTCGCACGTTTTCCGTCGCTCTCCACCGACTTGTAACCGTTTGTTGAGCGGGCCGGTTATTCACCCGCACTAACGCACAAGAACGGTCATCGTACAAGCACCAGACAATTACTCACTGACCAACTCGTACACCGGTCACTTGATCACCGGACACCTGGGCCCACTGGGAAGGTGTGAACTCAAACATTTAACTCCAATTCTTTCTCGGCATTTCAATTCGTATCTCCAGAAATTATCCAATAATTGATTCAAGATATGAGTTTTTCTTTGAAAGATTGGCTTAACACGTATTTGTTTTCGTACGAAGAATTGTCATTTGTTTATCTTAGCGTGATCATTCTGGCTGGACATGTTGTGGCGGGTCTACTTTCACCAGTGTACGTCTTCGACATATCAATTACCGGACATGAACATTATATTATCGTTTAAACGAATGCCAATGTTAAATATGTGTGCAGTGTGCTTAAAATACAGATATACTTAGAAATACGGGGACTGTAAAATTTGTTTGCTTAGGGTGTCCGCTCTGCCCCCGTCTCCCCTATATTCTACGACACGATAGTTCGCGTGTACAAATATTGTATACGCTTTTGATGGCACCACATGGCAAACAATTAATATATTTAGACTGGGGCATGTTTTACATCGATTGCAGCAATTATAGTACTTAAACTGCGCCAGTTAGGCTACTACATATTTGAACATCAACGAGTTAGATTCGTGATAGGCTAAATTAATTGAAGAGATAATTTTAAGCGTGCCTTCTAGATTCGATTTTTGCTCGTCTAATTTAAAAGCCATTTAGCGAGAAAGAAAACGTATCCAGTATCCACGACACCATGCCAGCCCGTTGGCGCAATGCTATTATGTCATGTTGGTAATACTATAAAACAAACTGACTGACTACGGATATTATTTACACTAAATATACTAAATACGTGGACATCAACGAACCGTGTTAGCGTTCGGCTGAACCAGTCGAAGAGGCAGCTTTAATAAATTGGCCGCTTTCATAACGCCATTTTTCATTTGCCTGTTGTTGTGCTAGTGTGTAATAGCCCCGGGTTCACGTATCGTGCGATCATAAGTAGGTGTTCGAATACGCATTCATATTGAAAAGGTATGCTTTTATTTAGCTTCGTGTTTTATTGCGTTTTGAAGAGACCACTTCACTGGGATTACTGAATGATCGAGTTATTACAAAGCACCATTCCGTGGTCGACCCCTGCGTATCTTTGAGCGAACGGGCGACCGATCGTATCATAGAAATATTGTGTTTACTCAGCAGAGCATAAGAATAGCACAGTGTGAGGGTACGTCGACATTGAGGGGATTGCCTGGTGGGCCCGGTCGATGATTGCTAAAGCCCCTCACTGAGGACACGGTGGCAGCATGAACTGTCCTCAATCTACGCCGTATTACAGATATTTATACAGGTTCTTAGGGATGGTCTGCTGCGTCCGCAATGTCCAACAAAATATGCATTTGGTATTGGTTCATCCCCCTTCACAAATATGTCGGGTGGGTTTTGTGATTTTTACGATCCAAAATTGCTGTTAGCGTCAATTTGCATTAGCGCATGTTTCATTTGCTAGGTGGCGTCTCTGTAGCAATACATATTTTTTTCAGACGATACGTGATGACGACCAATCCCGACAAGTATATTGCCCGTAGCACGTGGGCACTTTGAGAACTTATACGACCACACCTTTCATCCAGTCAAACTCATTCACAGTTCACTCCGTGATAAACGTGCGTTAATGAGAAAAACCGTACATTCACTGGGACGTATTTACAAAAGCCGAAAATTGAAACGTTTAATTAATTTTTTTAATTTCTTTGTATTTACTATACAGCTGAGTAAACTAAGGCAATGGAACCAGTCGATGCTCCCACATACTGAACCTACGACGATGAAAAATAAGTAGTACACGCATTGTAGACAACTCGTGTCCCGTGCTAATTCGTGACCCCCTTAGCACCAGCACACGAACCAACAGACTGTCGCACCCATAGACTGACACACATACAGATCGACACACCTAATATAGATCGACACACCTAGTATAGATCGACACACCTACAAAGTGTCAAGTCTACATGTATATGTACTAACAAATTGCCGCCTGTTCAGCCCGCGAGTTCTTCCAAATTCCTGAGTCTGAATTGACATGAAAGATAGTTGATCAAACTGTGGTATGTTAACCACTCAGGCAATTCAAAAGCGAGGACATGTGTCATTAATTGTAGATTTAAATTGCTGACACGTTTAGCGGATAGTGGACAAGTGCGAAGTTTGTACGTTAGTTCATACGTTAGTACTTGCCCCTAAGCATAGCGGTATTTTCTTAGCTGGTCATCAATTTGAGAAATGAATGACTATAATTGTATGTGTTATTTTGTGATGTGTATTGTGACATGTGGCGATAACCTGCTTTCCACATCTCGACAACATTCTTCATGGAAGGTTGTTTATTCGCCAGAAGCTATGGCAAGCAGGCAATCGCATACGTGGCGGGGCCAGTGTGGCAGCCTGTATTCACTAAACAGATTCAAGAAATAAGAAGAAATACATAGATCAATTCAGTTTATAAAGTAATCTTATAGTAACAAATATGATGAAAATATTTAACCAACTGAAATAACCCCCTTGTATGTAAAGTCAGGAGTTAGAGGAACGCAATGGTCGAGCTTTTAATGTGCTTGACTGTCGATTAGAGGAACCGGGTTTCGAGTCGGCATTATGGTTTAATTACACTGATTATAATCCACCAAGTTAAGTGGCAGTATACTGCTTTTGTCTTTCATCCCTATGTAGTACTGACACATTAAATTAAAAATATGCAATACGTTCCATTCAGCATGTAGTAGCAATAGTAGCAGTGATAGGGAGGACACTAAGTAATAGTAACATATTACATCGCGAAGTGATTGACCCCAGGCCTGACTTTAGCAACACTACAAATTTAACTGAAATAACTGCAACTAAACTCAGTATGGTTTTTCTTCTGCCAAGTACTAAGTTTCTGCCAACAAACGTTAAGTCCAAATTCAGATCAGTCAGACCTCATCTCATTGCCTTTCTCGGTGGACACATGTATTTACACACAATGCCAATTAAGGACACCTGCCTGCTAATACCCTTTGTGTTGGATGGGAAGCCGCTGTCACGTGAATAGAACCCTTGTTTACTCAAGCCGACCTTTCAGCCCACATTTCCCTAATTAAATAGGTCAGCTATATAGATAGTTAGTTACATGTGGTTAGTAGGATTTGCCATTTGTAAAAATACCAAATTTCATTTATATATTTTATAACATTATGTATATATATATATATATAATAATTATGTATATATATATATATATATACATAATTTATATACAATGTATGTATATTATACATACATACATACGTACATATATATTATATATAATTAGTTGAATTTGTTGTTCCAACCTTCACATATGTTGTTTGTACGAGGATTATATATTGGTTGATATTTAAAGTGTCTTTTTCTTCCCTGTGACTTTTGTTCCGTGAATATTTTTCCTGTAACTTTGTTCTGTAATACCAGCCCTGTAATACCATTAGACTACAACGCCTACAAGTACTTGAGAACATGTCTCAGCGATAATAGACCATATTCTTAATATATGGCATACTGGTGTAGTACAAACATACATATATAATAGTGCATATTTGCAATAATTTTTACATAACCTTACTTTCATGTGTTTCAACAAGTTTGTTGTTACCCCAGAGCTGGAGGAAATATTCATGTCACAGTTTACATTGGGCTTTGTAGTTGCCTTGTACGTTGGTTTGAAAAACAAAATGATCAAATGCTGCTGATTTGTTCGCCATGTCTGTAGTAAGACTCAGTACTCTGCAGTCTTGTAGATATGACTGACAATATGCTTGCTTATCTGCAGTGCCAGATTCTGAGGTTCTGGACAGCTTGCAATTTGCAACTGACTGCTATTCAGTCATTATCTTAAGCCAAGGCAATTATGTCTACCACAAATGCCCACAATACAAGTGAACTGGTGGTTTCTGAACACCTGAAGCCACTACAACTGATCAAGGCATCAGATAGTGTTAGTTTATCCCATGTAATTGACTCATGGCTCCAACTCTCAGCTGACATGCATGTAAGTACCTGTGCTTATCATCCCCTTTATACTTATAAACCAATCAACCACCATCACAAGTACCATCAATTATGTTTCGTGTTATGAAGCTTTGTACAAAATAAGAATAAATATACATTTTCACTGTAGCCATTTCTTTTTAATCCTTCCGATAGACCCAACTACTTAACAAAAACATAAAACAGTACTTGTAAAAAGAACTTGCCAAGTCCAAGTACTTTAATGGTCAAGTCCAAGTCCTGCACTCAACAAAATGGCAAGTCCAAGTACAGTACTTGCTGTACACAATTACTCAAGTACTCGAGTACTTGAACCCATCCCTGGTTTCGACCCTGGTGCCGCCGGGCAGTGGTTCGGCCCCCGTGTCATAAGTAACTTGGGCAATTTCATTCAACCTACGTTGCCTGTATCTTTCGGAAGAGACGCTATAAGCCGTTTGTCCCTACTATGTGGTATCCCTGCCAGAGGGAATAAAATACTCCACCCAGGGAAATGGAATAAACCTATCGTGGACTCACTGAACTGGGATCTCATTCTCCAAACTCCCAGTGCCAGAATAATATCTTAATGATTGTGGGCATTTAATGGAACACGAAGAACCAGGATTAGTTATCAGCCACAGAAAAACACACGACTCTATTCATAAAATAACACGCCGCCTAATTTTTCCATAACTCGACGTGCTCATAGAAGAGGTTAGTACGCAGAGAGAACGATTACAGAAAAAGACACAAAGTCATCCGTAAACAAAATACGAGGAACGGTAGCGAAACAAGTATGAGGCTAGCAGTTCTGGTTAGAGAAGCTGGGGGGGAGCTGTGCCGAGCAGAGGTCGGATCAGTAAGCCATGTATGCAACATACACGAAATAAAACCTATACACTTTATGGAGAAATCATCCTCGCTGCGAGGGATCGCAGATGATGACTGGTATCTTCAACTCTGATGGAATTCGTATAATGCCTACCTCTGTTTTAATAAAATATAACATTTGATTTATTTTAATATCGTGTAAATTTGGTCGCCTCATTAGCTCATCGCCGGTTTCAGTGTGGCCGACGAGGCGAGTGGTGTAGTCGGAGCGGGACCCAGCGACTTCACGCCCGCTAAATCACCACTTCTATATACAGTGTATATATTATATTGGTCATGTCGCACGCTCCTCTGTTGAGGGGTTCGCCCAATGAGTCATTGCCAGTTGTGGGCAGTGTTAATGTCTCTGAAAGTTTCTAAGCGTATCCATTGCACACACCCTGCCGTATCCTCCCCGTCTCTCGCCCTCGTTCTTCACTCCTCTCCCGCGAAGACGTGTTCTCCAGTCGAAGTGCCAGACGGCTTGAGTTTCAGGACAATATTGTTTAGTGGCGTCGCCTAGCGAATGCTGTAGGACGTTTCGTCCTTGAAGGCATGGCATGGCTGGTTTCTGATGTGGAGAACTAGACGAATGTGGTAGGTTGACTAAAATCAACACATTTTAATTTTAGAAGATTCAAACTACAAATGTGGGTGCAACGATAAAACATGTAAACGTAGTCGCGAAATGAAAATAAGTAGTCAATCGACCCCGGAAATAATACTATTTCTGGACAATACGTTAGTGGTAAGGCAAAGAAATTAGATAATCAATACGTGCACACGTCCCGTGTGAATCCACGTTCCAACCATTGCCTAAAATAATGTCCAGTACTTGTGTTCAAACTGAGGTCATCAACACAGTTTCTGGTTATAATCCAGGTGTTTTGAGAAAGCGACGAACACATGATGCGACTGTGGTGTTGAGATCGTGCAGCGGCGCGTTCGTGTTTACATCAGCGCGAATAATTTTACAAAATATAACGAGGTTTTGCCACCGGATTGCTGAAGTAGGCCAACTGAAGTGTGTCGGAATGTTAGTAATGGTAATGGGAAGGGAAATATCAGTAACCATATAATGTATACATCGCATCACATGTTGTCTCAAATACACGTACAAGCATGCACATGCGCGCACATAAAGACATATATGTATATATAATATATACAGAAATACACACTTGCACGTAAGCTCACACGCACACGCACACGCACACGCACACGCAAACACACACACACACACGCACGCACACACACACACACACACACACACACTTACTGGTAACGTCTCACTGCAGATGCGTGTACGAGCACGAACGTGTGTGTACACTTACGTTCGTCTAGACTTACGTTCGTGTAGACTTACGTTTACGTGCGAATGCACTTATTATACCTCTCGTGAAATGCCAGACACATCCTGTTATGGCTGTGATCAGCGCTATCGACGACTTAACCAACGCGTCACAAGATGGATTGCCGACTGTAACAAATGTAAACAAATGAGCTACGTAATAAGCCAAGTGGCGCACCTGACGACGATGAATGGGTGGTCGATTATGAAATAAGAGTCATGACTCACTCGCATATTAACGAATTTAGAAAACGAAAGCGCCTTATAGGAGACTAATGCCAGAAGTACATATTCAGACAGACAGCAATTACGTCCACCCCAAGTTGCTTCAGTTCATTCATTTGCCAGCCGCATAAATGAGTACCTGGTTACAGACAGTGGTAGATAAATGTGAACGTGTATCTTCGCTCAGTATATATATATATATATATATATATACAGTATATATATATATATATATATATATATATATATATATATATATATATACACTGAGCGAAGATTCGTTAATATGCGAGTGAGTCATTACTCTTATGTCATAATCGACCACCCATTCATCATTGTCCGGTGCGCCACTTGGCTTGTTACGTAGCTCATTTGTTACAGTCGACAATCCATCTTGTGACGCGTAGGTTTATTCGTCGATAGCGATGTTTGTGTGTGTGTGTGTGTGTGTGTGGTGTGTGTGTGTATGTGTGTGGTGTGTGTGGTGTGTGTGGTGTGTGTGGTGTGTGTGGTGTGTGTGTGTGTGTGTGTGTGTGTGTGTGTGTGTGTGTGTGTGTGTGTGTGTGTGGTGTGTGTGGTGTGTGTGGTGTGTGTGGTGTGTGTGTGTGTGTGGTGTGTGTGTGTATGTGTGTGGTGTGTGTGGTGTGTGTGGTGTGTGTGGTGTGTGTGGTGTGTGTGGTGTGTGGGTGGTGTGTGTGTGTGTGTGTGTGTGTGTGTGTGTGTGTGTGTGTGTGTGTGTGTGTGTGTGTGTGTGTGTGTGTATGGTATGTGTGGTGTGTGTGTGGTGTGTGTGTGGTGTGTGTGTGGTGTGTGTGTGTGGTGTGTGTGTGGTTTGTGTGTGTGTGTGTCGTGTTTGTGTCGTGTGTGTGTCGTGTGTGTGTCGTGTGTGTGTCGTGTGTGTGTCGTGTGTGTGTCGTGTGTGTGTCGTGTGTGTGTCGTGTGTGTGTCGTGTGTGTGTCGTGTGTGTGTAGTGTGTGTGTCGTGTTTGTGTGTGTGTGGTGTGTGTGGTGTGTGTGGTGTGTGTGGTGTGTGTGGTGTGTGTGGTGTGTGTGGTGTGTGTGGTGTGTGTGGTGTGTGTGGTGTGTGTGGTGTGTGTGGTGTGTGTGGTGTGTGTGGTGTGTGTGGTGTGTGTGGTGTGTGTGGTGTGTGTGGTGTGTGTGGTGTGTGTGTGGTGTGTGTGGTGTGTGTGGTGTGTGTGGTGTGTGTGGTGTGTGTGGTGTGTGTGGTGTGTGTGGTGTGTGTGGTGTGTGTGGTGTGTGTGGTGTGTGTGGTGTGTGTGGTGTGTGTGGTGTGTGTGGTGTGTGTGGTGTGTGTGTGGTGTGTGTGGTGTGTGTGGTGTGTGTGGTGTGTGTGGTGTGTGTGGTGTGTGTGGTGTGTGTGGTGTGTGTGGTGTGTGTGGTGTGTGTGGTGTGTGTGGTGTGTGTGGTGTGTGTGGTGTGTGTGGTGTGTGTGGTGTGTGTGTGGTGTGTGTGTGGTGTGTGTGGTGTGTAGTGTGTGTGAGGTGTGTGGTGTGTGTGTGGTGTGTGGTGTGTGGTGTGTGTGCGTGTGGTGTGTGTGTGTGTGTGTGTGTGTGTGTGTGTGTGTGTGTGTGTGTGTGTGTGTGTGTGTGTGTGTGTGTGTGTGTGTGTGTGTGTGTGTGTGTGTGTGTGTGTGTGTGTGTATGTGTGTGTGTGAGGACGTGATGGTGTTGGAATGTAAAGCTCATTGAGAAGTCCTAAGGACTAAAGAACTAGATACTGTGCACTGATGATACAAGAACTTATCTTTACCTTGTCTTTATACATACTCACTTGATCAGCGCTTATAACGTTCCTCGTCGTAAACTCGAACACATTGTGTCGACGTTACCGGTTCGTCCAAGTTGACACCAACACCTTAATGTAAATCCATCATCGATCCCGCGATCACATTTAATCCCTGTATCAACCGATTATTTATTAATTGAACTTAGTTATTGCGGATGATACACATTTAAGTATTGAGATTGAACAAGAAAGTCTTATACATTGCTGTATATGTAATCAAATGTGGCATGTATTGTATATACATATTATTAGTCTACTTTCTTGTGTCGATTGCTGTATAATGTGTGGTATTTATACGGTAACGTTGCATCATTGTAAAATGCATATGAGCCGAGGTGCCGACGTGCCGACGTGCCGACGTGCCGAGGTAGTTAGTTAGTTAGAGTTAGTTATTGACGTGCTTGTGATATGCCGTGTTTTCTTGACGGACTTTCTTCAGTGGTGATTAGTTCACCAGATGTCGCCAGTGCAGTTGCGTCGTGTGTTGCTCCAAGGGTGGGTGCTGCTAGTGTATTATTTTTTCTAGTGTTGTCCCTACTCTCATCATCATCATTATCATAATCGTCATCATCATCATCATCATTGTGCAGCCGTAGTGTCCCGTGGTTGGCCCTCAGCATGCCTTTTACAAATCTTGGGCTATCCTCTGCCAGATGGTGCCCTTCCAGTACTCGCCTAGTTCGTCTCTCCACCGTCTCGCCGGTTTTCCTCTAGATCGTTTCTTTTCGTAACGTCTCCAGGTTGTGAAATTCAATGTCCATTGATTATCTCATAGTCTGCTGATGGGTCCTGCCCAGGTCCACTTATGTCTTCTGATTTATTCTATCACGTCTATGACCTTTGTTTTCTGCCTTACCCAGATGTTTGTTTGTCTCTCCCGATATGTGATGTTTAACATACTTCTTTCCATTTTTGTTTGTGCGACTGCTAGCTTGTTCTTTGCCTGGATGGTGAGTGCTCATGCTTCCGCGCCGTAAGTCATCGCTGGAAGTATGCATGAGTTCTAGACTTGTTTCTTCAAGCAGGTTCCAAGTTACCCTTGACGATGTCGCGGTGTTGGCGAATGCTGTCCAGCTGGACAGCATTTTTTGAATCTCCTTCTCTTGGTTTGTGTCTCTGTTCGCTGTCCCAGATAAACGCAACTTTCAACGTTCTCAATCTGCGTGGTGTTGATATATATTAGTGTGTAATTTTTTAGCATCACTTTTGTCTTCGAAATGTTCATCTTCAGACCTTGTTTTTCACTTTAATCAGCTACTTCCTGCAGCATTTTTTGTAGTTCTTTCGGTGTGGTAGCGCATATGAGTATGTCGTCGGCGAAGCGAAGATGACTGAGATATTCTCCGTCTATAATCAAGCCTCTGATTTCCCAGTTAACTCTTCGGAATATGCTTTCGAGTGTTGCGGCAAACAGCATGGATGATATGGTGTCACCCTGTCGTACTCCTCTCTTGATATCGATCCTGCTCTTTTTATGTAGGTGGACTGTCACCGAGCTGTTGGTGTAGGTCTCTTTCAGGAGTTCGATGTACATGTCTTCTATCTGCTATTCTTGAAGGGAGGTAAGTATTGCTTGAGTTTGCACCGAGTCGAAAGTCTTCTCGTAGTCGTCGAAAGCGATGCAGAGCGGATATTATATTCTCGGTACTTCTCTTTCAGTTGGTTTATGACGTGTATGTGGTCTGTTGTTGAGTACCTGCTTTTGAATTTTTAATCGTGGTTGGTTTTTGTCGAGTGACTTCTCTAGCTTATTCGTTGGTATTTTTGTGAGTAATTTATAGATGTTTGATAACAGACATATCGGTCTGTAGTTCTTTAAGTCTTTCTTATTTACCTTCTTGAAGATTATCACCATCTTTGCGTTCTTCCATGCGGTGGATATTCGTCTTTCTGGTAAGCATTTAATATATAGCTTAGCCAGTGTTTTCGAGATGGTGTCTTCGCACTTAGTTAGATCATCTCAGTGATGTTTTAGCTCATGGTGTCGATGTAGTCTAGTTCTTATAGTGTCTCAAATCGATTTCGCAGTTCGAGTTGGAATTCGATCTTTTTTGTTCCTATTTGTGTGGTATCTACACTCGGTGGTATCTTGTTTATCAACTTCTCCCATTCAGTCTTGACGTCCAGTTTTATGTTGCTCATTACCATTCTATGGTCACTTCCTATGTTGAAAAGCAAAAGGCAAGTTTTTATATAGCGCAGTCCTTAGGACTTTACTCCCTGGCAGACCTGTTCAATCGAACACCATCTCGACTTCTCTGGGAAGCATTCAGCCATGCTGCAATTAATGTGCGAAGAATATTCGTACACAAATAGGCACCACTGTCTACAGCCAGGTACTCATTCATACAGCTGATGGAACTGAAGCAATGCAGAGTAAACGACGTTGCGCAAGGTTCGACACCGCCGCACAGGATTCGAACCCGCGTTTTCTCAGTCGAGAGTCCGGACCTCTTGCCGCTGCGCTGCGGTACTGCGCTCCACAGCGCTACTGTTGACTTGGTTAATGACAGTTACGTCACTGACCATGTCTGGCCTGTTTGTCAGGATGTAGTCAATTTCGTTCTTCGTTTTCCATTTGGGCTTTTCCACGTCCATCTCCTCCCTGCTTTCTTCTGGACCATGTTAGTCATGATTTTGTACTTTCTTGATGTTGCCCATTCAACCAATGTGTCGTCCCTACTCTCAAAACACACAATAGGTCTTCACAGTTGGGTGTTCTTTCTCGCTTTCATTCATGTTTTATCCGTACGACACTTGCTTCCATTTCCCCCCAAATACTGACGTTATCCAACTTTTTCTGATCGTACATTCTTCCAGAAACAGTCCTTTTTTGCGTGTACTTAGCAGATATTGCCAAAGGCGCAAACATAAATAGATAGTATTAGTCATAGTTGTGTACCTTTTATGCAACAATATAATTGACAGGCATGTATGTGAACAAAAAGGTGAAAGGCGTACCTGGCGTGTACGTGAACGGAAGGATGAAAGGCGTGTACGTGATCGGAAGGGTGAAAGGCGTGTACGTGATCGGAAGGATGAAAGGCGTGTACGTGATCGGTAGGATGAAAGGCGTGTACGTGAACGGAAGGCTGAAAGGGAAACAAGTCCCGTGTAGTTACCGATTGCGACATCTCTTTCTTATGCAAGAGAGAACAAAGTAGGTGGGGTCGTTAATGTTTTACTGCTTGGCGGGCCTTGTCACCTGCGCTGCATGGATGAGTTTCCCTGTAGCAACACGGGCCCCAGTAGCGCCGTCGTCGCGGGCGAGAACTCATCAACGACACGGCGTCCTCGGCATTTACTGCGCACGTTTGTGAGATAATAGAAGGCTGGTGAATGGGAGGTTAGCGTGCCGGGGTTCGCGCCTGCCGCCGCTGCCGGCAGTGCCGCTGGGTTTATGCGTCCGATAGCAACGCCCGTATATTGAACGGAACGCCGCATTCCGACACGAACTCCGGCGAGTGACAGTCGCAAAGTCGCCGGACTCAGTTGAGGCGAGCAGCTGTGCCCGGGCCGCAATCGTCGGTCGCAGGATTACGAATGGACATCTAGCGAGAGAGCTTACGTCCGCCGAATCTTAGCGGGTTTATAATATCCGTACCGCGTCGTGTCTGATTACTCTGCCGAACTGTGGAAGGTACGTCGACTTTGTTTCACTCTAGATGCCGTGCAGCTAGCTTCCGAGTAGATCGGGATCTTAAGCTGATGATCCGCAGCGCTGTGGTTGTTTTGTGAGAGATGGCCCACCCTCGGTGGTATTTCATGCTAGGCATTATTACATGCAACTGATACACAACATGTGTGCGCGCGCGCGTGTGTGTGTGTGTGTATGTATATTTATATGTTTGTGTATATGTGCGTCAACGGGCGTACATGTGCACACATATGTACGCGTGCATGTTGTAACGTACGTGCGAATGGTTGTTGGAAGTTGTTACGGGGGAGGTACATAGGGTGTCGCTGGGTATTTATTGGAGCGTACAATCCGCTTATAAGAAACATCGACCCGCGATCATATTGAGCCGTCCTCGACTACCGGGAAGCGTGTCTGTGGAAGCCGTTGATGACACACTCGTTGTTTCGCAATGCTCTATGACATTACATGTTTCGGTGGCTATCTCATCTATGACGTATCTAGACCTTCTACCCAAGGCCTGGGGTATTGTCTCCTTCCCGCATATCTCCCTTGTGCCCCTCCATGTGAACAATTTCACAAGGAATGTTTTTGTTATTGAAGTGGCGACCCCGATGTGTGTACTCTTGGGATAATTACATTTCATTAGACTATGTATCCAGTTAAAGGAGCGATATATATATATATATATATGACTGTATATTTCCCTCGGCGTAGAAGACATCCAGGTTGAGGAAATATACCGTAGGATAACCTTTTCTCTACGTGTAAGATAGGTCCTACCGAGATGGAAATATACTGCCACTTCGGCGCAGTCGTAATATTATGTTCCTGGTTTATCATTTTTCAAAACAATAAATCCGTGTGTAAATAGCAACACGTTCACAAGTGATCCGGTAATCATGAACACGCCACGAACACGCCACGGACACGCGTCGGTGGTCAAGGCGGGGAAATATAGTTATGGCCTGTCTATTCTGAAAATAAGCTTAACACGGTGTAAACTTTATGCCTGTGAATGAGCTTATCGGTGGCACTCTAGAGTTGTCAAGAAAGATAAGCTCCTATAGTGGGAATGAACCAATGGAAGAGGGTATATGGAAGGTAGTAAACAGTTTTATTTGAAAAAAGTACGGATGCGTCTTTTTATACGTTCTGGAGTCACTTAAATAGAAAACCTAGAATTAATTGAATAGAAAGATTATTTCAAAACAAACATGGGAAGTCAAGAATTATGACAAAATTAGCAAAAAAAGGAGTGTTTTACCACAACGTCGGAGTGATGATCTTCCGGTTAAGTGTACGTGATTTGCTGAGATGTTATAAGAAGCTACCGTCCCGCCGAGTCCACGGTAGTTCGTCCAGGGTGACCGAGCGTAGTGCCATGCATGCTGCAGTGTTGGCGTCATCGCGAGCCAGGAGTGGCATATATACTACCCTACCCCCGTCATGGAGTCCAGCCCTGCAATGTATGCACGTGTGGTCAACCAGCTGTCCTTCGTCCCACTTGTCCTCGTCCCGCGGTTCCAGGAACCAGCGCAACTCCACAGAAAAATTCAACGAAATGCCAGTTATCACCAGACCGACCAGGACACGGCCATTGGATGGCAATTGCAGTCACAAAACGTCTAAATATACAGTCATAAAACGACTAGATATGCAGTCACAAAACGACTAAATATGCAGTCACAAAACGTCTACATTTGTATGGTCGTAATTTCTTTGGATAACGCCTCGACGTATATTCTTTCGAATGGTCTATGGTCCAAGGGTATTGGGGGAGCCAGGCACCCCTGGATTGAGAGGATGGACAGAGACAGAGACAGAGAGCGAGAGATTTTAACCGAATACTATAGTTGTTGTGACGCAAGCGTACACACCTCGCCCTGTGCACCAGAGCTTCCTACCATCACACTGTGCGAGCCTTGACGATGATATCATTCCGTTGGTAGATTTGTTATAGACGGTGTGTTCTATTATCTAGACATTGTTTACAATAAAACGTGGCATTACATATTGAGTATTTAGGTCACGATGGCCAAGTATTTATTTTTAGGTCACTGTAACGAATTATTTACATCACTGAAAATCTCGGTTATTTGTATCGTCGATATGTTCTCATTTATTAGACACGGCGCACAATCACATTACGTTTAATTAGATTTCGCCTATATTTGCACAGCTTGCTGTTCTGTCTATCTCATTTGGTGATGGAAAAAAGCAATGGGCGGCTGATTTATTCGTGCCAGGCATGAGGTCACTGCGTAATCCACGTATCAAACTAATAAGTTGTATCTAACGAGCCCACGCAGTGGACATCCAGATTCTGCTGGAAGCTCTACCAGCTGCGTCCACAGGCAGCTAATAGTGAAAACGTCGCTTCTGTGTGATGACGCTTTGTGTTCATTAAGAAGAAAAACAAGCACAAGCCAAATCTGACCCTCGAGCATGCCCCTGCTCAGACCATCTGCTCTTCAAACCCGCATCCCACTTCTGACACTAGTTGTCACGATGCGAGCCATTCAATGTTTCAGATTTCTTTTATTCACAGAAC